>JARQOD010000010.1:40651313-40876381 GCA_033576555.1 Oophaga sylvatica | reverse complement strand
GAGAGAGAATGTTAAAGGATTTTTATTACTTACAGCAAAGTTAAAAGTTTCCATCCATTTCATGAGTATTTGATCCCATTGCCCTTAACCTGAATGACTTTGGGTCAGACGTTTGGGTTCTTCTTCCACAAGCTTCTCACAACAGTTGGTCAGAATTTGGGCCCATTCCTCCTGAAAAAACTGGTGTAACTGATCCAGGTTTGTAGGGCGCCTTGCTCGCACCGGCCTTTTCAGCTTTGCCCATAAATTTTCAGTAGGACTGAGATCTGGGCTTTGATGGCTGCTCCAGAACATTGACTTTATCCTTTAAGCCACTTAGTTACCATTTGGCAGTGTGCTTCTGGTCATTGTCCATTTGGAAGACCCATTTCTGCCCAAGCTTTAACTTCCTGGCTGGTGTCTTGAGATGTTGCTTCAGTACTGACATATAATCTTTTCTCATCTATTTTTTTGAAGTGCACCAGTCCCTCCTGCAGCAAAACAACCCCACAAAATGATGCTTCCACTGTGTTTCACAGTGGGGATGATGTTCTTAAGCTTCTCCCTATATCCTACAAACGTAACAATGGTCATTATGCCCAAAAGTTCCATATTAAGTTTCATCAGACAACAGGACATGTCTCCAAAAATTAAGGTTCCTGTGTGCATTTGCAAACATTAATCTGGATTTTTTGTGTTTCTTTTGGAGCAATGGCTTCTTCCTGGCAGAGCGGCCTTTCAGCCCATGTTGATACAGTACTCGTTTCACTGTGGATATTGACACAATCTTACCAGCTTCCACCATCATCTTCACAAGGTCTTCTCCTTTTGTCCTTGGGTTGATATGCACATATCGGACTAAAGCACATCTGTCTCTGGGACACAGAACCCGTCTCCTTCCTGAGCGGTATGATGGCTGAACATTTACATCTTGTTTGTAGTTGCGTATAATTGTATAGATGAACGAGGCACCTTCAGGTATCTTGTACCTGAGGATGAGCCAGATTTGTGCAAATCCACAATTCTCTTCCTGATATCTTGGCTGATTTCTTTAGACTTTCACATGATGCTACACAAAGCAGTGTTTCAGGTGCGCATTAAAACACATCCACAGGTGTCTCTAACTCAGATGTTGCTTAAAAACATGTCAGAAGCTTCCAGACACATGGCATCACATGGGCCCTCCAGAATTGGTTAATGCAAAATCAAAAGTTAACATACACTAAGATAACTGACTTTAAGTAATAAAAAAAGCTTAAAACATTCTCTCATATTCTGGCATTTGGCAAATTATGGTAATCCTAATCGACCTAAAACAGGAAAGGTTTATTTTGATGTCAGAAATCAAGAAAACTGCAGATGTGTCTTCATATATAGTGGAGGGGAACATCTGGTTTTAACAGTAACTACATTTTCTCATTTGAGATTGACTATATACCTTTCCTGGCCCTATATATATACTGTGCAGACAGGGCTCCAACAATCATGAAGTCAGCAGGCAGGTGAGCAATGTACTCCTGAAGATTAACCTTGAATAGCCCATTAACCTCTTGTCCAACACTTACGCCCACATCTTGGGACATGTCAGCTGTTTTGAACAGCTGACATGTGTCCGCAATAGCCGCGGGTGGAATCGAATTCCACCTGCGGCTATTAACTAGTTAAATGCCGCTGTCAAACGCTGACAGCGGCATTTAACAAGCGCTTCCAGCAATCGTGCAGGAAATACGGTGACCCGCGTCCCGTGATAATGGGTCACCTGTGTGTTGGCATTACAACCGGAGGTCTCCTGGAGATCTCTATGGTTGTCAGTGCTGGCTTGCTGTGAGTGCCACCCAGTGGTCGGCGCTCATAGCAAGTGAGTAAATCTGCTATATAGAGGCAATCTGCTCATCGCCTCTATATAGCAGAGCCGATTGGGTAGTGGCAGCTTCTAGTCTCCCATGGAGACTATTGAAGCATGCCAAAAGTAAATGTTGCTAAAAATATAAAAAAAAAAGCTTAAATCATCCCCTTATCCCCCCATTGAAAATAAAACAATAAAAATAAAATCAAACATTTGGTCGCTGCGACATTGAATTAAAATGCAATAATGGGCGATCAAAAGATCGTATCTGCACCAAAATGTTATAAAAATGTCGGGTCACCATGCAAAAAATAAACCCTCACAAGCCCGAGATCACGAAAAATGGAGACGCTACGAGTATTGGAAAATGACAATTTTTTTTTTTCCTTTTTAACAAAGTTCGTTTTTTTTTTTTTCACCACTTAGATTAAAAAAGAAGCTAGACATGTTTGATGTCTATGAACTCGCAATGACCTGGAGAATCATAATGGCAGCTCAGTTTTAGCATTTAGTGAACCCAGCAAAAAAGCCAAACAGTGTGGGATAGCACTTTTTTCCTATTTTTCTAGCACACATGGTAAAACCAATGGTGTCGTTCCAAAGGTACAATTCATCCCGCAAAAAAGAAGCCCTCACACGGCCGTATTGATGGAAAAATAAAAGTTATGGCTCTGGGAAGCAGGGGAGCGAGAAACGCAAAACCTGAATAAAGCTCCGGGGTTAATGACATGCCTATCAACCGTTTATTCTTGGTGAATATGTTGCACATGTAACTTACACATTGTATATTTTCATTCTTTTTTGGGCGCCTTTTGAATGTTTCAGGCTGCTCTCGGTGACGGCAATGTCTCATCAGAATCGCCCGTTAATCTACAGTCTGGTCAGGAACCCCAACCATGTATGTGGCATTCAGCAGCTCAGTGGGGACGTCACGTTATCCCGGACTGTGGACTTTGAGACCGAACCTAATCAGTTTTTGCTACTGGTGAGAGCGAGTGAAGCCGGGCGCCCGCTGAGCAGCTCTGTGGAGGTGAATTCTGCTCTGCTGACATCTCATCGATGTGCTGTACACTGTGATTCATTTAAAGGGGTTTCCCAAAATAATTTACAAGTGACAGGTCCTTCCTAATATAACTTTTAAATGGTCACTTTTGTTTCAGGTGAATGTAAGAAACCTTCTAATATATCCTATCTTTATCCACTTATGAGCCACTTCTTTCTCCACACCAGCGTCCTCCTGAACTCTTCATCCACTCTATAGACATACAGCTTACATGGGTTATTCTGGTTGAGGAAATGTATGATCTTGCCTTCCACTGGTCCACCAACAAATCTCAATGTCTGGTTTGTCTGTGGCGCTTACATTACAGCGAGAGCGAGGCAACCAATCAGTGAGCTCTGCAGCGTAGTGGAGCTTTCAATCTACATGGGAATGCCCCACTCAGAGCTGCTGAGCCCACTGATTGGCTGGAATCTTACCAGTGGACCCAGGGAGTGTGAGTATAGCACAATTTATTTCTTCAGAGTGACCTACTGGTGCAGTCACTGTGTACATACATTACATTACTGATCCTGAGTTACATCCTGTATTATACCCCAGAGCTGCACTCACTATTCTGCTGGTGCAGTCACTGTGTACATACATTACTGATCCTGAGTTACATCCTGTATTATACTCCAGAGCTGCACTCATTATTCTGCTGGTGCAGTCACTGTGTACATACATTACATTACTGATCCTGAGTTACATCCTGTATTATACCCCAGAGCTGCACTCACTATTCTGCTGGTGCAGTCACTGTGTACATACATTACATTACTGATCCTAAGTTACATCCTGTATTATACTCCAGAGCTGCACTCACTATTCTGCTGGTGCAGTCACTGTGTACATACATTACATTACTGATCCTGAGTTACATCCTGTATTATACCCCAGAGCTGCACTCACTATTCTGCTGGTGCAGTCACTGTGTACATACATTACATTACTGATCCTGAGTTACCTCCTGTATTATACCCAGAGCTGCACTCACTATTCTGCTGGTGCAGTCACTGTGTACATACATTACATTACTGATCCTGAGTTATATCCTGTATTATACTCCAGAGCTGCACTCACTATTCTGCTGGTGCAGTCACTGTGTACATACATTACATTACTGATCCTGAGTTACCTCCTGTATTATACCCCAGAGCTGCACTCACTATTCTGCTGGTGCAGTCACTGTGTACATACATTACATTACTGATCCTGAGTTACATCATGTATTATCCTCCAGAGCTGCACTCACTATTCTGCTGGTGCAGTCACTGTGTACATACATTACATTACTGATCCTGAGTTACCTCCTGTATTATACCCCAGAGCTGCACTCACTATTCTGCTGGTGCAGTCACTGTGTACATACATTACATTACTGATCCTAAGTTACATCCTGTATTATACTCCAGAGCTGCACTCACTATTCTGCTGGTGCAGTCACTGTGTACATACATTACATTACTGATCCTGAGTTACATCCTGTATTATACCCCAGAGCTGCACTCACTATTCTGCTGGTGCAGTCACTGTGTACATACATTACATTACTGATCCTGAGTTACATCCTGCATTATACTCCAGAGCTGCACTCACTATTCTGCTGGTGCTGTCACTGTGTACATACATTACTGATCCTGAGTTACCTCCTGTATTATACCCCAGAGCTGCACTCACTATTCTGCTGGTGCAGTCACTGTGTACATACATTACATTACTGATCCTGAGTTACATCCTGTATTATACTCCAGAGCTGCACTCACTATTCTGCTGGTGCAGTCACTGTGTACATACATTACATTACTGATCCTGAGTTATATCCTGTATTATACTCCAGAGCTGCACTCACTATTCTGCTGGTGCAGTCACTGTGTACATACATTACATTACTGATCCTGAGTTACCTCCTGTATTATACCCCAGAGCTGCACTCACTATTCTGCTGGTGCAGTCACTGTGTACATACATTACATTACTGATCCTGAGTTACATCATGTATTATCCTCCAGAGCTGCACTCACTATTCTGCTGGTGCAGTCACTGTGTACATACATTACATTACTGATCCTGAGTTACCTCCTGTATTATACCCCAGAGCTGCACTCACTATTCTGCTGGTGCAGTCACTGTGTACATACATTACATTACTGATCCTGAGTTACATCATGTATTATCCTCCAGAGCTGCACTCACTATTCTGCTGGTGCAGTCACTGTGTACATACATTACATTACTGATCCTGAGTTAAATCCTATATTATACTCCAGAGCTGCACTCACTATTCTGCTGGTGCAGTCACTGTGTACATACATTACATTACTGATCCTGAGTTGCCTCCTGTATTATACTCCATAGCTGCACTCACTATTCTGCTGGTGCAGTCACTGTGTACATACATTACATTACTGATTCTGAGTTACATCATGTATTATCCTCCAGAGCTGCACTCACTATTCTGCTGGTGCAGTCACTGTGTACATACATTACATTACTGATCCTGAGTTACATCATGTATTATCCTCCAGAGCTGCACTCACTATTCTGCTGGTGCAGTCACTGTGTACATACATTACATTACTGATCCTGAGTTACATCATGTATTATCCTCCAGAGCTGCACTCACTATTCTGCTGGTGCAGTCATTGTGTACATACATTACTGATCCTGAGTTACATCCTGTATTATACCCCAGAGCTGCACTCACTATTCTGCTGGTGCAGTCACTGTGTACATACATTACATTACTGATCCTGAGTTATATCCTGTATTATACTCCAGAGCTGCACTCACTATTATGCTGGTGCAGTCACTGTGTACATACATTACATTACTGATCCTGAGTTACATCCTGTATTATACTCCAGAGCTGCACTCACTATTCTGCTGGTGCAGTCACTGTGTACATACATTACATTACTGATCCTGAGTTACATCATGTATTATCCTCCAGAGCTGCACTCACTATTCTGCTGGTGCAGTCACTGTGTACATACATTACATTACTGATCCTGAGTTACATCCTGTATTATACTCCAGAGCTGCACTCACTATTCTGCTGGTGCAGTCATTGTGTACATACATTACTGATCCTGAGTTACATCCTGTATTATACCCCAGAGCTGCACTCACTATTCTGCTGGTGCAGTCACTGTGTACATACATTACATTACTGATCCTGAGTTACATCCTGTATTATACTCCAGAGCTGCACTCACTATTCTGCTGGTGCAGTCACTGTGTACATACATTACATTACTGATCCTGAGTTACATCCTGTATTATACTCCAGAGCTGCACTCACTATTTTGCTGGTGCAGTCACTGTTTACATGCATTACATTACTGATCCTGAGTTACATCCTGTATTATACTCCAGAGCTGCACTCACTATTCTGCTGGTACAGTCACTGTGTACATACATTACATTACTGATCCTGAGTTACATCCTGTATTATACTCCAGAGCTGCACTCACTATTCTGCTGGTGCAGTCACTGTGTACATACATTACATTACTGATCCTGAGTTACATCCTGTATTATACTCCAGAGCTGCACTCACTATTCTGCTGGTGCAGTCACTGTGTACATACATTACATTACTGATCCTGAGTTACCTCCTGTATTATACTCCAGAGCTGCACTCACTATTCTGCTGGTGCAGTCACTGTGTACATACATTACTGATCCTGAGTTACATCCTGTATTATACTCCAGAGCTGTACTCACTATTCTGCTGGTGCAGTCTGTACTGATCCCTATTAGTGAATTCCTAGTTCAGAGCTGTTGCAGTCCTACATTACATAGTGGATGGTGTGTGATGCTTATTTTCTCCTGATTGCTCGGGTCTCTGGTAATGAGCAGTAATACACAGTGAAGGACCCCCTTTAATGTCTTAATTGTGCCTGTAGAAGTGACAGGTTGGACCCCATTAGTGAAGTATATTAGAACCTTGTTTTGCACGTTTCCCCCTCCATCACTGCAGGTTTTGGGTACACCGCTGCCCCTGGATACACACTGGCATGTACTATACATGTATTAAAGGGCAGGTTTATGACCCCAGCACAATGCTGATATGTGGAGGGGACTTTATGGCCTGAGCAGGAGGCGGGGGCACTGAATCATTTTTATATCAAGTTATTAGTGTCCGTTTTACTGCGCTCTGCTGAAACTTACTTGGTTAATGGGATTGTCTTGCAGGTTGTGGTGGTGATTATAGACGTAAATGATTGCACCCCGGAATTCCAGCAGACGATCTACAGCAGAGACGGCGTCCCTGAGACCGTGCCGGCGGCGACCTCTCTCCTGCAGGGTTAGTATATCCTCGTTATATGGCTGACGTGTGATAAACTCTGCGGGGAGCTCATCGGAGGAAGTGCAACTACTGCTGTTTATTCAGGGCGCGGAGCCAGGCAGATGGCAATGTGGTGTCTGGATTTCGGGGCATGATGGCTGTTGAATTGACCAATGACTAATACAGGATTTGCAAAAACCAAATTTAAGCATTGCCGAGGAAGGTCTAGGTGCAGCCAAACAAGGGCTGAACAATGGGTCCAGCTTGTAAGAACCAGGGCATGATGACTTTTGCTGATACTCGGGCAATAAGGATCATTAAGTTATTTTTGCTACATTCCAATAAATAGATGACCCTCCTGCTACTTGTAAGTTTTTTCAGACCATGGGAAGACAAAGCCTAAATACATAATCATTGGGGGTCCCAATAACAAATACAGTATTGGGATCCAAAAGCTCCTTACGTCCATCGCATCGATGGGCATCAACCAAAATGATCCAACCTTGACTGGTCACTATTTACTCTGCCAGTTGACATTGGTTGGCCAATGCGTCCCTGGATAACTTTTGCTTTTCCCTTTTTCTCTGCCCAACAATTATCTAAAATGGTCAATTACTGCATCAGTGGTCAGAGGGGTTAACCTTAGCGAGACCCCTCTTGGGTTTTCTCCAATACTCCTACAGATGGATTCACTTGTTGCAGTGAAAGGATGTTTTGTGAAAACAATGCACTAAATGGATATTCCAGTCTATCAAATATCATCCATCCACTGGATAGGCGAATTGTTCGGTAGGTCTGGTCCCATCACAGGTAGCCTCCCAGTAGTGAGGAATGGGACTCCTTATTTTTCTTTGTTGACCTGTTATTACGATGAGCTGGAGGAGTAGATTGGAGCAGCCAGTTACGCATGTGCCTGGACGCTCCTTTCAAGGTCTATGGTGCACAGAAGGATGGTGGAGGTCTTGGGCTATAATCGCCATTTCTATAGATGATGAATGGAGTGACACGGTGACCAGTTGCTCCATTCAAGCCCTTCTGTATGCGGTCTGGTGACTATAAGACTAATGAAGGCAAAAGTTTGGCATTTTGGAGGTTGGTGGCACTAAGACCAACTCAACAATGATCACATTTCCAGTTCATAGAATCATAGAATGTTAGAGTTGGAAGGGACCTCCGGGGTCATCGTGTCCAACCCCCTGCTCAATGCAGGAGTCACCAACCCATCTCAGTCAGATGTCTGTCCAGCCTCTGTGATGACTTCCACTGAAGGAGAACTTTCCACCTCTTGATGCCGCCTGTTCCACTCATTGATCACCCTCACTATCATTTTTTTTTTCTAATGTCTTATCTGTATCTTCTGTTTCATTTGATTGCTTCTCGTGTTTCCATGTGTAAATGAGAATGATGATCCCTCTACAAATATCTGAAGGGCTGTCAGTGTAGAGGGCTATTAAGTCTCCTTTTAGCCTTTTTTTCTTTTTTTTTTGCAGCTAAACATTTCCAGATCCTTTAACCGTTCCTTGTAGGACATACTTTGCAGTGAGCTCACCATCCTGGTAGCTTTTCTCAGAACTTGCTCCAGTTTTTCAATGTCTTTATTTTTTTTTTTAAATGTGATTCCCAGAACTGGACACAGTATTCCAGATGAGGTCTGACCAAGGAGGAGTTGAGGGGGATAATTACTTCACATGATGTAAACGCTATACTTCTCTTAATATATCCCAGAATTGCATTTGCCTTTTTCGCTGCTGCATCACACTGACTCGTGTGCAGTCTGTGATCTATTAGTATACCCAAGTCTTTTTCACACATGCTGTTGCTTAGTTATAGTCCTCCTATTCTGTAGATGTATTTTTGTTTATCTTGTCCACATGTAGAATCTTGCATTTTCCCTGTTAAATACCATTGTATTATTCGCTGCTATTCAAGCTTTAGATCCTTCTGAATCCTCTGTATTCTCTAGAGTTAGCCATTCCTCCTAGCTTCGCATCATCTGCAAATTTGACTATTTTACCTTTAGTTCCCTTATCTACATTTCTAAATATGTTGAACACTGGTGCCAGGACAAAGCCTTGTTGTACCCCACTAGTAACACTTTTCCAATTGGATGTGCAACCATTTATCACCTCTTAGTACAATCACTGAGCCAGTTATGAATTCACCTAACCGTAGCCTTGTCAATCCCATACTTGGTCATTTTTTTTTTTAATAAGGATAGTATGTGATACTTTATCAAATGCTTTGCTGAAGTCAAGATATAATATATCTACAGCATTTCCCTGATCCACCCAGTCAGTGATTCTGTCATAGAAGGAAATTAGATTAGTCTCGCATGACTTGTTTGCTACAAACCCATGCTGGCTCTGGTTAATTACTGTATTCTTATCCAAGTACTTACATACATGCTGTTCAAAGCTTTTTCCTGGTATAGAAATAAGGCTCACAGGCCTGTAATTTTCTGGCTGTCTTTATTGCTTTTTTTTTTTCTTAAGATGGGAACATTTGTTCTTCTCCAATCTTCTGAGACTTCTCCTGTTTTCCATGATTTTTCAAAGATTCTGGCTAGTGGTTCTTCAATTTTCTCTAACTCTTCAGTACCCTAGGTTGTACTTCATCTGGACTAGGAGATGTAAATTCATGGAAATTAGCTGTGTTCCCTCACCATCTGTTTACGGATCGTGTGGATTCTTTTATTCCTTTGATGGCACTGTGATGATCAGTTGATGTTGGATTTGCTTTCTTCAAGAACACAGATGCAAAATAGGAATTCAAAAATGGTGTTGAGAAGCTGAACTTTTAAACATTACACCCTTTCGTTTTCATCCTGTAAAAATCTTAAAGCATCTTTGACTTTTCTTTGGTTTGACATACCCCCAAAATCCCTTTTTTTATTGCTTTTGGTCTCCCTTGCAAGCCTCACTTCGTTATTGGCTTTAGCTCCTCTAACTCTTGCCCTGAATTCCCTGCAAATATTTTTTTCTTTAGATATGCCCCATCTTTCCATTTGATATGCATTTCTTTTTTCCTCTTTAACAAGTGATTAATTTCTGCGTTCATCCATTCTGGTCTCTTAAAATGCTTCCAATTCTTTCTTATTTTAGGGATTGTTACCGATTGTGCGGTGAGAATTTCATTTAGAATAATCTCCCATCCTTCTTGGACATTTCTGTCCTTTTGAACATCCAACCATTAGACCTTTCCTACCCTCTTTCTGAGCCCAACCTTAAAGTCAGAGACCTTGCTGGTCTTCCTCCTCTTATAATCCAAAATTATAGAATAGCATGATCGTTGCCTCCTAAGTTCCAAGCCACCTTTACTTCCTACACCATTTTCTCCCTGTTGGTAAGAATTGGGTACAAGATTGCAGATCCTATTCTCTCTTCTACCTTTTTTTCTGGACCCATTACTTTTGCCTGAGAGAGATTCCCAATTAATATCTGGATAGTTAAAATTTCCCATGGTCACGATGTCGTACTTTTTTGAGAACAGACATCTGTTGTCTAAGGCTTGATACTCTCCTTAAGTAGAAACTGTTCCCTGTACACCCCAGTCCAGAGTCTCCCACCTAGCCAAATCAGATCCCATGCTTTGTATCGATAAGAGGCAACACCCCAAAACACTGTACCTGCAATCTGAGATTCTGATTTGACTTTAACGAGCCTTGCAATATGACTTAGGGGTAACAGTCAATATTGACTTTTAGGATTGCTCCTTCCAATAGATGGAGCTAGAGTTCTAGTTCTCTTCTCTGAAGAGAAAATTTGCTTATTTTATTTCTTAGAGGAGCATGCATGGCTATTAAACCAAGCCTGGCATGTCAGAGTGAGGAGACTTGTCACTTTCCACAAAGAGAAACGTTACCCCTTAGAACCCCAGTTGATAGGTGAGAATTTTAGACTGGAATACCACGTTAAATGTAACAGATCCCGAGTCAGCTTGCTATAAAATAAGACCCAGTGTGTGTAAAAGAAAAAAAAAAAGTTGGATTGTAATCTCCTGAGGACAGGGACCTGCTGCCATCCGTTGCTTGGGTTGCTCGTTAGATGCTTTGAATGTGGCAAAACAGGGATGCTGTGAAACAATTTTTTGCAACAACAAAAAAAAACAAAGAAGATTCCGTCTTTTGTGTCTTTTGAAGTTCTGAAATGTCGACTAGCGAGGGCCCAGAACAAAGGCGTGAAATGATGTGACTACAGGCAGCGCATATGTTCTCAATAACAACGGCATAATTATCCCAGCTTTAAACTAGCGGTCCCTCTCTCCCTTTAATAACACGGTGTATTGATGTATCACTTGTGCTAATTGTCCTCCTGTATAACCAATTATTTTTCTTTTTTTTTTTTTTCCTCTTTCTCATCAGTGACAGCCGCTGACTGTGACTCCGGCGTGAACGGGGAGTTCTCATACTTCACTCTGAGCCCTGATTTCAGCATATCCGCACAGGGCACCATTAGCTCGGCACGGCGCTTGGATTACGAGAGACCCAGTCATCTTTACGAGTTTGTCATCCTGGCAATAGACCACGGGGAACCGCCAAACACCGGGACGGCCACCGTCAGAATCCGGGTTACCAATCTGAACGACGAAGCCCCAGAATTTTCCCAAGCCATGTCAGTAGTCTTTTGTTTTTCGTGTTGTACATTTTATTTTTTTTCTTGCTAATTGACCCAGTAGGGGATATCATTATCTATAATAGCCATCTGCCATAAAAAATGAAGTCTGCGTCACACATTTATCAATTTATTCACCAACCCTGCACATTAACCCTTTATTCACCCATTTTCTGACAGTTAAATGTCCATTAACTTTGATTCTTAAAAAAAACCTTAAAGTGTAATGTTTCATGTCACCTGCGGGGGCAGTGTAGGGAAAGTGAAGACATGCTGCAGAGTTATCTGATGAGTTAATCACAGTACACAATGATGGTATATCTATAGTATATGCTATAAATATTACCTAGTTCTTCTAGTAGCCCAGGATAATAAAAAAGGTTTTTTTCCCCAAGAAATAGCGCCACCACTGTCCGCAGGTTGTATGCGGTACTACAGTCTACACATATACTTTAAAGAAGCTGAGTGGATTGACTGCTGGTAATTTCAGTAGTGAGATCGCCCCACAGCTCAGACCCCGCATTGGTTTTCTATAGCATAGCCCCCAGCGCTTGGTTCTACATGGACGCTGATTACCTCCCAGTATAAATGTCTTACCTGGAAATGCTCTGTAAATTACAATAGCACTGTATAAGTGGGGGAATAATTGGCCTGTTCAGATATTGATTATGGTATTCTTATTCTTCACTTCTGCTGCACAGTATTGATCTGAGTCACTGCCTCACTAAACACTGGCCCTGAAAATAGAGAATGGAGGCAAAAATCTAAAAATACAGAAATCTAAAAAAGAAATCTCAATAGAAACTGTAACCTGGAACAAAGTAGACACGGATCTATAGCATCGGGGTAAAGTATATACACTGGCCTAAAACACCATAAAAAATGGATGTAAGTTTATAAACCTTATTTTTACCTTAGTAAAGGATGACATAGGATTATGTAACACTTGGTCCAAGAACTGAATGTTCAATCGCATCTTCACCAATTTACAAAATTTTATTTTTCACAAAGGTTTAATTAACTCTGTACATACTGTACATTACTTATCCTGAGTTACATCCTGTTTTATCCTCCAGAGCTGCACTCACTATTCTGCTGGTGCAGTCACTGTGTACATACATTACATTACTTATCCTGAGTTACATCCTGTTTTATCCTCCAGAGCTGCACTCACTATTCTGCTGGTGCAGTCACTGTGTACATACATTACATTACTTATCCTGAGTTACATCCTGTTTTATCCTCCAGAGCTGCACTCACTATTCTGCTGGTGCAGTCACTGTGTACATACATTACATCACTGATCCTGAGTTACATCCTGTATTATACTCCAGAGCTGCACTCACTATTCTGCTGGTGCAGTCACTGTGTACATACATTACATTACTGATCCTGAGTTACATCCTGTATTATACTCCAGAGCTGCACTCACTATTCTGCTGGTGCAGTCACTGTGTACATACATTACATTACTGATCCTGAATTACATCCTGTATTATACTCCAGAGCTGCACTCACTATTCTGCTGGTGCAGTCACTGTGTACATACATTACATTACTGATCCTGAGTTATATCCTGTATATATACTCCAGAGCTGCACTCACTATTCTGCTGGTGCAGTTACTGTGTACATACATTACATTACTGATCCTGAGTTACATCCTGTATTATACCCCAGAGCTGCACTCACTATTCTGCTGGTGCAGTCACTGTGTACATACATTACATTACTGATCCTGAATTACATCCTGTATTATCCTCCAGAGCTGCACTCACTATTCTGCTGGTGCAGTCACTGTGTACATACATTACATTACTGATCCTGAGTTATATCCTGTATATATACTCCAGAGCTGCACTCACTATTCTGCTGGTGCAGTTACTGTGTACATACATTACATTACTGATCCGGAGTTACCTCCTGTATTATACCCCAGAGCTGCACTCACTATTCTGCTGGTGCAGTCACTGTGTACATACATTACTGATCCTGAGTTACATCCTGTATTATAACCCAGAGCTGCACTCACTATTCTGCTGGTGCAGTCACTGAGTACATACATTACATTACTGATCCTGAGTTACCTCCTGTATTATCCTCCAGAGCTGCACTCACTATTCTGCTGGTGCAGTCACTGTGTACATACATTACTGATCCTGAGTTACATCCTGTATTATACTCCAGAGCTGCACTCACTATTCTGCTGGTGGAGTCACTGTGTACATACATTACATTACTGATCCTGAGTTACATCCTGTATTATACTCCAGAGCTGCACTCACTATTCTGCTGGTGCAGTCACTGTGTACATACATTACATTACTGATCCTGAGTTACATCCTGTATTATACTCCAGAGCTGCACTCACTATTCTGCTGGTGGAATCACTATGTACATACATTACATTACTGATCCTGAATTACATCCTGTATTATACTCCAGAGCTGCACTCACTATTCTGCTGGTGCAGTCACTGTGTACATACATTACATTACTGATCCTGAGTTATATCCTGTATATATACTCCAGAGCTGCACTCACTATTCTGCTGGTGCAGTTACTGTGTACATACATTACATTACTGATCCTGAGTTACATCCTGTATTATACCCCAGAGCTGCACTCACTATTCTGCTGGTGCAGTCACTGTGTACATACATTACATTACTGATCCTGAATTACATCCTGTATTATCCTCCAGAGCTGCACTCACTATTCTGCTGGTGCAGTCACTGTGTACATACATTACATTACTGATCCTGAGTTATATCCTGTATATATACTCCAGAGCTGCACTCACTATTCTGCTGGTGCAGTTACTGTGTACATACATTACATTACTGATCCGGAGTTACCTCCTGTATTATACCCCGGAGCTGCACTCACTATTCTGCTGGTGCAGTCACTGTGTACATACATTACTGATCCTGAGTTACATCCTGTATTATAACCCAGAGCTGCACTCACTATTCTGCTGGTGCAGTCACTGTGTACATACATTACTGATCCTGAGTTACATCCTGTATTATACCCCAGAGCTGCACTCACTATTCTGCTCGTGCAGTCACTGTGTACATACATTACTGATCCTGAGTTACATCCTGTATTATAACCCAGAGCTGCACTCACTATTCTGCTGGTGCAGTCACTGTGTACATACATTACTGATCCTGAGTTACATCCTGTATTATACTCCAGAGCTGCACTCACTATTCTGCTGGTGCAGTCACTGTGTACATACATTACTGATCCTGAGTTACATCCTGTATTATAACCCAGAGCTGCACTCACTATTCTGCTGGTGCAGTCACTGTGTACATACATTACTGATCCTGAGTTACATCCTGTATTATACTCCAGAGCTGCACTCACTATTCTGCTGGTGCAGTCACTGTGTACATACATTACTGATCCTGAGTTACATCCTGTATTATAACCCAGAGCTGCACTCACTATTCTGCTGGTGCAGTCACTGTGTACATACATTACATTACTGATCCTGAGTTACATCCTGTATTATACTCCAGAGCTGCACTCACTATTCTGCTGGTGCAGTCACTGTGTACATACATTACATTACTGATCCTGAGTTACCTCCTGTATTATACTCCAGAGCTGCACTCACTATTCTGCTGGTGCAGTCACTGTACATACATTACATGCCCTGCTTCTTTGTATCTAGGCTGTGTGGTGTCAGAACTGTACACACCTTAATTTTAAAACCTTATTTCAATCTGTAGTTGTAATTTAATGAAGATCTGTAACATGAAGTCCTCCGTGTTTAATATCCTGGTGAACATCCTGGAGGACGCCTCATGAAGCATTCCAATGGGATACTTGGGCTTTAGCTCCCTATGGGGACACAACTCTAAACTTACAATGTTCTGCATTTTTCGGTAGTTTTGGGGACTCGCCTTCGCCCCTGTCCCGGACATGTTAGATTCTGACTCTCAGCCTCTCTCCCTTCCTCCTTGGCTCCGGGCAGCTCTTTAGTTTTATGCCTTTAGTTCTTCTTTCCCCTCGATTAACGCGCAGATTTCTGTGTTCTCCGTCCCTCGTCCCCCCTTTTTTCCACCTCCTTCTCATTGCCCCTGCAGCTCTTCTCTACGCCGTTTGCTATTGATACGATGGTGGCCTAATTTATTTATTTTTCTTAAAATCCTTGTGCGTCTTCAGAGACCTTTCCGTGTAATGTTCAAACCTCCCATCTCTCTGTTCTTCTTCGTTTTACGGCTTTAAAACTGTCAGAGCCGGAATCGATTTGCTCGTTAGACTCTGGGCTAAGACAGTGGCCTCAGGGCTGTAATTTATTGTTGAGTGGCTGAACAAAATCCGTGTTCCCATCCCCTAATCTAGGGCATTAAATGACTCTCACAAATATATATCTCCCAGTCTCTTTAGATTTACAGCGGACGTCCACTTGCCATGACCGTTGGTGAAGCTCTTGATTCCTACAGGCTTTCTTGTCATTTGCTATTTAATTCCTTTTTTTTATTTATTTTTGCAACATGGTTTCATATTCATCCACTGTAATGTTGAAGATTTTCTTTTTTACTAATTTTTTTTATCGAAACAGACATAAATGTGACACGAAGAAAAGGAAAATAATTTCTCAAGACTTGATGGCGGAGAAGCGCTCTGTGTATTCAGATGCCATAAAAGATATTCCGGCATCTGCTTAACATTACAATCATTTATTATTTTTCATTTATTTTTAGTTCCGGATGAGAAATAATAATTTTCAATTTAAATTCCACCTTTTACGTGGAACTGTCCCGAGTTTTATCAGTTTCTTTTACAGGGTCGGTACACTACTTTCTTTAGAAAAAACAAACTTTATGGTGTCTTATGTAATATTTTAAAGGAGTTGGACACTTTAGAGAAAATTCTTTTAAAATATCCTGTTCTAAATTATTAAAGGGGAGTCCCATATTTAGGGTCCTTGACTCTGACTTAGTTGGAGCTGGAAAAAAAACAAGTCAACTGTCTGGAGGACTTAAAAGGTGCAAACTTGTGTAATACTTTTTTTCTCCTGCGGTGTCACTGCAGAGAAGATGAGCACTTGTTGGAGAATCTTAATTTGCATATGATCGCCGTGATCGGCTTATAAGAAGGCACTAACCAGTAAAGCATCCACAATGCAAGATCCTCGTAATGGTCTTTTAAAGTAAAATGCCTTGTTAATTAGATTTTTGTATTTTTGTTTCTATATTTATAAGCAATTATTCCCACCCACCAGTCAATTATAGTAATAGTGTTAAGAAAACCAGAAAAAAAAGAAGCTTGTTGAAAGTAAAAAATGGTCTATGGACAGAAGTGTTAAGAAATAATCTAAGGGAAAAAATGTTCTTCCATTTAGCTCCTTCAAAGGTTGTTCAGAATTAATAAATAAATTTTTATTTCAAGAACAGCGCCACATCCGTCTACTGGTTGTGTTTTGGTATCGCAACCCAAACTCCTTCACTTCCAATGTTGCGTTGTCAGTCACATCCAGTGAAGGTGTCTAGGAGGCACATAGCCTTGGTGGTTCCACTTCAGTGAGGCCCTCAAGCATTGGGGTGATCAGAGGATCAGTACTTTACCGGTGACTTTCCCTTGAATGGCGGTGTTATGTTTTCCAGGCAGTTACACCCTGGGTTCACCAGAATAATCCCCATGGTTTGTCTCTCGCCAACCTTTATCTCTACGGTGTAGCCTCCATTCTCCACCCAACTGGCCTAACGATAAATTCAGACGTCTGTGAACCGCAACGCCAGAGGGTCTCTGCACCAACCTCAACAGCCCATGAGGCTGAGTCTGGGTTAGGAGACCCATGGTCAGTCCGGACATCATGGCCAAATCTCAGACGTCTGACTTTGGCCTCTTCGTGCATGGAGAACCCAACATTCCACTTGTTCCCAACTTTTAGTGCCTCTTGGTCCCAGGTACAACTCTGCCGTCGCTCTAGTTGGGCTTACATGGCACGCTCCTGCCCAGTCTCTGGCTCTCCAAGGGAAGAGTATCCGGTTGGATTTTTCAAGTGTTACATCGGTACCATTGCCTGGCGTCTTACCTTTTTGCTTTCTTGACCTGTTTTTATGGTTCTTCATACTCACAATTGCTAAGTCTACTGCATTCATTAGCCCAAGAAGCCAAACCTTGCTAACAGGACGTGCCATAGAGGAGGGGAATAATGGCTTATTTGATCAATTTTCCATAATATAATTGTATCCATAACTAGGTAACGTGCTTCTTTCTCTACGGTCTCTTCCAGATATCGAACATTTGTATCTGAGGATGCTGCCCCCAATACCCTGGTTGCCACAGTGCAGGCGTTCGATCCCGACGGAGATCAAGTCACGTATGAAATATCAGGAGAAACGGAGAGGGAAGCTTTCTTATTGATCCTCAGAAAGGTAATCATGGCTTCCGGACTCGGACACTATGGTGTTTACAGCCTGAGATTGTGAGCCGAGCTTCTGAACATGCTTATCGATTGAGCCCACCGTCATCTGCCTAAAATCAATCAGTGTCAGAGCTCGGTGGCAGCTGTCAAGGACAGTGGGTTGCAGGATTACGGCAAGACCGTCATCCTCATTATCTGCAAACGGTTTCAGGGCCACGGTAAAATGTGACTCTTTAAGTGCTCATAATACGGATTAATGATATAGTCCTAATTATCTCATCAGGTCTTATCCGCCTCGGATCCATTCCCCTGCCACGACTTCATGGGACAGAGTACATCCTATACGTGACTGCTACGGATGACAATTCTTCAGGGGGTCCTCGCAGCCTCACCAGCACCACCACAGTCATGGTCCGAGTGGATGATATTAATAGTAATAAGCCTATTTTTTACCAGGCAAGTAACACTATACATAATTCAGTCTGACATTTTATAGTCCGTGTTAAAGGGGTTGTCCAGGACTTAAATATTGATGATAGGTCATCAGTATATCATATCATTTGGGGTCTGACATCCTGCTCCCCCAGCTGTTCGCAGGCCTGGATGTTATATCTCTGCACACCACATAGTGGCCATTCTCTGGTACTGCAGCTCGGCTCCTATGGAAGTGAATGGAAGCTGACCTGCGGTACTGAAAATGGCTTTTTGCACTCGTACAAGGCGCCAAAACGGCACAGCTTGGTATGCACTCTGGTGGCCAATCAGACCCCACTACTGGGATGTTGAAAACCCGACCTAAGTAGAGGAGAACAGCATCTAAGTTCTGGATGTCTGATGGTATTTTTGCACATTTTAATGTTAACACTGCGTCCACTTTTACCCAATCAGTGTGCAGATTGTAGCAAGAACGCCTCTGTCCTGGAAAACCAGCCCCCAGGAACGTACGTACTCCAAGTAGAAGCCAAAGATGCTGACTCCGGGGTGAACGGACAGGTGAAATATGGGATTGTGCACAGAGAAGGCTCGCTGCCGGCATTCACCATCCATCCGGACACCGGTAACGGCAAAATCATTATCACTCGTATATACAAAATATGTATAGGTATCATTGTAATTCGGTGCAGCATGAATAGTGTCACTATTACCAATTATTCATATGGTTCTGGCGTGTTCCCAAAGTCGTCATGGAGTATGTGTTCAATACAGAGACGGCCCTGCCTGAACATGTGATCTGACTCCCCCATAAGCCCCGTGGGTTCATGCACTCGGCGGATCCATGTGCGTCGGACCTGTATGGCGGCACACAGACACTGGTTGCCTTATGTGCCTGGTACTAAAGGTGCCGCCACATGGTTTTCATCCTGCTGATCCAACTAATTCTTACTTGGGGGAAAGTATGCAAAAACGTTCTCCCCAAGAAGAAATATAACGGTGTAGTGACGTCCATCAGTAGGTTACTGCTCTCCTTCCTCCTCGTACATGCTTTATCTGACATTGCGTTGCCAATTGGAGATTTCACACACTGTGCCGGTACAGACAGTCCAGGCGGTGGCTCCTGGAACCGAAATCCACAGCATATAAAATCTTACCGTTCACAAATCCATTTTCTAAGGTCCAAGTATATTATTCCCCCCCATGGGTAATGATCAGTTCCGGCTGAATGTTCTACCATCCATGGTGCTGGAATCCCATACTGGGTGCTGGCGGCTATAGATTGGCACCTTAGACCGCACAGGGATGAATTTGGCGTATTTGCATCTTTTCCCTGCAGGTGTCGTAACCACTTTGCAAAGTTTCGATCGTGAAAGAGAGAAGGAGTATCCCCTGACTATAAAAGCCACGGACCAGGCCACCGATCCGCTCATCGGGCTTTGTCAGATTAACATTGCCATCCTGGACCAGAACGATAATGACCCGAGCTTTGAAAACAACCGCTATGAATGTGAGTAAGCCTCATCTGTTCTGATTACAACCAACTCGTACTCCCACGGTCGTGTACGTCGCATGTCCCCAATGCATCAGTGGGTCACCGCTATAGACTGCCCATGCCCGGAGTCAATGACGCAACCCGTGACCTCATGTGCTTGTGTCGTTGCTCATAACCATGAAGTTATAGTGAAGATTACTGTCATGGTGTCATTTACTCCCAGATTTCTTGAAGGAGGACACAGCTGTGGGCACCAGCTTCCTTCACATTGCAGCTCATGATGAAGACTATGGCGTGAACGCAGCACTTTATTACTCTGTGGCGGGTGTCGAGTCGCCTGTGTTTCAGATCAATGGCACAACCGGATGGCTCTACGTCAATCAACCTCTGCCAAGGGTATGCAACCGATTTTAGGAAGTAATATGTATATTTTGTAATGAGTGTCACAAAGTTTAGATTTAGTAGTCTGTCATGCTCTCTTGATCTTCGTTTTTGGACGGATCTTTTGATCATTGTCGCATCTTTATTAATCACAGCTTAGATACTTGGCTGTTCATGTTAGTCCGTACACCAAGGTGTAGGTAATTGTCACCTTAAGGACCTCAACGCTCGCAAATTCCTGCTTGCCAGGTGGTGGTGCGCTCCTGAATATTGGCATTTCGGGCTGGTGGATGACTGAGCCGCTTGCCTTGCTACTAGCAGAATTGGAGCAACTTTGCTTCTGCAGCTTTGGTGGAGCACAGGGGATCTGGAGTTGGGGAGATCCAGCAATCCCAGCAGTTTCAAAGCAGGTTACCAGCTGCTTGGTTATTGCCAAGGAAAATGTCCACCTGATAAATTGCAGTAGCGTCTGGCAACCTAGTCAATGAGTAGTGCGATAAAATGACAAATCTCTCTATTCTCAAAAAAGGAGAGAATTGTTAGCGGTAAATTGTAAAGTTTCTTGTTTTTTCAAGCACTTTGCAATTAAAATAAAAAGCTTTTAATCTTCAGTCTAACGAAAATCCTACTGTCTTTTGGGGGAGTATGCAGCGTAAAGAAAAAAATCCAAGTACTATAAAAATCCATTTAATCAGTAAAGAGGAGGGGAAATTGTGGTAAATGACAAAAGGCAGTGAGACTTTCAGCTAGGAACAATCGCCTTGGGTTTGTATGCGCTTTGTTCTTTCCATGTGCCCTACTGGAATTTCCTCTGATGCGTGAGATGACCAGCAGCTCTTCTGACAGACGTAGACACATGTTGGGAACGTATAATACGGAGATGATGCTTTATTCTTGCAGCTGATGCTTTTGCTTCAAGTTTAGGGACATTTTAAGTTCTCACAGCTGGTGGCCAGAGGTCCACGTGACTTCTGGGATTTGCAGAGAGTCAGGAGGCTCCACCAAGCTGTCAAGTTCACTTTTCTCAGGATCCACCATCTCTACATCTAGACGGGAACATCTGGAGGTGGATCTGGCGCTACGCAAGGAAGGCAGATGTTAGAGATGCTAAAGCCCAGTGGAGGAATCTCTGGGAATCAGAAGCTGGTGGTCAAGTCCAGCACGATATCCTGAAGTCTTGAAGGTCTATGTAGATTTCCTTTGTATTAAAGCCTTTTCTCCATTTTAACACTTTAGAAGTCCTTGATAACCCAAGAAGTCACTGTGACGGATGGTGGAAACAGAAGCACAAGGGTTGAGGTTGCCGTTCGAGTCACTGACGCCCAAAACCAGCCACCTATATGGGAAAAGGAGAGATATGAAATGATCATCCCTGAGAATACTTTGAGGGATACGCCCATTGTGGTATGATATATCAGATTTATTGAACGATCCATAATTCTGCCTGTTTGGATTGAGAGCTCCTCGGGGGAGGGCTGGAAGGGACACTCCCCCCTCGTGCTATCTTTTGATTGGATAATGAAGATAGGCCAAAGCTATAAAGCAATTCAGAAAAAGGCAAAAATGACATCCCACAATGAATATTAAACAAGAGCAAACCTGTTCCTCTCCTAGTGCATAACCCAGACGACCAGGCCTACAAACCACAGGACTGACGTGGCCCCTGCTGTTTAGGAGGTGCATGAGTCATTTTCTACAGGCAGACACTTCTATTTTGAATGAGTTTTTTTCTGTCGTTGCTCATAAATCTGAATGCTGCCCGCACAGTGTGCTGCTAGATTCACACGTCTCGGAGAGTGCACGTTTTATGTGTCTTTTAATGCATGAGAAACACAGCGGGACTATCACAAATGACTTCCAGGCCGCTAATGTTAAATTTTACATTTTATTTTGCATTACGCAGTGGCTTTTCTTTGTCTTGCATTAATTAGGACTGCGCTCGGCTCACAGGTCTGTAGAAGGCCAGGTGCAGAACGGTCATTCAGCTGGGACTGAGAGAATTTAATTTTTTCCCATTTTTTAACAAATTTTTTTTATAGAACTCCAAATTATAAGAAAAGTGGCGTTAACGATTTCAGATGTGTTTTGATATTTCTGCAAATGTCCTTTCAATGCAGACGGTTAAGGCCACATCCCTCCTGGGAGACCCCCGAGTGACCTACAACTTGGAGGAAGGACTGGTCCCCGAGAGCAACATGCCCGTACGCTTCTACCTGACTGTGAATCGAGACGACGGCTCGGCTTCTGTACTGGTGGCGGAGAACCTGGATTATGAAGCAACCAAGAACTTCATCCTGAAAATCCGGGCTCAGAACGTCGCCTCGGTCCCTTTAGCGGCTTTCACTACGGTCTACGTTAACATCACAGGTGGGACTGTGGTACCCAGTGTGGTAATGAAATGTTGGGTGTAAGTTTCCGGTCGGACGCTGACACAATTTGTTGAACTTTTGCAGATGTGAATGACAATGTCCCGTTCTTCAGCTCGTCTATTTACGAGGCGTCAGTGACCGAAGGGCTCGATCTTGGGACCTTGGTCCTTCAGGTGTCTGCATCGGATCAGGACCTGGGTCTAAATGGGAAGGTAAACTAGAAATATAAAGGGAATTGCTAGATTTTTTTTTTACATAAATATCCAATCTATACTTTTTTTAATTTTTGCTTTTAACCCAATTGGTCCTAGTGACGGCAAAAATTATCCTGGTGTCCCCAAAGGAGGACATCCGCTTCCGATTGAATAAATAAATGATAATGGGATCAATTATCTGCTGAGGAATTGCCTTCTTTACCTTCCAGATCACTTATTCTATCTTGGAAGATCGCAGTGGGGATCATGCCCTTTTCCATATAGATCCTGAGACGGGCAGCATCTATACTGCTGCCGTGTTTGACCGGGAGGAGAAGACTTCATATCTGCTGGAGGTGAAATCGTCTGATGGATCAGAGTCTGCTAGACCTGGAAAACATGGGCAGCCCAATTCTGGTGAGGGGGCAACTGTAATATGGTCAAAGGGTACCTGGTGCCAGGGTCAATAAGGGCACAAGTAGCACATGGGCACACTAGACAATCTAAGACCGCATGCATTCTCTTCACAGGGAGCTCCCCCTAGTGGTGACTGCAGACAAATCTTATCATGTATCTCTGTATACAGGGAGCTCCCCCTAGTGGTGACTGCAGACAGGACCTTATGTATCTCTGTACACAGGGAGCTCCCCCTAGTGGTTGCTGCAGACTGGATCTTACCATGTATCTCTGTATACAGGGAGCTCCCCTAGTGGTGGCTGCAGACAGGACCTTATGTATCTCTGTATACAGGGAGCTCCCCCTAGTGGTTGCTGCAGACAGGATCTTATCATGTATCTCTGTATACAGGGCGCTCCCCCTTGTGATGGGTGCAGACAGGATCTTATGTATCTCTGTATACAGGGAGCTCCCCCTAGTGGTGACTGCAGACCGGATCTTATCATGTATCTCTGTATACAGGGAGCTCCCCCTAGTGGTGACTGCAGACAGGATCTTATCATGTATCTCTGTATACAGGGAGCTCCCCCTAGTGGTGACTGCAGACAGAATCTTATCATGTATCTCTGTATACAGGGAGCTCCCCCTAGTGGTGACAGAAGACAGGATCTTGTGTATCTCTGTATACAGGGAGCGCCCCTAGTGGTGACTGCACACAGGATCTTATCATGTTTCTCTGTATACAGGGAGCACCCTCTAGTGGTGACTGCAGACAGGATCTTATCATGTATCTCTGTATACAGGGAGCTCCCCCTAGTGGTGACTGCAGACCGGATCTTATCATGTATCTCTGTATACAGGGAGCTCCCCCTAGTGGTGGCTGCAGACAGGACCTTATGTATCTCTGTATAAAGGGAGCGCCCTCTAGTGGTGACTGCAGACAGGATCTTATCATGTGTCTCTGTATACAGGGAGCTCCTCCTAGTGGTGGCTGCAGACAGGATCTTATCATGTATCTCTGTATACAGGGAGCTCCCTCTAGTGGTGACTGCACACAGAATCTCATGTATCTCTGTATACAGGGAGCTCCCCCTAGTGGTGGCTGCAGACAGGATCTTATCATGTATCTCTGTATACAGGGAGCTCCCCCTAGTGGTGGCTGCAGACAGGATCTTATGTATCTCTGTATACAGGGAGCTCCCCCTAGTGGTGACTGCAGACAGTATCTTATCATGTATCTCTGTATACAGGGAGCTCCACCTAGTGGAGGCTGCAGACAGGATCTTATCATGTATCTCTGTATACAGGGAGCTCCCCCTAGTGGTGACTGCAGACAGAATCTTATCATGTATCTCTGTATACAGGGAGCTCCCCTAGTGGAGGCTGCAGACAGGATCTTATCATGTATCTCTGTATACTGGGAGCTCCCCCTAGTGGTGACTACAGACAGGATCTTATGTATCTCTGAATACAGGGAGCTCCCCCTAGTGGTGACTGCAGACAGAATCTTATCCTGTATCTCTGTATACAGGGAGCTCCCCTAGTGGTGACTGCAGACAGGATCTTATGTATCTCTGTATACAGGGAGCTCCCCCTAGTGGTGGCTCCAGACAGGATCTTATGTATCTCTGTATACAGGGAGCTCCCCCTAGTGGTGGCTGCAGACAGGATCTTTTCATGTATCTCTGTATACAGGGAGCTCCCCCTAGTGGTGGCTGCAGACAGATATTTTTGCTATGTATATCCCATGAATAAGAGCTTTGAAGCTAAATTGAGGATAATTGTGCTTTTGAGTGTATGTGGCTCACATTCGAATGGTTCAGTAGCTTGTGTACAGAATGACACAGGACTAAGTAATTTTATGGCTTCTGGCAGCAAAATGGCAAAGCAATCCCCTGCAAATAACACAAAATGCACTCTATACTATAAAAAGGATCCATTAAAATGGTATGTATGGCAGACTGTATTCCTATGATAACAAACCTAATCAGAGAATATATATGTGCAGACAGCAGAGTAAATGTGCAGCTCGCAGGGCTGCCGGCTATACAAACAGTGTGAATATATAATGAACGCTGCTGAGATGAATCTGTCTGGCTGAAAGGATAGACACTACCAACTAAATGGTCGCATTGGGGAATGAGACCCAAAATATTATCGCCACTGACATCAAAAATCAATTATTCCCGTGTTATCTGTTGAGGAGAATTGATGCTGACGTTCACTTCATCTTCAAGAGATTTGGAATAATGCGCTTGTATAAATTGTTGCCAGCCCCGGGGGTCGGTTCCTGTATCGTCTGCATATTAGTTTTCATTTAACGCTCGCCCCGACAGGCTGAGGAATCGTAGCTGACAGAAATGGCTCATTCAAGCATTTTAATTTCCTGCCTCTTGTCTCTCTAGACACTGCCTACGTGCGCATTTTTATCATCGATGTCAATGATAACCAGCCGTCGTTCACTCAAGGCGCCTACTTCGTAAGCGTGGATGAAGATCAGGACGTCGGATCTGTGGTGGTCACCGTGAGCGCCAGTGACCCTGATGAAGGTAGAGGACAAAGTGAAAAAGAAAAATTGTAGAAAGTTTCCTAAAGTGTAACTCCACCCGAACAGCATGTCCTTGAAGCCTTGCTACCCAGGCCCTTGACCTCCCAATGAATGCATACAAAATGTGTCCACCTAAGGACCCTACTTTAAAACCAAGATGGTTCAAGATAAGTACATGTAGTAGAGACCTCCAGTTATAGAGCCCTTAAAATACACCCTCGTGTCACATCTAAGCCCCTTGGACACTACCGCATTGTTCCCTTTGTTCCTTGAAGAGGTAGACATATGCCATTACTGATTTAAGGAGTGATGTAACCAGATTTGTAGACCTCCATACCATTACCAACAAGTCTGTGCCTTCACAGGAATGAACGCCAACATCAGATACCAAATCACAGCTGGGAATATTGGCGGAGTGCTAGATCTGAACCCAGAGACTGGAGCGATCCTTATTGTCCACCCCTTGGATTACGAAGACGTTAAGGTCTACGTGCTCACCCTGTTGGCCTCCGATGGTAAATGGGAAGATTTTGCCACAGTGACTATCAATGTGTTGAACAAAAATGACGAACCACCGGTCTTCTCGTTAAATGAGTACAGAGGAAGCGTGACCGAGGAGCTGGCTGATTTACCAGTGTTTGTTCTGCAGGTAAGTTCCTACAAGGAAGGCAGAATGTGGGCTAAGAGTCTATGCAGTCCCACTTACTAAAAAGGGACCAAATTGCACCAATTCAGTTGAAAGTAGGTTCAAAGTTGGCTTTAACCACTCCTTTTCACCATTTTTAGGTTTCAGCCACTGATCCAGATCATGATCATGATCAGCCAGGAGGAATCATGTATTCTCTACATGGAAGCGGAGCTGAGAACGTATTCACCATTGACGAGAAGACTGGAAGCATCTTTGCCGTGAAGCCACTGGATCGAGAAGAACATGCCATTTGGAGATTTGTGGTCCTGGCCACGGATGAGGAAGGCGATGGACTGACTGGATTCACAGATGTGATCATCTATGTGCACGACATAAATGACAACACCCCCCAGTTCATCTGTTCCCTTAACATATGCAAGTCTAGTGTGGTAGAACACGCTCCACCCAATACTTCCATTATGGAGATGTCCGCCATAGACCTAGATGACAGAAACGATGGACTAAATGCTATTCTGACCTACTCTATACTGTCCAATCCAGTAGATGTGTTGGGTCTTGAAATGTTCAACATAAATCATAATACTGGAACCATTTACACGGCCAAGGGTAACCTGGATAGGGAAAGGAACTCTTCTTTCTTACTTCTGGTTGAAGTTAAAGATGGCGGAGGTTTGTCATCAACCACTACAGCCACCATCACTGTTTTAGACACCAACGACCATGCACCAAAATTTACTCAAGAAACTTGGAAATCCACCATCTTGGAGACCAACGCAGTCAACTCCACTGTCCTCCAAGTCTTTGCAGTAGATGAAGACGTTGATGACAACGCTTTGCTCACTTTTAGCATCGTTGATGGAGATCCCGATGAGAAATTCTCCATCGAAAACCCAATGAAAAGCCATCAGGCAGAGATTAAGCTCAAGAAGAAACTGGATTACGAGAATCCTCAAGAGCGTTGGTTCAACCTCAGCATTAAAGTAGAAGATAAAGACTTCTCCAGCATTTCCCACTGTGTGATAGTGCTGCAAGACGCCAATGACAATGCCCCGATCTTCAGTCCTTTGCTGACTAAGGTGGATCCTTTTTACGAAAACATAACACTCGGCGCCATCATCGCCAACGTCATGGCGACTGATGCCGATTCTGGAGAAAACGGACAAATTTCTTACAGCATTGCACCGGAATCTGATGTTTTTGAGGAATTTGTTGCTGACCAAGAAGGCTATATAACGGTAGTAAAACCGCTGGACAGGGAAGTCCTAGCCACTTACAGTTTAGTCATTTTGGCTACTGATAAAGGTTCTCCGGCACAAACCGGCTCCATGACTCTTCTCCTATCCCTGTTGGATGTAAATGATAATGGCCCCATGTTCGATGGGATATACCTGCCTGTAGTTTGGGAAAATACCGCCTTCCCTCAGACCTTGCGGTTGAACGACAGCTCTTATTTACTGCACGCAGTTGACCTGGATTCTCTGGAGAATGGACCACCCTTTCTGTTCTCTCTACCCAACGACCAGCAAAATTTTACCGACTTCCTGCTGGTTGATCATGGAGATAACACGGCATCAGTCCAGACTCTGAGAGCGTTCGATAGAGAGCATGAAAAAGAGTTTCACCTCCACATCGTCATTACTGATGGCGGACGGCCACCAATGAGCGCCACGAATACGCTGACCATAACCATCGGTGACGAGAATGACCACAGTCACCAAGCTGGACACAAAGAAGTCTACATTTATGTCCATGGAGGTAAGAGAAGCATGAGATGATTTGAGTCTCAGGTAACCTTTTCAAAAGCTCAAGCTCTTTTTTCCTACATGCTTTGCACTGCAGTTCTGCTTGTTCATGTTAGCTTAAATGTACATGCTGGAAGTCACTATAATGGGGCAGTAGAGCGAGAACGGTTCCACGCATTCATAGCGATCGGGCCCTTTTGTATTCCCCGACTCAGATTGCTCCAGAAGCCTTTTCCATTTTTGTGTTGGGTCGCAGATTCCTGTGATCGATCTGATTCTTTTCATTTATTTTAAAGAAAAAAAAGATAAACAAGCATTTTGGTTCCTTCTAGAATCCACCCAGACTTATTCCTCATCCGCGTGGCGTACACCCGCCTGGCATTTCACATTATACGGGTTTTTTCTCGCCTTTTAAATCGCCTATAATGACTCCCTCAACCCGTTCTTCTGCGGCTGTTGCTCCACATGTCAGTAAAATGGCATTAATCCTGTGTCCTGTCTCCAGTTTGGTGTCCCCGTTGCATTATTTTGCATTTATTGGCATTCAGATGTGGCGGTCAACCTTTACCTCGTTTCCCTAATTTACTGAAACCATTAATCTTGATGTTTTGCTCCCCTGGAACGTCAGACCCTGCTCGATGGATATATACTTAGTCTAATAGCTGGAGACGGCTCTAATGTTCTGCGCTCTGGTGCTGCGTACCAGCACTTGATTATATGGAGCGCCAGCGCAGCACGGTGACAACATCTACACTGGAGACAAAGGTCGGCTCACAAGCGGGTATGTTTTTAGAATGCAGAACGCGTTCAACGCGCTGTAAATATATAGTTGTGGGAGATGCAAAAAAAAAATTCCGTTGGGTTAAGTACTTTCAATTTTTTTTTTTTTTTTTTGCAATGAAAGGATCATAAAGCCAATCTCCAGAGCAATGGCCTCCGGCCTGTGGCTCTACAGCAGTGCAAAACTACTACAAACCCAACATGCCAATGACTTCACATACCCTGAATGGATTTTTTTGCTGTTCACACACAGCAGAAAACTAAAACTCCTGCATGGAAAATGAGGAACGTGCTACTTATTCTAAAGAATCCTTCAAGGAAAAGGAAGCAAATCGGCACACAAGCCACACACAGGATCACACCGGTACAGTGGCTTCTATGCCCAGAGTAAGAGCGGGCACCACATACTGTAATTTGCTACACAGCCGTACAATGATTTTCACACCCCTCTGACTATGCGCCTCTAACCCCTGCAGTGCAAAGTTTTACCCCTGCGGCACTCTTAGAAATGGTTTATGCTAAACTGCACCCTTAACCAAACCCGGTTCTTTTAGTTTTACTAAGTGGTATTTATTTCTGCATGGGAAAACTAACTAGGAAACGCCTTTCATGGCTGCCATATAGCATCAATTCCTAACAATGCCCCCCCTCCCCCGAGTAGCCCCTTACACATGTGCCATCTCGCATTGATACTTCCACAGTTCATGTCCCACACAGTATGATGCTCCTCAGTGTCCCCCCATACACACATTAATGCCCTGCACCCCTGCCTGCATACAAGATGTCACTAGAGAACCTCCACACTGTATGACGCTCCTCAGTGTCCCCCCCCACATTAATGCCCTGCACCCCTGCCTGCACACATGATGTCCCCAGAGTACCCCCACACTGTATGATGCTCCTCAGTGTCCCCCCATACACACATTGATTCCCTGCACCCCTGCCTGCACACATGATGTCCCTAGAGTACCTCTACACTGTATGATGCTCCTCAGTGTCCCCCCCCCACATTAATGCCCTGCACCCCTGCCTGCACACATGGTGTCCCCAGAGTACCCCCACACTGTATGATGCTCCTCAGTGTCCCCACCCCACCCCCACATTGATGCCCTGCACCCTTGCCTGCACACATGGTGTCCCTTAGAGTTCCTTCCTCCGTATCCCTCCACACTTTGATGCTCCACAACAACCCCTAAACATATGTTGTCCCTTAGAGTTCCCCTACATAGTAAGGTGCTCCTCAATGTTTCCCCTCACATTGATGCCCTGCACCACTCCCTACACACATGGTGTCCCACAGAGTGCACCCCCACACAGTATAATGACCCCAAAATAAGATGTGCCTCCTCTGAGGGTTTGACATATCATTGGTGTAGTCTGTGCGACCGCACAGGTGCCCAAGACTTAAGGGGGCCCATTTCTACCTCCAAAGGGGGTGGAATTGTGCATTATGATGAACTATTGGACGGCAAAGGCCCATATATTCTTTCACAAGGGCCTCTTCTGTCTCTGTCCGCCAGAGCCTCCACTCATGGATACCCCACAGTGCATTCCCCCACAGTATGCTCTCCATCCTCCACATCTTATGTAGTGAAGTCATCGCTGCTGCTGAGATTCAGGCACACAGGCTTAATGGTGGAGCTGACATGTGGACATGGCCCCGGGAGGTCGGGGGTAACTTCCCAAACCCAGGAGTGTCCCTCTGAATCTGGGACTCATGGGAGGTAGGAGACCACTCCCCCTATATACCTTCACGCCTAGAACCACGCGCCGTTAAGGAGCATCGTTGGCTCTGCATTTCTCCGCTTCCTCCGTCTGCAGATGAAGTTCGTGAGTTTTATTCATTTGAACTAATTGAATCATTTTTAAGTAGGTTAATGACATGTAAAATGTACGAGCTGATGTGCATGCGATCACTACGAATCTGCCCGTTCCTCGTCCCGACACGGATCCTTCATGGCAGCACCGGCCAGAAGTAAAAACGCGTCCACATTGATCGGAATTATAATTCACTCCGCGTTCAAGCTTTACTGCGCTGCAAATTCACGAGCGGGATTTGCTATAAACCAGCACAATAGTACAACAATGACAAATAAACAGTGTGTATGTGTGTGTGTGTGTATATTATATATATATAATATAATATGCAGGGAGGAACGTGTAAGGAGGAGGGGTGTCCCATCAAAAGTTTCTTCTGGGGCCGTTAATTCAGGAGCTTTGGGTTATAGGGTCAGTGACCTGTGCTGGTGGTATTGAGCAGCACCCAAGGCCCGTGCTGTGGATGGAGAATATGGGTTGTCTCCTATGTTTTGAACATGTTTGTTCTGTACGTCTGTATTGTGCCCCTGTATCTTGCTGTGAGCGCTCGGACCTGTCTGATTACGGAGATTGACCACATTATTTCTTGTCTTGTCCCTCTGAACAGCGACTCGGTCAGCGGTCGACGTCGGGAAGGTCTTCGCTCCAGATGAAGATGACTGGGATAATAAAACATACAGCGCCATCTCGGAGATGCCAGCGTAAGCTCTGCACTGCAAATCACAGGCTAACCCAAGAGGGGGGGCGTATTTCATCAGGACAGCTGTCACCGGCTACGTGTCCACGCTTAACGATGGCCATTAAACCTAATGTGGTGGCTTATCATAGCCAAGCGGCGTAACACCTATGGATGGGAATGTGACATAAAGGAGGGATCGGGGGGGGGGGGGGGATTCTAAACATCCTGTCACTCAAGCCATGGAAAAAACCCTGTACAGCCTGAAATGGCTATACAGAGCCAATGGCCTGACCTGAATGGCTGATAACAGGGAGCAATAGATCAGGACTTGCCTGACCTGAAATGGCTGGTAACGGGGAGCAATAGGTCAGGACTTGCCTGTCCTGGAATGGCTGGTAACGGGGAGCAATAGGTCAGGACTTGCCTGACCTGGAATGGCTGATAACAGGGAGCAATAGATCAGGACTTGCCTGCCCTGGAATGGCTGGTAACGGGGAGCAATAGATCAGGACTTGCCTGCCCTGGAATGGCTGGTAACGGGGAGCAATAGATCAGGACTTGCCTGCCCTGGAATGGCTGGTAACAGGGAGCAATAGATCAGGACTTGCCTGCCCTGGAATGGCTGGTAACGGGAAGCAATAGATCAGGACTTGCCTGACCTGAAATGGCTGATAACAGGGAGCAATAGATCAGGACTTGCCTGACCTGAAATGGCTGGTAACGGGGAGCAATAGGTCAGGACTTGCCTGACCTGAAATGGCTGGTAACGGGGAGCAATAGGTCAGGACTTGCCTGACCTGGAATGGCTGATAACAGGGAGCAATAGATCAGGACTTGCCTGCCCTGGAATGGCTGGTAACAGGGAGCAATAGATCAGGACTTGCCTGTCCTGAAATGGCTGGTAACGGGGAGCAATAGATCAGGACTTGCCTGTCCTGGAATGGCTGGTAACGGGGAGCAATAGATCAGGACTTGCCTGTCCTGGAATAGCTGATAACGGGGAGCAACAGATCAGGACTTGCCTGTCCTGGAATGGCTGGTAACGGGGAGCAATAGATCAGGACTTGCCTGTCCTGGAATAGCTGATAACAGGGAGCAACAGATCAGGACTTGCCTGTCCTGGAATGGCTGGTAACGGGGAGCAATAGGTCAGGACTTGCCTGACCTGGAATGGCTGATAACAGGGAGCAATAGATCAGGACTTGCCTGTCCTGGAATGGCTGGTAACGGGGAGCAATAGATCAGGACTTGCCATTCCTGGAATAGCTGATAACAGGGAGCAACAGATCAGGACTTGTCTGTCCCGGAATGGCTGATAACAGGGACAACAGATCAGGACTTGCCTGTCCTGAAATGGCTGATAATGGAGCAATAGATCAGGACTTGCCTTTCCTGGAATAGCTGATAACAGGGAGTGATTGTACAGAAATTGAGACCGGATCTGTAGATTAAGACGATTTATTGCAAATGTTGCCCTTTTCTTCAGTGCTACATTTATCTGTTTCAGTAAATATTTACATGCTGTTCCTCTGTTCTCCCTCCTGGAAATGAATTAATATTTTGTCAGTCGTGTATGTCCCTATATAATCTGATGCCGTCTGATCTGTGCTGTCACTGTGTGAGGATTGCTGACATCCCATCATAGCAAGGTTTCAATTCCTTGATTCTAAGAGGAATAACAGGAACAGCACAACAGAGTTCTGAGATTGTCATTTGCAGGACACACATACTCCGTTATTCCCCCCACTGCAAGGTGCTTTGCAATCCTCTATTCAATGATGGGCAGCCAATAGAAATGCTTCTCAGGAAAGCAGCAGTACAGGGCAGCATAGCTGAACTCCTCCTACTAGGAAAATGAGACTATATTTTAAGCTGCCAGAGGGGGAAAGAGACTGATTCTGCCCAGAGGGGGAAGGAGACTGATTCTGCCCAGAGACCCATCAGTAGCAACCATAGATCATTTTTTCAGTGATATCCTGAAATGCTGGGAAACAAAAAAAAACTTGCTAATCCTTTTCTTCTTGTTGCCGTTTCCTTAGGCACTTTCGCTTAGACAATAATACAGGAACCATACAACTTGTGGGGAAGTGTGACCAAGGAACCTACAATCTGAAGGTGAGGGTGTCCGATAATGTCTGGCCAGATGTAGTCTCCACCCTAAGGATTCACGTAAAGGAGATATTGAGTGATGCCATCTACAACTCTGCATCTCTGATATTAACAAGTAGGTTTAGAATTAATTCCTTTTGTATAAGGTGTCGCCCCCTACCTGTCGGGTCATTACATATTTTATTCCTTCCATCCGCTTCTGGGAACTATTTGAAACTGTGAGGCTTCACAAAAGGTGATAAGCCACCCTGAGGCAAATCTGCCTAGTTAGAAGGGCTGGCCACCTCTGAGGACATGTTTCTCTTTTCTTGATTGCATGTATTGGGGCTAAAATTTATTTTTGCAGTTCGGTTTCATTAAAAAAAAATTTGCACAATGGGGCCTTTCCGGGCTCTTTGTTTCCCTACTCTGTGGTCACAGATCATCTAAGAGGAGCCCAGAGAAAGACAAGAGTTACAAATGCTCCCATTTTGGAATGATCTCTCTTGCAGATCCTCAGTTAACTCATTCTGGAGCCAGTAAAAGGCAAATGGTGCAAAACTTTTAATGAAACAAAATATGATTTTTAGCTAAATATTCATTTATATAAGAAACAATATTGTACCCAAAGGTGGACAAGCCCTTTAAGCAGATATCATCCTACTTCTTCCCTGGCAGCCATATTAATTGGTACCCACATGATTGGGTTATCAATTAACATGACTGATCTGGATTTTTGGGTATCGGTAAATATGACACCAATTACTGAATGGTAAACTTTGTGTTTTTCTTTAAAGACTTGACTGCAGAAGAGTTCATAGTAAAGGATGATCTAGGAATAAGCAAAGAGGATGAACTGCGGAGGGTCCTGGCCGAAGTGATCCCTGCCCGACCGGACAACATTCAGATCTTAAGCTTAAGGGGTAACGAGCGAGTGACAGAAGTGCGGCTGTCCGTTCTGACCTCTTCCTCGTCTTATTACAAAGCCGAGAAGCTGCGGAATATTCTCATCGCACATAAAGACGAGGTGAGCTGCCTCAGGATCCGTCAGTAATGTTCCTGACTACTTCCTACATCCCAGCCGATATGGCGCGATCACTAGTCAGTGACCCAGGCCCCATAGTCGGATGCAGGGCCTGCTCGCTCCTCCCCATTCTGCACAACTGAGGTCATAGCTAAAAAATTTTTTTTATTTTTTAACACCTCCAAGACCAATTGTGTTGTGCCTAATTTATGGTAAAATTAAACCTTAAAGGGAATGAGCGGTTTTGCGAACCATTGCTCTGACTGTATAGATCCCGCTGCCACAATAAAAATGATACCAGTCTTGTAGTAATCCGCTGTGCCAGAGCTGAGAAATCAAGCTTTGAAGCCACATGCAAATTAGCCTGACAGTGCATTGGAGGTGTGTCACTAGCCGGAGTGCAGACACGCCCACAATGCGTCTAGTTTGGATGGGGCTTTAAAGCTCAATTTCTCAGCTCTGGAACATCGGATTTCTACAAGACTGGTATCGTTTTTATCGGTGCACTGTGATCTAAACCGTCATCACTGGTTTCTGATAAGGTAACTGTCCGAAAAGCTTCTCAATTGGCCTATTTATGGACTAAATGCTGTTTAAAAAATGATTATATCTGTCCTGTAAGGTCGGATTTTACAGGAGGCATCAGGACCATTAAACCCATATAAAGCCTCCGTCTCCCTCCCCCCCCAGGCTATATGTAGTGATGGAGGGGGGTTAATGGCGGGTGATGGCTCCTCGGTACCTGGATGTGATGTTACATGTAACATAAGGCACTGCGATGTGTGCACTCAGCCGGGACCCCAAAAAGTTCTGCTGTCACATGAATAATGGATCTGACCCTACACAGTACACCACAATACCATTTATCCGCTGACATAAAATCCATCTCCTCGCTCTAATGGCCGCTCTCCTCCTTCCTACATTCTCCTTCAGATCCAGACAGCTGTGAGGACGGAAATATTCCCGGGAGAGGCCGAGTTCTGCCTGAGAGCCGTGTGCCTGAGCGGTGCCGGCCGCTCCTGCCACCGGGCCATCCCGGACTGGCCGCTCCTGGTGGATGGGGGCAGCGTCTCCTTTGTATCCGTCATCCATAACGTGAGCGCGGCCTGTAGGTGTCCGACCCCCGGTGGCTCCCGACATTCCTGCTCCTCTTTACCCCAAAATCCCTGTCTAAATGGTGGGACGTGTATGGACACAGCGACGGGATACAGGTGAGGAGAGGATAAGAAAGAGCTGCACTACGATCCTCAGAGCTGCACTTCTGTGATGGCATTAATTCTGCTTCTGCCTGTTCTCCAAATGCTGTTCAGATTGTTGTCATCTATTGCTCCCTGTTATCAGCCACTTCTGGCAGCAGCGTGGCTGACTCCACCAAAATCCACTAGAAACATTAACTCAGCAGAGCAGTGAGTGCAGCTCTGGGGTATAATACAGGATGTTACTCAGTATCAGTAATGTAATAATAATAATAATAATAATCTTTATTTATATAGCGCCATCATATCCCGCAGCGCTTTACAGTTTAACAGTTTCAAAACACAAGTCATAAGTCACAACGTTAACAATACAATAATTAAAGCAAAATAAGATGTATGTATGTACACAGTGACTGCACCAGCAGAATAGTGAGTGCAGCTCTGGAGTATAATACAGGATGTAACTCAGGATCAGTAATGTATGTACACAGTGACTGCACCAGCAGAATAGTGAGTGCAGCTCTGGAGTATAATACAGGAGGTAACTCAGGATCAGTAATGTATGTACACAGTGACTGCACCAGCAGAATAGTGAGTGCAGCTCTGGGTATAATACAGGATGTAACTCAGGATCAGTAATGTAATGTATGCACACAGTGACTGCACCAGCAGAATAGTGAGTGCAGCTCTGGAGTGTAATACAGGATGTAACTCAGGATCAGTAATGTAATGTATGTACACAGTGACTGCACCAGCAGAATAGTGAGTGCAGCTCTGGGTATAATACAGGAGGTAACTCAGGATCAGTAATGTAATGTATGTACACAGTGACTGCACCAGCAGAATAGTGAGTGCAGCTCTGGGATATAATAAGGATGTAACTCAGGATCAGTAATGTAATGTATGTACACAGTGACTGCATCAGCAGAATAGTGAGTGCAGCTCTGGAGTATAATACAGAATGTAACTCAGGATCAGTAATGTAATGTATGTACACAGTGACTGCACCAGCACAATAGTGAGTGCAGCTCTGGAGTATAATACAGGATGTAACTCAGATCAGTAATGTAATGTATGTACACAGTGACTGCACCAGCAGAATAGTGAGTGCAGCTCTGGAGTATAATACAGGATGTAACTCAGGATCAGTAATGTATGTTGTACACAGTGACTGCACAGCAGAATAGTGAGTGCAGCTCTGGAGTATAATACAGGATGTAACTCAGGATCAGTAATGTAATGTATGTACACAGTGACTGCACCAGCAAATAGTGAGTGCAGCTCTGGAGTATAATACAGGATGTAACTCAGGATCAGTAATGTATGTATGTACACAGTGACTGCACCAGCAGAATAGTGAGTGCAGCTCTGGAGTATAATACAGGATGTAACTCAGGATCAGTAATGTAATGTACACACAGTGACTGCACCAGCAGAATAGTGAGTGCAGCTCTGGAGTATAATACAGGATGTAACTCAGGATCAGTAATGTAATGTAGACACAGTGACTGCACCAGCAAATAGTGAGTGCAGCTCTGGAGTATAATACAGGATGTAACTCAGATCAGTATGTAATGTATGTACACAGTGACTGCACCAGCAGAATAGTGAGTGCAGCTCTGGAGTATAATACAGGATGTAACTCAGGATCAGTAATGTAATGTATGACACAGTGACTGCACCAGCAGAATAGTGAGTGCAGCTCTGGGTATAATACAGGATGTAACTCAGGATCAGTAATGTAATGTATCACAGTGACTGCACCAGCAGAATAGTGAGTGCAGCTCTGGAGTATAATACAGGATGTAACTCAGGATCAGTAATGTATGTATGACACAGTGACTGCACCAGCAGAATAGTGAGTGCAGCTCTGGAGTATAATACAGGATGTAACTCAGGATCAGTAATGTAATGTATGTACACAGTGACTGCACCAGCAGAATAGTGAGTGCAGCTCTGGAGTATAATACAGGATGTAACTCAGGATCATAATGTAATGTATGTACACAGTGACTGCACCAGCAGAATAGTGAGTTCAGCTCTGGAGTATAATACAGGATGTAACTTAGGATCAGTAATGTAATGTATGTACACAGTGACTGCACCAGCAGAATAGTGAGTGCAGCTCTGGGGTATAATACAGGATGTAACTCAGGATCAGTAATGTATGTACACAGTGACTGCACCAGCAGAATAGTGAGTGCAGCTCTGGAGTATAATACAGGATGTAACTCAGGATCAGTAATGTATGTACACAGTGACTGCACCAGCAGAATAGTGAGTGCAGCTCTGGAGTATAATACAGGATGTAACTCAGGATCAGTAATGTAATGTATGTACACAGTGACTGCACCAGCAGAATAGTGAGTGCAGCTCTGGAGTATAATACAGGATGTAACTCAGGATCAGTAATGTATGTAACAGTGACTGCACAGCAGAAGTGAGTGCGAGTATATAAGGAGTACTGGAATGTAATGTAGTACCAGTGATGACACGATATGATGCAGTTGGTAACAGAGTAACTCAATCAGTATGTATGTACAGTGACTGCACAGCAAATAGTGTGCAGCTCTGGGTATTACAGGATGAACTCAGATCAGTTATTTGTCACGATGCACAGCAGAAGTGGTGCAGCTCTGGATTATACGATGTAATCAGTCTAAGAGTATGTAAAGTGACACCAGCAATATGAGTGCAGCTCTGAGTAATCAGGAGTACTCAATCAGAATGTATGTATGTACACAGTGACTGCACCAGCAGAATAGTGAGTGCAGCTCTGGAGTATAATACAGGATGTAACTCAGGATCAGTAATGTATGTACACATGACTGCACCAGCAGAATAGTGAGTGCAGCTCTGGAGTATAATACAGGATGTAACTCAGGATCAGTAATGTAATGTATGTAACAGTGACTGCACCAGCAGAATAGTGAGTGCAGCTCTGGAGTATAATACAGGATGTAACTCAGATCAGTAATGAGTATGTACACAGTGACTGCACAGCAGAATAGTGAGTGCAGCTCTGGAGTATAATACAGGATGTAACTCAGGATCAGTAATGTAATGTATGTACACAGTGACTGCACCAGCAGAATAGTGAGTGCAGCTCTGGAGTATAATACAGGATGTAACTCAGGATCAGTAATGTATGTACACAGTGACTGCACCAGCAGAATAGTGAGTGCAGCTCTGGAGTATAATACAGGATGTAACTCAGGATCAGTAATGTATGTACACAGTGACTGCACCAGCAGAATAGTAGTGCAGCTCTGGAGTATAATACAGGATGTAACTCAGGATCAGTAATGTATGTACACAGTGACTGCACCAGCAGAATAGTGAGTGCAGCTCTGGAGTATAATACAGGATGTAACTCAGGATCAGTAATGTATGTACAGTGACTGCACCAGCAGAATAGTAAGTGCAGCTCTGGAGTATAATACAGGATGTAACTCAGGATCAGTAATGTATGTACACAGTGACTGCACCAGCAGAATAGTGAGTGCAGCTCTGGAGTATAATACAGGATGTAACTCCGGATCAGTAATGAATATGTACACAGTGACTGCACCAGCAGAATAGTGAGTGCAGCTCTGGAGTATAATACAGGATGTAACTCAGGATCAGTAATGTAATGTATGTACACAGTGACTGCACCAGCAGAATAGTGAGTGCAGCTCTGGAGTATAATACAGGATGTAACTCAGGATCAGTAATGTAAAGTACAAATGACTGCACCAGCAGAATAGTGAGTGCAGCTCTGGGGTATAATACAGGATGTAACTCAGGATCAGTAATGTAATGTATGTACACAGTGACTGCACCAGCAGAATAGTGAGTGCAGCTCTGGAGTATAATACAGGATGTAACTCAGGATCAGTAATGTAATGTATGTACACAGTGACTGCACCAGCAGAATAGTGAGTGCAGCTCTGGGGTATAATACAGGAGGTAACTCAATATCAGTAATGTATGTACACAGTGACTGCACCAGCAGAATAGTGAGTGCAGAACTGGGTATAATACAGGATGTAACTCAGTATCAGTAATGTAATGTACACAGTGACTGCACCAGCAGAATAGTGAGTGCAGCTCTGGAGTATAATACAGGATGTAACTCAGGATCAGTAATTATGTACATAGTGACTGCACCAGCAGAATAGTGAGTGCAGCTCTGGAGTATAATACAGGATGTAACTCAGGATCAGTAGTAATGTATGTACACAGTCTGCAACAGCAGAATAGTGAGTGCAGCTCTGGAGTATAATACAGGATGTAACTCAGGATCAGTAATGTATGTACACAGTGACTGCACCAGCAGAATAGTGAGTGCAGCTCTGGAGTATAATACAGGATGTAACTCAGGATCAGTAATGTATGTACACAGTGACTGCACCAGCAGAATAGTGAGTGGAGCTCTGGAGTATAATACAGGATGTAACTCAGGATCAGTAATGTATGTACAGTGACTGCACCAGCAGAATAGTGAGTGCAGCTCTGGGTATAATACAGGATGTAACTCAGGATCAGTAATGTAATGTACACAGTGACTGCACCAGCAGAATAGTGAGTGCAGCTCTGGAGTATAATACAGGAGGTAACTCAGGATCAGTAATGTAATGTATGTACACAGTGACTGCACCAGCAGAATAGTGAGTGCAGCTCTGGAGTATAATACAGGATGTAACTCAGGATCAGTAATGTAATGTATGTACACAGTGACTGCACCAGCAGAATAGTGAGTGCAGCTCTGGAGTATAATACAGGATGTAACTCAGGATCAGTAATGTAATGTATGTACACAGTGACTGCACCAGCAGAATAGTAAGTACAGCTCTGGAGTATAATACAGGATGTAACTCAGGATCAGTAATGTAATGTATGTACACAGTGACTGCACCAGCAGAATAGTAAGTGCAGCTCTGGAGTATAATACAGGATGTAACTCAGGATCAGTAATGTAATGTATGTACACAGTGTCTGCACCAGCAGAATAGTGAGTGCAGCTCTGGAGTATAATACAGGATGTAACTCCGGATCAGTAATGTAATGTATGTACACAGTGACTGCACCAGCAGGATAGTGAGTGCAGCTCTGGAGTATAATACAGGATGTAACTCAGGATCAGTAATGTAATGTATGTACACAGTGACTGCACCAGCAGAATAGTAAGTACAGCTCTGGAGTATAATACAGGATGTAACTCAGGATCAGTAATGTATGTACACAGTGACTGCACCAGCAGAATAGTGAGTGCAGCTCTGGAGTATAATACAGGAGGTAACTCAGGATCAGTAATGTAATGTATGTACACAGTGACTGCACCAGCAGAATAGTGAGTGCAGCTCTGGAGTATAATACAGGATGTAACTCAGGATCAGTAATGTAATGTATGTACACAGTGACTGCACCAGCAGAATAGTGAGTGCAGCTCTGGAGTATAATACAGGATGTAACTCAGGATCAGTAATGTAATGTATGTACACAGTGACTGCACCAGCAGAATAGTGAGTGCAGCTCTGGAGTATAATACAGGATGTAACTCAGGATCAGTAATGTATGTACACAGTGACTGCACCAGCAGAATAGTGAGTGCAGCTCTGTAGTATAATACAGGAGGTAACTCAGGATCAGTAATGTAATGTATGTACACAGTGACTGCACCAGCAGAATAGTGAGTGCAGCTCTGGAGTATAATACAGGATGTAACTCAGGATCAGTAATGTAATGTATGTACACAGTGACTGCACCAGCAGAATAGTGAGTGCAGCTCTGGAGTATAATACAGGATGTAACTCAGGATCAGTAATGTAATGTATGTACACAGTGACTGCACCAGCAGAATAGTGAGTGCAGCTCTGGAGTATAATACAGGATGTAACTCAGGATCAGTAATGTAATGTATGTACACAGTGACTGCACCAGCAGAATAGTGAGTGCAGCTCTGGAGTATAATACAGGAGGTAACTCAGGATCAGTAGTGTAAGTATAAGTAGTGACTCTGCTTGCTTGTAGATTATATTCAGGCTGTACACATCTCTATACTGGGTTCACTTACTTTTCTTGTGACTGATACGTTGTTTTATTCCTGGCCTTGGTGTCACCAGTTGGCATTTTTCTGCCATCTTTCCCCGTTCCCTCATTTGTCCACCAGACGGGTTAAGCCTCTTATCACACACTCATACTATTCGTAGTTCCTGTTTTCAGTATTTTTCGGCGGACGCCTTTCTTTATTTTTCTCCGGCCGTCTGAGACTGATATTTTATTGAAATCTGTGGCAAAAAAAATGGGTTAGTGGGAAAGTGACAGATGGAAGAGTAATTTGTGCTTATTAAATGCTGCATTACAAGAAGAGATGTCCGTGTACCGTATGCAGCGCTGGTATTCCTGTAATCCCGCCATAAATCTGATTGCTGCACCGTAACAAGTTGCTCACGGGAAATGCGATTCCGCTAAATCTCTTGGCATATTTGGATGTAAATCCCTGTGTAGAGATGTGAAGGGGGTGGGAAAATGGGGGCCGGGAATACTCCAGCACCGTTCTTAGTAATAAGTGTTTTGTTTTTCTTTGCAAGGTGTCGCTGTGCATCACAATCCTACGGACCCCTGTGTCAGCTGAATCTGCGCAGTTTTCACGGTGACGGATTTGCCTCTTTTCCGCCGATCCGGTTTTGCTCTGAAAACCACCTGTCCGTGGAGTTCATAAGCGATGAAGCGGATGGGAACGTGCTCTATAATGGACCTCTGTCCAATCAGACCCCCGGATCTTCAGAGTATTTTGTATCTATCGGTAGGTGTATGTATACTGCGGGGCCCTCTTCGGACTACAAACACCAAACATGGCCCAGACCGCCATGACGACTTCTCCCAGCTCTGTCTCACCTTTCCCATTCTGCTGCCATCCACAATTCTGAGCTTGTTGCCTCCCCATGTGCCTTAATGGTAAATTGCCCCATATGTTTCACAAATAATGGTGTCATTACCCCCCAGGTAGATACTGCACTCGAAAACAAATTTTGTGGAAGTCGGCAGAATTTCTCACCCCCTTGACTCCTGTGTGGGTCCATGGATACATAGTTTGTTAGATTTCTCTGAACAATTATCAGATTTCAGTGGTTATTTTCCTTGTGTTGTGCATTTTAAAGCTTTAGTGCGAGGCGTCCCCAGTCTGAAGATCGGACAAGTCAACCATTTCCTACATTTACAGCTTCCTGACGTAGTGAATGCAACCGATGGAAAGTGGCATCGGATCGACGTGAGAGTGAAGAAAAGGGTCAGTATCCGGATCACGGATGTATAGGATACGGTTCTGTGCAATAATCCCCACTATGGTTGATAGAAGTCAGTATGCTTCTGTGCAATAATCATCACGATGGTTGATAGACGTCGGTACGCTTCTGTGCAATAATCATCACTGTAGTTGATAGACATCATTATGCTTCTGGGCAATAATCATCACGATGGTTGATAGACTTCAGTATGCTTCTGTGCAATAATCATCACTGTAGTTGATAGACTTCAGTATGCTTCTGTGCAATAATCATCACTGTAGTTGATAGACATCAGTATGCTTCTGTGCAATAATCATCACGATGGTTGATAGACATCAGTACGCTTCTGGGCAATAATCATCACGATGGTTGATAGACTTCAGTACGCTTCTGTGCAATAATCATCACGATGGTTGATAGACTTCAGTATGCTTCTGTGCAATAATCATCACTGTAGTTGATAGACATCAGTATGCTTCTGTGCAATAATTATCACGATGGTTGATAGACATCAGTACGCTTCTGTGCAATAATCATCACGATGGTTGATAGACTTCAGTACGCTTCTGTGCCATAATCATCACTGTAGTTGATAGTAGTCAGTACGGTTCTTTGCAATAATCATAACTATCGGTGATAGAAATCAGTACATAAATACAGTGTGGGATTTTAGTGCATAATGTATAATACTGATCTATATAGTGTTTGCACAGAACACTTGGTGTCAGGCTTACTGAGAGTTGTAGTTTTCCAGCAGCTGAAGATCACTACTGTAGAGCAGTAATGTGATTATCCTGTCTGCGCTGTAATGGAAATTAACTTCCCATATAATGACGTCTATATGATTGCAGAAACAAGCACAATTGCAGTGTAAAGCATGGAGGAAAAAATAGACTAGGAAAAAGCAACAAGAACAATGTTTTCTGTAAAATAGAAACCTTGTACAATATATAATTACACAAATACTTTTTTTTTTTTCCTTGCAGGAAGTAACCCTCACACTGGATCGCTGCAGTGCAGCCATTATTAATGAGAAAGAGGGAGTTGGAAAGAGATTATTATCGGAGGATCGGGCAAGATGTGAAGCTGGAGGGGTGATGACCAAGGAGTGGAGGTGATTTGGGGCCTGACACATGTGGTTTTCACCCTTTATCTGCAACTTTATTGGCAGCAATGGAAGAGGCTTAACAGGTAAAATCAAAGCCTTAATTATGACATTTTCTTATTTTTGTCCATAAAGGACCTGGAATCCCCATCACGTTCTCCGGCTGGGGGGATTAAAGCAGCACCTCCGGATGCCACTTTCAAAGGATGTGTCCGTAACCTAGTAGTTAACAAGGAGGTCAGTGACAACCAGGATCTGGGCGAAGGTGTCATCACCATCACAGAGTGCCATTACCTATTAAATGGTGAAAAATAAAATGAATATTGGGTCATTATCCTTTACAGACTGAAGCTTCGATGTAGAAAATGGATATTAGAGGTTTACTTGACAAAAAATGAATGTCTATACTCTTGGCACCCCTCTCCTGCCCTGGTGCTGCAGCTCCCTGCCCCGTCCTCCGCTTGCTCAGTTTCTAAGGATCCAGTCTCATCTCCCATCTTCACAGCGAAACAAAGCAATCTGGCAAATCGGATTTTAGCGGATTCGCTCCTTTCTGCTGGATTCTGATGTCTCGCTGGTCATTTATACATAGGATTTTTTCTGCTCCTATTCTAGATGTACAATCTCGGAGCCCCTATAGAGTCGGTCCACAGCTCCCCCGGCTGTGCGGCCTGTGAGGTCTTCGGCTCTGCCCCGTGTGAGACCGAATCACCGTGCACCGGAGAATTTGCTGCCTCCATCTCCGGCCAACAGGAATGTGATAAAGGTACTGTCCAACACTGCAATATTCCGTGCTGCAATAATAAGTAGAAACATCCTATCAGCGCAGCAAGTGAAACGGATCCATGAGGTCGTCTTCTTTTTCACCAGACGCTGCAGAATATTTCTTCCAGGCCGGAAGCTTCGTCCAGTATAGATTTTCCCACGCATTTCATGCACAAAGGACACATTTCCAGACCATGGTGAGAACGCGTCAGTTCAACAGCATCATCCTGAGCGTGTCCTCAGAGGACCAAACCGAATACATCATCCTGCAGGTGAGTGATCTGATGTAAGCCCAAATATTGAGGGCCTATCACAATTCCCTCTTCTCACCCCCATCAGATAATTCGCGGGTTGCTCGTTGTGTCCTATAATATCGGAGATGGCGACTTCGTGGTTCGACTTCCCGATCACAGGGTTGACTCTGGGGAATGGCAGGTGGTCACTTTGGAGAGGATGCAGAATGAATTCACGTTACGTGTGGACGGAGGGGGAGATCATCGTGAGATCACAGCTGCACATGGGACGTACAAAGAGATCAAAGTGGATCCCAGCAGCATCATTCTTGGAAGTGGCAACCTCCAAGCCCTCAGCTTCCAAGGTACATGGGATTCATACATGACCGGAACCCACCATTGTACAGATACCGCAGCATTTCGAGCCAAAGCTTAGATCTTAGACATGTTAAAGGTTCAGCCACGGAGAAGTTGGGGTCATCTGTGAAGTCTAAAGTCCTAGGGACCCCCACAGCTACCAGGGTCTGGTTTGGGTCTATAAAGAGATGTTCCTTTTTTTTTCCCTCAAAAAATATAGATACTAGTAGTTGGCAAATAATACCGCAATGCAAGTAACTAACACCACCATACTGTTACTGATCAAAACCCAGTGCACAAAAACAGGTTATTTTCCTGCTATAGTCTGTAGGCCGAGAAATACCACTATATAAGGAACTAATATTACCACCACATAGTAACCAAATAAAACTACCGTACTGATGATTACAAAAAAAAAACTGTGCTAAGACCAATACTGCCTCATATAGTGGTAGATGGCATTTATATGCTGGCATGGGGCAGACCATGTGTATCATGGATGTTCTTTGCAATCAGTCGTTCATTTCTCCTTTTCTTCTCCTTTCAGCCCAGACCGCCACAACAAATTCAGCATTTCCGCACAGAAGTCGTTGGCTTCTTGTTGTTCCCTCAAAACAAACTTAAATGCCCTAATCAGTAATAATTCCACCCTCTGCCTCTATACAATGTCCCTCTGCCTAACCCCGAACCCACCATGATCCCAATCCTTCTCTCCGCTGCCAGGCGGATACAGTTCTCTGCTCCATCACGGTGTTTATTCATCTGCTCAGGGGTCCAGGCTCGTCACCACCACTGGTGTTACATACGTCAATGACATCTTTCTTCTCAATGTCAATAGGCTGCATAAAGGATGCAAAGCTGAATCACTACAACCTCCCCATGGAAAGCCAGTCCGGCGCTCTGGTATCCATTATTAAGAAACTGGGTGTCGATAAAGGCTGCGGCTCGGATGTTTGCAGAAATCAGCCGTGCGATCGGGGATTTGTCTGCACGGACCTGTGGATGATTCACGAGTGCCGGTAAGATATCCGCGCTGTCGGGGGCTATTAATTGTTCCGATCTTTACCAGGTCAGTGCTAATCTCCCTTCTACCCCTTGTCTCCTCGTGTAGCTGCCCCCCCGGATACTTACTACTGGAGAACACCACCGGCCGGTGGTGCCTCTACACCGTCTGCATGCAGAGTCCTTGCACGCACGGGACGTGTATCCCACAGACGCCGGCCGAGTTCACCTGCCTGTGTCCTCATAGATACGGGGGCAGCAAATGTGACGTCGTCCTACACGGCCTGGATCCCGGATTAGGACTCGGCACCTTCCTCATCATCTGCATCTGCTCCACCGCACTGATAGGTAACGAGTATATGTCCACGGACTGCTAGGTTTAAGCTGCAGCGATAGACCGGCGGCGATGCTAGATCACTGCTAAGACTCCATATTGGATGCAGAATACGTCCTCATAGAAGGGGGGAGGTCCACACAACCTACAGCCCATAATGCCATACTGTGGCCCCAACCACTCTTCTCTGGGTGTAGATAGTTCAGAAAAACAGCCGCCACATCCGACCGATGGAGACCACGTTGTGTATTCTCCAGTTCTGTAACACAGATGTGAGTGCCCCCTACTGGCTACACATGGGAATGATCCAAGTTAGAAAGAAGAGGAGTGGTGCTAATGGTGCGGCATGTCGCTGGCATTTGTATAGGAATCCTACTTTAGGCAACCTAAAGTCACGCTCTGGGGAGCGAGGCAGAGGTGCAGGCTGGGGGGCACTGTATCCGATGTACCCAGAGTGGAATATCCAGGATATCTGATAGTGGGGGTCTCATCTCCAGGACACTGGCATCCCCCTGTACATGCTGCTCTCCACATCAGACTTCATGGAAGTCTTCATGTTATCTCTGTAAAACAGAACAGCAAAAGCCGAGCTCTAATTTTAAGCTTTCTCGGCACAATGAGAATTTGGCCTCGGACCAGATCCGGTTGTGGACCCCCGACCCTGATGTTTCTGGAGTGGTAGATGGTCGGCAGTGCAGACTTGTTGCCGGCTGAATCCCACTAGTATTAGCTTATATATTCCTGGTGATGTGAGCGGAATATAAATGAATACTTGGAGGAAATGTATGTAACAAATGTATGCCCGCCAGCCAGAACTACTGGGGGGATTAGTGGCGTCCTATCTCACCGGGGTCCCTGTCTTCTGCAGCGCTGATTGGAGGCGCCGTCCTGTTCTCTCGCTGCAGCAAGAAGAGGCGATTAAATGAAGGCGTCTATCATGTGTCTGCATACAAGGACGAGCCGGAAGACACCCGGCAAAATATCTTCCATTACAATGAGGAAGGAGGAGGGGAGGAGGACCAGGTGAGATTGGGGTCTTTACTGTGCGTGCATAGAAAGAGCAATGTTACTCTACTGCCTCCTGTGGGGTCTTCACTGTCTGTGCAATAAAGCCTGCAGACCCCAGAGGAGTAATTCTACTCAACTGCCTCTTCTGGGGTCTTCACTGTATGTGCACATAAAGCCTGCAGACCCCAGAGGAGTAATTCTACTCTACTGCCTCTTGTGGGGTCTTCACTGTATGTGCATATAAAGCCTGCAGACCCCAGAGGAGTAATTCTACTCTACTGCCTCCTGTGGGGTCTTCACTGTCTGTGCACATAAAGCCTGCAGACCCCAGAGGAGTAATTCTACTCTACTGCCTCCTGTGGGGTCTTCACTGTATGTGCATATAAAGCCTGCAGACCCCAGAGGAGTAATTCTACTCTACTGCCTCCTGTGGGGTCTTCACTGTCTGTGCAATAAAGCCTGCAGACCCCAGAGGAGTAATTCTACTCTATTGCCTCTTGTGGGGGTCTTCACTGTCTGTGCAATAAAGCCTGCAGACCCCAGAGGAGTAATTCTACTCAACTGCCTCTTCTGGGGTCTTCACTGTATGTGCACATAAAGCCTGCAGACCCCAGAGGAGTAATTCTACTCTACTGCCTCTTCTGGGGTCTTCACTGTCTGTGCATATGAAGCCTGCAGACCCCAGAGGAGTAATTCTACTCTACTGCCTCTTGTGGGGTCTTCACTGTATGTGCATATAAAGCCTGCAGACCCCAGAGGAGTAATTCTACTCTACTGCCTCTTCTGGGGTCTTCACTGTCTGTGCATATAAAGCCTGCAGACCCCAGAGGAGTAATTCTACTCTACTGCCTCTTCTGGGGTCTTCACTGTCTGTGCAATAAAGCCTGCAGACCCCAGAGGAGTAATTCTACTCTACTGCCTCTTCTGGGGTCTTCACTGTCTGTGCAATAAAGCCTGCAGACCCCAGAGGAGTAATTCTACTCTACTGCCTCTTGTGGGGTCTTCACTGTATGTGCATATAAAGCCTGCAGACCCCAGAGGAGTAATTCTACTCTACTGCCTCTTCTGGGGTCTTCACTGTATGTGCATATAAAGCCTGCAGACCCCAGAGGAGTAATTCTACTCTACTGCCTCTTCTGGGGTCTTCACTGTATGTGCATATAAAGCCTGCAGACCCCAGAGGAGTAATTCTACTCTACTGCCTCTTCTGGGGTCTTCACTGTATGTGCATATAAAGCCTGCAGACCCCAGAGGAGTAATTCTACTCTACTGCCTCTTCTGGGGTCTTCACTGTATGTGCATATAAAGCCTGCAGACCCCAGAGGAGTAATTCTACTCTACTGCCTCTTGTGGGGTCTTCACTGTATGTGCATATAAAGCCTGCAGACCCCAGAGGAGTAATTCTACTCTACTGCCTCTTCTGGGGTCTTCACTGTCTGTGCATATAAAGCCTGCAGACCCCAGAGGAGTAATTCTACTCTACTGCCTCTTCTGGGGTCTTCACTGTCTGTGCAATAAAGCCTGCAGACCCCAGAGGAGTAATTCTACTCTACTGCCTCTTGTGGGGTCTTCACTGTCTGTGCAATAAAGCCTGCAGACCCCAGAGGAGTAATTCTACTCTACTGCCTCTTTTGGGGTCTTCACTGTATATGCAATAAAGCCTGCAGACCCCAGAGGAGTAATTCTACTCTACTGCCTCTTCTGGGGTCTTCACTGTATGTGCATATAAAGCCTGCAGACCCCAGAGGATTAATTCTACTCTACTGCCTCCTGTGGGGTCTTTACTGTCTGTGCAATAAAGCCTGCAGACCCCAGAGGAGTAATTCTACTCTACTGCCTCTTCTGGGGTCTTCACTGTAGGTGCATATGAAGCCTGCAGACCCCAGAGGACCAATACTACTCTACTGCCTCCTCTGGGGTCTTCACTATTTGTGCATCTAGTCCATAAAGGACTAATGAGACTCATTGTATTCAGGGGGGCAACGCATAGATATTCCAGGTCCTCTATAGCGAGATGCCACCTAGATTGCAGACCCCCATCTATTAATTCTTTCCCTAAACTATGGCGATGCCATTATATTGGAGCAGGGAGTCTCGTACATGCTGCAATATCGCAGTCTGACAGGACATGCTGGGAGTTGTAGTTTTGCAGCAGCTGGGGCTTTTTTTTGCATAAAATAACCAGACGCGAGGGGTTAATAGAAGCTGGCGTCATTCACATTCAGAGTAGAAGTATGTGACGTGCCGCTCGGTTTTAATTGTAATCTGTGTCTCGGGCAGGATGCGTTCAGCATGACGGATCTCCAGCTGTCTCTCCAGAGCAGCCCGGCGCTGTCTCTCTGCAGGAGGATGAGGGAGCAGCACAGACATGGCCCCTTCAGCTGCGATCGCCACACGCCTGACAGCCAGAAGGTGACGTCGCCAGCGCCGGAGAGACTGAGCTGCTCCCTTACCGGTGGAGACTTTGAGCAATACTTCTACGACGTCTGTCAGGACTCCGCGTACATGCGCGCATCGTGCGACAGCTTGAGGGTGTACGACACGGAGGGGACGGGCTCCTCGGCCGGCAGCCTCAGCACGCTGGCCTCCTCCGGACTCGACTCCGACTTGGAGTATGAAGACTTCAGAACATGGGGTCCCAAATTTAGCTACTTGTGTAAACTGTACTCGTACACGGAGGACGACGATCCCTGACGACGCGAGGGGCCGCGGATCGCAGGATTAATCGCTCCACAGCGCTCACACTCAAGCGCTAGTGCAACCACACAAACCACTGTGAACGCAACAGGACTTCTGTAAAGTATCACAAAACCCTTCACCCCTTCTTTCTAGTGATTATTTTTATGCACCCCCCCATTTATGTGGTCAAGGAGGACACGAGGTGATATTGGGCATTTAATGTAAATGTATTTGGGGGTTAGAAGCAATATAATAACGTGTCGGAGGGACGAGAAGACAACGCAGCGCCACCGCCGCAGATCCGACCTCCAGGACACCGAGATCACTACATGCGATCCCTTTACTTATAAACTTCCAAACCCTACAGGAAATCGCCTAAAAAGGACAAAAAGTAAGAAACTGCTTCTACAGAAGCTGGAAACCAATATCGATGTTGGGACTTTGATCTTAAAAATATGCAGAAATGTAAAAAGAAAATCTGGTTTCTTCACCTCTTTCCTACTACTTTTCCAACTTTAACACAAACTTTTTTTTTTTTTTTTTTTTTGTATGTAAACGTGCCTTACTTCATGCATGATCGACCCAGTGCCAACTGTTCCTAAACTTTTTTTTTTCCCCCCAGTTTTTTGAAACCTATAAAATGCAATTTTTTTTTTTACTCAATTTCCCATTGCTTGGATCTGGACACTGATACAAACAGGAATATTGTTAAAAAAAATATAAAAACACAAACAAACTGGAGATAATCTTAGTATTCATTCACGTCTTGCACTAGGGGAAGATGCGGCGGCAGGGATACCTTTATCTGGAAGATGCCTTAGAATCCTATTAGTTTAGGCTGTAGAGCACAAGAAAAACCTGATGCATGACAAACTTTAGGGTCTGACCACTAACTCTCCTCCCCCCACTAATCCCTTAAAGCGAGGTCCCATAATCCTGAACAGCTTCACTGCAGACATTCAATAAAAAAAACAGAGGCACAAGGTAAGAAAATACGACAGCGGTGCAGATGTAATCGCGCCATTTTTAGTAGCATCGCAGCACTGATTTATGGCGGCTGCCGTGCTGGACGCAGGTTTAGAGGGTGATCCGGAGTTTTATGCACCGTTCTCCCTGTGGCCAACAGAGTCTACTAGAACTTGTTTGATTAGAAATATTAAAATTGTTTATGTCTGAGCCCTTTTAATCCCGGCGCCTGCAGGAAGCCGGCGTGTACTGCGGTTCTGCTCCAGCGGCGAGGGATGGCCGGCTCTGCTTCCTGGGTAAAGGCTTTATAAATCCAGGTATTCTCATTACTTCCACACCATGATTTACCAGTCATTACTTCCACCTTGTGAGCAGCAGGGACGATGCAGATGGCAGAGACGGGGGTGTACGATGTCTGCCAGCCTCCCCCACACCGAGAACGGCGACAAGTATCTCCTGCCATAACAGTGTGAACCCAGGACAATCAGCACTAGAGCGTCCATCACAGGTCAAGATCAGTAATGTATGTACACAGTGACTGCACCAGCAGAATAGTGAGTGCAGCTCTGAGGTATAATACAGGAGGTAACTCAGGATCAGTAATGTAATGTATGTACACAGTGACTGCATCAGCAGAATAGTGAGTGCAGCTCTGGAGTATAATACAGGATGTAACTCAGGATCAGTAATGTATGTACACAGTGACTGTACCAGCAGAATAGTGAGTGCAGCTCTGGAGTATAATACAGGATGTAACTCAGGATCACTAATGTATGTACACAGTGACTGCACCAGCAGAATAGTGAGTGCAGCTCTGGAGTATAATACAGGATGTAACTCAGGATCAGTAATGTAATGTATGTACACAGTGACTGCACCAGCAGAATAGTGAGTGCAGCTCTGGAGTATAATACAGGATGTAACTCAGGATCAGTAATGTAATGTATGTACACAGTGACTGCACCAGCAGAATAGTGAGTGCAGCTCTGGAGTATAATACAGGATGTAACTCAGGATCAGTAATGTACTGTATGTACACAGTGACTGCACCAGCAGAATAGTGAGTGCAGCTCTGGAGTATAATACAGGATGTAACTCAGGATCAGTAATGTATGTACACAGTGACTGTACCAGCAGAATAGTGAGTGCAGCTCTGGAGTATAATACAGGATGTAACTCAGGATCAGTAATGTAATGTATGTACACAGTGACTGCACCAGCAGAATAGTGAGTGCAGCTCTGGGGTATAATACAGGATGTAACTCAGGATCAGTAATGTAATGTATGTACACAGTGACTGCACCAGCAGAATAGTGAGTGCAGCTCTGGAGTATAATACTGGATGTAACTCAGGATCAGTAATGTAATGTATGTACACAGTGACTGCACCAGCAGAATAGTGAGTGCAGCTCTGGAGTATAATACAGGATGTAACTCAGGATCAGTAATGTATGTACACAGTAATTGCACCAGCAGAATAATGAGTGCAGCTCTGGGGTATAATACAGGATGTAAACTCAGGATCAGTAATGTAATGTATGTACACAGTGACTGCACCAGCAGAATAGTGAGTGCTGCTCTGGGGTATAATGCAGGATGTAACTCAGGATCAGTAATGTAATGTATGTACACAGTGACTGCACCAGCAGAATAGTGAGTGCAGCTCTGGAGTATAATACAGGATGTAACTCAGGATCAGTAATGTAATGTGTGTACACAGTGACTGCACCAGCAGAATAGTGAGTGCAGCTCTGGAGTATAATACAGGATGTAACTCAGGATCAGTAATGTAATGTATGTACACAGTGACTGCACCAGCAGAATAGTGAGTGCAGCTCTGGAGTATAATACAGGATGTAACTCAGGATCAGTAATGTATGTACACAGTGACTGCACCAGCAGAATAGTGAGTGCAGCTCTGGGGTATAATACAGGATAATATATGGACACAGTGAGTCTTAGTGACTTTTTTGTGTTTATTCTACATATAAAATGGTTTTCAAAGATGAACCTGAATAACTGGCAATACCAAACACAACTTATGGTCAAAAATAACACTCATACAACACCATTAGGGTAATTTTACACTAGTAATTTTTTCAGCATTTTTTTTACAGATTTTTTTGGCAGTTTTTTTTTTCTAGATTTCTCTCGTGTGTGATAAGGTTAGCGTGGTGAAAGTCCTATTCCATAGAATTATGTTTTGGCACAAAAAATGCAGGAAAACCTTATACCAGTGTTTTGTCAGAGGTTTTTCATCACCCTTTCAAGTCAATGGGTGAAAGAAGTGACATGCACTTGCAAAAAAAACAGGCAAAGCACAAAATCCTGATGACAAAAACACCATGTGTGCATGAGAATTCTGGAGCCTCAGGCTTTGCTGGTGCTGTAAAAAGCAGCTGAAAGTTTGCATTAAAAAAAATGCAGCAAAAACACCCAGTGTAAACTTAACCTTAAAAGAGTTGTCTTAGTTTGGCAAGTAACACCTATCCACTACTATAACCCGGCCGGTCCATGGAAGTGAACGACGCCAGCAACCCCTTGATGTGAAAAATCAACCCTAACTAATACAATACTGCCACCTGTGGAGGAGATCTTGGACCTGACCAGGCAGGGAACTTTCTATGAATCCACTGGACGTAGCGCCGCTTCTGTCCAAACATTTATCGTAAAACATCACCGGCTACAACAACATTTCTCAGGAGCGGTTCTAGTTCAAAGTTCTTTTCTGACTGAGGGGAAAAAACAAAATATTAATATTAATCTGAACATTACACTATGCAAAACTAACAAAATCCCTTTATAAGACAAATGTAAAAAGACTCAATATTTCAGTTGTTGCCCATCTCTTCCCAACCCCCCAAACAAAGGACGACCTCATGATTTCAGAACCATCGGTTCCTCGTTAGTCCCAACACACACGAGAAGAATTTGGCACGTGATGCTGTGAAGGTCGCACTCCTGGCAGATGATTGGCGTTGTGGTTTTGGAACGGCTGACCTAAGTCTATGCAAAAATAACACACACCAAGGAGAACATGGCAGAATCCCGAGAAGTGTGGACGGAGGCTCCAAGATCCGGTCTGACGACGATTCATGATTCACGTCACTGCGATCAAACACTATGCTATAAAATCACCATAAAACAGCTGGGGGGCTGCCCGCCGAGACTGGCCGCTCGTCTCACCCCGCCGGGGGTCCGCCAGCCCCCGGCTACTTCACCACAGCTGTCCGGGATAATCTGTAAACGTGGAAAGTTTTGTTCTTGAAGACTCTGGTGAAGTATCTGGTGTAGGAAGGAGAATCCCTCTTCACTTCGTCACAGAAGCGCGGTGACGGGGAAGGCTTCAGGTCCGGCTCGTTGGATCCCGAGCCATCCATGATCTGTTAGAAAATCCAGAAGAAAGAAAAATAAATATCTACAGTGAGACAGATACTATAAGATGCATATAATCGCCCTTCTAAGACTTCTCTTACAAGCATGGCCGGCTCCTGGAGGAGGCTCCTTACCCACTAGACCTTGACAAAGTGCGGCCATGGGCCACATTCGGCCCTTTGCCTGCTCCTATCCAGTCTGTGGCCTGGGAAAGCAGAGGGCTGAACCCTGCGGCCTCCAGCACGTGTTCACCAGCCTCACGTTCACCGGCATCCTCAGGGCGCACATACCGGGGGTACAATGATGGAGGCTGCCGGTGTCACGCTGTATAGCAGATATATATATGTGATGACAGTAATCTATATCAAAAGGGCAACATACTATATAACATGCGCATAGATATATGATAACATAGAATTACCTGACAGAATGTCCAGTGGGTCACTACGGAATCCGTTATACGCTGTCTCCGGCTAGAGGGTTACTGGGGTCTATGCTGACCCTAAACTGGGGTCCTAACTAATCCCTCTACCTGGAGGTACTGTTGAAGGTACAGAGGTCCAGGCCACCAGCGTAAACCCTGTCTCCTATCAATCCCTGCCAACTGTAATCTAGTCCTAAGAAGGACCCTGATTACCACCAAAGGGAATGAACAGGTAACGGTTAATGAACAGAAAGACATACAAGAAAGACAAGAAATAAAGTAAATAAAGTCTTACATACAACACTCACACACAGTAGGAACACCTAAGGTCTCAGAGATAAACTATAAGCTGTAAGAGTTAAAACAACTAAGGAGCTCTTAGCTTAAGTATTCTCAGAACCGATCTAGTCTGCTAGACTACATGAATGCTTTCACCGGCATCTAACAAGCAGACTGGCAGGTATATGAAGGAATCTAATTAGAACATAATCAAAAGCAGCCGGGCGAGGCTGGACCTAGTCTTAGCAAAGAGCTAGGTAAAATTAACTCCCTCATTACCAAACACAAAGAAACAGCAACTCAGCTGTGAGAAGTCAGAGTGTGTAATCGCGACGATCCTCGTGGCGATACACCCATGACAGTACCCCCCCCTCTACGAGGGGACTCCGGACCCTCAGGGCCAGGTCTGCCCGGGTGAGTTGTGTGAAAGGTCCGAACCAATCGATCTGCGTTAACATCAGACGCAGGGACCCACGTCCTCTCCTCAGGACCATACCCCTTCCAATGAACCAAGTACTGAAGGGATCGGCGACTGAGACGTGAGTCAATGATTTTCGACCCATGAAATTCCACGTTATCATTGACCACCACTGAAGGAGGAGGTAGAGGTAATGGTATGACTGGTGCCACATACTTTTTAAGTAATGACTTGTGAAACACATTATGAATTTTAAACGTAGGAGGGAGGTCCAGACGAAATGCCACAGGATTAATTATGGAACTGATCCTGTACGGCCCGATGAATCTGGGACCCAACCTCCAGGAGGAAACTTTAAGTTTTATATTCCTGGTAGACAACCAAACCAGATCGTTCACCTTCAGATCTAGACCAGAAACTCTCCCCCTATCAGCCATCCGTTTGTAACGGTTCCCCGTAACCTTCAGTCTTAACCGATCTGGAACTATCAGTCTCCCTGGAAGTCCCACAGGGGCTTCCCCCTGAGCCCCCAATACCTCCCCCTCAAGCTCAGAGCATACAGCTGACACTACAACTCCCTCCTGAGGAATAGGAACCGGATCATCCGTCTTCCCGGCCCCTGGGAAAGTACGAGATAAGGCATCAGGAAGCAACTTTATTGAGCAGTCATATGCGCGATGAGGAGGTAACTCTTTACACCCCTCCTCTGAGAACATCTCCCCAAAGTCCTCCAGAAAAGGAGACAAAGTCCTAGGCACAACCGCACCGATGACCGTGCTCATGCAGTTATTCCTGCAAAATTCACCCCACTGGCTTATCTTTCTGGATTGCCAATCAATCACTGGGTTATGTTTAGCCAACCAAGGAAGTCCCAACACAATAGGAGTAGGTAGACCCTCCAACACATAACAAGACAATTGCTCTTTATGTATTGCCCCTACTCGAAGATCTATGTTATGAACAGCTTGTACCAAGCTACCTTGACCGAGAGGTCTAGAATCAATAGAGACTATAGGGACCGGTTTGGCCAATACACTCAGTTGCATACCATGCACCTGGGCAAACCGAGCGTCCACCAGATTAGCCCCGGACCCACTATCAAGAAAAACAAAAATCCTCTCAGTTCTAGTACCAATCACCACCTCCGCAGGCACGAGAAACTGAGAGGGATTTGGGGATGAAATACACACTCCCAGGTTAACTCCTTTGCTCAAAGAGACCCGGGATGGACACCCCCCAACAAAATGTTCCTCTCTCCCGCAAAAGAAACACCTTCTAGTCTTGCGGCGCACCGCCGATTCCCTCCTACAAAAAGATGTCCCTCCCAACTGCATGGGTTCCTCAGAACAGACCAGGGGAACCTCAGTATAAGGGACTTTAGTAGTAGGTGGAGTCATCACGGGAGGCGGAGTTACCTCGCGTCTTCCCCGAATTCGTCTATCAATGCGAATAGCGAGGGCCATAGCAGCCTCCAGTGATGGAGGAGAATCATACTGAGCCAACACATCTTTTAATTTGTCAGACAACCCTTGACAAAACTGGCTCCTAAGAGCTGGGTCATTCCACTGAGTATCTGTTGCCCATCTACGGAACTCAGAAGAATATTCCTCCGCTGGACGATTTCCTTGCCGTATTTTACGTAACTTTGTTTCAGCAAGGGAAACTCGATCCGGATCATCATATACCAGACCCAGGGCAGTAAAAAATCGATCCACTGACTGGAGATCTGGGGAGCCTTGAGGGATAGAGAACGCCCAAGATTGAGGGTCCCCTTGTAAGAGCGAGATAACAATTCCCACCCTCTGCTCTTCACTCCCAGATGACCGAGGCCGCAGCCGAAAGTACAATTTACATGCCTCCCGGAAAGTAAAAAATTTGTCCCGCCCACCAGTGAACCTGTCCGGGAGAGCAACCTTAGGTTCAGATCTGGTTTGCTCCGGGGGGGACAAAACCTTGGACTTAATGTCTGCAAACTCCATGGACAACCCCTGCAACTGCCGGGCCAGCTGGGCTACTGGATCCATGACAGCTGGGGAGAATCTTTAGTATGGGCCGGTGAAAATGTCACGCTGTATAGCAGATATATATATATGTGATGTCAGTAATCTATATCAAAAGGGCAACATACAATATAACATGCGCATAGATATATGATAACATAGAATTACCTGACAGAATGTCCAGTGGGTCAATACGGAATCCGTTACACGCTGTCTCCGGCTAGAGGGTGACCGGGGTCTATGCTGACCCTAAACTGGGGTCCTAACTAATCCCTCTACCTGGAGGTACTGTTAAAGGTACAGAGGTCCAGGCCACCAGCGTAAACCCTGTCTCCTATCAATCCCTGCCAACTGTAATCTAGTCCTAAGAAGGACCCTGATTACCACCAAAGGGAATGAACAGGTAACGGTTAATGAACAGAAAGACATACAAGAAAGACAAGAAATAAAGTAAATAAAGTCTTACATACAACACTCACACACAGTAGGAACACCTAAGGTCTCAGAGATAAACTATAAGCTGTAAGAGTTAAAACAACTAAGGAGCTCTTAGCTTAAGTATTCTCAGAACCGATCCAGTCTGCTAGACTACATGAATGCTTTCACCGGCATCTAACAAGCAGACTGGCAGGTATATGAAGGAATCTAATTAGAACATAATCAAAAGCAGCCGGGCGAGGCTGGACCTAGTCTTAGCAAAGAGCTAGGTAAAATTAACTCCCTCATTACCAAACACAAAGAAACAGCAACTCAGCTGTGAGAAGTCAGAGTGTGTAATCACGACGATCCTCGTGGCGATACACCCATGACAGCCGGCACCTTGTTCCACAATCCAGCCTGTACCATCAAGTGTCTCCAAATCCCACCTGCTGTGCGGAGATTCAGTACAGAGTGAGGGAACGGGGTGAGGCGAGTAATCTTATATTTTATTATCTCTCACTACTTGTGTGGAGACATCATTCTAAGTGTGGGGAAATCACAGTGTGGGGGGGGGGCTGGGTGGACCTCTTATTTGTATGGATACTGTGTGAGAAGTTGTGGGCCCATCACATTAAGTGTGGGTTTGTAATACTGGGGGGAAGGGGAAATGGGGACCTCATACTTCTATGGGGGGCAATAATGCTGTGTGAGAAGCTGGGGGAGGGAGGACAGCATTCTATGTGTGCAGAGGGCTGTGGAGACATTACACTCTGTGTGGGGGGCTGTGAAACACTGTGTGAGGATGCGAATGACATCATACTTTGTGTGGGAGGCTGTGGGGATATCATACTGTGTGGAGGGGGCTGTGGGAACATCATATTGTGTTGAGGGGTCTGTGGGGATACCATACTGTGTGTGGGGGGGCTGTGAAACATACTCTGTGGAGGGCGGTGGTGACCCTATACTGTGTGGGGGAGCTCTGGAGACATCATACTGTGTGGAGGGGGCCGTGGTGACATCATACTGTGTGTAGGTGGGGCCGTGGGGACATCATACTGTCTGGCGGGGGTGGTGGTGACATTATACTTTGTGTAGGGGGCTGTGGAGACATCATACTGTGTGTAGGGGGGCCGTGGTGACATCATACTGTGTGGAGGGGGGCCGTGGTGACATCATACTGTGTGGAGGGGGGCCGTGGAGACATCATACTGTGTGGAGGGGGGCCACGGAGACATTACACTGTGTGGAGAGGGGTACTGTGGTGAACTACTTGTGTGAGGGGCTTTGGGGATCTCCTAATATGGTGGGGTGGGGACAAATATTGTATGAGGGGCTTGACATTCTGTGAGTACATCATACTTTGTGTAGGAGAGCCATAACACTGTGTGCGTGCTGAGGGGTGGGGGGCTGCAGATTTAGGTCCATCTATACATGAGCCTGAATACCAGGAGCAGGTGATTTATAACCTCTATATAAAGCAGTAAATTATAAGGTGCCGTCTCGCTGCTGCTATAAGAATACGTTACAATAAGCCCTGTCGCCACATGTAGAAGTAGCATTAAGTTCGGACTCCACAACAGTCAGGGTCTTCTGTGTCCTCCCCTTCGCTAGGCCCTTTGTTGAAGTCTTCTTACCCAAGCAGACAGTCTTTGCTTTGCACTGAAGAGGGGCAAGAACACTGTAACAGGTGTAGGTCAGCAGAGCTCCTGGTTTGGCTTTCTACCCAGAGTCCTGGGATTCGGCTCTTCAGTCTGATCACTACTGACTTGTAGGATTTGTTAATTTCAGTAGGTGACACTAGAGACCCAGGTCTCTTCCTCTGTGACCATGAAACATGCTACACCCAGCCTGGAGTCAAGGACGTAACTAACGACATCTCAGCTGTTAGTTTCAAGCTTCTAGATAGAAGTAGCCCCGAAATACGGATTTTTGTGTTACTCACCGTAAAATCCTTTTCTCCGAGACGCTCATTGGGGGACACAGGACTGTGGGTGTATGCTACTGCCGCTAGGAGGCTGACACTAAGTAAACATAAAAAAAGGTTAGCTCCTCCTCCGCCGTATACACCTCAGCACTGGCCGCAGGCAAACCCAGTTTAGTGCAAAAAGCAGTAGGAGACTAAAGAATAAATTAATGTTAATACAGGTACAATATATCCAGAAGTAAATCTACTGATATAGACCCAAGCAAATAAAATTAACTTAGAAATCGAAGCCATCCGGCTAATAGGGAGGGAGCTGTGTCCCCCAATGAGCGTCTCGGAGAAAAGGATTTTACGGTGAGTAACACAAAAATCCGTATTTCTCCTTCGTCTCATTGGGGGACACAGGACTGTGGGACGTCCCAAAGCAGTCCCTTGGGTGGGAAACCGACTCCACAGTGTAATTTATAATCAAGCATTGCTTATAGGTGCGCAACCGCGCCCTTTAGAATCCTTCTACCCAGACTGGCATCCGCAGAAGCCTGGGTATGGACATTATAATGCTTGGAAAAGGTATGCAGACTGGACCAGGTTGCTGCTTTACAAACCTGTTCCACTGAAGACTGATGCCGAAGGGCCCAGGAGGCACCCACCGCTCTGGTGGAGTGAGGCTTGATCCCTGCAGGAACCACCGCGCCTCTGATGCGGTAAGCCTCCTGAATGGCTAACCGAATCCACCTAGCCAAGGTTGATTTAGAGGCAGCGAGTCCCTTCCTGCGACCTTCAGGAAGGACAAACAGCGTGTCCGTCCGTCGAAAGGACGCCGTCCGAGATACATATCTCCTGAGTGCTCTCACCAGATCCAGCGTATGGAGAGCCTTCTCCACTCGGTGCGTCGGAGCTGGGCAAAATGAGGGCAAAACAATGTCCTCATTAATATGAAATGAGGACACAACTTTAGGCAAAAAAGGTGGAGTAGGTCTGAGCACTACCTTATCCTGATGGAAAAGCAAGTACGGAGCTCGACAAGACAGTGCAGCCAGCTCCGAAACCCGCCTTATGGATGTTATGGCTACCAAAAACACCACTTTCCAGGAAAGAAACGACAGAGAAACCTCCTGCAAAGGTTCAAAAGGAGACTCTTGCAGAACTCCCAGGACTAGATTGAGGTCCCAAACCTCTAAAGGAGTCTTGTAGGGAGGAACTATATGGACAACCCCCTGAATAAAGGTCCTAACCTGAAAATTAGACGCGATCCTTCGCTGAAAAAGCACAGACAAGGCTGATATCTGCCGTCTAAGCGTACTTGGCGCTAGACCTGAATCTAGGCCTGCCTGGAGAAATGACAGAATGTTTGGAATTGAAAACCTAAGCGGGGAACAACCATGTTCCCTGCACCAAGCAAAAAAGATCTTCCAAGTACCGTGGTAGATGCGAGCCGAGACGGGCTTTCGGGCGCTAGCCATCGTCGCGGCGACCTTTTTAGAGAATCCAGCCCTGGTCAGGATCCAAGATTCAACGGCCAGGCCGTCAAACACAGGACCGCTGAGTTCTGGTGGTAAACTGGGCCCTGGGAGAGAAGGTCCGCGCGCTCTGGCAGTCGCCAGGGTGCGTCGGCGAGCAACTGTACCAGCTCCGCGTACCAAGAGCGACGCGGCCAATCCGGAGCGATTAATATCGCTGGAACCCCCTCTATCCTGATCTTTCTGATCACCCTTGGGAGAAGAGCTATTGGTGGAAATAAGTATAGAAGATGGAATTGATTCCACGGTAGAACCAGGGCGTCCACCGCAATTGCCTGCGGATCCCGGTACCGGGAGACGAAGTTGGGCACCTTGGCATTCATCCTGGAAGCCATCAGGTCCACATCTGGGGTTCCCCAGCGTCGACATATCTGCTGAAAAATCTCGGGATGTAGTGACCATTCCCCTGAAGCTATGCCGTGACGGCTGAGAAAATCCGCTGCCCAGTTTTCCTCGCCCGGAATGTGGACTGCTGAAATCACGGAGTGATTTACCTCTGCCCAGGACAGAATCTGTTTTACCTCGTGCATAGCCGCCCGGCTGCGGGTACCTCCCTGATGGTTTATGTATGCCACCGCCGTGGCATTGTCTGACTGAATTCGGACTGGGCGGCCTGCCAGATGCTGGTGAAAATGCCTCAGAGCCAGCCAAATAGCTCGGATCTCTAAAATATTTATCGGGAGGATCGACTCCTGCTGAGACCAAGTCCCCTGGGCTGTGTGGTGACGAAACACTGCTCCCCATCCGAGCAGGCTGGCATCCGTTGTGACTACCATCCAGATATTCGGAGGAAACAAACGGCCCTGTTGAAGAGTGGAACTCCTCGTCCACCACATAAGAGTCTGTCTGACCTGCAGGGACAGATGGCACCGAAGATTGAGGGAATAAAGGCTCCCGTCCCATACTGCCAAGAGCGCATGCTGAAGGGGGCGAAGATGAAACTGGGCAAATGGAATCGCCTCGATCGTTGCCACCATCCTTCCTAGGACCCTCATGCAAAACCGGATGGTATGAGGAATCGGTTTGTGAAGGATCCGTACCTCTTGACGGAGAACTAAGGCCTTGTCCTGAGGAAGGATTATCAACCCTTGAGCGGTGTCGAAATCCATCCCTAAGAAGGTGATCTTTCGAGATGGCACGGGAGATGACTTCTTCATATTCACCAGCCACCCCAGGCGAACAAGAGTGTCTAGGGTAATGCTGACACTTTCCTCGCATGCTTGGAAAGACGGACCCTTGATGAGAAGGTCGTCTAGGTAAGGCAAGATGACTATCCCCCTGGAGTGTAGAATGGATACAACAGTAGCCATGACCTTTGTGAACACTCTGGGGGAGCTGTGGCTAGCCCGAATGGCAAGGCAGCGAACTGAAAGTGAAGTTTGCCGATGGCAAACCGAAGAAACCTTTGATGAGGGGGAAATATGGGGATGTGAAGATAGGCATCCTGGATGTCTATTGATGCTAGAAATTCCCCTTTTTCCATGGCAGCAATGACCGAGCGGAGAGACTCCATTCGAAAATGTCGAATTTTGACTAACCGATTCAGTCTTTTTAGATCTAGAATGGGTCTTACGGTACCGTCCTTTTTGGGTACAATGAACAGATTGGAATAAAACCCCCGACCTCTTTCGACCTCTGGTACAGGTACGACAACCCCGCTGTGTCGAAGAGACTCGACCGCCTTGAATAAGGCGAGAACCCGAGACTCCTCCTTGGGAAGGCGCGAGGGAAAGAAACGATTTGAGGGAAGGCTGATAAATTCTATCTTGTACCCCGAGGTGACTAATTCTCTGACCCATTCGTCTTGAGTAATTGATAGCCAAGTGGGACGAAACCAGAGTAGACGGCCGCCTACTCTGGATGAATCGACCGGATTCTGCCTCCAGTCATTTATCCGAAAATCTTTGGGGCCTAGACCCTCTAGATTTCGGTTGATGAGACCGCATTCTTCCCAACGGGTTGGTCTTGTAAGAGGCCTGACGATCTCTGGCCTGATTAGGTCGACCTGAGCCGCTGGAACTGACTGTTGCAGCCCAACCTGGGTTGCGAAAGGCTCTAAAGCGAGGCTGAGGCTGTCGGCGAAAGGGCTGTTTGACCTTCTGCTGAGGCAAAAAAGAACTCTTCCCTCCTGTCGCATCAGATATAAGCTGATCCAGTTTTTTACCAAATAAACGACCGCTTTGATAAGGCAAGGACGTAAGTGACTTCTTTGAAGTCGAGTCTGCTCGCCAAGTCCTCAACCACAAGGATCTCCTAATGGCAATCGCATTAGCAGCAGCTAATGCTGCGCAATTTGCCGCATCCATAGAAGCGTTGATCAAAAAATCACCTGCGAGAGCCATCTGATTAGATATCTCCAAGACCTCAGGTGGCACTTCTACACCGTGAAGAGCTCTGTTCAGAGACTCCGACCAGGAAATCATGGCCTTAGCAACCCAAGTCGCTGCAAAGGAAGGAGAGAGAGATGACCCAGATGCTTCAAACACCGAGCGAGCCAGGCTTTCAATCAGACGATCCGTTGGATCCTTAATCGAGGAACCATCAGGAAGGGAGAGAAGCGTCTTAGATGCCAAGCGTGACACCGGAGGATCGACCACTGGGGATTCCGCCCACTTCTTAAGAAGTTCAGGAGCAAAAGGATACCTGGTATTGAGGGCTTTCTGTCCTGTAAAGCGCTTATCCGGTTTTTCTCGGTGGCGCTGCACAAGCTCCTCAAACTCAGGATGAGCACCAAAAACCTTATGGGTCTGTCTGGCTCGTTTGAAAGACACCTTATGACCAGAGGCCAAGGTGGATTCATCGTCTACCCCCAGAGATTGATTGACAGCTTCGATCAGACTGTCAATTGTCTCCTGACAACCTGGAGCTTCCAAATTGAGGGACCCTTCAGTATCGGAATCCGAATATTGATCACTTGCCTCTAAAGGTGAGGGAGAGCGAGAAGCTGAGCTGAAGGATGCCGAAGTCCTGGACGGCATAGGCGACGCAGTGTGGGTTCGCTTCCCCTGCGTCTGCCTGGTGAGAGCGCGGCCCCTGCAGGCCGGAGGTTCCTGAGACGTCGCCAAGACGGGTGAACCACTGTCCCTGCTCCTATCAGGAGCTTGAAGGGACTCGATTGCTCTTGTTAATGATGCCACAGATTGAGACAGAGACAGGGCCCACTCCGGGGGACCTGACGCACTGGGCTGGGCTATAGGTGAGGGCTCCTGAGCCCGTTCAGAGTCACAGGCTTCGCAGACCCGATTAGTCTGGGCATGCAGAAAAGGGGATTTACAGGCAATGCATGCGGTATACAGCACCGTGTGAGCCTTAGTTCTTCTGGACATACTGTATCTGTTCAGAGCCCTGTGACGATGCGGAGGTATGGTAGCGGGGCGCAGCGAAGTGGAGCCGGGCTGGATGTAGCAGCACTTACCCCAGTCCTGTATCCCCGGACGTCCTTAAGCAGCGTTGACAGCGCAAAAGGAAAAGAGCAAAGGCTCCAGACTTTCAAAAAGAGCGCTCCCTGTCAGGGAGGCGTGGCTCATATAGCTGATCACAGGGGCCGGGGTCGAGAGGCGCGGCCTAGCGCCGTCAGATGCCGGAGACGCCACTTCCGGCCGCGGCCTAGTCTCCGGCCGAAGCCGGGGACTAAATTTCCGGCCGCGGCCTAGCGCCGGCCGAAGCCTCGGCCTAAATTTTTGGCGGTGGCCGCCCGAAAAACAGGGGGCGGGCCCGCCGGAAGTGACGCTGCCGGGGGCGGAGCACGGCCTGTCTTCCGGCCGACGCCGGTAGCAAAATTAGACATGCGGCCTGGTTCCCGGCCGAAGCCGGGGACTAAATTTCAGCCCGCGGCCTAGCACCGGCCGAAGCCGGGGGCTAGATTTTTGGCGGCGGCCGCCTAGAAGCCAGGCGGACCGTCACACGCAGAGAGGGGATGGCGCTCTCCGGGGGTTTCACAGACAGCCTCGCGGACCGCTCCCACCGAATCTCGACCGCCCCAGACGCTACCTGACGTCCGACACTGTTCTCCGGAGCTTTGAAGGTGGAACGGTGCAGGCTCCAGCTCCATGACCTCTAATGGTGGGTCTTCCTTGCTGCAGTGGACTTGCGGCTCTCCCAGACATTAGTCCAGCGTCTCCCGTCTTTTAGAGGGGGGCTTGCAGCAAAAAAAAAGGAGGGACGGTGCAGGCACCCTAACTCCATCACCCCTTCATGGGATGAGGAGAGGGACCGTCCGCCACCTTGCAGCACCGCAGTCTAGCATTGGTGGTGCAGTGGGGGCCGCACGGACTAACTCCTGCCTCTGTACAGCCTAGGGTTTCAATACCTTAGGGTGGTCAGGGCTGAGTCCGGCATTTATGTCCCACGTTGCGGGAGAGGATACGTTGGAGGCTTTACTCCACGTGCTCGCCCGTTGATGGTTTGGGGAGATCGGACCCTTTCAATAGGATCCGTCGCCCCTATCTCATCTTCGTGGGAAAGAGAAAAAAAAAAAAAAAATGGTCTGGAAAAAGAACCAGACGTGTGCCTCCATCAGACACTAAGCAATAACTGGGTTTGCCTGCGGCCAGTGCTGAGGTGTATACGGCGGAGGAGGAGCTAACCTTTTTTTATGTTTACTTAGTGTCAGCCTCCTAGCGGCAGTAGCATACACCCACAGTCCTGTGTCCCCCAATGAGACGAAGGAGAAAAAAGGGTTTGTAAGTCACTAGCTGACTCCCACCATCTGACTCTGGGGCCATCTATCTACTCTGTGTCCTTCCTGTAAATCTTATACAGCAAATAAAGGGTTACTTTCTGCAGAAAATAAATGCATTTCTGCAAAAAAAAAAAAAAAAAAAAGCCCTATAACATTGTCTGTAGTTGTGGCTGTCGGCCAAGTCCTTGTAGTGAAGTCTTCATTGTGACTGACACACGTCAGCTGAATTCCCAAGGACACACGGAAAGCTGCTGAAGAAGAAGTCGGCGAAACGGCGGCAAGAGTCCAGCGGGGAACACTGGTACACGCGGCATCCTCTCCGCAGATAAGGAGCTTCTGGCAGGAAATCTCAAAGAATCAGATTAAAATGGACCAGTCATCGCTCCTGATATAGTAAAAAAAAAAATAACGTCTAGGAAGATTAACAGAGGAACGCAAATTTACACGTAAGATGTTCCAGAAGTGATATTTCACTCGGAAAGTGAAGTTCCCTCTTGTAAGATGATGGCGTCACTGTGTCCTGTTTATTCCCGGGATCGGGGGGAGGCCCAGAGGACGGACCTTCATACACTGCAAACTGATGACCTGTCCGAGCAATCACCATGATAAAAGCTGGGAAAACCCCGGAAAGGAGAAAGTCCCTAATATAGGACATAACGCTAAGAGAATCAATAATAAACAAAACATTAAATCACGTGTCACACCCTCCTGAGCCGACACATCTGTCTTACATGTCCGTTATTAATATCCAGCAGATCTCGCAGACGGCATCCGCGGCCATGTCTTCTCTCATAACATATGCTGTCCTCTAGTATCACGTAGTCAGTACCAAACGACCTCAGGATACTGTGTACGTCTTCTGGGGACCTCTTAGCGTAAACCTGGTACACCTGATAAAAGACACAACCGTCCAACTATACAAAACGTACCACGATTATCCTATAATACTGCCCCTATGTATGAGATATAACTACTATATACTGCCCCTATATACAAGATATAACTACTATATACTGCCCTATGTACAAGAATATAACTACTATAATACTGCTCTATGTACAAGAATATAACTACTATAATACTGCTCCTATATCAAGATATAACTACTATATACTGCTCCTATGTACAAGAATATAACTACTATAATACTACCCCTATGTACAAGAATATAACTACTATAATACTGCTCTATGTACAAGATATAACTACTATAATACTGCTCCTATGTACGAGAATATAACTACTATAATACTGCTCCTATGTACAAGAATATAACTACTATAATACTGCTCCTATATACAAGAATATAACTACTATAATACTGCTCCTATGTACAAGATATACTACTAACTACCTATACAGATAACTATAATAGCTCCTATGTACAAGAATATAACTACTATAATACTGCTCCTATATACAAGAATATAACTACTATAATACTGCTCTATGTACAAGAAAATATTACTACTTACTATAATACTGCTCTATGTACAAGAATATAACTACTATAATACTGCCCTATTACAAGATATAACTACTATAATACTGCTCCTATGTACAAGAATATAACTACTATAATACTGCTCCTATATACAAGAATATAACTACTATAATACTGCTCCTATGTACAAGAATATAACTACTTAATACTGCTCCTATGTACAAGAATATAACTACTATAATACTGCCCTTTTTTTTTTTTTTTTTTTTTTTTTTTTTTTTTTTTTTTTTTTTTTTTTTTTTTTTTTTTTTTTTTTTTTTTTTTTTTTTTTTTTTTTTTTTTTTTTTTTTTTTTTTTTTTTTTTTTTTTTTTTTTTTTTTTTTTTTTTTTTTTTTTTTTTTTTTTTTTTTTTTTTCCCCCCCCCCCCCCCCCCCCCCCCCCCCCCCCCCCCCCCCCCCCCCCCCCCCCCCCCCCCCCCCCCCCCCCCCCCCCCCCCCCCCCCCCCCCCCCCCCCCCTATGTACAAGAATATAACTACTATATACTGCTCCTATGTACAAGAATATAACTACTATAATACTGCTCCTATGTACAAGAATATAACTACTATATTACTGCTCCTATGTACTGCCCTATGTACAAGAATATAACTACTATAATACTGCCTCCTATGTACAAGAATATAACTACTATAATACTGCTCCTATGTACAAGAATATAACTACTATAATACTGCCTCTATGTACAAGAATATAACTACTATAATACTGCTCCTATGTACAAGAATATAACTACTATAATACTGCCCTATGTACAAGAATATAACTACTATAATACTGCTCCTATGTACAAGAATTAACTATAATACCATACAAGATATAACCTAATACTGCTCCTATGTACAAGATATACTACTATAATACTGCCCTATGTACAAGAATATAACTACTATAATACTGCCCTATGTACAAGAATATAACTACTATAATACTGCTCCTATGTACAAGAATATAACTACTATAATACTGCCCTATGTACAAGAATATACTACTATAATACTGCCCTATGTACAAGAATATAACTATAAATACTGCTCCTATGTACAAGAATATAACTACTATAATACTGCCCTATGTACAAGAATATAACTACTATAATACTGCCCCTATGTACAAGAATATAACTACTATAATACTGCTCCTATGTACAAGAATATAACTACTATAATACTGCCCTATGTACAAGAATATAACTACTATAATACTGCTCCTATGTACAAGAATATAACTACTATAATACTGCTCCTATGTACAAGAATATAACTACTATAATACTGCCCTATGTACAAGAATATAACTACTATAATACTGCTCTATGTACAAGAATATAACTACTATAATACTGCTCCTATGTACAAGAATATAACTACTATAATACTGCCCCTATGTACAAGAATATAATACTATAATACTGCTCCTATGTACAAGAATATAACTACTATAATACTGCTCCTATGTACAAGAATATAACTACTATAATACTGCCCTATGTACAAGAATATAACTACTATAATACTGCTCCTATGTACAAGAATATAACTACTATAATACTGCTCCTATGTACAAGAATATAACTACTATAATACTGCCCTATGTACAAGAATATAATACTATAATACTGCTCCTATTACAGAATTAACTACTATAATACTGCTCCTATGTACAAGAATATAACTACTATAATACTGCTCCTATGTACAAGAATATAACTACTATAATACTGCTCCTATGTACAAGAATATAACTACTATAATACTGCTCCTATGTACAAGAATATAACTACTATAATACTGCTCCTATGTACAAGAATATAACTACTATTAATACTGCTCCTATGTACAAGAATATAACTACTATAATACTGCCCCTATGTACAAGAATATAACTACTATAATACTGCCCTATGTACAAGAATATAACTACTATAATACTGCCTCCTATGTACAAGAATATAACTACTATAATACTGCTCCTATGTACAAGAATATAACTACTATAATACTGCCCTATGTACAAGATATAATACTACTATAATACTGCTCCTATGTACAAGAATATAACTACTATAATACTGCCCTATGTACAAGAATATAACTACTATAATACTGCTCCTATGTACAAGAATATAAACTACTATAATACTGCCCTATGTACAAGAATATAACTACTATAATACTGCTCCTATGTACAAGAATATAACTACTATAATACTGCCCTATGTACAAGAATATAACTACTATAATACTGCCCTATGTACAAGAATATAACTTACTATAATACTGCTCCTATGTACAAGAATATTAACTACTATAATATACTGCTCCTATGTACAAGAATATAACTACTATAATACTGCCCCTATGTACAAGAATATAACTACTATAATACTGCTCCTATGTACAAGAATAACTACTAAATACTCCCTATGTAAAATATTACTATAATACTGCTCCTATGTACAAGAATTTTAACTACTATAATACTGCCCCTATAGTACAAGAAAATATAACTACTATAATACTGCTCCTATGTACAAGAATATAACTACTATAATACTCTCCTATGTACAAGAATATAACTACTATAATACTGCCCTATGTACAAGAATATAACTACTATAATACTGCCCTATGTACAAGATTAATACTATATACTATCTATAATATAACTGCCCTATGTACAAGATATAACTACTATAATACTGCTCCTATGTACAAGAATATAACTACTATAATACTGCCCCTATGTACAAGAATATAACTACTATAATACTGCTCCTATGTACAAGAATATAACTACTATAATACTGCTCCTATGTACAAGAATATAACTACTATAATACTGTCCTATGTACAAGAATATAACTACTATAATACTGCTCCTATGTACAAGAATATAATACTATAATACTGCCCTATGTACAAGAATATAACTACTATAATACTGCCCTATGTACAAGAATATAACTACTAATACTGCCCTATGTACAAGAATATAACTACTATAATACTGCCCTATGTACAAGAATATAACTACTATAATACTGCCCTATGTACAAGAATATAACTACTATAATATGCCCTATGTACAAGAATATAACTACTATAATACTGCCCTATGTACAAGATATAACTACTATAATACTGCCCCTATGTACAAGAATATAACTACTATAATACTGACCCTATGTACAAGAATTATAACTACTATAATACTGCCCCTATGTACAAGAATATAACTACTATAATACTGCCCTATGTACAAGAATATAACTACTATAAACTCCCCTAGTACAAGAATATCTATTAATACTGCCCTATGTACAAGAATATAACTACTATAATACTGCCCTATGTACAAGAATATAACTACTATAATATGCCCCTATGTACAAGAATATAACTACTATAATACTGCTCCTATGTACAAGAATATAACTACTATAATACTGCCCCTATGTACAAGAATATAACTACTATAATACTGCCCCTATGTACAAGAATATAACTACTATAATACTGCCCTATGTACAAGAATATAACTACTATAATACTGCTCCTATGTACAAGAATATAACTACTATAATACTGCCCCTATGTACAAGAATATAACTACTATAATACTGCCCTATGTACAAGAATATACTACTATAATACTGCCCTATGTACAAGAATATAACTACTATAATACTGCCCTATGTACAAGAATATAACTACTATAATACTGCCCTATGTACAAGAATATAACTACTATAATACTGCTCCTATGTACAAGAATATAACTACTATAATACTGCCCTATGTACAAGAATATAACTACTATAATACTGCCCCTATGTACAAGAATATAACTACTATAATACTGCCCCTATGTACAAGAATATAACTACTATAATACTGCCCCTATGTACAAGAATATAACTACTATAATACTGCCCTATGTACAAGAATATAACTACTATAATACTGCTCCTATTACAAGATATAACTACTATAATACTGCTCCTATGTACAAGAATATAACTACTATATACTCCCTATGTACAAGAATATAACTACTATAATACGCCTCCTATGTACAGAATATACTACTAATACTCCCTATGTACAAGAATATAACTACTTAATACTGCCCTATGTCAAGAATATAATACATAATACTGCCCTATTACAAGAATATACTACTATATACTGCCCCTATTACAAGAATATAACTACTATAATACTGCCCTATGTACAAGAATATAACTACTATAATACTGCCCTATTACAAGAATATAACTACTATAATACTGCTCCTATGTACAAGAATATATACTACTATAATATGTCCTATGTACAAATATAACTACTATATACTCCCTATGTACAAGAATATAACTACTATAATACTGCTCCTATGTACAGAAATATAACTACTATAATACTGCCCTATGTACAAGATATAACTACTATAATACTGCTCCTATGTACAAGATAACTACTTATACTCCCCATGTCAGAATATAACTACTATAATACTGCCCTATGTACAGAATATAACTACTATAATATCCCTATGACAAGAATATAATACATAATACTGCCCCTATGTACAGAATATAACTACTATAATATGCCCTAGTACAAGATTAACTACTATAATACTGCCCTATGTACAAGAATATAATACTATATACTGCCCTATGTACAAGATATAACTACTTATACTCCCCTATGTACAAGAATATAACTACTATAATACTGCTCCTATGTACAAGAATATAACTACTATATACTGCTCCTATGTACAAGAATATAACTACTATAATACTGCCTATGTACAAGAATATAACTACTATAATACTGCCCTATGTACAAGAATATAACTACTATAATACTGCCCCTATGTACAAGAATATAACTACTATAATATGCCCCTATGTACAAGAATATAACTACTATAATACTGCTCCTATGTACAAGAATATAACTACTATAATACTGTCCCCTATGTACAAGAATATAACTACTATAATACTGCCCCTATGTACAAGAATATAACTACTATAATACTACCCCTATGTACAAGAATATAACTACTATAATACTGCCCCTATGTACAAGAATATAACTACTATAATACTGCTCCTATGTACAAGAATATAATACTACTATAATACTGCCCTATGTACAAGAATATAACTACTATAATACTGCCCCTATACAAGAATATAACTACTATAATACTGCCTCCTAGCTGAGAGGTTGTGTGTTTGTAGCTCTCCTGATGTCTGGAGCAAGCCCAGGGAGGGGCCACCCTGGGCGGGGAAGCTCCCCAGGCAAGGCCCAGGCTTCCCGGCCTACACTGGGACAAGCCTCCCAGGCCTCTCCTAATGGGAATGTTAATCCCAGAGCCACTGTCAGAGCAGTGAATGCAGCGAGCCAAAGCTGCAGCAGTTCTGTGAAGGAGGAAAAAGCCGTCAGTAAAGTTTTGGGAGGAAAACCTTCTCCAAGTCCAGCAAAGAAGCAAGAAGGAAAAGTGTCGGTCAGCGATGGGTTAATGCACAATGTGAAGTCAGGTAACTCCCCAGTCAGCAAGCAGCTCCTGCTGGGTGCACAGGTGAGATCAGCCCCAGCTGTGCAGATCACCTCTCCTGCTCCCAGGCAGAGACGGACGTCTTTGGAAAGACAAACCATCCAGGAGAACTTACAGCAGCATGGCAGTATGGCGCGGTCAGGACGCACACGGTCGCAGTCAGGTGGCAGCAGTAAAAGTGCTGTGGAGCCTGGAGCCATGAAACCAGCGGTGGTGAAAATTAAGGAGATGTCTGGGTTCAAGCAGCCGGGGACATCGCTGAATGCAGGATCCCAGGAGGAGACGCCACGTGCACCTGAGCTTCAGCTCGCAGAGGAGATCCCAGGACTGGTCAAGAAGTTCGGTGAGTTACAGCAGCAGAAAGACTCACTACAGATGCAGATAGACACTTGCTATAAGCTAAAGGCTATTAATCCCGGGAGTCATGATTTTTATGATGAGACTCTGAATACACTGGGTGTATTGCTGGCAAAAGTGGTGAGGGACATGGACTGCGTCCTAGAGAGGATGGGGCCCCTGGCGAGACTTATAGGAACCAGGAACTGTTTAATTCACAGAAGCAGAACTCTGCAGGTTCCAGGTCAGACATTGTCCCAGGTGGACCCCAGAAGCAGGTGCGGCCAGTGCTGCAGCCTGCAAGTTTCTGCTTCCAAAAGGGGCAAATGCCGCACCAGCAGCAGCCTGTAGTACAGACCCCAGCAGACGTACCACAAGTCTCAGAATGCCCAGCAAAACTGCCTGCAGCAGATCCAAAGCAGAAGCATGTAGTGCAGATTCCAGCAGAGGTACAACAAGTCACAGAATGCCCAGCACAACAGCCTGCAGCAGATTCCAAGCAGCAGCATGAAGGGCACATTCCAGTAGAGGTACAACAAGTCGCAGAATGCCCAGTACAGCCGCCTGCAGCAGATTCCAAGCAGCAGCATGGACATTTTTCAGCAGAGGGACTACAAGTCTCAGAATGCCATGCACCACAGTTGGGCAGTGGACATGTGCCGGTAGTTCCTGATGGTGCCCAGCAGGGCTCTGATGCTGGGGATAACCACGCTGTATCTGAGGGGTCGGGGGTTTGGGGGAGCACAGTATCTTTGCTGGACGCTGCGCAGTCTGATAGTGACATTGATGTTGATGATAACAATGTTCATGATGATGTCTGTGATTTCCCCCCTTTAATTCGAGCACACAAGGTGTAGAAGCCCCCCTGCTGCAGACCCTCACCCCGTCAGTCAGCCTAGTGTGACCCCGCAGGTTCCCCCAGTAATGCCTGGAGTCGTGGCGCTCCGTCCTTCACCTCTGGTGCCAATTATACCGGCCAGGCGTTTAAACGGAGAAACGTCGTGCGTTTCCGGCACAGAGGTGCCAAGGAGGATCTGCCAGATAGAAGGTTTGTGGTCAGGGAGCTCTTGTGTCGCCAGATGGGGTTTGCGCCAGTCAGCATCTTGGCGGTGATTAATCTTCCAGACAGGCAGGGCTATGACGTCAGCTTTAAGCTCATGAGTGACCTGGACAGGTTCTGGTCTAATTTCCCCAAGTTTAGAGACACTGAGGGCTGGAGTAAGTTCAGTTTATTCCTATCTCTAAGCCAGATACCGTTACGGTAAATCTCATCTTCTGGAATGAGTCTGTTCCCCGCAGGACATTGTGGTGTGGCTCCGGAGGCATTGTGACCTGGTCTCTGACCTCACCAAAAGCAGAGACAATGATGGTATCTGGACGGGAGGGTGGAGGGTTTTGGTGAAACTGCGCCAGTGCGATAATATCACTGCCCACTTACCCAACTCCTTCTTTATTGGGAGGGAGAGGGGTGTGTGTTTCTATCCTGGGCAGCCTCGTAAGTGCTTCAAATGTGGCAAGGCGGGTCACCTGGCGAATACGTGTACTGTGGTGAAGTGCAACCTGTGTGGGGAGGTCGGCCATGTGGCTGCAGACTGCCAGAACATCAGGTGCAACCTCTGTGGGAAGATCGGTCACCCTCACAGGGACTGTCCTGACGCCTGGCACAATATCTGTAAGGACTATCCTGATGAGGATTTGGTGGCAGGGGCAGAGATTCTGGAGGAGGCAGCTTTACTGTCAGGGGAATACTGTCCAGACCGGAGGTCCACCAGGGGTCTACTCAGGTGACACCAGAGCAGCAGGGTTCAGAGGGTGCACAGGGAAGTATGGAGGTTGTCCCTCAGGGGCAGCAGTCACAGGGAAGCATTACTTCAGTACTACCATCTGTGTCTCAGACTAAAAGGAAGAAAAAGGACAAGACCTCCCGTAAACCTGAGAAGGAGTATGACACTGGCCAAGGAGCCAGGAAGAAGGTCCAGAGTTCTGCAGGTGTAATGGACTTATCTAATAGGTTTGGTGTTCTGTCTGAGTCTGACGGTGATTTTGAGGATGACCTTAGAAGAATTGACGCAGAGTTTGATAGGGACGTAGAGGACTGTCCTCCGCCCAAGCGGAAGCCATTACCTGAGGGCTCTCGGGTAGAGTCAGAAATGGAGACCGGTGGTGACCAGAATAACTCCGACTCAGATCTGTGACGCCGTCAACCACATAATGTCCGAGCCCAGATAGATAAAATCATTAGGAAATGTTAAGTTATGGAAGGATGTGTCACTGGGTTGAAATATGATGTTTTTTTTTTTTTTCCAACCAGGTGTATGGACTCTTTAAGATAATTTTATATGTATAATCCGGATATGTAAAGAATGTACAATCCAAGTGAATTTATTTTTGTATTACTGGAGGAATGTCAGTATATTTGTATTTGTTTGGTTTTTACAATAAAAATTGCCCCTATGTACAAGAATATAACTACTATAATACTGCTCCCTATATACAAGAATATAACTACTATAATACTGCTCCCTATATACAAGAATATAACGACTATAATACTGCCCCTATGTACAAGAATATAACTACTATAATACTGCCCCCTATGTATGAGTATATAACTACCATAATACTGCCCCCTATGTACAAGAATATAACTACTATAATACTGCTCCCTATATACAAGAATATAACTACTATAATACTGCTCCCTATATACAAGAATATAACTACTATAATACTGCCCCTATGTACAAGAATATAACTACTATAATACTGCCCCCTATGTATGAGAATATAACTACTATAATACTGCCCCCTATGTACAAAAATATAACTGCTATAATACTGCCCCTATGTACAAGAATATAACTACTATAATACTACCCCTATGTACAAGAATATAACTACTATAATACTGCTCCCTATATACAAGAATATAACTACTATAATACTGCCCCTATGTACAAGAATATAACTACTATAATACTGCTCCCTATATACAAGAATATAACTACTATAATACTGCTCCCTATATACAAGAATATAACTACTATAATACTGCCCCTATGTACAAGAATATAACTACTATAATACTGCCCCCTATGTATGAGTATATAACTACCATAATACTGCCCCCTATGTACAAGAATATAACTACTATAATACTGCTCCCTATATACAAGAATATAACTACTATAATACTGCCCCTATGTACAAGAATATAACTACTATAATACTGCCCCCTATGTATGAGTATATAACTACTATAATACTGCCCCCTATGTACAAGAATATAACTACTATAATACTGCTCCCTATATACAAGAATATAACTACTATAATACTGCTCCCTATATACAAGAATATAACTACTATAATACTGCCCCTATGTACAAGAATATAACTACTATAATACTGCCCCCTATGTATGAGAATATAACTACTATAATACTGCCCCCTATGTACAAGAATATAACTGCTATAATACTGCCCCTATGTACAAGAATATAACTACTATAATACTGCTCCTATGTACAAGAATATAACTACTATAATACTGCCCCTTTGTACAAGAATATAACTACTATAATACTGCCCCTATGTACAAGAATATAACTACTATAATACTGCTCCCTATATACAAGAATATAACTACTATAATACTGCTCCTATGTACAAGAATATAACTACTATAATACTGCTCCTATGTACAAGAATATAACTACTATAATACTGCCCCTATGTACAAGAATATAACTACTATAATACTGCCCCTATGTACAAGAATATAACTACTATAATACTGCCCCTATGTACAAGAATATAACTACTACAATACTGCTCCCTATATACAAGAATATAACTACTATAATACTGCTCCTATGTACAAGAATATAACTACTATAATACTGCTCCTATGTCTCAAGTGGGGTACCACAAGGCTCTGTTTTGGGCCCTGTATTGTTCAACATCTTTATCAATGATTTAGATGAAGGAATTGAGGGTAAACTGATCAAATTTGCTGATGACACAAAGCTAGGAGGGGTAGCTAATACTAGAGAAGAGAGAGGATTCAAAATTATATACATAAACTGGAGCAGTGGGCAGCAACTAACAGAATGGATTTTAACAGGGAAAAATGCAAAGTACTACATCTGGGCAATAAAAATGAAAAAAGCATATACAAAATGGGAGGAATAGGGCTAAGTAACAGCACATGTGAAAAAGACTTGGGTATACTAATTGATCACAGACTTAACATGAGTCAACAGTGTGATGCAGCAGCAAAAAAGGCAAATGCAATTCTAGGATGTATCAACAGAAGCATACAGTCTAGATCACGTGAGGTCATTATTGCCCTCTACTCCTCTTTGGTTAGACCTCATCTGGAATACTGTGTCCAGTTTTGGGCACCACATTTTAAAAAAGACATCAACAAACTGGAGCAAGTTCAGAGAAGAGCCACCAGAATGGTGACCGGTCAGCAAACGATGTCCTATGAGGAACGGTTGCAGGATTTGGAATGTTTAGCTTGCAAAAAAGAAGACTGAGAGGAGACTTAATAGCTGTCTACAAATATCTCAAGGGCTGTCACATTGTAGAAGGATCATCTTTATTCTCATTTGCACAAGGAAAGACTAGAAGCAATGGGATGAAACTGAATGGGAGTTGACACAGATTAGATATTAGAAAAAACTTTTTGACAGTTAGGGTGATCAATGAGTGGAACAGGCTGCCACAAGAGGTGGTGAGTTCTCCTCCAATGGAAGTCTTCAAACAGAGGCTGGATAGACATCTGTCTGGGATGATTTAGAGAATCCTGCTTTGAGCAGGGGGTTGGACCAGATGGCCCAGGAGGTCCCTTCCAACTCTACCATTCTATGATTCTATGTACAAGAATATAACTACTATAATACTGCCCCTATGTACAAGAATATAACTACTATAATACTGCTCCTAATACAACAATATAACTACTATAATACTGCCCCTATGTACAAGAATATAACTACTATAATACTGCCCCCTATGTATGAGAATATAACTACTATAATACTGTCCCTATGTACAAGAATATAACTAATATAATACTGTCCCTATGTACAAGATATAACTACTATAATACTTCCCTATGTACAAGAATATAACTACTATAATACTGCTCCTATGTACAAGAATATAACTACTATAATACTGCCCCTATGTACAAGAGTATAACTACTATAATACTGCTCCTATATACAAGAATATAACTACTATAATACTGCTCCTATGTACAAGAATATAACTACTATAATACTGCTCCCTATATACAAGAATATAACTACTATAATACTGCTCCCTATATACAAGAATATAACTACTATAATACTGCTCCCTATATACAAGAATATAACTACTATAATACTGCCCCTATGTACAAGAGTATAAACTACTATAATACTGCTCCTATGTACAAGAATATAACTACTATAATACTGCTCCTATGTACAAGAATATAACTACTATAATACTGCCTATGTACAAGAATATAACTACTATAATACTGCTCCTATGTACAAGAATATAACTACTATAATACTGCCCCTATGTACAAGAATATAACTACTAAAATACTGCCCCTATATACAAGAATATAACTACTATAATACTGCCCTAAGTACAAGAATATAACTACTATAATACTGCCCCTATGTACAAGAATATAACTACTATAATACTGCTCCCTATATACAAGAATATAACTACTATAATACTGCTCCCTATATACAAGAATATAACTACTATAATACTGCCCCTATGTACAAGAATATAACTACTATAATACTGCCCCTATGTATTAGTATATAACTACTATAATACTGCCCCCTATGTACAAGAATATAACTACTATAATACTGCTCCCTATATACAAGAATATAACTACTATAATACTGCTCCTATATACAAGAATATAACTACTATAATACTGCCCTATGTACAAGAATATAACTACTATAATACTGCCCCCTATGTATGAGAATATAACTACTATAATACTGCCCCCTATGTACAAGAATATAACTGCTATAATACTGCCCCTATGTACAAGAATATAACTACTATAATACTGCTCCTATGTACAAGAATATAACTACTATAATACTGCCCCTTTGTACAAGAATATAACTACTATAATACTGCCCCTATGTACAAGAATATAACTACTATAATACTGCTCCCTATATACAAGAATATAACTACTATAATACTGCTCCTATGTACAAGAATATAACTACTATAATACTGCTCCTATGTACAAGAATATAACTACTATAATACTGCCCCTATGTACAAGAATATAACTACTATAATACTGCTCCTATGTACAAGAATATAACTACTATAATACTGCCCCTATGTACAAGAATATAACTACTATAATACTGCCCCCTATGTACAAGAATATAACTGCTATAATACTGCCCCTATGTACAAGAATATAACTACTATAATACTGCCCCTATGTACAAGAATATAACTACTATAATACTGCCCCTATGTACAAGAATATAACTACTATAATACTGCTCCCTATATACAAGAATATAACTGCTATAATACTGCTCCTATGTACAAGAATATAACTACTATAATACTGCTCCTATGTCTCAAGAGGGTACCACAAGGCTCTGTTTTGGGCCCTGTATTGTTCAACATCTTTATCAATGATTTAGATGAAGGAATTGAGGGTAAACTGATCAAATTTGCTGATGACACAAAGCTAGGAGGGGTAGCTAATACTAGAGAAGAGAGAGGATTCAAAATTATATACATAAACTGGAGCAGTGGGCAGCAACTAACAGAATGGATTTTAACAGGGAAAAATGCAAAGTACTACATCTGGGCAATAAAAATGAAAAAAGCATATACAAAATGGGAGGAATAGGGCTAAGTAACAGCACATGTGAAAAAGACTTGGGTATACTAATTGATCACAGACTTAACATGAGTCAACAGTGTGATGCAGCAGCAAAAAAGGCAAATGCAATTCTAGGATGTATCAACAGAAGCATACAGTCTAGATCACGTGAGGTCATTATTGCCCTCTACTCCTCTTTGGTAGACCTCATCTGGAATACTGTGTCCAGTTTTGGGCACCACATTTTAAAAAAGACATCAACAAACTGGAGCAAGTTCAGAGAAGAGCCACCAGAATGGTGACGGTCAGCAAACGATGTCCTATGAGGAACGGTTGCAGGATTTGGGAATGTTTAGCTTGCAAAAAAGAAGACTGAGAGGAGACTTAATAGCTGTCTACAAATATCTCAAGGGCTGTCACATTGTAGAAGGATCATCTTTATTCTCATTTGCACAAGGAAATACTGGATTATTGGTGTTATCACGTTAGTTAAAAATCCTTTTCTCAGAGGTCAATGGTGGAACAGGACTGCCAGAGGTGGTGAGTTCTCTCCAATGGAGCTTAAGAGCTGGTGACACTGTTGAAATATAAGAAATCTAGCTTCTCGGCGTTAAACCCAGCATGGCCCAGGCAATCCCTTTACTGCTAAATTCAGATACGATGTAAAGAATAAACTACATTAATCCATGTACAAATATAGAAGTAATAATACTGTATATAACCAAACAAATAATTAACTTAGAATACTGCCCTAGTCACGACTATAAGATGACTTGTCCCCCTATGTATCGAGAATAAAGACTTTATACTGTCTAGTAACACAGAAAATCCCTAATTTACTTCCTTGTACATTAACACAGAACTTCCCTATGTACAAGAATATAACTACTATAATACTGCTCCTATGTACAAGAATATAACTACTATAATACTGCCCCTATGTACAAGAGTATAACTACTATAATACTGCTCCTATATACAAGAATATAACTACTATAATACTGCTCCTATGTACAGAATATAACTACTATAATACTGCTCCCTATATACAAGAATATAACTACTATAATACTGCTCCCTATATACAAGAATATAACTACTATAATACTGCTCCCTATATACAAGAATATAACTACTATAATACTGCCCCTATGTACAAGAGTATAACTACTATAATACTGCTCCTATGTACAAGAATATAACTACTATAATACTGCTCCTATGTACAAGAATATAACTACTATAATACTGCTCCTATGTACAAGAATATAACTACTATAATACTGCTCCTATGTACAAGAATATAACTACTATAATACTGCCCCTATGTACAAGAATATAACTACTATAATACTGCCCCTATATACAAGAATATAACTACTATAATACTGCCCCTAAGTACAAGAATATAACTACTATAATACTGCCCCTATGTACAAGAATATAACTACTATAATACTGCTCCCTATATACAAGAATATAACTACTATAATACTGCTCCCTATATACAAGAATATAACTACTATAATACTGCCCCTATGTACAAGAATATAACTACTATAATACTGCCCCCTATGTATTAGTATATAACTACTATAATACTGCCCCCTATGTACAAGAATATAACTACTATAATACTGCTCCCTATATACAAGAATATAACTACTATAATACTGCTCCCTATATACAAGAATATAACTACTATAATACTGCCCCTATGTACAAAATATAACTACTATAATACTGCCCCCTATGTATGAGAATATAACTACTATAATACTGCCCCTATGTACAAGAATATAACTGCTATAATACTGCCCCTATGTACAAGAATATAACTACTATAATACTGCTCCTATGTACAAGAATATAACTACTATAATACTGCCCCTTTGTACAAGAATATAACTACTATAATACTGCCCCTATGTACAAGAATATAACTACTATAATACTGCTCCCTATATACAAGAATATAACTACTATAATACTGCTCCTATGTACAAGAATATAACTACTATAATACTGCTCCTATGTACAAGAATATAACTACTATAATACTGCCCCTATGTACAAGAATATAACTACTATAATACTGCTCCTATGTACAAGAATATAACTACTATAATACTGCCCCTATGTACAAGAATATAACTACTATAATACTGCCCCCTATGTACAAGAATATAACTGCTATAATACTGCCCCTATGTACAAGAATATAACTACTATAATACTGCCCCTATGTACAAGAATATAACTACTATAATACTGCCCCTATGTACAAGAATATAACTACTATAATACTGCTCCCTATATACAAGAATATAACTGCTATAATACTGCTCCTATGTACAAGAATATAACTACTATAATACTGCTCCTATGTCTCAAGAGGGGTACCACAAGGCTCTGTTTTGGGCCCTGTATTGTTCAACATCTTTATCAATGATTTAGATGAAGGAATTGAGGGTAAACTGATCAAATTTGCTGATGACACAAAGCTAGGAGGGGTAGCTAATACTAGAGAAGAGAGAGGATTCAAAATTATATACATAAACTGGAGCAGTGGGCAGCAACTAACAGAATGGATTTTAACAGGGAAAAATGCAAAGTACTACATCTGGGCAATAAAAATGAAAAAAGCATATACAAAATGGGAGGAATAGGGCTAAGTAACAGCACATGTGAAAAAGACTTGGGTATACTAATTGATCACAGACTTAACATGAGTCAACAGTGTGATGCAGCAGCAAAAAAGGCAAATGCAATTCTAGGATGTATCAACAGAAGCATACAGTCTAGATCACGTGAGGTCATTATTGCCCTCTACTCCTCTTTGGTCAGACCTCATCTGGAATACTGTGTCCAGTTTTGGGCACCACATTTTAAAAAAGACATCAACAAACTGGAGCAAGTTCAGAGAAGAGCCACCAGAATGGTGACTGGTCTGCAAACCATGTCCTATGAGGAACGGTTGCAGGATTTGGGAATGTTTAGCTTGCAAAAAAGAAGACTGAGAGGAGACTTAATAGCTGTCACAAATATCTCAAGGGCTGTCACATTGTAGAAGGATCATCTTTATTCTCATTTGCACAAGGAAATACGGATTTTTGTGTTACTCACCGTAAAATCCTTTTCTCCGAGACGCTCATTGGGGGACACAGGACTGTGGGTGTATGCTACTGCCGCTAGGAGGCTGACACTAAGTAAATATAAAAAAAGGTTAGCTCCTCCTCCGCCGTATACACCTCAGCACTGGCCGCAGGCAAACCCAGTTTAGTGCAAAAAGCAGTAGGAGGCTAAAGAATAAATCAGTGTTAATACAGGTACAATATATCCAGAAGTAAATCTACTGATATAGACCCAAACAAATAGAATTAACTTAGAAAACGAAGCCATCCGGCTATAAGGGAGGGTGCTGTGTCCCCCAATGAGCGTCTCGGAGAAAAGGATTTTACGGTGAGTAACACAAAAATCCGTATTTCTCCTTCGTCTCATTGGGGGACACAGGACTGTGGGACGTCCCAAAGCAGTCCCTTGGGTGGGAAACCGACTCCACAGTGTAATTTATAACCAAGCATTTCTTATAGGTGCGCAACCGCGCCTTGAATAATCCTTCTACCCAGACTGGCATCCGCAGAAGCCTGAGTATGGACATTATAATGCTTGGAAAAGGTATGCAGACTGGACCAGGTTGCCGCCTTACAAACCTGTTCCACCGAAGCCTGATGCCGAAGGGCCCAGGAGGCACTCACCGCTCTGGTGGAGTGAGCCCTGATTCCTGCGGGAACCACCGCTCCTCTAATGCGGTAAGCCTCCTGAATGGCTAACCGAATCCACCTAGCTAAGGTTGATTTAGAGGCAGCGAGTCCCTTCCTGCGACCTTCAGGGAGAACAAACAGCGTGTCCGTTTGCCGAAAGGACGCCGTCCGAGATACATATCTCCTGAGCGCTCTCACCAGATCTAACGTATGGAGAGCCTTCTCAACCCGATGCGTAGGAGCTGGGCAAAAAGAAGGTAGAACAATATCCTCATTGATATGAAAAGAGGACACGACTTTAGGCAAAAAAGGTGGTGTTGGCCTGAGCACCACCTTATCCTGATGGAAAAGCAAGTACGGAGCCCGACAAGACAGTGCTGCCAGCTCCGAAACCCGCCTAATGGATGTTATGGCTACCAAAAACACCACTTTCCATGAAAGAAATGCCAGAGAAACTTCCTGCAGAGGTTCAAATGGAGATTCCTGCAAGACTCCCAGGACTAGATTGAGATCCCAAACATCTAAGGGAGCCTTGTAGGGGGGAACTATATGGACAACCCCCTGAATAAAGGTCCTAACCTGAAAATTAGACGCAATCCTTCGCTGAAAAAGCACTGACAAAGCTGATATCTGCCGTCTAAGCGTACTTGGCGCTAAACCTGAATCTAGGCCTGCCTGGAGAAATGACAGAATGTTTGGAATTGAAAACCGAAGCGGGGAACAACCATGTTCCCTGCACCAAGCAAAAAAGACCTTCCAAGTCCCGTGGTAGATGCGAGCCGAGACGGGCTTTCGGGCGCTAGCCATCGTCGCGGCGACCTTTTTAGAGAATCCAGCCCTGGTCAGGATCCAAGATTCAACGGCCAGGCCGTCAAACACAGGACCGCTGAGTTCTGGTGGTAAACTGGGCCCTGAGAGAGAAGGTCCGCGCGCTCTGGCAGTCGCCAGGGTATGTCGGCGAGCAACTGTACCAGCTCTGCGTACCAAGAGCGACGCGGCCAATCCGGAGCGATTAATATCGCTGGAACCCCCTCTATCCTGATCTTTCTGATCACCCTTGGGAGAAGAGCTATTGGTGGAAATAAGTATGGAAGATGGAATTGATTCCACGGTAGAACCAGGGCGTCCACCGCAATTGCCTGCGGATCCCGGTACCGGGAGACGAAGTTGGGCACCTTGGCATTCATTCTGGAAGCCATCAGGTCCACATCTGGGGTTCCCCAGCGTCGGCATATCTGCTGAAAAATCTCGGGATGTAGTGACCATTCCCCTGAAGCTATGCCGTGACGGCTGAGAAAATCCGCTGCCCAGTTTTCCTCGCCCGGAATGTGGACTGCTGAAATCACGGAGTGATTTACCTCTGCCCAGGACAGAATCTGTTTTACCTCGTGCATAGCCGCCCGGCTGCGGGTACCTCCCTGATGGTTTATGTATGCCACCGCCGTGGCATTGTCTGATTGTATTCGGACTGGGCGGCCCGCCAGATGCTGGTGAAAATGCCTCAGAGCCAGCCGAATAGCTCGGATCTCTAAAATATTGATCGGGAGGATCGACTCCTGCTGCGACCAAGTCCCCTGGGCTGTGTGGTGACGAAACACTGCTCCCCATCCGAGCAGGCTGGCATCCGTTGTGACTACCATCCAGAAATTTGGAGGAAACAAACGGCCCTGTTGAAGAGTGGAGCTCCTCGTCCACCACATAAGAGTCTGTCTGACCTGCAGGGACAGACGGCACCGAAGATTGAGGGAATAAAGGCTCCCGTCCCATACTGCCAAGAGTGCATGCTGAAGGGGGCGAAGATGAAACTGGGCAAATGGAATTGCCTCGATTGCTGCCACCATCCTTCCTAGGACCCTCATGCAAAACCGGATGGTATGAGGAATCGGTTTGCGAAGGATCCGTACCTCTTGACGGAGAACTAAGGCCTTGTCCTGAGGAAGGAATATCAACCCTTGAGCGGTGTCGAAATTCATCCCTAAGAAGGTGATCTTTCGAGATGGCACGGGAGATGACTTCTTCATATTCACCAGCCACTCCAGGCGAACAAGAGTGTCTAGGGTAATGCTGACACTTTCCTCGCATGTTTGGAAAGACGGACCCTTGATGAGAAGGTCGTCTAGATAAGGCAAGATGACTATCCCCCTGGAATGCAGAATGGATACAACAGCAGCCATGACCTTTGTGAACACTCTGGGAGCTGTGGCTAGCCCGAATGGCAAGGCAGCGAACTGAAGGTGAAGTTTGCCGATGGCAAACCGAAGAAACCTTTGATGAGGGGGAAATATGGGGATGTGAAGATAGGCATCCTGGATGTCTATTGATGCTAGAAATTCCCCTTTTTCCATGGCAGAAATGACCGAGCGGAGAGACTCCATTCGGAAATGTCGAATTCTGACAAACCGGTTCAGTCTTTTTAGATCCAGAATGGGCCTTACGGTACCGTCCTTTTTGGGGACAATGAACAGATTGGAATAAAACCCCCGACCTCTTTCGACCTCTGGTACAGGTACGACAACCCCTCTGTGACGAAGAGACTCGACCGCCTTGAATAAGGCGCGAACCCGAGACTCCTCCTTGGGAAGGCGTGAGGGAAAAAAACGATTTGAGGGAAGGCTGGTAAATTCTATCTTGTACCCCGAGGTGACTAATTCCCTGACCCACTCGTCTTGAGTAATCGACAGCCAAGTGGGGCGAAACCAGAGTAGACGGCCGCCTACTCTGGAAGAATCGACCGGATTCTGCCTCCAGTCATTTATCCGAAAATCTTTGGGGCCTAGACCCTCTAGATCTCGGTTGTTGAGACCGCATTCTTCCCAAGGGGTTGGTTTTGTAAGAGACCTGACAATCTCTGGCCTGATTAGGTCGACCTGAGCCGCTGGAACTGGCTGTTGCGGCCCAACCTGGGTTGCGAAAGGCTCTAAAACGAGGCTGAAGCTGTCGGCGAAAGGGCTGTTTGACCTTCTGCTGAGGCAAAAAAGAACTCTTCCCTCCTGTCGCATCAGATATAAGCTGATCCAGCTTTTCACCAAATAAACGACCGCTTTGATATGGCAAGGACGTAAGTGACTTCTTTGAAGTTGAGTCTGCTCGCCAAGTCCTCAACCACAAGGATCTCCTAATGGCAATCGCATTAGCAGCAGCTAATGCTGCGCAATTTGCCGCATCCATGGAAGCGTTGATCAAAAAATCACCTGCGAGAGCCATCTGATTAGATATCTCAAAAACCACAGGTGGCACTTCTACACCGTGAAGAGCTCTGTTCAGAGACTCCGACCAGGAAATCATTGCCTTGGCAACCCAAGTCGCTGCGAAGGAAGGAGAGAGAGATGACCCAGATGCTTCAAACACCGAGCGAGCCAGGCTTTCAATCAGACGATCCGTTGGATCCTTAATCGAAGAACCATCAGGAAGGGAGAGAAAGCGTCTTAGATGCCAAGCGTGACACCGGAGGATCGACCACTGGGGATTCCGCCCACTTCTTAAGAAGTTCAGGAGCAAAAGGATACCTGGTATTGAGGGCCCTCTGTCCTGCAAAGCGCTTATCCGGTTTTTCTCGGTGGCGCTGCACAAGCTCCTCAAATTCAGGATGAGCACCAAAGACCTTATGAGTCTGTCTGGCTCTTTTGAAGGACACCTTATGACCCGAAGTCAAAGTGGATTCGTCGTCCACTCCCAGGGATTGATTGACAGCTTCTATAAGACTGTCAATTGTCTCCTGACAATTCGGGGCCTCTAGATTGAGGGACCCTTCAGACTCAGAATCCGAATATTGATCACTCGCTTCCGAAGGTGAGGGAGAGCGAGAAACGGAACTGATAGATGCCGAGGCCCCGGTCGCCATAGGTGACGCAGTATGGGTTCGTTTCCCCTGCGTCTGCCTGGTGAGAGCGCGGCCCCTGCAGGCCGGAGGTTCCTGAGGCGTAGTCAAGCCAGGTGAACCACTGTCCCTGCTCCTATCGGGAGCTTGAAGGGACTCGATTGCTCTGGTTAATGATGCCACAGATTGAGACAGAGACAAGGCCCATTCCGGAGGACCTGACGCACTGGGCTCGACTATAGGTGGGGCTCCTGCGCCCGTTCGGAGTTACAGGCTTCGCAGACCCGATTAGTCTGGGCGTGCGGAAAAGGGGACCTACAGGCAATGCATGCGGTATACAGCACTGTATGAGACTTGGCCCTTTTGGACATACTGAATCTGTGGCAGATTGCCTGCCGCAATGATTTGGATGTGGCGGTACGGTCAGTGGAGCGGAGTGCAGAGGAGCGCAGTGAGAGGAACAACCAGGCTGGAGGTAGTAGCACTTACCCCAGTCCTGTACCCCCAGCGTCCTTAAACAGCGTAATCAAGAAAACGCCCGAGCTCCAGATTTCAAAAAGAGCGCTCCCCTGTCAGGGGGGCGTCTTCATATAGCCGAGCCTCAGGGGGAAGGGTCGAGGGGCGCGGCCTAATCCACTTCCGGCCGCAGCCTAGTCTCTGGCAAAAGCCGGGGACTAAATTTTGCGGCCCGGCCTAGAGCCGGCCGAAGCCGCGGCCTAAATTTTCGGCGGTGGCCGCCCGAGAGTCGGGGGGCGGGCCCGCCGGGAGATGACGCTGCCGGGGGCGGAGTCCTGAGACCGCGGCCTACCTTCCGGTCGAAGCCGGGTACTAAATTAGTGGCCGCGGCCTAGTCCCCGGCCAAAGCCGGGGACTAAATTTTCGCCCGAGGCCTAGCGCCGGCCGAAGCCGGGAGCTAAATTTTTGGCGGCGGCCGCCCAGGAGTCGGGGGGCGGGCCGCCTCACAACGCCGGCTCCCAGCTCCAGCAACTTCCTGGCCCCCTCCATATTCCGGTATGTTAATCCGTCTTCGTCCGTAGATTTGTCCCATGCAGAATATTATGCTTGCAGGGATGTGAAGATTAAAGGGGGACTTGCAGGAAAAAAAGTAGGACGGTGCAGGCACCCTAACTCCATCACCCCTTCAGGGGGTGAGGAGAGGGACCGTCCGCCTCCTTGCAGCACCGCAGTCTAGCATTGGTGGTGCAGTGGGGGCCGCACGGACTATAACATGCCACTGTACAACCTGAGGTTTCAATACACCAGGGTGGTCAGGGCTGAGTCCGGCATCATGTCCCACGTAGCGGGAGAGGATACGTGGAGGCTTTACTCCACGTGCTCGCCCGTTGATGGTTTGGGGAGATCGGACCCCTTCAAAAGGGTCCGTCGCCCCTGTCACATCTTCGTGGGAAAATAGAGAAAAAAAAAAAAAAAAAATGGTCTGGAAGAAACCAGACATGTGCCTCCATCAGACACTAAGCATGAACTGGGTTTGCCTGCGGCCAGTGCTGAGGTGTATACGGCGGAGGAGGAGCTAACCTTTTTTTATATTTACTTAGTGTCAGCCTCCTAGCGGCAGTAGCATACACCCACAGTCCTGTGTCCCCCAATGAGACGAAGGAGAAAGACTAGAAGCAATGGGATGAAACTGAATGGGAGGAGACACAGATTAGATATTAGAAAAAACTTTTTGACAGTTAGGGTGATCAATGAGTGGAACAGGCTGCCACAAGAGATGGTGAGTTCTCCTTCAATGGAAGTCTTCAAACAGAGGCTGGATAGACATCTGTCTGGGATGATTTAGAGAATCCTGCTTTGAGCAGAGGGTTGGACCAGAAGGCCCAGGAGGTCCCTTCCAAATCTACCATTCTATGATTCTATGTACAAGAATATAACTACTATAATACTGCCCCTATGTACAAGAATATAACTACTATAATACTGCTCCTATATACAAGAATATAACTACTATAATACTGCCCCTATATACAAGAATATAACTACTATAATACTGCTCCTATGTACAAGAATATAACTACTATAATAATGCTCCTATGTACAAGAATATAACTACTATAATACTGCCTCTATGTACAAGAATATAACTACTATAATACTGCCCTTATGTACAAGAATATAACTACTATAATACTTCCCCTATGTACAAGAATATAACTACTATAATACTGCTCCTATGTACAAGAATATAACTACTATAATACTGCTCCCATGTACAAGAATATAACTACTATAATACTGCCCCTATGTACAAGAATATAACTACTATAATACTGCCCCTATGTACAAGAATATAACTACTATAATACTGCCCCTATGTACAAGAATATAACTACTATAATACTGCTCCTATGTACAAGAATATAACTACTATAATACTGCTCCTATGTACAAGAATATAACTACTATAATACTGCCCCTATGTACAAGAATATAACTACTATAATACTGCTCCTATGTACAAGACTATAACTACTATAATACTGCCCCTATATACAAGAATATAACTACTATAATACTGCTCCTATGTACAAGAATATAACTACTATAATACTGCCCCTATGTATAAGAATATAACTACTATAATACTGCTCCTATATACAAGAATATAACTACTATAATACTGCCCCTATATACAAGAATATAACTACTATAATACTGCCCCTATGTACAAGAATATAACTACTATAATACTGCTCCTATGAACAAGAATATAACTACTATAATACTGCCCCTATGTACAAGAATATAACTACTATAATACTGCTCCTATATACAAGAATATAACTACTATAATACTGCCCCTATATACAAGAATATAACTACTATAATACTGCCCCTATGTACAAGAATATAACTACTATAATACTGCCCCCTATGTACAAGAATATAACTACTATAATACTGCTCCTATATACAAGAATATAACTACTATAATACTGCCCCTATATACAAGACTATAACTACTATAATACTGCCCCTATGTACAAGAATATAACTACTATAATACTGCCGCTATGTACAAGAATATAGCTGCTATAATACTGCCCCTATGTACAAGAATATAACTACTATAATACTTCCCCTATATACAAGAATATAACTACTATAATACTGCCCCTATGTACAAGAATATAACTACTATAATACTGCTCCTATGTACAGGAATATAACTACTATAATACTGTCCCTATGTACAAGAATATAACTGCTATAATACTGCCCCTATATACAAGAATATAACTACTATAATACTGCTCCTATGTACAAAAATATAACTACTATAATACTGCCCCTATGTACAAGAATATAACTGCTATAATACTGCTCCTATATACAAGAATATAACTACTATAATACTGCTCCTATGTACAAGAATATAACTGCTATAATACTGCCCCTATATACAAGAATATAACTACTATAATACTGCTCCTATGTACAGGAATATAACTACCATAATACTGCCCCTATGTACAAGAATATAACTGCTATAATACTGCCCCCTATGTACAAGAATATAACTACTATAATACTGCTCTTATGTACAAGAATATAACTACTATAATACTGCTCCTATGTACAAGAATATAACTACTATAATACTGCTCCTATGTACAAGAATATAACTACTATAATAGTGTCCCCTATGTACAAGAATATAACTACTATAATACTGCTCCTATGTACAAGAATATAACTACTATAATACTGCCCTGTATGGACATTTATTACCGTACCTGTTTCGTCCTTTCCCTGAGGGTCTTGTCTTCATAGTGGGGGTGGTTGGTCAGGATTCTCCCGGTGCAGAGTTTCACCCCCGCCAGTAGCTGCATGCTTCCGGCAAACACTGCATGTTTGGGGGTATCCGATCTATACAGTAGAAATAGGCATTAATCATTAGTATGTTCTTTGGTAGTAAATCTTCTATACGTCTCTATGGAAGTCCAGTAATCTGGAATATTTATGCCGCACCACCCGGTAATCCCAATATTACCCTGCAGGACTTATAAATTCCCACCGGCGGGCTTTAAGCCGTTAGATGTAATTGCCTTTGGCACTAATCCAACTATTTGCCTTTTAGCACGGAGGCGCCGACGTCATGAAAGGTGAATAAATCCGTAAGTTTCCTCTATAAAACTCCGGGCAGATATTCTGCCGTCTCAGCTTTTCCGTCTCCTCCTTCAGGACGCCGATGATATAGTCTACGTATTACACTTGCGCGATAATTATATCTGCTCCAACATAAAGCGGCTCTCCGGAGACAAAGAAAAGGCACGAAGTATTAGGCGGCGTTAGAGAAGATGATGGGTGTAAGCGTCTCGTCACCAGAACACTTTATCATAAAAAAACATCAATAGTTATTTCAGAAATCGCCGAGAAAGGCTTTTTTTTTTCCGCTTTCAAGGACTCTGCATCCTCTGGCGAGGGGCCGAAAGATTAGCATAGAGCAGATGTGATCCCATGATTTAATCAGCGAGAGAGATGACAAACTGGGGACTGCGCACCGGCGCGCACCAGCAGGACGACGCCGACGCCAGGGGCCGAATGTAACCAGAGGACTGCAAAAACTGCAGCAAAAACTTCTATCTACTCCTCCGTTCTGCTGCAGAGGAGGCACAAATCCACACAGTGTCTGCTCTATGACCATGCTTTACACTGCAGCTCTGCAAAAACTGCAGCAGAAACTTCTATCTACTCCTCCGTTCTGCTGCAGAGGAGGCACAAATCCACACAGTGTCTGCTCTATGACCATGCTTTACACTGCAGCTCTGCAAAAACTGCAGCAAAAACTTCTATCTACTCCTCCGTTCTGCTGCAGAGGAGGCACAAATCCACACAGTCTCTGTTCTATGACCATGCTTTACACTGCAGCTCTGCAAAAACTGCAGCAGAAACTTCTATATACTCCTCCGCTCTGCTGAAGAGGCACAAATCCACACAGTGTCTGCTCTATGACCATGCTTTACACTGCAGCTCTGCAAAAACGGCAGCAGAAACTTCTATATACTCCTCCGTTCTGCTGCAGAGGCACAAATCCACACAGTGTCTGTTCTATGACCATGCTTTACACTGCAGTTCTGCAAAAACTGCAGCAAAAACTTCTATATACTCCTCCGCTCTGCTGCAGAGGAGGCACAAATCCACACAGTGTCTGTTCTACGACCATGCTTTACACTGCAGCTCTGCAAAAACTGCAGCAGAAACTTCTATATACTCCTCCGCTCTGCTGAAGAGGCACAAATCCACACAGTCTCTGTTCTATGACCATGCTTTACACTGCAGCTCTGCAAAAACTGCAGCAGAAACTTCTATATACTCCTCCGTTCTGCTACAGAGGAGGCACAAATCCACACAGTGTCTGTTCTATGACCATGCTTTGCACTGCAGCTCTGCAAAAACTGCAGCAGAAACTTCTATATACTCCTCCGTTCTGCTACAGAGGAGGCACAAATCCACACAGTCTTTGTTCTATGACCATGCTTTACACTGCAGCTCTGCAAAAACTGCAGCAGAAACTTCTATATACTCCTCCGTTCTGCTACAGAGGAGGCACAAATCCACACAGTGTCTGTTCTATGACCATGCTTTACACTGCAGCTCTGCAAAAACTGCAGCAGAAACTTCTATATACTCCTCCGCTCTGCTGAAGAGGCACAAATCCACACAGTCTCTGTTCTATGACCATGCTTTACACTGCAGCTCTGCAAAAACTGCAGCAGAAACTTCTATATACTCCTCCGTTCTGCTACAGAGGAGGCACAAATCCACATAGTGTCTGTTCTATGACCATGCTTTACACTGCAGCTCTGCTAAAACTGCAGCAGAAACTTCTATATACTCCTCCGCTCTGCTGCAGAGGAGGCACAAATCCACACAGTGTCTGTTCTATGACCATGTTTTACACTGCAGCTCTGCTAAAACTGCAGCAGAAACTTCTATATACTCCTCCGTTCTGCTGCAGAGGAGGCACAAATCCACATAGTGTCTGCTCTATGACCATGCTTTACACTGCAGCTCTGCAAAAACTTCTATATACTCCTCCGTTCTGCTGCAGAGGAGGCACAAATCCACACAGTCTCTGTTCTATGACCATGCTTTACACTGCATCTCTGCAAAAACTGCAGCAAAAACTTCTATATACTCCTCCGCTCTGCTGCAGAGGAGGCACAAATCCACACAGTGTCTGCTCTATGACCATGCTTTACACTGCAGCTCTGCAAAAACTGCAGCAGAAACTTCTATATACTCCTCCGTTCTGCTGCAGAGGAGGCACAAATCCACACAGTGTCTGTTCTAAGACCATGCTTTACACTGCAGCTCTGCAAAAACTGCAGCAGAAACTTCTATATACTCCTCCGTTCTGCTGCAGAGGAGGCACAAATCCACACAGTCTCTGTTCTATGACCATGCTTTATACTGCAGCTCTGCAAAAACTGCAGCAAAAACTTCCATATACTCCTCTGTTCTGCTGCAGAGGAGGCACAAATCCACACAGTGTCTGCTCTATGACCATGCTTTACACTGCAGCTCTGCAAAAACTGCAGCAGAAACTTCTATATACTCCTCCACTCTGCTGCAGAGGAGGCACAAATCCACACAGTCTCTGTTCTATGACCATGCTTTATACTGCAGCTCTGCAAAAACTGCAGCAAAAACTTCTATATACTCCTCCGTTCTGCTGTAGAGGAGGCACAAATCCACACAGTGTCTGTTCTATGACCATGCTTTATACTGCAGCTCTGCAAAAACTGCAGCAAAAACTTCTATATACTCCTCCGTTCTGCTGCAGAGGAGGCACAAATCCACACAGTGTCTGCTCTATGACCATGCTTTACACTGCAGCTCTGCAAAAACTGCAGCAGAAACTTCTATATACTCCTCCACTCTGCTGCAGAGGAGCACAAATCCACACAGTCTCTGTTCTATGACCATGCTTTATACTGCAGCTCTGCAAAAACTGCAGCAAAAACTTCTATATACTCCTCCGTTCTGCTGTAGAGGAGGCACAAATCCACACAGTGTCTGTTCTATGACCATGCTTTATACTGCAGCTCTGCAAAAACTGCAGCAGAAACTTCTATATACTCCTCCGCTCTGCTGCAGAGGAGGCACAAATCCACACAGTGTCTGTTCTATGACCATGCTTTACACTGCAGCTCTGCAAAAACTGCAGCAGAAACTTCTATATACTCCTCCGTTCTGCTGCAGAGGAGGCACAAATCCACACAGTCTCTGTTCTATGACCATGCTTTACACTGCAGCTCTGCAAAAAATGCAGCAGAAACTTCTATATACTCCTCCGTTCTGCTGCAGAGGAGGCACAAATCCACACAGTCTCTGTTCTATGACCATGCTTTACACTGCAGCTCTGCAAAAACTGCAGCAGAAACTTCTATATACTCCTCCGTTCTGCTGCAGAGGAGGCACAAATCCACACAGTCTCTGTTCTATGACCATGCTTTACACTGCAGCTCTGCTAAAACTGCAGCAGAAACTTCTATATACTCCTCCGTTCTGCTGCAGAGGAGGCACAAATCCACATAGTGTCTGCTCTATGACCATGCTTTACACTGCAGCTCTGCAAAAACTTCTATATACTCCTCCGTTCTGCTGCAGAGGAGGCACAAATCCACACAGTCTCTGTTCTATGACCATGCTTTACACTGCAGCTCTGCAAAAAATGCAGCAGAAACTTCTATATACTCCTCCGTTCTGCTGCAGAGGAGGCACAAATCCACACAGTCTCTGTTCTATGACCATGCTTTACACTGCAGCTCTGCAAAAACTGCAGCAGAAACTTCTATATACTCCTCCGTTCTGCTGCAGAGGAGGCACAAATCCACACAGTGTCTGCTCTATGACCATGCTTTACACTGCAGCTCTGCAAAAACTGCAGCAGAAACTTCTATATACTCCTCCATCTGCTGCAGAGGAGGCACAAATCCACACAGTCTCTGTTCTATGACCATGCTTTATACTGCAGCTCTGCAAAAACTGCAGCAAAAACTTCTATATACTCCTCCGTTCTGCTGCAGAGGAGGCACAAATCCACACAGTGTCTGTTCTATGACCATGCTTTATACTGCAGCTCTGCAAAAACTGCAGCAGAAACTTCTATATACTCCTCCGCTCTGCTGCAGAGGAGGCACAAATCCACACAGTCTCTGTTCTATGACCATGCTTTATACTGCAGCTCTGCAAAAACTGCAGCAGAAACTTCTATATACTCCTCCGTTCTGCTGCAGAGGAGGCACAAATCCACACAGTCTCTGTTCTATGACCATGCTTTACACTGCAGCTCTGCAAAACACGGATTTTGGTAAGAACTTACCTGTAAAATCCTTTTCAGCGAAGGAAGGAAGAGAGACACAGTATTCATTACTGATGGGTAGGCGGAGCCCCAGATCAGGATGTCACCTCAGATCAAAAGAGTGCTGACTGGCTGGCCCCTCCAGCTCGGGCTCCTCCTACTCAGCTCCAGTCGTACCAAAGCTTTTAGGAAAAGAGCCAAGATCACCAGCGGAGCAACATAACCCCTTCTGAAGGAACTTCAGAGAAAAAAACACAAGGATACAGGTTATGCATGCAAAGAAAGCCAAAAACCACAGAGTTCCAGGTACTACTCACGGAACCTGACTACTGCGATGAGCTGGCGATGCTGGAACAGAGCCTTAGCGCGCTGACCTCAGCCCAGATAATCGCTATCAGATAAGGGTCGCGCTGCATCTGAAAACATCAACACACTTCTGCCTTGGGAGGGTGCTGTGTCTCTCTTCCTTCCTTCGCTGAAAAGGATTTTACAGGTAAGTTCTTACCAAAATCCGTGTTTCAGCTGCAGATGGAAGGAAGAGAGCCACAGTATTCATTACTGATGGGACGTCCCAAAGCAGTTCAAAAATAAGGGTGGGAAAAAACCAACAAGAGGCAGAAACCCAACAACCTTAACAACAAAGCGCAACCAGCGCTAAACACAAGTTCATCCAGAACTTTAAACTACAGCTGCCTGCAGGACCCTACGTCCGAGGGCTGCATCAGCGGAAGCACTGACGTCCACTTTATAAAACTTCGTAAACGTGTGGACAGAGCGCCAAGTCGCCGCCCGGCAGAGCTGCACTGCTGAAGCACCTTGGTGAAAAGCCCACGATGAAGCCACAGCCCTCGTGGAATGGGCTTGAATCTTAATCGGGCAAGATTCACCCTGAAGACGGTAAGCTTCCAATATAGCTGACCGAATCCAACGAGCTATAGAATCCTTGGAAGCTCGTTGACCACGCCGACGACCGACTGGAACCACAAATAGGGAGTCCGTCTTACGAAAACCTTGAGTAATAGATAGATAAAACTTCAAGGCCCGCACTAAATCCAATGTGTGTAAAGCACGCTCTTTCACATTCTTCGGATCCGGGCAGAATGAAGGCAACACAATATCCTGGTTGACATGAAATTGTGACACCACTTTAGGCAAAAAATCACCCCGAGTGCGAAGCACTACACGATCCGGAAAAAACTCCAGAAAAGGAGGCGAACAAGAAAGAGCTGCCAACTCAGAAACTCTCCTCAAGGAAGTGACTGCAACAAGGAAAGCCACCTTCCAAGAAAGTAAAGAAAGGCTAGCAGAAACCATAGGCTCAAAAGATTTATGCTGAAGAGCCTCCAAAACAAGATTGAGCCGCCAAGGAGACACGGGTGCCTTCCGCGGCGGGAACTTACGAGATATACCTCGGAAAAAAGGAGAGCACGTCTCTATTTGAAACAATGGTTCTCCGGAACAATAAGGACAGAGCAGAAATCTGACCTTTCAGGGTGCTGACTGCCAAACCCTTGTCTAGCCCATGCTGCAGAAAAGCCAACAGGTTGGGAATGGAAAATTTTCTCGGGTTCCGAGAGGACCCCAAACACCACGAAAAGAAGGTTTCCCAAATTTTGTGGTAAATCCCAGTAGTAGCCGGACTTCTTGCAGCACGAAGGGTAGCAATGACCTCGGCTGAGAAACCTCTACGGGTCAAGATTTCGGTCTCAAGAGCCACGCCGTCAAACGCAGGGACATCAAGTCCGGATGACAAACGGGCCCCTGAGTCAACAAGTCCGGTTGAAGAGGGAGTGGAAAAGGAGGTGCCGCCAACAGCGACATTATTGTCGAGAACCACACCCTTCTTGACCAGTCTGGAGCTATCAAAATAGCTGGAATTCTCTCTAGTCTGATCCGACGCAGTACTAGAGGAAGTAAGGATATCGGCGGGAATACATAGATCAGCTCGAACTGATCCCACTGAGCCACTAGAGCATCCACCGCCACAGCCTTCGGGTCCTTGTACCTGGACATGAACGTCGGTAACTTGGCATTGGACCTGTATGCCATCAAATCCACTTGGGGGGTTCCCCAGCGAGAGCACAGTAGTGCAAAAACTTCCGGGTGGAGGCTCCATTCCCCGGGATCCATCCTTCTGCGACTGAGAAAGTCCGCTGTAATATTCTGAACCCCTGGAATGTGAATCGCCGAAATGGCTGGCACACTGGCCTCTGCCCAAATCAGAATTCGGGACACCTCTACCATGAGTCTGGAACTCCTTGTCCCACCTTGGTGATTGATATACGCGACAGCCGTCGCGTTGTCTGTCTGCACTCGGACTGGCAGACCGCTCAAAGGGACCGTCCAATGTTGGAGGCAAAGGAAAATCGCCCTCAATTCCAGGATGTTGATCGGAAGAACAGACTCTTCCGATGACCATACTCCCTGAATCCAGAGATTGTTCCAAACACCCCCCCCCAGCCCGTCAGGCTGGCATCGGTGGTTATGACCGACCACTTCGGAGGGAGGAAAAGCTTTCCCAGGGATAACGCTCCTGGACATAAACACCATCCTAGGGATTCTCGCACCCTGTGAGAGATGATGACGCTGCAATCCAGCGAACCTTGCGATTAATCCCAACGACTCAGAATGAGCCTATGGAGAGCTCTGGAATGAAATTGGACAAACGGAAAAAACCTCATGGACGCCACCGTCAGACCCAGAAGGCGCATACCTTCCGAAGGGACACTGCTGTCGCAGACTTCATAGTCTGTACATGCTGGAGCAGACATGCCTGCTTGTCTGGAGGTAGGGACAACCCCTCCCGTACCATGTCGAAATGCATCCTCAAAACCAGGATTGCCTGCGACGATTCCAGAGACGACTTCTCCTTTGAAGCCACAACCGAAAAGGCCGTCCAAATAGGGACGAATCGTAAATCCCCGTCTTTGAAGGATTGCCATGAGATTCTGGCGTCAGAATCGTTGTAAAAATTCTGGGCGTTAAAGCCAAACCGAATGGTCGAGCCACAACCTGGGTGAGGTCTTCCGATGGGAACATGCCAAAAAGCGTCGCGAATGTCGATTGATCGTTCTGCGACAGGGCTGCCATAACTGAGCGAAGCGACTTCATGCTCGGCTCTGACGGAATGTCAGAAGTCAGTCCGCCTTAGCGAATTTTTTTTTTTTTTTTTTTGCCAGCTTCTGCCTTAACAGAAGTTCTGTTTCCAGGGTATGCGGAATTTCTGAGAATTCCCCCCCCTTTTTTTTTTTTTTTTTTTTAAAAAGAGAGAGACGACACAAACCCCCAGAGGGTTGGTCAGATCATCCCTTGAACCGAAAAGGACTGCCGATAACTATCGGCACAAGTTCTGCCAGACGCAGAAGTCACAGCTCTGCGCTGCGGTAAAGCTGCTTCTTTTGCCTTTGCCTTGGCATCAGCTCCGTGAGGTCAGTCAAATAGCTGACCACTTTCTAAGCTAAAGATAGCAAACCCTGTTGGAAAACTGCGTTCCATCCAAGTCACAGTGCTCTTCTGACTGTAACTGCCGAGGATTGCGCCCTGGATAGCAGTGACGCATTATCCTTCAACTAGAAAAGCCCATCTACCTTGATAGAGGGAAACTTGCCACGCCGTCCTTAGACGGTCCAACCGGCTCAGGGGAACTTAACAAGTACACCTAGATCCTTAATACCGAATCTATGATCCACGGCCTCGCAGATGGAAATTGTTGCCATCTCCGTTCTTCTGTCCAGCGTGTCCTGCAGACTCGTCTTCCCTTTTACCAGGAAGATTTGCTAAGCTGGAATAAAGGGACATTCACTTCAGGAGAAGGGGTCCAATTAACAAATAACTCCGTAGAAAAACGGATAGTTTGTAAGGTCGTCGCGACCCATGCGACCCTTGCAACATCCGGGCCGACTTACCAGGACGACTAGTTACCTCCTCCGGTAACTGTAACGTCCACATGGCTTCCACAGAAATTTTAGTACGGCCCCTGAGAGAGAGGCAGGGTGTCCCTGCCGATCCTCCTTGACCGAATCGGACTTCTTCGCTAAGCGAGAAGGAAAGCACCGATTTGTGTCGCTTCCTTGAAAGGATCTAGTTGACACTCCATAACCTAAAAGGTCATCAATAGAAACCAGTGAAGGCCTCCATTTTGACACCATTGGAACCTCTGACCGTGTATGAGTCGAGATCTGCGTGTCAGATACGCGATGCTGATCCGTAGCGGATCTGGGAGAGGGTCTCTGACATGCCCTTGCATAGTATATGGCAGGATAAACCTGTCAGTAACCAGAGCAGTACTTAAATAAAAAACAAACGCTGAAGGGTTAAAGCTCTAAAGCGAGAGCTACCCCAGCTGTCTCCCATTAAGAGTTAACCGCCTAAGAAGGGGTTAAAGTAGCTGACTCTCCACAACCTTGATAATGAAAAAAGGGTGTGCGAATCTCAGGCGCCTCTCATAAGGTCGCAGCTGCAGGACAGCCATGCCACACTAAACAGAAAAACGTACCACAAGATCGCTAAAAAATTGCGCTGTTTTTTATAACGCAATGACCGCCAAAGTTGTCAAGGAGATCGCTAATCGCCTATGCGATTGCCCAGATTGGCAGCCACCAGCGACACTAAAAATGACACACAAACGATCGCAATATTATGCGACGCCATCAGGATCGTCAGCGGAAACGTATAGTGGCAGCATTAATGTCGCAGACTCCCCACAGCCTCTTTATTAATATTAAAAGAGTGTGCGAGCCCCTTATGCGAGAACAGCCGCAGGACAGCTCAATCTGTCACTCAGAAGTGCCCCAGACGGCGCCCGCGCTGTGGAGGTGAAGGGGTTAAGCTTCTGCCCGGCGGGCTAGAAGCGACTCACCAAGCTGGTCACGTATTCTAGCCGGGAGGGGAGGAGAACGATCCGGGGAGCTTTCAGCTTGCAGCGCTTTAACAGCAATGGCCGCCGCGCTCTGCCTCCATGTGCTCCATGTAGAGGAGCCGAAAATGGAGGCTGCAGTAAAGCGCGCGCTCATGAAGCGGCGCGAAATTCAAAAAATAAAAAGAGCGCGTACTCCCCTCTCCCTCGTCCTGCAGGCATCCTCCTGCGGACATAGAAAAAACTAGTCACCGGCATATATATGTACAGCGGCTGCCGCAGCAGTCGCTAAAACACTCACACACATTTTACCAAAATGTGGAGTACTCACCAGCCGAAACGCCACAGGGACCCCCAAGGGTTTCTGGCGCTATGCCCATGCTTCCCCCCAGGGCGGGAAGCGCAGTGACCCCAGCGTGTGGTTTGCGCCCCCGCCAGGGAAACTCTCCTCATCCCCCAGGGCCGGCAAGATTCTGCAGGGACGATTATGTAGTTACAGATCCGCCAAGGGAGAGGCTGGTGAAATACACTGATAAACATGTAATAGCGCTGTCACCGCAGCGCTGAAGCATACTGATATACATGTAATAGCGCTGCCATCAGACTAAAGCACTCACACATTAATAATAAAATTTTGTGTGGAGTACTCACCAGCCAAAGCGCCACAGGGACCCTCAGGGGTTTCTGGCGCTATGCCCATGCTTCCCCCCAGGGCGAGGAACGCAGTGACCGCACGTGTGGTTTGCGTCCCCGCCAGGGAAGCTCTCCTCATCCCCCAGGGCCGGCAAGGATTCTGCAGGGACTATTTATGTACAATACAGATCCGCCAGGGGAGAGGTGGGGTCCAGCAGCGCTGAGACCCCTGAGACCTTTCAGACTCATGTCCAAGTCTCTTGTCCGATAAAAATAATAAAATCTTCTGAGGAGCTGCTTCCAGCAGCGACCATCCTCTGGACCTCAAATCTTAGACTGGAGCTGAGTAGGAGGAGCCTGAGCTGGAGGGGCCAGCCAGTCAGCACTCTTTTGATCTGAGGTGACATCCTGATCTGGGGCTCCGCCTACCCATCAGTAATGAATACTGTGGCTCTCTTCCTTCCATCTGCAGCTGAAAACTGCAGCAGAAACTTCTATATACTCCTCCGTTCTGCTGCAGAGGAGGCACAAATCCACACAGTCTCTGTTCTATGACCATGCTTTACACTGCAGCTCTGCTAAAACTGCAGCAGAAACTTCTATATACTCCTCCGTTCTGCTGCAGAGGAGGCACAAATCCACATAGTGTCTGCTCTATGACCATGCTTTACACTGCAGCTCTGCAAAAACTTCTATATACTCCTCCGTTCTGCTGCAGAGGCACAAATCCACACAGTGTCTGTTCTATGACCATGCTTTACACTGCAGCTCTGCAAAAACTGCAGCAGAAACTTCTATATACTCCTCCGTTCTGCTGCAGAGGCACAAATCCACACAGTCTCTGTTCTATGACCATGCTTTACACTGCAGCTCTGCAAAAACTGCAGCAGAAACTTCTATATACTCCTCCGTTCTGCTGCAGAGGAGGCACAAATCCACACAGTGTCTGTTCTATGACCATGCTTTACACTGCAGCTCTGCAAAAACTGCAGCAAAAACTTCTATATACTCCTCCATTCTGCTGCAGAGGAGGCACAAATCCACACAGTGTCTGTTCTATGACCATGCTTTACACTGCAGCTCTGCAAAAACTGCAGCAGAAACTTCTATATACTCCTCTGTTCTGCTGCAGAGGAGGCACAAATCCACACAGTCTCTGTTCTATGACCATGCTTTACACTGCAGCTCTGCTAAAACTGCAGCAGAAACTTCTATATACTCCTCCGTTCTGCTGCAGAGGAGGCACAAATCCACACAGTCTCTGTTCTATGACCATGCTTTACACTGCAGCTCTGCAAAAACTGCAGCAGAAACTTCTATATACTCCTCCGTTCTGCTGCAGAGGAGGCACAAATCCACACAGTCTCTGTTCTATGACCATACTTTACACTGCAGCTCTGCAAAAACTGCAGCAGAAACTTCTATATACTCCTCCGTTCTGCTACAGAGGAGGCACAAATCCACACAGTCTCTGTTCTATGACCATGCTTTATACTGCATCTCTGCAAAAACTGCAGCAAAAACTTCCATATACTCCTCTGTTCTGCAGCAGAGGAGGCACAAATCCACACAGTGTATGTTCTAAGACCATGCTTTACACTGCAGCTCTGCAAAAACTGCAGCAGAAACTTCTATATACTCCTCCATTCTGCTGCAGAGGAGGCACAAATCCACACAGTGTCTGTTCTAAGACCATGCTTTACACTGCAGCTCTGCAAAAACTGCAGCAGAAACTTCTATATACTCCTCCGTTCTGCTGCAGAGGAGGCACAAATCCACACAGTCTCTGTTCTATGACCATGCTTTACACTGCAGCTCTGCTAAAACTGCAGCAGAAACTTCTATATACTCCTCCGTTCTGCTGCAGAGGAGGCACAAATCCACACAGTCTCTGTTCTATGACCATGCTTTACACTGCAGCTCTGCAAAAACTGCAGCAGAAACTTCTATATACTCCTCCGTTCTGCTGCAGAGGAGGCACAAATCCACACAGTCTCTGTTCTATGACCATACTTTACACTGCAGCTCTGCAAAAACTGCAGCAGAAACTTCTATATACTCCTCCGTTCTGCTACAGAGGAGGCACAAATCCACACAGTCTCTGTTCTATGACCATGCTTTATACTGCAGCTCTGCTAAAACTGCAGCAGAAACTTCTATATACTCCTCCGTTCTGCAGCAGAAGAGGCACAAATCCACACAGTGTATGTTCTAAGACCATGCTTTACACTGCAGCTCTGCAAAAACTGCAGCAGAAACTTCTATATACTCCTCCATTCTGCTGAAGAGGAGGCACAAATCCACACAGTGTCTGTTCTAAGACCATGCTTTACACTGCAGCTCTGCAAAAACTGCAGCAGAAACTTCTATATACTCCTCCGTTCTGCTGCAGAGGAGGCACAAATCCACATAGTGTCTGCTCTATGACCATGCTTTATACTGCAGCTCTGCAAAAACTGCAGCAGAAACTTCTATATACTCCTCCACTCTGCTGCAGAGGAGGCACAAATCCACACAGTCTCTGTTCTATGACCATGCTTTATACTGCAGCTCTGCAAAAACTGCAGCAGAAACTTCTATATACTCCTCCATTCTGCTGCAGAGGAGGCACAAATCCACACAGTCTCTGTTCTATGACCATACTTTACACTGCAGCTCTGAAAAAACTGCAGCAGAAACTTCTATATACTCCTCTGTTCTGCAGCAGGAGGCACAAATCCACACAGTCTCTGTTCTATGACCATGCTTTACACTGCAGCTCTGCAAAAGCCTTTGCCCTTACTTGATCCAGTTCATTAGCTGCACAGTGTCGGGGTCGTAGAATTCTCGCAGTTCGGAGATCTCCTCCGTGATCCGAGGCCAGAACTAAAAAAAAGAAAAAAAAGAAAAACACACAACGTACTTCGTAATGATGGGACAGGCAAGACCATCCCTGGCATCCTACAGAAAGAAGCTACTGTCCTCTGTTATCACCCATTTTGCATTATGTTTGGGTTTTTCTCAAAGAGTAATAATCTGACATCTCCGCTGGCTGTCGAGCTATGCTGGGAGTTGTAGTTTTACAAGAGCTGGAGAGAAACCGATGTGGGGTGACAGATAGAAATCAACACTTCCTTACCTTGCATACCACGGCGACCAGCACCAGTATGGAGGCAGAATATCGGAGGGCGCTGGTCTGGAAAAGAAAGAATACCCTAGTCAAGGCAACGTGCCCCTGCCCCCCAATATACCCCGACCCCCAGCATGACCCTACAGATCGCTCTGGATCGGGAGATCACGGCTGTAAGGAAACCTTCCATTGATCCAAACGTGATCGCGAAAATATGACTATGCCGCCATCTAGTGCGCAGAAGCAGTAATACACCCAAGGGCTCATCACTTTAAATTAGGCCTTAACATTAATAAATCTTTATTTATATAGTGCCAACATATTCCACAGCGCTTTACAGTTCAAGATTGATCTAAAGATTTAACCTCTGTATGATCTTGCGATTTTCAGTTGTTTTTTTTTGCACTTTCACTTTTTCCACCCCTTTTTTCAAGAGGATAACTTTTTTTTTTTACGCCCCCACAGCCGTATGTGGCTCTTTTATGGCGGGACAAGTTGTACTTTAGAATGACACCATTGATTTTATCATGTGATGTGCTAGAAAGGGGAAAAAAAAAAATTCTAAGTCCGCCGAAATTGCAAAAAAAGTGCAATTCCACAATTGATTTTTGGGTTTTCTTTATTTACCGTATTTTTCGGACTATAAGACGCACCGGACTATAAGACGCACCCAGGTTTTAGAGGTGGAAAATAGGGAAAAATATATTTGAAGCAAAAAATGTGGTAAAATATTTAATAACATACTATTATATGTGGTGTTATTATATATAATAGTATGTTATTATGTTGGAAGCTACGGGTAGGAGATGGTGCTGCGGGACCAGTGTGGTGTCCGTAAACTACTATGTGAAGATGCTGGAGGGTGAGTATAAGGCCGGGGTCACACATGCGAGAAACTCGCACGATTTCGTGTGAGTCTCTCGCATGAACACCCGGCACTGCCGCCGGCACTCAGACTGGATCGTGCGGCTGCATAGAAATAGAGACAGATGATAGAGACAGAGTTGATAGAGATAGATGATAGAGACAGAGATGATAGAGACAGAGATGATAGAGACAGAGATGATAGAGACAGATGATAGAGACAGAGATGATAGAGACAGAGATGATAGAGACAGAGATGATAGAGACAGAGATGATAGAGACAGAGATGATAGAGACAGAGATGATAGAGACAGATGACAGATGACAGAGACAGAGATGATAGAGACAGAGATGATAGAGACAGAGATGGCAGAGACAGATGATAGAGACAGATGATAGAGACATGATAGAGACATGATAGAGACAGATGATAGAGACATGATAGAGACAGATGATAGAGACAGAGATGATAGAGACAGATGATAGAGACAGATGATAGAGACAGATGATAGAGACAGATGATAGAGACAGATGATAGAGACAGAGATGATAGAGACAGAGATGATAGAGACAGAGATGATAGAGACAGAGATGATAGAGACAGATGATAGAGACAGAGATGATAGAGACAGATGATAGAGACAGATGATAGAGACAGATGATAGAGACAGATGATAGAGACAGATGATAGAGACAGAGATGATAGAAACAGATGATAGAGACAGAGATGATAGAGACAGAGATGATAGAGACAGATGATAGAGACAGAGATGATAGACAGAGTTGATAGAAATGTGACACGTATGCGTTTCATGTGCGCATGATGCGCTGCACAAAAAAACGCAAGTGTGAAAGTAGCCTAACCTTTTAATTAATTCTCTGTTGTACAGTGGGTCTGAAGGACCTGTGATGACATCATGAAGAGGCAGGGCTTTGGTCATGTGATGCTCCAGCCCACCCTCTTCATGACCTCATCACAGGTCCTTCACAGGAGCATTCAGCCTCCCATCAGCACAGCCCCAGGCTGTCAGGTATGCCAGCTGCTCCTGCTGCCTCCTTCTCCTTCAGACACGATCTGCCCAGCTGCTGCAGGAATCAGGCGCTGGGGAAACTGTGTGGCTCTGTGATCTGCTGCTCCCCACTCACTGCTCAGCTGATAGGTGGGCGGGGAAGCGGCTGATTAATATTCACTGCACTTAAGTAGGGACCAGGGGTTTCCCCAGCGCTTGTTTCCTGCAGCAGAGGGGATATTTTCTTGCCTCCTGCTGATCCCACTCCACCGCTGCCCCCTGCCCCCCTCCCCACATGTTACATTCCGACCATAAGACGCACCCACACTTTCCTCCCAAATTTGGAGGAAAAAAAGTGCGTCTTATGGTCCAAAAAATACGGTACCTTGTCCACTATACGATAAAACTGACCTGGTGCTTTGATTTTCCAGATCATTATGAGGTCGCAGTTACCAAACATGTAAGGTTTTTTTTAATCTAAGTAATGAAAAAAAAAAAAAATCGGAAACGTATAAAAAAAAATTTTTTTTGCATAAGTCGCTGTTTTCCGAGACTCGTAGCATTTTCATTTTTCGGGATTTGGGGCTGGGTGAGGGCTTATTATTTTGCGCCCTGAGCTGACGCTCTTACTGATACCATTTTGGGATCGATACGATATTTTGATCGCCTGTTATTCCATTTTACTGTAATGTTGCAATAGACAAAAAAAAGACACGGTAATTCTGTCATTTTGATGTATTGTCTTATTACGCCGTTTACGTGATGACTGATTAGGAGGGTTGTGGGATCAGTCTGGTCGCCAGTTAATTTACAAGGGGAGGGTAGGACGGGGTAAGAACCATGTTGAGTATAAGAACGCATTGAGACGTCCTTGCAAATTGATCTGAGATCCGACAGCAATGCACAGCATGGCCGCGGGTCTCCTGACCGGAGTATGACGGTCAGGAAGGGGGTGGGGAGACCGCCGGCCAGTCCGTGCGTTGCGGTCCAATCTTGAATCGATTTGCCGGGACGTTTGACATCAGTCCCTAACAGGGAGAATAGGACTCGGCACATTTCGTGTACTAACCCTTTGTGGTGTGTGGAGATGCAGCAGCCTCAGTGCAGTTCCCCAAATGTCCATACTGGCGAGTCCGAAAGAAGCGAGCACGCACATGTGGGACGTCCAGAGATATTTCATTCTGCAACCAAGCACATCAGTCGTTTTTTGGTTTAATGATGAAATATGGATTTTTGTGTTACTCACCGTAAAATCCCTTTCCCGAGACGCTCATTGGGGGACACAGGACTGTGGGTGTATGCTACTGCCGCTAGGAGGCTGACACTAAGTAGATATAAAACACGGATTTTGGTAAAGACTTACCTGTAAAATCCTTTTCAGCGAAGGAAGGAAGAGAGACACAGTAATTCATTACTGATGGGTAGGCGGAGCCCCAGATCAGGATGTTACCTCAGATCAAAAGAGTGATGACTGGCTGGCCCCTCCAGCTCGGGCTCCTCCTACTCAGCTCCAGTCGTATCAAAGCTTTTAGGAAAAGAGTCAAGATCACCAGCGGAGCAACATAACCCCTTCTGAAGGAACTTCAGAGAAAAAACACAAGGATACAGGTTATGCATGCAAAGAAAGCCAAAAACCACAGAGTTCCAGGTACTACTCACGGAACCTGACTACTGCGATGAGCTGGCGATGCTGGAACAGAGCCTTAGCGCGCTGACCTCAGCCCAGATAATCGCTATCAGATAAGGGTCGCGCTGCATCTGAAAACATCAACACACTTCTGCCGTGGGAGGGTGCTGTGTCTCTCTTCCTTCCTTCGCTGAAAAGGATTTTACAGGTAAGTCTTTACCAAAATCCGTGTTTCAGCTGCAGATGAAGGAAGAGAGCCACAGTAATTCATTACTGATGGGACGTCCCAAAGCAGTTCAAAATTAAGGGTGGGAAAAAAACCAACAAAAGGCAGAAACCCAACAACCTTAACAACAAAGCGCAACTAGCGCTAAACACAAGTTCATCCAGAACTTTAAACTACAGCTGCCTGCAGGACCCTACGTCCGAGGGCTGCATCAGCGGAAGCACTGACGTCCACTTTATAAAATCTTGTAAACGTGTGGACAGAGCGCCAAGTCGCCGCTCGGCAAAGCTGCACTGCCGAAGCACCTTGATGAAAAGCCCACGATGAAGCCACAGCTCTCGTGGAATGGGCTCGAATCTTAATCGGGCAAGATTCACCCCGAAGACGGTAAGCTTCCAAAATAGCTGACCGGATCCAACGAGCTATAGAACCCTTGGAAGCTCGTTGACCACGCCGACGACCTGCCGGAACCACAAACAGGGAGTCCGTCTTACGAAAACCTTGAGTAATAGATAGATAAAACTTCAAGGCCCGCACTAAATCCAAAGTGTGTAAATCTCGCTCTTTCGTATTCTTCGGATCCGGACAGAGTGAAGGCAACACAATATCCTGGTTAACATGAAATTGTGACACCACTTTAGGCAAAAAATCACCCCGAGTGCGAAGCACTACACGATCCGGAAAAAACTCCAGAAAAAGAGGCGAGCAAGAAAGAGCTGCCAATTCAGAAACTCTCCTCAAGGAAGTGACTGCAACAAGGAAAGCCACCTTCCAAGAAAGTAAAGAAAGGCTAGCAGAAACCATAGGTTCAAAAGGTTTATGCTGAAGAGCCTCCAAAACAAGGTTGAGCCGCCAAGGAGACACGGGTGCCTTCCGCGGCGGAAACTTACGAGAGATACCTCGGAAAAAAGAGATCACGTCTCTATTCGAAGCAATGGTTCTCCGGAATAATAAAGACAGAGCAGAAATCTGACCTTTCAGAGTGCTAACTGCCAAACCCTTGTCTAGCCCATGCTGCAGAAAAGCCAACAGGTTGGGAATGGAAAATTTTCTCGGGTTCCGAGAAGACCCCAAACACCACGAAAAGAAGGTTTCCCAAATTTTGTGGTAAATCCTAGAAGTAGCCGGACATCTTGCAGCACGAAGGGTAGCAATGACCTCGGCTGAAAAACCTCTACGGGTCAAGATCTCGGTCTCAAGAGCCACGCCGTCAAACGCAGGGACATCAAGTCCGGATGACAAATGGGCCCCTGAGTCAACAAGTCCTGTTGAAGAGGGAGTGGAAACGGAGGTGCCGCCAACAGCGACATTATGGTCGAGAACCACAACCTTCTTGGCCAGTCTGGAGCTATCAGAATAGCTGGAATTCTCTCTAGTCTGATCCGACGCAGCACTAGAGGAAGTAAGGATATCGGCGGGAATACATAGATCAGCTTGAACTGATCCCACTGAGCCACTAGAGCATCCACCGCCACCGCCTTCGGGTCCTTGTACCTGGACATGAATGTCGGTAACTTGGCATTGGACCTGGAAGCCATCAAATCCACTTGGGGGGTTCCCCAGCGAGAGCACAGTAGTGCAAAGACTTCCGGGTGGAGGCTCCATTCCCCGGGATCCATCCTTCTGCGACTGAGAAAGTCCGCTGTAATATTCTGAACCCCTGGAATGTGAATCGCCGAAATGGCTGGTACATTGGCCTCTGCCCAAATCAGAATTCGGGACACCTCTACCATGAGTCTGGAACTCCTTGTCCCACCTTGGTGATTGATATACGCGACAGCCGTCGCATTGTCTGTCTGCACACGGACTGGCAGACCGCTCAAAGGGACCGTCCAATGTTGGAGGCAAAGAAAAATCGCCCTCAATTCCAGGATGTTGATCGGAAGCACAGACTCTTCCGGTGACCATTCCCCCTGAATCCAGAGATTGTTCCAAACACCCCCCCAGCCCGTCAGGCTGGCATCGGTGGTTATGACTGACCACTTCAGAGGGAGGAAAGACTTCCCCAGGGAGAATGCCCCTGGACGTAACCACCATTCTAGAGAATCCCGCACCGCGCGAGAAATGGTGACACTGCAATCCAGCGATTGCGACTGGTTCCATCGACTCAAGATGAACCTTTGAAGAGTCCTGGAGTGGAACTGGGCAAAAGGAATTGCCGCCATGGACGCCACCATCAGTCCCAGAAGACGCATACACTTCCGTAGGGACATTACCGTTGAGGATGTCATAATCTGTACATGTCGAAGAAGACATGACTGTTTGTCTGGTGGTAGGGAAACTACCGACCGAAACGTGTCGAGATGCATTCCCAAAAAGAGAATTGTCCTCGATGGTTCCAGGGACGACTTCTCCCAATTGACCAGCCAACCGAAGTCTTTCAGAAACTGAAGAGACAAATCCCGAGCCGTCAATGCCTCCTCCTCCGAGGAAGCCACGATCAAAAGATCGTCCAGATAAGGGAGAATCGTAATCCCCTGTCTTCGAAGGAGTGCCATGAGGGGCGCCAGAATTTTTGTAAAGACCCTTGGCGCTGAGGCTAAGCCGAACGGCAGAGCCACGAACTGGTAATGATTCTGACCTATGGCAAATCGAAGAAAGCGCTGATGAGCCTTTCCGATGGGAATATGCAAATAGGCGTCGCGAATGTCGATTGACACCAGAAAATCGTTCTGTGACAGAGCTGCCACAACGGAACGAAGCGACTCCATGCGAAATTTCCGGGCATGGACATGCCGGTTCAATCGCTTGAGATCCAGAATCGGGCGAAATTTGTTCTCCTTTTTGGGAACTATAAAAAGGTTGGAATAAAAACCTTTCCCTCGGTTCTCTGACGGAACCGGTATCACTACACCCTTTTGTAGTAGCGATTCGACCTCTCGCTGTAGAGCGACAACAAGCTCGGGTTCCGACGGAACGCGAGATTGACAAAAAACATTTGGGGGTTGAGAAGCAAACTCTATGAAATAGCCTGCCGACACTATCCGCGTTACCCAGGAATCTGGAACGCGAGCCATCCAAGTCTCCTTGAAAAGAAGCAGGCGACCCCCCACTCGAGAATCCTCGAGTGGACCCCTGGCGTCAATCCGACTTTGCGGTTTTCTTGTCAAGTTCCCGCTTGTTCTGGCGGAAACTCTGCTTCCAGGGAGTACGAGTTTTCTGAGAGGATTTCTTTCCTGAGAAAGAAGGACGACCCGATCCCCACGAGGAGTGACTAGATCGTCCTCGGCCCCGAAAGGACCGCCGACCACTATAAACACCAGGCTTACTGGACACCGAGGCCATGGCCCTTCGCTGTGGTAATGCTGATTCCTTTGCCTTAGCCTTGGAAATCAGCTCTGTGAGGTCGGATCCAAAAAGATGGCCACCCTTGTAAGGTAAGGCCAACAACCCTTGTTTGGAAACTGCGTCCCCGGCCCACTGTCTGAGCCATAAAGCTCTTCTGACTGTGACCGCTGAAGCTTGCGCTTTGGCCAGCAGAGATGCCGTATCCAGACCGGCATCAAAGATATAACAGGCTGCCGTTTCTAACCATTCACAAGTTTCCCGTATCTCAGATAACGGAGATTCATTTTGCAACTCCGTCTTCAGACGTGCCAACCAGCTTAGAGAAGCTCTAGCAGCACACATGGATCCTAGCACTGCTCGAAATCCATGACCCGCAGCCTCATAGCTTGCTTTTGCCGCCAATTCTGCCTTTCTATCCAAAGGCTCCTGTAAGCTCGCTTTTCCCTTAATAGGGAGTAGTGAGGATTTACTAAGCTGAGATAAGGACACATCCACTTCAGGAGCAGAAGTCCAATTAGCCTTTAACTCCGTAGAGCAAGGATAAAGTGTATCAAAGAAATGCGTTCCATGAAAACGCTTATCTGGACATAGACGTTCCTCCTCTATCACACCATTAAGCTCATCCAGAGCTGGCAATGTTTTGCGCGAAGCACGGGACTCCTGGAACATGCGTGCTGATTTACCAGGACGACTAGTTACCTCCTCCGGTAACTGTAATATATCTCTCATGGCTTCAATCAATGCCTCCGTACGCTTCGCCATAGAGGAACGCCCCTGCGGCTCGTCCGCATCTGAATCGGATATTTCTCCATCCGAATATAAAGGGGAACTCTGCCCAATATCAGATACATCTGACTCGCTCCGTGTAGAGGCCGGTAACGGCCTGCGTCGCTTCCTCTGAGAGGAATTAGCAGACATATATTGACCTAAAAGGTCAGATAAGTTATTAATCGATCGAGCGATATCGTCCAATTTTCCACCGCTGTCGACCGCAGCGCTAGACGCTGTGGAGGTCTGCGTATCTGATTGCCGCAATGGCACTGGGACGTGATCCGCGGCATCTGAACTCTGTTCAGACATGTCTCATCTGAATGAGCAGGTCAAAGCGGTAATACCAGCAAAAAACTATGCGGTTTTTTTTTTTTTTTTTTTTTTTCAAACGCTGAAGGGTTAACGCTCCACCAAGCAGAGTTACCCCAGCGGTATTCAGTCAGCAAATTTAGCAGGTAGAAATAACCCTCAAAGGGGTTAATATTGCAAACTCACCAAAATATATATATATTTGTGAGCCCCAGCCAATTTTTATGTCTCTGATGAGACTGCAGCTGCAGGATAGCGATCGCTGCGCTGCGGGGTGAGGAATCCACACTCACCCAGCTGGCCGTGGTGTCTATATGAGGAGGGGAGCGGTCCGAGGAGCCCAGGAGCCTGAGTAATGGCCGCCACAGTGAGGGGGTCGCAGGAGAAAAGCCAGAGCGCGCGTCTTCCTGCTCAAAAGACCGGGATAGATAGGCCACGCCCCCTGCTAGCTCAAATAATGAGCGCGAACTCTCCCCGCTCCTGCTCCCTCTCTGTCCTGCAGCTATCTGCCTGCGGACAAAAAATCACCACATCTTCATGTAGTAGCGCTGTCACAGTAGCGCTGAAGCATACTGACATTACATGTGTAGCGCTGTCACAGCAGCGCTGAAGCTTACTGACATTTACATGTAGTAGCGCTGTCACAGCAGCGCTGAAGCATACTGACATTACATGTATTAGCGCTGTCACAGCAGCGCTGACGCATACTGACATAGTAACGCTGACATTAATAATAGCGCTGCTCATTCAGACGCTAAAGCACTCACACATAATTATTATTAAATTTTGTGTGGAGTACTCACCAGCCAAGGCGCCACAGGGACCCTCAGGGGTTTCTGGCGCAGTGCCCATGCTTCCCCCCAGGGCGAAGAACGCAGTGACCGCACATGTGGTTTGCGTTCCCGCCAGAGAAGCTCTCCTCATCCCCCAGGGCCGGCAAGGATTCTGCAGGGACTTTGAGTAAATACAGATCCGCCAAGGGAGAGGTTGGGGTACAGCAGCGCTGGTACCCCTGAGACCTCTAGACCAACTAGTGATCCAAGTCTCCTGTCCGAATATTAAAATAATAAAATTTTCTGAGGAGCTGCATTAGCAGCGACCATCCTCTGGACCTCAAATCTTAGACTGGAGCTGAGTAGGAGGAGCCCGAGCTGGAGGGGCCAGCCAGTCATCACTCTTTTGATCTGAGGTAACATCCTGATCTGGGGCTCCGCCTACCCATCAGTAATGAATTACTGTGGCTCTCTTCCTTCATCTGCAGCTGAAAAAAAGGTTAGCTTCTCCTCCGCCGTATACACCTTGACACTGGCCGCAGGCGAACCCAGTTTAGTGCAAAAAGCAGTAGGAGGACAAAAATTAAATCAGCGTTAACACAGGTACAATATATCCAGAAATAAACCCACCGGAACAGAAAAAATAGAATTTACTCAAAAACGAAGCCATCTGGCTATCAGGGTGGGTGCTGTGTCCCCCAATGAGCGTCTCGGAGAAAAGGATTTTATGGTGAGTAACACAAAACTCCATATTTCTCCTTCGTCTTATTGGGGGACACAAGACTGTGGGACGTCCCAAAGCAGTCCTTTGGGTGGGAAACCGACTCCACTGTATAAGCCGTAACCAGGCATTGCCTATAGGTGCGCTACCGCTGCCTGAAGAATCCTTCTACCCAGACTTGCATCCGCTGAAGCCTGAGTATGAATATTATGTTTAGAGAAAGTATGCAGACTGGACCAGGTTGCCGCCCTACAAACCTGTTCCGCCGAAGCCTGATTCCGAAGAGCCCAGGAGGCACCCACCGCTCTCGTGGAGTGAGCCCTGATTCCAGCGGGAACCACAGCGCCTCTGATGCGGTAGGCCTCCTGAATGGTTAACCGTATCCATCTGGCCAAAGTTTATCTTGAGGCAGCAAGTCCCTTCCTGCGACCCTCAGGGAGGATGTACAGCGTGTCCGTCTTCCGAAAGGATGCCATCCGTGATACATGCCTCTTGAGTGCTCTCACCAGATCCAGCGTATGGAGAGCTTTCTCCACCCGATGCGTCGGCGCTGGGCAAAATGAGGGCAAAACAATGTCTTCATTGATATGGAATGAGGACACAACCTTTGGCAAAAAAAGTGGTGTTGGCCTGAGCACCACCTTATCGTGATGAAAAAGTAAGTACGGAGCTCGGCAAGATAGTGCCGCCTGCTCCGAGACCCGCCTTATGGATGGTATGGCTACCAGAAATACGACCTTCCAAGAAAAGTATGTCAAGGAAACTTCCTGAAGAGGCTCAAATGGAGATTCCTGCAGCACTCCCAGAACCAGGTTGAGATCCCAGACGTCTAAGGGAGCCCTATAGGGGGTACTACATAGACAACCCCCTGAATAAAGGTTTTAACCTGTAAATTAGTGGCAATTCTACGCTGAAAAAGAACAGACAAGGCTGATATCTGTCTTCTAAGAGTGCTTAGCGCTAGGCCTGAATCTAGGCCAGCCTGGAGAAATGCCAGAATGTTGGAAATCGAAAACTGAAGCGGGGAATAACCGTGTTCCCTGCACCATGTAAAGAAGACCTTCCAAGTATGGTGGTAGATACGTGCCGAGGTGGGTTTTCGGGCGCTAGCCATTGTGGCAGCAACCTTCTGGAAGAATCCAAGATTCAACGGCCAGGCCGTCAAGCACAGGACCGCTGAGTTCTGGTGGTAAACTGGGCCCTGGGAGAGAAGGTCCTTTGCACCCCCTGTATTTATGGCAGGGTGGATAAAAATCATGATTTTTTTTAAAAAAATCAAAAAAATCGGATTTTTTTTGATTTAAATCGGATTTTTTTGATTTAAATCGGATTTTTTTGAATTAAATAGGATTTTTTAATCAAGTTGTACACAAGCAAAACTTTGTCTTTTTGCAAATCAAATTATTTTACACAAATAAAAATATTAAAACAGTTGATGATTATGAAACCTAATAATTTTTATTTGCACTATTAAACAATCAGAATTGAACTACAGAGAGTAAGTACTTTTTAACAATAGCCTATCTCTAACGTTTGAAGTAAGCAAACATCTTCAGTGAATACATCAGTCCTTTAAGCCTACTGTTTATTTAGGACTTTTAATAGGAAAACTAGTTGTCCTGCTTTAGCAGTTCCTAAGCGGTTTCGGACTGTTGTGTGCACAAAACCAAATGAAGAAAACAATCTCTCTACTCCTGCCGATGAAGCCGATGCAGTCAGTAACTGAGTAGCTACATTTATTATCTTCGCTGGAAGAACAAGCTGTGGGGGTTCATTGACATTAGTTGTATCACTATCAACATCTTCATTTCCCTTCTGGTTGCAGTTTTCATAATGTGATTTCAAACGGCAAATAAGTCCTTGGATATCCTTTTGACAGTATTTGCACTTTGCTCTCCCACCTTTCTTTCCAAGCTCTGCTGGCATCTCAACAAAATGAACCCAAATAGGGTCTCTCTTACGACCTGCCATGGCTCACGCAGATCACTTCTGAAGTTTGATTGTTACTACAGCCAAGTACTGCTGACTGACTATCCAACAAGTTTGGGCATGTCAACTGAATGGAAAAAGAAACTGAAACCAAGCTACAGAAAGTGAAACCAAGCTAGAAGTGTGGAGATAATTGAACAATGATTGAAAAATATTTAGACTTGAGAGTCCTCAGTGGTTGATACCTTTTAATGGCTAACTGAAAAGATGGTAACAAATTGCAAGCTTTCGAGACTACTCAGGTCTCTTCATCAGGCAAAGTCTTTGCCTGATGAAGAGACCTGAGTAGTCTCGAAAGCTTGCAAATTGTTACCATCTTTTCAGTTAGCCATTAAAAGGTATCAACCACTGAGGACTCTCAAGTCTAAATATTTTTCTATCTACTGGCTAATACGGTACGAAGATATAGATCTTTCCTATATTGAACAATGATTGAAAGTTTTAGATTTTAATCGTGATTTATATTAAAAAAATCTTTTGATTTAAATCAGTGATTTAAATCATGATTAAAATCACGATTTAAATCGATCTGATTTAAATAGAAAAAAATCATTTGATTTAAATCATGATTTAAATCGTTGATTTAAATCGGCGTGATTTAAATCAATCCACCCTGATTTATGGTTAGACTGTGCAGTGCGCCCATATTACTTATTCTGGGAGAGAAGGTCAGCGCGTTCTGGCAGACGCCAGGGAGCCTCGGCGAGCAGCTGTACCAGCTCTGTGTACCACGAGCGACGAGGCCAATCTGGAGCAACTAATATCGCTAGGGACCCCCTCTATCTTGATCTTTCTGATCACCCTTGGGAGCAGAGCTATCGGTGGAAACAAGTACGGGAGGTGAAACCGATTCCACGGCAGGACCAGGGCGTCCACTGCAATTGCCTGCGGATCCCGATACCGGGAGACGAAGTTGGGTACCTTGGCGTTTATCCTGGAGGCCATCAGGTCCACATCTGGAGTTCCCCAGCGTAGACATATCTGCTGAAATACGTCGGGATGTAGTGACCATTCCCCTGACGCTATACCCTGACGGCTGAGGAAGTCCGCTGCCCAGTTCTCCTCTCCCGGAATGTGGACTGCCCATATCACAGAGTGATTTCTCTCTGCCAAAGCAAGAATATGTTTTACCTTGTGCATGGCCGCCCTGCTGCGGGTACCTCCCTGATGATTTATGTATGCCACGGCCGTGGCGTTGTCCAATTGTATCCGGACAGGGCGGCCAGTCAGATGGTGATGAAAATGCCTCAGAGCCAGCCGAACAGCCCGAATCTCTAGAATATTGATCGGGAGGGTTGATTCCTGCAGGGACCAAGATACCTGGGCTGTGTAGTGGCGAAACACTGCTCCCCATCAGAGAAGGCTGGCGTCCGTTGTGACTATTAGCCAATGGACTGGGGGAAAACATCACCCCTGCTCAAGAGAGGTGTTCATTGTCCACCATGTGTCTGTTTGACCCGAGCAGACAGATGGCACCGGAGATTGAGAGAGTAAGGGTTCACATCCCACGCTGCCAAGACGGCATGCTGAAGGGGGCAGAGAAGAAATTGTGCAAACGGAATGGCCTCAATTGCTGCCACCATCCTTCCCAAGACCCTCATGCAAAACCGGATGGTGTGAGGAATCGGCTGGCGAAGGATCCATACCTCCTGACGGAGAACTAGGGCCTTGTCCCAAGGGAGGATTATCAAACCTCGAGAGGTGTCGAAAATCATCCCCAAAAAGGTGATCTTCCGAGATGGCACGGGAGATGATTTTTTCAAATTCACCAGCCACCCCAGGCGAACCAGAGTGTCTAGCGTAATGCTGACACTTTCCTCGCAAACCTGAAAAGTCGGACCCTTGACGAGGAGATCGTCTAAGTATGGCAAGACGACTATCCCCCGAGAGTGCAGAATGGACACAACAGCAGCCATGACTTTTGTGAACACCCTGGGGGCTGTGGCTAGCCCAAAGGGCAAGGCTGCGAATTGAAAGTGAAGGCTGCTGATGGCAAACCACAGAAACCTCTGATGAGGGGGGAATATGGGGATGTGAAGATAGGCATCCTGGATGTCTATTGATGCTAGAAATTCCCCTTTTTCCATGGCTGCAATGACCGAGCGGAGAGTTTCCATTCGGAAATGCCGAACTCTGACAAACCTGTTCAGACGCTTTAGGTCCAGAATGGGCCTTACAGTGCCGTCTTTCTTGGGTACTATGAACAGGTTGGAATAGAACCCCTGACCTCTCTCGACCTCCGGTACTGGAATGATAACCCCACTGCGCTGAAGTGATACGACGACCACCTTGAATAAGGCGCGAACCCGGGTTTCCACTTTGGGAAGGCGCGAGGTAAAAAAAACAATTTGAGGGATTGCTGATAAACTCTATCTTGTACCCCGAGTAGACTAGCTCCCGGACCCACTTGTCGTGAGTGACCGATAGCCAAGCGGGACGAAACCAGAGTAGGCGGCCGCCCACTCTGGATGAATTGACCGGATCCTGCCTCCAGTCATTTGGCCGAAAATCTGTAGGACCTGGATCCTCTAGATTTAGGCTGATGGGCTCGCATTCTTCCCAACGGGTTGGTCTTGTAAGCGACTTGATGATCTCTGGCCTGATTGGGTTGACCTGAGCCGCCGGAGCTGGCTGCCGTGGCCCAACCCGGGTTGCAAAAGGCCCTAAACCGAGGCTGAAGCTGGCGGCGAAAGGGCTGCCTACTTTTTTGCTGTGGAAAAACCTTATGAGTTTGCCTGGCCCGCTTGAAGGACACCTTATGACCAAAGGCTGAGGTGGATTCATCATCTACCCCAAGGGTTTGATTGACTGCCTCAATGAGACTGTCGATTGTCTCTTGACAATTAGGTGCCTCTAGATTGAGAGATCCTTCGGAGTCAGAGTCCGAACCTTGTTCACTCGCCTCCGCTGGTGAGGGAGAACGAGAAACGGAACTGATAGATGCCGAGGCCCCGGACGGCACAGGCGACGCTGTGTGGGTTCGCTTCCCCGGCGTCTGCCTGGTGAGAGCACGGCCCCTGCAAGCCGGAGGTTCCTGAAGAATGGCCAAGACGGGTGAACCACTGTCCCTGCCCCTATCGGGAGCTTGAAGGGACTCGATTGCTCTAGTTAATGACGCCATAGATTGTGACAGAGACAGGGCCCATTCCGGGGGACCTGACGCACTGGGCTCAGCTATAGGGGAGGGCTCCAGGGCACGTTCGGAGTCACAGGCTTCGCAGACCCGATTAGTCTGGGCGCGCGGAAAAGAGGACCTACAGGCAATGCATGCGGTATACAGCACCGTGTGAGTCTTAGCCCTTCTAGACATGCTGTACCTGTGCCGTTATGATTTGAGGTAGCACAAAAATAGGGTGCAGTGGAGCGGAGTGTAGTCTGGTGTAGCTATGAGGCTGGAAGGAGTAGCACCTACCCCAGTCCTGTGTCCTCAGATGTCCTTGAATGCAAGAATGGGCGCCGAGAAGTCCACGGAGGCTGCTGCTGTCTGCTGCAGTCATGCAAACTTCAAAAAGCGCGCCCCGTCCAGAGTGGGCGTTTCTGAAATAGGGCTTGCAGATTCCTGCCCCCTCTGTCATATGCTGGGGGCGGTTGCGAGCTTTGGGGGAGGAGTTGCGGGACGCGGCCTACTAAAATCTGCCGCTAGGCCCGGAGACCCAGGCCATGGCCTAGTTTCCGGCCGAAGCCGGGGACTAAATTTGTGGCGGTGCCCGCCCGGAAGTCAGGGGGCGGGCCCGCGGGAACACCGCGCAGCAGGGAAAAGGCAGAGGCCGTGGCCTAGCTTCCGGCTGAAGCCAGGAACTAGATTTTTGGCGGTGCCAGCCCGAGGGTCGGGCCCACCGGAAGACTGCTGGGGGAGGGCCTGGGCCGTGGCCTAGTTTCCGGCGGAAGCCGGGGACTAAATTATTGGCGGTGCCCGCCGGAAGCCGCGCGCCTCGGGAGGCGGGCCTGCGCAGACCAGCCCCGACAAAGGCCTGGTCACAGAGCCCCCCCAGCCGCCAGAACCTTCCCAGGCCGGACTCACCATTCTCCGCTCCACATGCGAGGACGATCCCGAAGGATCGCCACAGGAGCTCCCAGCCCCCCCAATCCAGGTTAGAGGAGGGCTATACAACAAAATAGAAAAAAATAGAAATAAGGACGGTGCAGGCACCCTAACTCCGCCATCCCTTCAGGGAATGAGGAGAGGGACTGTCCGCCTCCTTGCAGCATTGGTGGTGCAGTGGGGGCCGCATGGACTGCCTCTGCCTCTGTACGGCCTAGGGTTTCAATACCCTAGGGTGGTCAGGGCTAAGTCCGGCATATTGTCCCACGTCGCCGGAGAGGATACGTGGAGGCGACACTCCACGTGCTCGCCCGTTGATGGTTTGGGGAGATCAGACCCCTTCAAAAGGGTCCGTCGCCCCTATCTCATTTTCATGGGAAGAGAAAAAAAAAAATAGTTTGAAGAAAACCAGACGTGTGCATCCATCAGACACTAAGCATGAACTGGGTTCGCCTGTGGCCAGTGTCAGGGTGTATACGGAAGAGGAGGAGCTAACCTTTTTTTAAATCTACTTAGTGTCAGCCTCCTAGCGGCAGTAGCATACACCCACAGTCACACAGTCCTGTGTCCCCCAATGAGACGAAGGAGAAAAGCAATGAAGGTCCCAATTTTGATAAATGGCGCCCCGATGTGGGCTCACCTCATGGTGCTGATGGCCAGGCACCCAAACAGGAGGTTGTGCATTAGGTTGTAGGCGACGTCGGCTCTTACTAGACACGTCTTCTGTTCCTGCTGATTCGCCTTCTTAGAAGTTGATGGATTACTGAAAATAAGAAAGTAAAATTCATAAAGCAACTTATTAATTACAATTATCGGTCATTTACAGCTTTGGTGATACATCCGCGTGCCGGATCAATGTACATCAATGGATGTAAAAGAAATAATCCTTGCCCTCGGCTTCCAAAGCTGAGGTTTGATTTAAAACGTTAGGAACATAATGTATGAAACACATCATAAACTAGAAGGTGCCAGTAATAAAGAAAAATAATAATAAATTAAACCAGATGAATTACCTGAGGTTACAGAACACAGTGATGGCGGTCGCAACGGTGAAGAAAAAGAGAGCGATAATAAAAGGGTAAAGGAGGAAAGAATCCAAGAGTCTCCCGAACGTGTCCAATGGCAGCAGCTGGAAAGGTTCCTCGCAGAGGTAAAGGTTGGCATCGAAGTCTCTACAAAGAAGCGACAGACAGGATCAGTCCGTGTGGGGAGAAGAGGACGGCACGGCGGCGCTGACGGCAATCCACCGACATCTGATGTCAGAAAGAGCAACAGGGAGGCGAGCAGAATCCGCAGAACACGCGGCCGTACCGCTACTGTTCCTACTACACGAAAACGTGCCGACATTAAAGGGAAAATATTCACTCATCCCTTTAAGCCACGTGTGCAGTACCGCTTCCATCTATCACCGCAGACTGACCGGGTTTTGAAGCCCATCTTGGCCTGTATAAACTTGAAGATGTGCTCGTCCGACTGCAGCTTCAGGATTTTCTGTTGGAGAAAAACAAAAAAGGAAAGTTTTAGGCGCAATCTGGATAATCTGTGGGAAAAAAAAAGTCATTTTAGACGTCTTCTTATTTGTTCTGCACCGCACAAAGAAAAACATACCTGTCCCCAAAATAAAAATCTGAAAAAAGGAGATTTTTGTGTACTCACCGTAAAATCCTTTTCTCCGAGACGCTCATTGGGGGACACACAGACCGTGGGTGTTAAGGGTATGCCACACTAAACAATATCGCTAACGGGATCGCTAAAAAACGTCACTATTTAGCGATCCCGTTAGCGATGTTGTTCAGTGCGGCAGCTTCCAGCGACGAGCTTCCCGCTGTGATCTCGCTCGTCGCTGGAATCGTTCCGGACCCTATTTCATCGCTGGCGCTCCCGCTGGGTAAGTATCTTATCGCTGTGTGGCACCTTTTCTTAGCGATTTAGCGGTACTTTTGTACCGCTAAAGTCGTTAAGAAGATCGCTAACGGCGATAGCGTCGTTAACTATATCGCTAAATGCGGCAGCATTTAGCGATATAGAAACAATCCCGCTAGCGATCTCATTAGTATGCAATGCTAACGAGATCGCTAGCGGGATAGCTTAGTGTGGCAGTACCTTAATGCAAAGTTAGAGGCAGGTGGAAGGTCCTTAAAGATGATTTCAGGGAATTAGGCTGCAAGCTTAAAGCAAGGACCTCCAACGTGGTATTTTCTGAAATACTGCCGGTACCACGTGCCACACCAGAGAGGCAACGGGAGATTAGGGAGGTTAATAAGTGGCTCAAGAATTGGTGTAGGAAGGAGGGGTTTGGGTTCCTGGAGAACTGGGCCGACTTCTCAGTTGGCTACAGGTTCTATGCTAGGGACGGGCTGCACCTCAATGGGGAGGGTGCAGCTGTGCTGGGGGAGAAAATGGCTAGAAGGTTGGAGGAGTCTTTAAACTAGGGACTGGGGGGGAGGGTATTCATTTTATAGGAGGGGAAGGCAGTACAGATAGAGACAAGGGCACAAATAATGAAATTGGGGGTGGGGGTGGCATGGGGGGTGGGGTTAGAACAGTTAATAATTTAAGAAAGAATAGAGGTTCAGAGAGATACATAAAGTGCATGTATACTAATGCTAGAAGCCTCACCAACAAAATGGCGGAATTAGAATTAATTTTGTTGGAACATAATTATGACATGGTGGGGATATCTGAGACTTGGCTGGATGAGAGCCACGACTGGGCGGTTAATTTACAGGGCTATAGTCTGTTTAGAAATGACCGTAAAAATAAGCGAGGTGGGGGTGTGTGTTTATATGTAAGATCATCCTTAAAACCCATCCTGTGTGATATCTGTGAATCTAATGAAGATGTAGAGTCTCTGTGGGTGGAGATTAGGGGAGGGGGGAAAAATAATAAATTATTGATAGGGGTTTGTTATAAGTCTCCTAAAATAATGGAAGCAACAGAGAATATCCTCGTAAAGCAAATAGATGAAGCAGCAACTCAAGGAGAAGTCATTATTATGGGGGACTTCAACTACCCTGAAATACATTGGGGAACAGAAACCTGCAGTTCCAGCAAAGGTAATAAGTTTTTGGCAACTATGAGAGACAATTACCTTTCACAACTAGTTCAGGACCCAACAAGAGGGGGGGCACTGCTAGACCTAATATTATCCAACAGGCCAGACCGCAGATCAAATATAAGGGTTGGGGGTCACTTGGGTAATAGTGATCACAAAATAATAAGCTTTCATGTATCCTTTAATAAGATGTGTAGTCGAGGGGTTACAAGGACACTAAACTTCAGGAAAGCAAATTTCCAACGGATGAGAGATGATCTTGGTGCAATAAACTGGAACGACATCCTGAGACATAAAAATACACAAAGAAAATGGGAGACGTTTATTAGTATCCTGAATAGGACCTGTGCACAGTATATACCCTATGGGAATAAACATGCTAGAATTAGGAGGAAACCACTATGGCTAAATAGAGCTGTAAGGGGCGCAATAAGGGACAAAAAGAAAGCGTTTAGGGAATTAAAGCAAGTAGGTAGTGAAGAGGCATTAAATAAATACAGAAGACTGAATAAATTCTGTAAAAAGCAAATCAAGACGGCAAAGATTGAGGCAGAGAGACTCATTGCCAGAGAAAGTAAAAATAATCCCAAAATATTCTTTAACTACATAAATAGCAAGAAACTAAAAAATGATAGTGTTGGTCCCCTTAAAAATAGTCTGGGTGAAATGGTGGATGAGGATGAGGAAAAAGCCAATATGCTAAATGACTTTTTTTCAACTGTATTTACACAAGAAAATCCCATGACAGATAACATGATCAGAGATAAAAAAATTTCTCCATTAAATGTCACATGCTTAACCCAGCAGGAAGTACGGCGGCGTCTAAAAATCACTAAAGTTGACAAATCCCCGGGTCCGGATGGGATACACCCCCGAGTACTGCAGGAATTAAGTACAGTTATAGATAGACCATTATTTTTAATCTTTAAAGATTCCATAATAACTGGGTCTGTACCACAGGACTGGCGTATAGCAAATGTGGTGCCAATATTCAAAAAGGGGGCAAAAACTGAACCTGGAAATTATAGGCCAGTGAGCTTAACATCTACTGTGGGTAAAATCCTGGAGGGTTTTTTAAGGGATACTGTTTTGGAGTATCTGAAGCTGAATAACCTCATGACACAGTATCAGCATGGGTTTACGAGGGACCGTTCTTGTCAGACTAATCTGATAAGCTTTTATGAAGGGGTAAGTTCAGGACTGGACCAAGGGAATGCAGTGGACGTGGTGTTCATGGACTTCTCAAAAGCTTTTGATACAGTGCCACACAAAAGGTTGATACATAAAATGAGAACAATGGGGATAGGGGAAAATATGTGTAAGTGGGTTAAGAACTGGCTCATGGATAGGAAACAAAGGGTGGTTATTAATGGAGCACACTCGGACTGGGTCACGGTTAGCAGTGGGGTACCACAGGGGTCAGTATTGGGGCCGCTTCTCTTTAACATATTTATTAATGACCTTGTAGGGGGCATACAGAGTAGTATTTCAATATTTGCAGATGACACTAAACTCTGCAGGGTAATAAATACAGAGGAGGATAATTTTATATTACAGGAGGATTTATGTAAACTAGAAGCTTGGGCTGATAAATGGCAAATGAGCTTTAATGGGGATAAATGTAAGGTCATGCACTTGGGTAGAACAAATAAGATGTATAATTATGTGCTTAATTGTAAAACACTGGGCAAAACTGTCACTGAAAAAGACTTGGGTGTATGGGTGGACGACAAACTCAAATTTAGTGGCCAATGTCAGGCAGCTGCTGCCAAGGCAAATAAAATAATGGGATGCATTAGACGAGGCATAGATGCTCATGAGGAGAACATAATTTTACCTCTATACAAGTCACTGGTGCGACCACACTTAGAATACTGTGTGCAGTTCTGGTCTCCGGTGTATAAGAAAGACATAGCTGAACTGGAGCGGGTGCAGAGAAGAGCGACCAAGGTTATTAGAGAACTGGGGGGTCTGCAATACCAAGACAGGTTATTACACTTGGGGTTATTTAGTTTGGAAAAACGAAGGCTTAGGGGTGATCTTATTACAATGTACAAATATATGAGGGGACAGTACAAAGACCTTTCTAATGATCTTTTTACTCTTAGACCTGTGACGGGGACGAGGGGGCATCCTCTACGTCTGGAGGAAAGAAGGTTTAGCCATAATCACAGATGCAGATTCTTTACTGTAAGAGCAGTGAGACTATGGAACTCTCTGCCGTCTAATGTTGTAATGAGTGATTCCTTACTAAAATTTAAGAGGGGACTGGATGCCTTTCTTGAAAAGTATAATATTACAGGCTATATTCACTAGTTTCCTAGATACAGCGTTGATCCAGGGAGCTAGTCTGATTGCCGTATGTGGAGTCGGGAAGGAATTTTTTTCCCCAATGTGAAGCTTACTGTTTGCCACTTGGGGTTTTTTTGCCTTCCTCTGGATCAACATGTTAGGGCAGGTTAGGATAGGATATGGGTTGAACTAGATGGACTTAAAGTCTTCCTTCAACCTTAATAACTATGTTACTATGTTACTATGTTACTAGGAGGACACTAAGCAATACATAAGCACAAAAAATTAACTCCTCCTCCTGCAGTATACACCCTCTGTTGGCTCAATCCTGAACCAGTTCGGTGCCAAAGCAGTAGGAACTCATGACAGAGTGCAATATGTCAACAATTCAGAGAAACAACGAGGCTACAGGCTAAACAAGGGTGGGAGCTGTGTCCCCCAATGAGGGTCTCGGAGAAACGGATTTTACGGTGAGTACACAAAAATCTCCTTTTCTCCATCGCCTCATTGGGGGACACACAGACCGTGGGACGTCCCAAAGCAGTCCCTGGGTGGGAAGCCATCAACAGATGAAGCCTCGTGAACCTCATGCATAAAACGCATAAAACGTCAACAGACAACTTACAGATGCGCAACAGCTGATTGCAGAATCTGTCTGCCAAGTGCCGCATCTGAAGAAACCTGAGCATGAATTTGGTAATGCTTTGACGAAAGTATGAAGACTGGACCAAGTCGCAGCCTTGCACACTTGCTGTGCCGAAGCCTGGTGCCGAATGGCCCAGAAGGCCCCCTCAGATCGAGTGGAGTGTGCCTTATCCCAGCCGGGATAGGCTGACCTTTAACATGATACGCCTCTTTGATCGCAGAGCGAATCCATCCGGCTAACGTGGCCTTGGAAGCAGGAAGACCCTGTCTGCGTCCTTCCGGAAGCACAAACAGAGCGTCCGATTTTCGGAAAGATGCAGTTCTCGAAATGTACCTTCGGAGAGCCCTCACCGAATCCAAGGTGTGAAGGGCTTTTTCAGTACGGTGAATCGGCGCCGGACAGAACGAGGGCAAGATTATGTCCTCATTGATATGAAAACACCAAAACGACTTTTGGTATGAAAGAAGAAGTCCTAAGGACTACCTTGTCCTGGTGAAACCTGAGAAAAGGAGGTTTACAAGACAAAGCTGTCCACTCCGATACCCGTCTGATAGAGGTAATCGCCACTAGGAAGACAACCTTCCAGGAAAGAAGCGATAAGAACACTTCCGGCAAAGGTTCGAAGGGGGATTCCTATAAGGCACTGAGGACCAGATTAAGATCCCAAGGATCCAAAGGCCTCTTGTAGGGTGGAGCAAGATGTGACACTCCCTGGATAAAAAAGTCCTGACCTGAGACTTAGATGCGATCCGCCGTTGGAAAAAAAGAACGGACAAAGCAGAAATCTGCCCTTTGAGGGAGGAGAGAGCTCACCCCGAGTCTATTCCTGCTCGGAGAAATTCTAGAATGGAAGGGATAGAAAAAACCAAAGGAGAACGACCTTTGATCTTACACCAGGAAAAAAATGTCTTCCAGACACGATGATAAATGCGGGCGGAAGCCGGCTTCCTGGCATTGACCATTGTGGAGACAACTTTGTGAGAAAAAACCAGCCTGATCTAAGATCCAGGCTTCAATGGCCATACCGTCAAATTCATCACTTTCGAATTGTGATGGTAAATTGGACCCTGTGAAAGAAGGTCCGGACGGTCTGGTAATTTCCAAGGGACGTTTGCAACCAGATGCACTGGTTTCGCATACCACGGACGGCGAGGCCAGTCCGGAGCGACCAGAATGAAAAGAGCACCTTCCGCCTTGATCTTCCGAATCACCCTGGGGATTAACGGAAGAGGAGGAAAGATGTAAGGAAGGCGAAATTGACTCCAAGGGAGGACTAGCGCATCCGAGCCGATGGCTAGTGGATCGCAAGATCGATTTATGAAAGTCTGAACTTTGGCATTCAGTCTGGATGCCATGAGATCTACATCCGGCATGCCCCAACGCTGGCACATGAGTTGAAACAATTCCGGGTGCAGGGACCATTCCCCTGAGTCTAAGCCTTGGCGACTGAGGAAGTCGGCCTCCCAATTGTCCTCTCCTGGGACGTGAACCGCGGAGATGGGCGAGCGGTTTGTCTCGGCACAGCGCAGGATGTGTGATACTTCAAACATCGCCGTTCTGCTCTGAGTGCCTCCCTGATGGTTGATGTACGCCACGAACGTGGCGTTGTCTGACTGGATCCTTATGGGACGACCGGCCAGAAGATGATGGAACTGGAAGAGAGCTAGTTTGACAGCTCTGATCTCCAGGATGTTGATCGGGAGACTGGTCTTTGGGAGAGACCAGCGCCTTGAGCCGTGTGGTGAAGGAACACCGCTTCCCATCCGAGGAAACTGGCATTGGTGGTCACCACCAGCCACTGGACAGGCAGAAAAGATTTTTCTTTGATTCAGCGATGAAGCATTCGTCCGCCATTTCAGGGAGCTTCTGACTGTGGGAGAAAGACGAAAGCGGCGACTTAGAGACGCAGGGTTCCTATCCCAGAGTGATATTAGAAGAGGGCAAAGATGGAGCCGGGCGAACGGTACTGCCTCGATGGAAGCTATCATCTTCCCGAGGACCTGGATGGCGCCTCGCCGAGTGTGGGAGCGGCCTGGAGAAAACAGGAGCACTCCCCGCCTTAGAGAAGCAATCTTCTCTGGAGGGAGAGATACCAACCCTTGGGAGGTGTCCAGAATCATTCCCAGAAAAGGAATCTTCTGAGAGGGAATGGGAAAAAAGACTTGTCTAAATTGACTAGCCAACCAGGCGAGAGAGGGTGTCGATAGTGATCTCGACACTCTCTGCGCAGGCCCGAAAAGTCGGTCCTTTGATGAGTAGGTCGTCCAAGTACGGGAGGACCACCACACCCCGAGAGAGTAAAATTGACATGGCGGCCGCCATGACTTTTGTGAACACTCTGGGGGCGGTTGCGAGACCGAAGGGCAGAGCGGCATCTGAAAACCAGTAGATTTCAGACCATGGTCGAGAATACCCGCCGGCCAGACCTGGTAAAGCAGGAGTAACTGGATGCCTTCCCTGTCCAAGTCTTTCAGATACTGCAATACTGAGAAAACTTGTGGGAAGGGGTACCCTCGAGTTTGGACCGTGAGGGTCTGCGTTCCCATGAATGTGCGGGTTTAAAGAAGTTAGAGACTTCTACGAGGGGAATCTGCTCGCCACCCTCTGAGCCAAAGGGGCTCTGCTGATGATAATGGCGTTGGAGCCATAAGAACGTCGTTGCCCACTGTATCTAGGGATGCATGTACACATAATCCCTGGACCAGACTATTTGGTAATCCAGACCAATCACCCATTGAGGCTTGCTATTGTCTTGATTGATCTTGGCTAGGGCCCTAGACCGAACATCATGCTGTGGTCACCCAGGTGACATTGATAAAAAAGGGAAAAGAATTGTCCCGAAAGCTTCAAAAGACTGAGCGCAGCCAACTGGACGGACAGTGGGATTTTAATAAACAAGCCGTCAGTCAAAGACAGTAGAGGTTAATAAGCAAGCTGTAATATAGGATCCATTATTGGAGACTCCGTCCACTCTGTTTTTAGAATGTGGATAAAAGGACACCGTGATTAAACAGTTTTAGCTCCGAGAATAAATTGCTCGGCAACAGCTATATCTTTGACCAATGCCAGCAACCCAGGGGGTTGGTAAAAAAGAAAAACACTGTGAGGACGTTTGATCCCCTTTGAAGGTCTCAGCAAGGTAAGGACTATTTTTATATTGTACAGCTCGCAGAGCTCTGTTAATCGGTTCGATGAGGAGCTCTAAGGATTCCTGATAGTCTTGCGAATCCGGATATACTCACATGAGACTCATATTTTGAGTCATGTGTGTTGCAATCCCCAGGAACGGGGGATCTGGAAACTGAACATTCGTACCCCAAGAGAAAACAACAGCAGACTGCATGCCATGACATTCCTTGCTGCTGTCAGTCCCTGTCTGAAGACTTCGAAGGACAGAGAGGGGTCTTCATAGGTAAAATTGAAGCCAGAGACATTGCCCATTCGGTGGACTCCTGTGAGAAAAAAGCAAACTGCACAGAATGAAGTGTAGAGTCGCCGCAATAAAGGGACATTACACGTAACACACTAAGCGTCAACGTGCGTTCTATCAGTCAGTGCTCCCAGGTCCTATGTCTGGCACGGTCAGAGACGGCAGACTGCCTAGCGGCGACAGACAAACAACGTAGGTCACAGGAAATTGCAAACCATTCACCATCCGCTCCGATTGTTCTCCTCAATCCACCATACCTTTGAAAATGGGGGGTGGAGAGGTTTTGTTAGCCTCCGGTCACCATCCGTACTGATTGTCTTCTCAATCCACCATCCCTTTGGTAGGGAGGTGGAGAAGTCTGGTTAGCCTCCAGTCAGCATTCGCTTTTGGACAGTGGTGACATAGTGAGGGCGCACAGGCATTGTATGGAAACTGGATTGTGACATTATGCAAATTAACGAGCCTGTAAACTGCTGCAGGGAAGGGGTTAAGCTATTTATAAGCTTACCCCGTGTTCATGAGTTCGTGCCCAACAGGAAAAAATTAACTGTCTCGGGGCCTAGGAGACTGGACAATGCCGCCGCAGCGCTGTAGCGGACGGCCGCAGTGGCGGCGATGGAGCAGGGGAGGCCGCAGAAAACGCTGCAGATAACGGTCGCAGCTGCGCTGCAGGCGATGACTGCAGTAGCGGTGATAGAACAGCCGCGATGGTGACAGCGGTGGCGCTGCAGGCGCGGTGGTGCTGAAGGGGACGGCCGCAGTAGCGTCGGAGCAGCGGGTCGCAGTAGCGCTGCAGATGACGACCGCATCGGCTTTGTTGACAGGGGGCAGAGAGACCAACGGCGTCTCTGGAAGGGACGGCGACGCTGCAGGCACAGCCGCTGAATGGCGGTTACCTGTATTAACAGCGGTTATCAGGAGGGGCCGCGGCGATGCAGCGGTGGCGGCAGTTGTTAGAAGGTGCCCGCAGCGGCACGGTCGGTTACAGCCGACAGTCCCATATGAAGTTCGCAGCCGGCGGCTGGGCGGAGCCAAGGGTAGGAAGCTAGCGCGCTTCTCGCACAGAGCGAGAAGCGCCAAAAAATGGGGGCGGAGCTGCTGAAAAGGGAGAAGCTAGGCCTACCCCAGCCAGAAGCCGGGGACTAAATTTATGACTGCGGCCTATCCCGGGCCAAAGCCGGGGACTAAATTTATGGTTGCGGCCTATCCCGGGCCGAAGCCGGGGACTAAATTTGAGGCTGGGGCCGCAGCGCGACGCAGAGGCAGCAGCGGTGCGAGGCAGAGGCGGCCGCGGCGACAGGCGGCCGGTACACAATGCATCCAGGTGGTTGTACTCACTGCGGGGAGAGACCCGAAGATGGAGAAGGGGGAATTCTGCAGGACTACGGCAGCTATGGCCATACTTCCTTAATCCACCATCCCCTTTCAATAGGGGGGTGGAGAGGGATCTTACATGCCTCCAGACCGCCACCGCTTTCAGGAGAGGTGGTGGGGGTATCCATCCATGGTGCCACGCCATTCATCGCTCACATCAAGGGGTATCTCATGGGGAGAGCGGCCCATTCAAGGGATCTGTCGCCCCATGGTAGCGTAGCAGGAGGGGTACGTGGAGGCGACACTCGCACGATGCCGCCTGTTGATGGTTTTTGGGAGATCGTGACTTTTCGTACAAGTCCCGTCGCCCATCCGTGCGTGAAGAAAGCAAAATAATAAAAAAGTGGTAAAAAATTGAGAAAAAAAAGTGGGGTCTGAGAGCAGACCCTAGTGCCTCCTACAGACACTAAGCAAGAACTGGTTCAGGATTGAGCCAACAGAGGGTGTATACTGCAGGAGGAGGAGCTAATTTTTGTGCTTATGTATTGCTTAGTGTCCTCCTAGTGGCAGCAGCATAACACCCACGGTCTGTGTGTCCCCCAATGAGGCGATGGAGAAAAGAAAAATACACTTATAAAAAAAATACTCCTCTCCTGTGCCAAATTACTGCAATACTACGAGGCAAATGGCAAGTGTATACACGGACCAGAAACAGAAGGTTACACATATGGCAGCCTCACCAAGTCCTATCTACCCAGATGGGCAGGTTATTTCATGAGGAGGTTTGCTGGTTCATGTAGTACCACTTACCTCTTGGAGATAAAACGGAACAGGATGAAATCCAGAGAGGAAAGTGTCAGGAGATTCTGCTACAATCCTATCTGTGGTCAGCTTGAAGGGACTGTCCCATGTACATCATTCCACAGAAGAGGGGATAAATATATAATCACTGCAGGGGTCACGGACCTTGTGTCCCCCTTTGAAAAAAGCAGTGATCATACAAGTGCATTACAGCTCCACTCATTGTCTACTGGACTGACGGAGATCGCCGAGCTCTGTACTTGCGCTCCTCCATCAGTCCAATAGGCAATGACGCAGGGTGAGACCCCTGTAGATCATACATGTTATGTTTCGGTAGCTGAGGAGAGCAGGCAAAAAGGCAATACACCAGAGAAGTTGGAAACTATGAGATTGCAGTACCCTGACTAACCACCACAACTAGAGGCAGCCGTGGAGCGTTCCTACGTTGGTCCTAGACGCCTCGTCACAGCCTGAGAAACTAACTACACCTAAAGACAGAAACAGGAAAGCTATCTGCCCCGGAGCAGAACCCCAAAGATAATAGAAAGCCCCCAAACATGTAATGGCGGTTAGACAAGAGGAAATACTGACACAGAAAGAAAATAGTATGAGCAAACGCTGGGGCCCAAACTATCTAAATAGAAAAGGATAGGAAAGGTACTTACTGCAATCCCAGAAAACCCTGAAAAGCACCAACTCTACTAATTTCAAAATCACCTGAGATCACACGACCTCTACCACCTAAATTAGTTCTCTGGTGTAACAAAATCAAAACAGCAGCCACTGAAAAAACAGGAAAAAGCAAAAGAACAAAACTCAGTGGCTGAACTAAACTGAGAGGGCAGAAGCCCCCGGAGGGGACCCTGAAGGACCCCAAAGAAGTGCAGTACAAAATGCAAAAATATAGCACAAACACAAAAGAAGCAAAAGTCTTATCTGTAAGCAGGAGATGCAGACACGACACAGCAGGCTACAAGGGAAACTGGAATGAAGGATTCAGACCAGAACAATTGATCACCGGCAACCCTGATGGGAAAATGACTCCCTTATATAAGACCAGTCAGTAACACCTGATTCCCAGTCCTCACAATCTTCACTAGCACCGCTTGTAACCACCAGAGGGAGCCTCTGCTCAGAACTCATCTCAAACCCATTCACAACAGTACCCCCCCCTTGAGGAGGGGTCACCGAACCCTCATTTGAGCAACCAGGTCGGTCAGGATGAGTTCTATGATACGCACGGATAAGTCTCCTAGCATGGATGTCCGAAGCAAACACCCAAGAATTGTCTTCCTGACCATAACCTCTCCATTTAACCAAATACTGGAGTTTCCGTCTAGAAAAACGAGAATCCAATATTTTCTCAACCACATACTCCAGATTGCCCTCAACCAAAACAGGGTCAGGAGGCACAGCAGCAGGAACCACTGGCTCAACAAACCTCTTCAACAAGGACTTGTGGAACACGTTATGGATCTTAAATGTCCCTGGAAGAAGCAAACGAAAAGAAACAGGATTAATAATCTCCATGATCTTATAAGGTCCAATGAACCTAGGCTTAAATTTAGGAGATGCTACTCTCATAGGAATATTCTTTGAGGACAACCAGACCAAGTCCCCCACTTTAAACCGAGGACCATCAGTCCTATGCCGGTTAGCAAACCGCTGGGCCTTCTCCTGAGAGAGGGACAACCTCTCTACTACCTGGTCCCAAATCTGTTGCATACGCTCCACAACAGAGTCAACACCTGGACAGACAGAAGCCTCCGTCTGTCCTGAAGAAAATCGAGGGTGAAACCCAGAATTACAGAAAAACGGAGACATCAAAGTGGCAGAGCTAGCCCTATTATTAAGAGCAAACTCAGCCAAAGGCAAAAAAGAGACCCAGTCATCCTGATCAGCAGACACAAAGCATCTTAGATAAGTCTCCAATGTCTGGTTTGTTCTCTCAGTTTGACCATTGGTCTGAGGATGAAATGCCGAGGAGAAAGACAATTGAACACCCAGTTTAGAACAAAAAGTCCTCCAAAATCTGGAAACAAACTGGACTCCTCTGTCAGACACAATGTTCTCAGGAATGCCGTGTAAACGAACCACGTGCTGAAGGAACAACGGCACCAATTCAGAGGAGGAAGGCAACTTAGGTAATGGCACAAGATGTATCATTTTGGAAAACCTATCACAAATTACCCAGATGGTGGTCATTCTCTGAGAAACAGGAAGATCGGAAATGAAATCCATAGATATATGGGTCCATGGTCTCTTGACCACAGGCAATGGCATCAACAAACCACTAGAGCGAGAGCAAGGCTTGGAGCGAGAGCAAGTCCCGCAGGACTGCACAAATTCCCTGACATCACGAGACAAGGTAGGCCACCAAAAGGACCGACTAACCAAGTCTCTGGTACCAAAAATTCCGGGATGCCCAGCCAATGCGGAACAATGAATCTCAGACATCACACTCTTTTTCCATTGGTCCGGGACAAACAATTTTCCAACAGGGCAGCGCTCTGGCCTATCCTCCTGACACCCCTCCAGAGCAAGTCTCAAATTGGGCGAGATGGCAGAAAGAACTACACCTTCTTTCAAAATAACAGAAGGATCAGATAACTCAGGAGAGTCCGCAAGGAAACTCTTCGAGAGGGCATCCGCCTTAACATTCTTAGTGCCAGGAAGAAAGGAAACCACAAAATTAAAACGTGTGAAAAACAAGGCCCACCTGGCCTGTCTAGGATTGAGTCGCTTGGCAGATTCCAGATAGACCAGATTCTTATGGTCCGTAAGGACCACCACCTGATGTTTGGCTCCCTCCAGCCAATGTCTCCACTCTTCAAAAGCCCACTTCATGGCCAACAACTCCCGATTACCCACGTCATAATTACGTTCAGTAGGAGAACATTTTCGAGAGAAAAAGGCACAAGGGTTACTTTTAGAGGTCTCTGGATCTTTTTGGGACAAAACGGCACCTGCCCCAATTTCAGAGGCATCAACCTCCACCTGAAATGGCAGAGAAACATCAGGCTGCCGTAGAACAGGAGCAGAAGTGAATCTCTGCTTAAGTTCCTGAAATGCAGAGACTGCCTCAGGAGGCCAATTCACCACATCAGAACCCTTTCTGGTCAAATCAGTTAATGGTTTAACAATAACCGAGAAATTACCAATAAATTTACGATAAAAATTGGCAAAACCCAAAAATCTCTGAAGAGCCTTTAATGAAGTAGGTTGGACCCAATCACAGATGGCCTGAACCTTGACCGGGTCCATTTCAATAACAGATGGGGACAAAATGAATCCCAGAAATGAGATCCTCTGTACGCCAAAAAGACACTTTGATCCCTTCACATACAGAGCATTCGCTCTCAAAATCTGGAATACAGTTCGAACATGTTTCACATGAGAGTCCCAGTCATTAGAAAAAATCAAGATATCATCCAAATAAACAATCAGAAATTTATCCACAAAATCCCTGAAAATGTCATTCATGAAGGACTGGAAGACGGAAGGAGCATTAGTGAGCCCAAAGGGCATCACTAGGTACTCAAAATGCCCTTCAGGGGTATTGAATGCCGTCTTCCATTCATCCCCGTGCTTAATGCGAATAAGGTTATACGCCCCCCTGAGGTCAAGCTTGGTAAACCAAGTAGCGTTTTTCACCCTGGAAAACAGGTCAGAAATCAAGGGTAACGGGTATTGATATTTCACAGTAATATTGTTCAAGAGACGATAATCAATACACGGCCTTAATGAACCATCTTTTTTGGCCACAAAGAAAAAAACGGCACCTAAGGGTGAAGAGGATGGTCTGATATGACCCTTCTCCAATGATTCCTTGATATAAGACCGCATAGCGTCATGTTCAGGTACAGACAAGTTAAAAAGGCGACCTTTAGGGAATTTACTACCCGGCACTAATTCAATAGCGCAGTCATAGCTCCTATGGGGAGGCAAGGATGCAGATTTACTTTCGCTAAACACATCAGAAAAATCAAACAAAAAGTCAGGAACATCCTGAGCCTGGGGGGAGGCAGAAAAAACAGGAGTGTTGGTATTAACACATTGGCAGCCCCAACTGGTTACAGACACAGATTTCCAATCCAAAACAGGATTATGAGACTGTAACCAAGGGAAACCCAGCACGATAATGTCATGCAGATTATATAGAACCAAAAATTTGCAGCACTCCTGGTGATCAGGTTCAACCCTCATTATCACCTGAGTAGAAAACTGGGGTTTATTCTCAGCCAAAGGGGTAGAATCGATCCCCAGTAGGGGAATAGACTTCTGTAGGGTTATCAAGGGAAACCCACAACGTTTAGCAAAATCATAATCCATCAGGTTAATAGCTGCTCCAGAATCAACGAAAGCCTGAGCAGAAAATGAGGACAGAGAGCATATCAGAGTGACAGTTAATAAAAACTTAGTCTGAACACTACCCAAGACAACTGAGCGTGCAAAACGTCTTCCCCGCTTAGGGCAGACTGAAATAGCATGAGAGGCATCACCACAGTAGAAACATAACCCATTGCGCTTTCGAAACTCATGACGCTGTGCCCCACACACCACTCTATCACACTGCATGGGTTCAGAAGCTGGTTCACAAGGCAACACCATTCCACGCATACTTCTCCGCTCACGCAAACGTCTGTCAATTTGAATCGCTAATGACATAGAATCATTGAGACCAGAGGGGACAGGGAATCCCACCATAACATCCTTTACATTATCTGACAGACCCTTCCGGAAAAGGGCCGCCAAAGCGTCGTCATTCCATTTGGTCAGGACTGCCCACCTACGGAATCTCTGACAGTATAACTCAGCGTCATCAAGCCCCTGATTTAATGCCAACAAGGTTTTTTCAGCTTGATCAGTGACATTAGGCTCATCGTACAATAACCCCAAAGCCTGAAAAAACGCATCAACATCACTCAAAACAGGATCCCCAGGTATCAGGGAAAAAGCCCAATCCTGAGGATCACCGCGCAGGAGAGAGATGATAATTTGAACCTGCTGCGCTACGTTTCCTGAGGACTTAGATTTTAAGGCAAAAAACAATTTACAATTATTTTTGAAATTCTGAAACTTAGCTCGATCCCCCAAAAACAAATCTGGCATGGGGATCCTAGATTCCACAACAGGCAACCTAGCAAGATATGCAGCAATACTCTGAACCTCAGTGGCAAGCTGATCCACACGGCCAGACAACCGTGCAAACTCCATTGGGAGAAAAGATCCTCCCCAGCACCCAGAGATACAGAGGGAAAAAAAAAAAAAAAATGCAACAAACAGAAAAATATCTCTGACAACTCTGACAACCTTTTTTCTTTCACAATATTTTTCCCTTCTGTGAGTACCATACAATTTTCAATTTTTTAGGCCGGTGATACTGTTATGTTTCGGTAGCTGAGGAGAGCAGGCAAAAAGGCAATACACCAGAGAAGTTGGAATCTATGAGATTGCAGTACCCTGACTAACCACCACAACTAGAGGCAGCCGTGGAGCGTTCCTACGTTGGTCCTAGACGCCTCGTCACAGCCTGAGAAACTAACTACACCTAAAGATAGAAATAGGAAAGCTATCTGCCCCGGAGCAGAACCCCAAAGATAATAGAAAGCCCCCAAACATGTAATGGCGGTTAGACAAGAGGAAATACTGACACAGAAAGAAAATAGTATGAGCAAACGCTGGGGCCCAAACTATCTAAATAGAAAAGGATAGGAAGGGTACTTACTGCAATCCCAGAAAACCCTGAAAAGCACCAACTCTACTAATTTCAAAATCACCTGAGATCACACGACCTCTACCACCTAAATTAGTTCTCTGGTGTAACAAAATCAAAACAGCAGCCACTGAAAAAACAGGAAAAAGCAAAAGAACAAAACTCAGTGGCTGAACTAAACTGAGAGGGCAGAAGCCCCCGGAGGGGACCCTGAAGGACCCCAAAGAAGTGCAGTACAAAATGCAAAAATATAGCACAAACACAAAAGAAGCAAAAGTCTTATCTGTAAGCAGGAGATGCAGACACGACACAGCAGGCTACAAGGGAAACTGGAATGAAGGATTCAGACCAGAACAATTGATCACTGGCAACCCTGATGGGAAAATGACTCCCTTATATAAGACCAGTCAGTAACACCTGATTCCCAGTCCTCACAATCTTCACTAGCACCGCTTGTAACCACCAGAGGGAGCCTCTGCTCAGAACTCATCTCAAACCCATTCACAACACATACACGTGTCACGAGCAAAGCTAGAAGAAGGTCGTTTGGCGTCACGCTCCGCCATGTTGTTTCACGCTTACCTTTACGCACACATTTATCAACACCGTGAGGCACAGGACAATCGCCACGTGAAGACAGAGGTTCCAAATCCTTCTGCGAAGATGGCCGCTTTTAAGGTTCTTCTAAACAGAAGTAGGATGGGATTAATTAATCATCGCAGAACTTTCTGGACTATCAGGTCCCAATATCTTGTAAGATCAACACAATGGATGATTTTTCCATGACAAATGGGGCTCAATAGTCCGGAAGATAAATGTTTGGTATCGGAGCGGTTCCCGTCTGCCAGGACTTGCACCGCACGGATATGATCGCTGCTCACCTGTAGTCTCTGGGCTGTAACCACTGCCAAGATGAAGCTGAGGAGCAGAGATCCGAGAATCATGGTATTAAAGAACTGCATGAGACACACCAGGACCAGGCTCGCCGCTTGGACCACGTACAGGCTCCTCACCTAGAACCGAAGCATCCAACATCTCAGTCACAGAGCGCCAGGATCTGCTCCCCTCTTCCGACATTTCTGCTTTTTCGGATTTTTGACCACTATGAAGTTTACTTACACTTATGTGACTTAAGAAACTTTTTTTTTTATAATATCGGGACTGAACTTCAGTTTCTTGTTTGTTCTCGGTGAGCGGGAACTTTATTTATATGCAGACATGGAAAATCTGTCCTGACCATATCTAACTGGACGTTTCCATTCACCGACAGTGAGCAGACGTCACAGAGTATATCACAAAGCTGTAGGACTTTTTAACTATATATACGTATCATCTGCAGTTATATTTCCACTACCTTTAAAAAGGGATGACGGGGGGGACTGAAAACTTACACAGGAAACTCCAAGGATTTATTGGACTGAAGGTGATCTAGTAAGTCGTAAAGTAATGCAGCCCGGCCCGAAAATGTCACTTTCATGGCAACGAATCAAAAATTGGGGTTATGTCCAATTACATAAAACATGGTTTAATTCCTACACTTTTAAGGATTAGTAAACCTTCCTTAAAAAGAAGCCACTGCCAGACCGGGGATGCCCTCTTTGATTTATGAGCGGGCAGCCTCAGGTAAGTGATTTTTAAAATGATGCCCATTAGGTAAATGTGGCAAGAAGAGTCTCAAATGCAGACTTACCCCTAACGTCGCAGCCAGACGGCCGTATTTCTCATGCGAGGGTTGCATCGCACTGCACGGACTGGCCTGACACCTCTCCTGACCCGAGCGTGACAGCGTGATTATTTCTATGCCGCCGTCACGCTTAGGTCAGCCCGAGGATTGCGATATGATCCTTGCATGAGATACGGCCTAAAAGGACATTTTTCTAGCAAAAGTTGGGTCCAAACTTCCCGCCTCGCTATGAACGAGCAGGATCTTGCATGTTATCGTGCAACGGACGATTGTGGGAACCTGCTCTGCATTCGAGAGCTGGGAGCTCAGACTCGACTTTTGCTAGAAAATTGTGTCCTTTAGGGAAGAGGGTGCATTTGAGACCCTTCTTGACACATTTGCTATTGAGAGTTATTTTGAAAAATCCCCTGTCTGCGTCGGCCTACTCTTTTCTTAAATAAAAAGGGCAACCCCGGACTGGTCAAAAGGACCCCTTTAAGGCCCCATGCACATTAACGTTGGCTGAACTTGTGAATTTTGAGGGGATTGGTAGACCTCCTTAATGTGTATCGGTGGGAGAAGAAATGAACATTGTTTATTAGGGAGAAAAGATGCGAATAGCAGCGATCTCCTTTCTATCCCCCCATCAAAAAAATAAAACACATGACAATGTTTAACCCTCTCTGCCATCAGACGTACTATTCCGTCCATGTGACCCTGGACCTAATTCCCATGGACGGAATAGTACGTCATGGGCGATCAGCTGCGCTCCCGGGGGGAGCGCAGCTGATCGCCGCCAGGTGTCAGCTGATTATCACAGCTGACACCCGTGACTGTGTGTCAGGAGCGGTCACGGACCGCTCCCGGTACATTAACCCTTGGCACACCGCGATCAAACATGATCGCGGTGTACCCGGGGCACAGGGGAGGATCGCGCAGGCAGGGGGCTCCCTGCGCGCTCCCCTGAGAACCTCAGAGCAGCGCGATGTGTCGCGCTGTTCCGAGGGTCCGTCCTCCCTCCAGGTCCCCGGATCCAAGATGGCGCCGGGGTCCTGCAGGGAGGCGGCTTCCTCAGTGCCTGCTGAGAGCAGGCGCTGGGGAAGCCTGCAGCGATGCCAGAGCGATCGCTGGTGTGACAGAGTGCTGTGCACACTGTCACACCAGCGATCTGATGAAATACAGTGATGTCCCACCCTGGGACAAAGTAAAAAGTAAAAAAAGTAAAAATAAAAAGTGTAAAAAAAATCATAAAAAAAAAAAAAAATATTCCCCAATAAATTCATTTTTTCCTGTAAATAAAAAAAACAAAACAATAAAAGTACACATATTTGGTATCGCCGCGTCCGTAACGACCCCCCCTATAAAACTGTCCCACTAGTTAACCCCTTTAGTGAACCCCTTAAAAAAAAAAAAAACGAAGCAAAAAATCAATGCTTTATCATCATACCGCTGAACAAAAAGTGAAATAACACGCGATCAAAAAGACCGATATAAATAAACATGGTACCACTGAAAATGTCATCTTGTCCGCAAAAAACGAGCCGTCACACAGCATCATGAGCGAAAAAATAAAAAAGTTATAGCTCGCAGAATAAAGCGATGCAAAAATAATGATTTTTTATATAAAATTGTTTTCATTCTATAAAAGCGCCAAAACCTAAAAAAATGATATAAATGAGGTATCTCCATAATCGTACTGACCCGAAGAATAAAACTGCTTTATCAATTTTACCACACGCGGAACAGTATAAACGCCTCCCCCAAAAGAAATTCATGAATTGCTGATTTTTGTTCATTCTAACCACCCAAAAATCGAAATAAAAAGCGATCAAAAAATGTCACGTGCTCAAAAATGGTACAAATAAAAACGTCAACTCGTCCCGCAAAAAATAAGACCTCACATGACTCTGTGGGTCAAAATATCCAAAAATTATAGCTCTCAAAATGTGGTGATGCAAAAAACTATTTTTTGCAATAAAAAGCGTCTTTTAGCGTGACAGCTGCCAATCACAAAAACCCGCTATAAATAGTAAATCAAACCCCCCCTTTATCACCCCCTTAGTTAGGGAAAAATAATAAAATTTAAAAAATGTATTTATTTCCATTTTCCCATTAGGGTTAGGGTTGCGGCTAAAGTTAGGGTTAGGGTTGGCGCTAACGTTAGTATTAGGGTTAGGGTTGGCGCTAATGTTAGGATTAGGGTTGGGATTAGGGTTATGGGTGTGTTAGGGTTAGGTTTGTGGTTAGGGTTGGGACTAGGGTTATTGGTGTTTGGGGTTAGGGTTGGAGTTAGAATTGGGGGGTTCCTGCTGTTTAGGCACATCAGGAGCTCTCGAAATGTGACATGGCGTCTGATCTCAATTCCAGCCAATTCTGCGTTGAAAAAGTCAAATGGTGCTCCTTCACTTCTGAGCTCTGCCATGCGCCCAAACAGTAGTTTACCCCACATATGGGGTATCAGCATACTCTGGACCCCAAGAGTTATTGTGCAATTTGGCCTATTTCTCCTGTTACCCTTGGGAAAATAAAAAACTGGGGGCGACAAAATCATTTTTGTAAAAAAAAAAATGATTTTTTTGTTTTTACGGCTGTATGTTATAAAACTTCTGTGAAGTACTTGGGGCTTCATAGCGCTCACCACACTTCTAGATAAGTTCCTTGTGGGGTCTATTTTCCAAAATGGGGTCACTTGTGGGGGGTTTCCACTGTTTAGGCGCATCAGGGGCTCTCCAAATGCGACATGACGCCCCCAGACCATTCCATCAAAGTCTGCAATCCAAAACGTGACTACTTCCCTTCCGAGCCCTGACGTGCACCCATACAGTAGTTTTCTCCCACATATTGGGTATCAGCGTACTCAGGACAATTTGGACAACAACTTTTGGGGTCCAATTTCTCCTGTTACCCTTGTGAAAATAAAATATTGGGGGCGAAAAAATCATTTTTGTAAAAAAAAAAAAAGGATTTTTTATTTTTACGGCTGTACGTTATAAACTTCTGTGAAGCACTTCGGGGTTCAAAGTGCTCACCACACATCTAGATAAGTTCCTTGTGGGGTCTATTTTCCAAAATGGGGTCACTTGTGGGGGGTTTCCACTGTTTAGGCGCATCAGGGGCTCTCCAAATGCGACATGACTCCCCCAGACCATTCCATCAAAGTCTGCAATCCAAAACGTCACTACTTCCCTTCCGAGCCCCGACGTGCGCCCATACAGTAGTTTACTCCCACATATTGGGTATCAGCATACTCAGGACAAATTGGACAACAACTTTTGGGGTCCAATTTCTCCTGCTACCCTTGTGAAAATAAAATATTGGGGGCTAAAAAATCATTTTTGTAAAAAAAAAAAAAAGAATTTTTTTATTTTATGGCTGTACGTTATAAACTTCTGTGAAGCACTTTGGGGTTCAAAGTGCTCACCACACATCTAGATAAGTTCCTTGAGGGGTCTAGTTTCCAAAATGGTGTCATTTGTGGGGGGTTTCCACTGTTTAGGCAGATCAGGAGCTCTCCAAACACGACATGGCATCCAGCCAATTCTGCGTTGAAAAAGTCAAACGGCGCTCCTTCCCTTCCAAACTCTGCCATGCACCCAAACAGTGGTTTACCCCCACATATGGGGTATCAGCGCACTCAGGACAAATTGCACAATAACTTTTGGAGTCTTGTTTCCCTTGGAAAAACACGGATTTTGGTAAAAACTTACCTGTAAAATCCTTTTCAGCGAAGGAAGGAAGAGAGACACAGTAATTCATTACTGATGGGTAGGCGGACGCCCAGATCAGGATGACACCTCAGATCAAAAGCGTGTTGACTGGCTGGCTCCTCCAGCTCGGGCTCCTCCTACTCCGCTCCTTCAGTCGTACCAAAGCTTTAGGGAAGAACCAAGATCACCAGCGGAGCAACATAACCCCTTCTGAAGGAACTTCAGAGAAAACACAAGAATACAGGTTATGCATGCAAAGTAAGCCAAAAACCACAGAGTTCCAGGTGCTACTCACTGAACCTGACTACTGTGATGAGCTGGCGATGCTGGAACAGAGCCTTAGCGCGCTGACCTCAGCCCAGATAATCGCTATCAGATAAGGGTCGCGCTGCATCTGAAAACATCAACACACTTCTGCCTTGGGAGGGTGCTGTGTCTCTCTTCCTTCCTTCGCTGAAAAGGATTTTACAGGTAAGTTTTTACCAAAATCCGTGTTTCAGCTGCAGATGGAAGGAAGAGAGCCACAGTAATTCATTACTGATGGGACGTCCCAAAGCAGTTCAAAAATAAGGGTGGGAAAAAAACAACAAAAGGCAGAAACCCAACAACCTTAACAACAAAGCGCAACCAGCGCTAAACACAAGTTCATCCAGAACTTTAAACTACAGCTGCCTGCAGGACCCTACGTCCGAGGGCTGCATCAGCGGAAGCACTGACGTCCACTTTATAAAACTTTGTAAACGTGTGGACAGAGCGCCAAGTTGCCGCCCGGAGGAGCTGCACTGCCGAGGCACCTTGATGAAAAGCCCACGATGAAGCCACAGCTCTCGTGGAATGGGCTCGAATCTTAATCGGGCAAGATTCACCCCGAAGGCGGTAAGCTTCCAAAATAGCTGACCGGATCCAACGAGCTATAGAATCCTTGGAAGCTCGTTGACCACGCCGACGACCTGCTGGAACCACAAACAGGGAGTCCGTCTTACGAAAACCTTGAGTAATGGATAAATAAAACTTCAAGGCCCGCACTAAATCCAATGTGTGCAAAGCTCGCTCTTTCGCATTCTTCGGATCCGGACAGAGTGAAGGCAACACAATATCCTGGTTAACATGAAATTGTGACACTACTTTTGGTAAAAAATCACCCCGTGTGCGAAGCACTACACGATCCGGAAAAAACTCCAGAAAAGGAGGCGAGCAAGAAAGAGCTGCCAACTCAGAAACTCTTCTCAAAGAGGTGACCGCTACTAGGAAGGCCACCTTCCAAGAAAGTAAAGAAAGACTAGCAGAGTCCATAGGCTCAAAAGGTTTATGCTGAAGAGCCTCCAAAACAAGGTTGAGCCGCCAAGGAGACACAGGTGCCTTCCGCGGCGGAAACTTACGAGCTATACCGCGGAAAAAGGAAAGCACGTCCCTACGCGAGGCAATAGCTCTCCGGAATAATAAAGACAGAGCAGAAACCTGACCTCTCAGGGTGCTAACTGCCAAACCCTTGTCTAACCCATGCTGCAGAAAAGCCAGCAAATTGGGAATGGAAAATTTTCTCGGGTTCCGTGAAGACCCCGAACACCACAAAAAGAAGGTTTCCCAAGTTTTGTGGTAAATCCTAGTAGTAGCCGGACATCTGGCAGCTCGAAGAGTAGCAATGACCTCGGCTGAAAAACCTCTACGAGTCAACATTTCGGTCTCAAGAGCCACGCCGTCAAACGCAGAGACTTCAAGTCCGGATGACAAACGGGCCCCTGAGTTAACAGGTCCGGTCGAAGAGGAAGTGGAAATGGAGGTGCCGCCAACAGCGACATTAGCGTTGAAAACCACGTCCTCCTTGGCCAATCTGGTGCTATTAACATAGCCGGGATTCTCTCCAGTCTGATCCGACGCAGTACCAGAGGAAGCAAGGATATCGGTGGAAATACATAAATCAGCTCGAATTGATCCCACGGAGCCACCAGAGCATCCACCTCCACAGCCTTCCGGTCCTTGAACCTGGACATGAACATTGGTAGTTTGGCATTGAACCTGGATGCCATCAAATCCACTTGGGGAGTTCCCCAACGGGAGCACAGCATTGCCAAAATCTCCGGATGAAGACTCCATTCTCCGGGATCCATCTTCTCGCGACTGAGAAAATCCGCCGTAACATTCTGAACCCCTGGGATGTGGATTGCAGAAATGGCTGGAACCCTGGCCTCGGCCCAGATCAGGATCCGAGACACTTCCGCCATGAGCCTGGGACTCCTTGTTCCGCCTTGGTGATTGATATACGCAACCGCTGTGGCGTTGTCTGTCTGCACTCGGACTGGCAGACCGCTCAAAGGGACCGTCCAGTGTTGGAGGCAAAGGAAAATCGCCCTCAATTCCAGGATATTGATCGGTAAAACAGTCTCTTCTGATGACCATACTCCCTGAATCCAGGAATCGTTCCAAACACCCCCCCAGCCCGTCAGGCTGGCATCTGTGGTTATGACCGACCATTTCGGAGGGAGGAAAGATTTCCCAAGGGATAAAGCTCCTGGACGTAACCACCATCCTAGAGACTCTCGCACCCTGCGAGAGATGGTGACACTGCAATCCAGCGATTGCGACTGATTCCAATGACTCAGGATGAACCTTTGGAGAGCTCTGGAATGAAACTGGGCAAACGGAATTGCCTCCATGGACGCCACCATTAAACCCAGAAGACGCATACACTTTCGAAGGGACATTGTTATCGAAGACTTCATGATCTGTACATGTCGAAGAAGACATGACTGTTTGTCTGGAGGTAGGGACACCACTGCCCGTACCGTGTCGAAATGCATTCCCAAAAAGAGGATAGCTTGCGACGGTTCCAGAAACGACTTCTCCCAATTGACCAGCCAACCGAAGTCTTTCAGTAACTGAAGAGACAGATTGCGAGCTGTCACTGCTTCCTCCTCCGAGGATGCCACGATCAAAAGATCGTCCAGGTAAGGAAGAATCGTAATTCCTTGTCTTGAAAGAATTGCCATGAGAGGCGCCAGAATCTTTGTAAATACTCTGGGCGCCGAGGCTAAGCCGAATGGCAGAGCCACGAACTGGTAATGGTCCCGACCTATGGCAAAACGAAGAAAACGTTGATGAGCCCTTCCGACGGGAACATGTAAATAAGCGTCGCGGATGTCGATTGATACCAAAAAATCGTTCTGCGACAGGGCTGCCACAACGGAGCGAAGTGACTCCATGCGGAATTTCCGGGTGTGGACATGCCGATTCAATCTTTTGAGATCCAGAATCGGACGAAATTTGTCCTCCTTTTTGGGAACCACAAACAGATTGGAATAAAATCCTTTTCCCCGGTCTTCTGGCGGAACCGGTATTACCACACCCTTCTGAAGAAGGAATTCGACCTCTCGCTGCAGAGCGACCAAAAGCTCGGGTTCTGACGGAATGCGAGACTGGCAAAAGGTGTCTGGGGGTCGAGAAGAGAATTCTATGAAATAACCTGCTGACACGACCCGCGTTACCCATGAATCTGGAACGCGAGAAATCCAAGTCTCCTTGAATTGGAGCAGGCGACCCCCCACTCGAGAGTCCTCGAGTGGACTCCTGGCGTCACTCCGTCTTGGCGGGCTTCTTATCAGTTTCCCGCTTGTCTTGACGGAAATTCTGCTTCCAGGGGATGCGAGACTTCTGGGAGGACTTTTTTGCCGAAAAAGAGGAACGACCCGATCCCCAAGAGGACTGAGCGAATCGACCTCGGCCCCGAAAGGACCGCCGACCACTATATGTCCTGCCAGACACAGAAGCCATAGCCCTGCGTTGTGGTAACGTCGCTTCTTTTGCCTTTGCCTTGGTAATCAGTTCTGTGAGGTCAGACCCAAAAAGATGACCACCTTTATAAGCTAAGGCCAGCAAACCTTGTTTGGAGACCGCATCCCCGGCCCACTGTCTGAGCCACAGCGCTCTTCTGACTGTGATCGCCGAAGCCTGCGCCCTGGACAGAAGCGACGCAGTATCCAGACCTGCATCATAGATATATCGGACTGCAGTGTCCAACCATTCGAAAATCTCCTCCATCTCAGATGACGGAGATCCATTTTTCCACGCCTTGTGTAAAAGGTCCAACCAGCTTATAGAAGCTTTAGAAGCACACATGGATCCTAGTACCGCTCTGAATCCATGACCCGCGGCCTCATAATTTGATTTCGCCGCCATTTCCGTTTTTCTGTCCAGTGGATCCTGCAAACTCGCCTTCCCTTTAACAGGAAGCAGTGAGGATTTACTAAGCTGGGATAAGGAAAAATCCACTTCAGGAGAGGGAATCCAATTATCTCTCGACTCTGTGGAACACGGATAAAGTGCGTCAAAGAAACGTGTTCCGTGAAAACGTTAATCCGGACACAGACGTTCCTTTTCTACTGCACTGTTAAGATCATCTAGATCTGGCAAAGCTGATCGTGACGTACGATACTCCTGGTACATTCGTGCTGATTTACCAGGTAAACTAGTTACCACCTCCGGTAACTGTAAAACCTCTCTCATGGCTTCAATAAATGCCTCTGTACGTCTCACAAGGGACGAGAGCCCCCGCCGTTCCTCCTTGTCCGAATCTGACATTTCCCCATCTGAACTTAAAGGAGAACCCTCTCCACAATCTAAATCAGAGACATCTGATTCGCTACGGGTGAAGGATGGTAACGGTCTGTGTCGTTTTCTGTCCTGAGAGGATCTAGCTGACACATATTGACTCAAAAGGTCAGACAAGCCATTAATAGAACTGGCAATAGCATCCAATTTTGCATCACTGTGACCTCCAACTGCAGCGCTAGACGCTGTGGAGGACTGCGTACCAGATTGCCGAAGCGGAACTGGAATATGGTCCGCGCCTTCTGAACCCTGTTCCGACATGCCTTCACACTGTATATGTCAGGTCAAATGTCAGAAAACCTGAAAAAAACGCAGTTTTTTTTTTTTTTTTAAGTGAACGCAAAACAGCACGCTGAAGGGTTAAGTCTTAAATATAGAGCTACCCCAGCTGTTGCCAAGTAAACCCTCAAGAGGGGTTAATGTCGCAGGCTGTAAGAAAAAACAAGGTCTCTATGTGAGACCGAGCTGCAGAATAGCGCTATGTATCTGCGCTGTGTGGTGAGGAAAAAACGCCACTCACCCAGCTGGTTTGGTGCCTGAGACGGGAGGAGCGGAGTCTGAGGAGCCCGGGAGCCCTTTTAATGGCCGCCGTGCTGAGGGTGCCGGAAGAGAAGCGCAATCGCGCGCTTCCTGCATGAAAGACCGGGAAGCGTGAAGCCACGCCCCCCCGGCTCAAAAATATGAGCGCCAAAACTCCTCACTCCTGCTCCCCCCTGTCCTGCAGGCATCTGCTGCGGACAAAAGTTGTACAGAAACACCACATTCACATGTCACGGCGCTGCCACTGCAGCGCTAATAGTACATTAATACACATGTAATAGCGCTGTCACAGCAGTCGCTAAAGCACTCACACATTTTATATATTTGTGGAGTACTCACCAGCTGAGCGCCACAGGGACCCCTCAGGATTTGTGGCGCTTGTGCCCATGCTCCCCCCAGGGCGGGGAACGCAGTGACCCCAGTGTGCGGTTTGCGTCCCCGCCAGGGAAGCTAACCTCGTCCCCAGGGCCGGCAAGATTCTGCAGGGACTATTTATGTAAAATACAGATCCGCCAGGGGAGAGGTGGGGTCCAGCAGCGCTGAGACCCCTGAGACCTTTCAGACTCATGTCCAAGTCTCTTGTCCGATAAAAATAATAAAATCTTCTGAGGAGCTGCTTCCAGCAGCGACTATCCTCTGAGACCTCAAATCTTAGACTGAAGGAGCTGAGTAGGAGGAGCCCGAGCTGGAGGAGCCAGCCAGTCAACACGCTTTTGATCTGAGGTGTCATCCTGATCTGGGGCTCCGCCTACCCATCAGTAATGAATTACTGTGGCTCTCTTCCTTCCATCTGCAGCTGAAATAAAAATTGGGGTGAAAAGATCAATTTTGTGGAAAAAATATAATTTTTTAATTTTACGGCTCTACGTTATAAACTTGTGTGAAGCACTTGGGGGTTCAAATTGCTCACCAAAGATCTAGATAAGTTCCTTAGGGGGTCTAGTTTCCCAAATGGGGTCACTTGTGGGGGGTTTCCACTGTTTAGGCACATCAGGGGCTCTCCAAATGCAACATGGCGTCCAATCTCAATTCCAGCCAATTTTGGTTGGAAAAAGTCAAATAGTGCTCCTTCCATTCCGAGCTCTGCCATGCGCCCAAACAGTGGTTCCCCCCCACATATGGGGTATCAGGTTACTCAGGACAAATTGGACAACAAATTTTGTGGTCCAATTTCTCCTGTTATCTATGGGAAAATAAAAAATTAGTGACTAAGAGATAATTTTTGTGGGAAAAAAATAGGATTTTTTATTTTCATGCCCGGGCATTATAAACTTGTGTGAAGCACTTGGGGGTTCAAAGTGCTCACCAAAGATCTAGATAAGTTCCTTAGGGGGTCTAGCTTCCAAAATGGGGTCACTTGTGGGGGGTTTCCACTGTTTAGGCTCATCTGGGGCACTACAAACGGAACATGACCCCCATCAACGTCTGCATTCCAAAACGTTACTACTTCCTTTCCAAGCCCTGCTGTGCGCCCAAACAGTTTCCCCCCCCACATATGGGGTATCAGCGTACTCAGGACAAATTGGACAACAAGTTTTGGGGTCCAATTTCCTTGGGAAAAATCAAAAATTTGGGACTAAAAAATCATTTTTGTGGAAAATTGTTTTTTTTTTTTTTTCACACCCAGGCATTATAAACTTTTGTGAAACACTTTGGGGTTCAAAGTGCTCACAACAGATCTAGATAAGTTCCTTAGGGGGTCTAGTTTCCAAAATGGTGTCACTTGTGGGGGGTTTCCACTGTTTAGGCGTATCAGGGGCTCTCCAAACACGACATGGCGTCCAATCTCAATTCCAGCCAATTTTAGTTTGAAAAAGTCAAACGGCGCTCCTTCCCTTAGGAGCTCTGCCGTGTGCCCAAACAGTGGTTTTCCCCCACATATGGGGTATTGGCGTACTCAGGAGAAATTGCACAACAACTTTATCTGTCCATTTTCTCCTTTTACCCTTGTGAAAATAAAAAAAAGTTTGTAAAAGATCATTTTTGTGGCTAAAAAGTTAAATATTAATTTTTTCCATCCACGTTGCTTCAGCTCCTGTGAAGCACCTGAAGGGTTAATAAACTTCTTGAATGTAGTTTTGAGTACCTTGAGGGGTGCAGTTTTTATAATGGTGTCACTTTTGGGTATTTTCTGCCATATAGACCCGTCAAAGTGACTTCAAATGTGAGGTGGTCCCTAAAAAAATGGCTTTGTAAATTTTGTTGTAAAAATGAGAAATCACTGGTCAACTTTTAACCCTTCTAATTTCCTAACAAAGAAAAATTTTGGTTCCAAAATTGCGCTGATGTAAAGTAGACATGTGGGAAATGTTATTTCTTAACTATTTTGTGTGACATATTTCTCTGTTTTAAGGGAAAAAAAATTCAAAGTTTGAAAATTGCAAAATTTTTAAAATTTTCGCCATATTTGCGGTTTTTTCAAAAATAAACGCAAGTTATATCGAAGAAATTTTACCACTAACATGAAGTACAATATGTCACGAGAAAACAATCTCAGAATCGTGAAGATCCGTTGAAGCGTTCCAGAGTTATAACCTCATAAAGAGACAGTGGTCAGAATTGTAAAAATTGGCCCGGTCATTAACGTGCAAACCACCCTTGGGGGTGAAGGGGTTAATATCGTTCCCTACCCTCCTCTGGGATACATGGCAATACGTTGGCACTACAGATATGACGCATGAGGATACCGTGGAGGTCTGAAGCATCGAGCCGAGTGTTCGCCTCACCTTGTCAGCCGGTATTAAGTCCAGACAGTCCAAAGAGAAGAAAGCGAGACCTTGAATGAGCAGAACGAACTGGTTGAACTGCCAGGTGAGGCTGAAGATGAACGTGGAGATGTAAACTACAAGAAGGGACAGTCTCTGGATAGGAACATGAAATTAAACCAACATATAAAAGAAAGATAAAGAGAAACCTGCAAACAAGTCACAATCTGCTATTCCTGAAGACTCAGAAGCTAGGAAATTCAGGAATTACTATAATATCAGAGCATTGTATGATGGTCCAGGCTCAAGTACTGCTCCGCTGAAGAGGGATGGGGCAGATGAGCCAGCAAAGTGTCATCTAATGCTGGCAGCAGAAGACGGCACTAATATGTGAACAGATGTGTATGATTTTAACTTATGCACTGTTCCACAAACCTGGGTGGTTTATAGTTTAGTACGCAGCTATTATATAATAAATTCACTGTATTTATTATGACGCGACTTAATGGACCCTCCACTGACGGTTACATTTCCTTTGTCAAAAAGTGTAGACGGAGCAAAGTCGAGGATACGAAGGGAGAACGTACAAGTCGGTCTCCCAGAATATTCTGTACTGATCGCACTTACCGCTTTCAACGGCGACAGACCGGGTCTCAAGAAATACGATATTCCTGCTATCTGAACGGCAAAGAAGGGGAGCGCCCAGTTTTCTCGAAGAGGAATGGTAAATTCAACCCGGGTTGTGTCAATCCTGTCCAAGAAAAAAAATAAAAATGATACGGTAAGAAGAAATCTGTCCGCAGGGGACAAAACATGAAGATTATCAATGAGAGCAATAATAATAATATTCCTATTAGCGCACACGCTCATGAGTAGGAAAATCAAATCTGTTTCCCGAGGACGCCGCTGACAACCAGAGTAGTTGTCTTTAAATTGTCCCTAGGGGTGGTCATCCAGCTTTCCTACAGTAATGAATGGCACATTTGTTGGAATACTCTTACTCTTCGTAGGGGTATTATTCCCACGTAAAGACATTTATTATGGGATGTGCCATTCAGGAAAGTTGGCTGACAGCCCCCATGTGAGCTCTGATGATAGCCATTGGATGTCATCTGGAGGTATGACTTGGAAAGATGGATTTTTGGTACTCATTGTAAAATCTCTTTCTTGGAGCCTTCATTGGGGGACACAGGTAACCATGGGGTGTATGCTGCTGTCACTAGGAGGCTGTCACTAGGCAAAAAAAAAAAAAAGTTAGTTCCTCCTCAGCAGTATACACCCACCGACAGACACAAAGCTCGTCCATTAGTGAAAAAGCAGTAGGAGAAAAGACCACAGAAACCAAAACATAAAAAAACGAGGCCCAATGTAGGCACAAAACAGAAAGGGTGCTGTGTCCCCCAATGAAAGCTCAAAGAAAGATTTTACGGTGAGTACCAAAAATCCACCTTTCTTTATCGCTTCATTGGGGGGGACACAGGTACCTATGGGACATCCTAAAGCAATCCCGAGGGAGGGAATAAAACTACTTTTGAAAACTCAGGTTGGACGGTGGACGACTGCCATCTGCAAAACCTTTCTTCCCAGGTTGTCATCCACCAAAGCGTAGGTATGAATTCAGAAAAACCTTGCAAAAGTGTGAAGGAAAGACCAGGTAGCTGCCTTGGAAACTTGAGACTCAGAAGCCTGGTGACGAACGGCCCAGGAGGCCCCCACCGGGCGGGTGGAGTGAGCCCTCACACCCGAAGAGTTTGGTCTGTCCTTTACCCGATATGCCTCCAAGATAGCCAAACGAATCCGGTGAGTGATGGTAGATTTAGAGGCTGGAAGAACCTTACGACGACCCTCAGGAATGACAAAGTCAGAGCGCCGAAAGGTAGCTGTCGTAGAGAGGAGGTAGAAGTGAAGAGCTCTGACCATATTCAGCCTGTGGAGAGACCTCTCCAGTGGATGAACTGGGGAAGGACAAAGGGAAGGCAGAACGAAATCCTCATTGATGTGGAAAGAGGAAACTACCTTCGGAAGAAAAGAAGGAACCGGTCTGAGAGCGACCTTGTCCGTAAGGAAAATGAGAAAAGGACAACGACAGGAAAGAGCAGCCAGTTCCGACACTCGTCTGATAGATGTGATCGACACCAAGAAAGCAACCTTCCAGGAAAGAAGCTAAGTTGTTCTGTCTTGGATGGGCTTCAACGGAGAGTGCTGAAGGGCAGATAGGACCAAGTTAAAGGTCCCACGGATCTACCGGAGGCTGATAAGGTGGAGCCAGATGAGCAACATCCCCTGAGGAAGGTCTGGACCTGGGGTCAAGATGCCAGATCTTACTGAAACGTAATCCAGAGGGAGGAGACTTGACCCTCAGGAGTGCTGAGGGAAAGCTTGGAGGTGAGGCCAGACTGGAGAAAGTTTCCAGGGGGTGTCTGTGCCTTTACTAACTTTGCTAGTAAAACACCCTCCGCTTGGTAATCGCTTCAATGGAACCTGGGGAGTTTCTCTGCTGGGTGGACATATCTCCACATGCCGATTTGTGCGCCACATCAGAAATTTCTCACATATGCAGTTCAGGGAAGTCGTTATCAGTTTACAGCTCTCCCCTTCGGCCTAGCCTTGGCCCCCAGGGAGTTCAAGGTGATGGCGTCGGTGATGGCTATTCTGTGCTCCAGATTACCCTGGACATTGGCTTGGCTCAGATGGATAGTCAACAAGGCGAAGTCTTGGTTGATTCCGGCGCAACACATTACATCCTGAGGATATTCTCAGACACCCTCCGTGCTACAGTTTTTCTCCCGGAAGAGAAAATCTCTATCCTCCACCTGGGCATCTGCTCTCTGAAACACCTATCCTGTTACGCCCTTTGCCTCTGCAAGTGCATGCATGTGCGTGCTGGGGAAGATGGTCGCGGCCATAAGGCCATGACCTTTGCCCAATTTCATATCTTTCTACTTTATCTGGCCCTCTTGTCAGCATAGGACAAAAAGGTGGCCTCCTTGGACCATCTCATTATCCATCCCCCTTCGCGTACGTCAGTCATTAACATGGTGGACCCTCCACTCGTCTCTTCATCTCGGGAGATCTTTTCTTCCTCTCCATTGCAAGGTCGTCACAACCGATGCAAGTCTTCTTGTTTGGGGAGCAGTTTTTCCGCATCACACAGTCCGGGGATGCTGGAACCCTTGGGAACTTACCCTTCCAATCAATCTCCTGGAGATCAGGGCAGTCTACCTCTCCCTTCTACACTGGCAGTACCTCCTCGCGGGCCATCTGAGCCAGATCAGGTCTGTTTTGGCGGATGTATCCAGGATCCTAGTCTGGGCAGAAAATCATGTAACAGCAATCTTGGAGGTTCACATTCTGGAAGTAGAAAACTGGGCTGCCAACTTTCTAAGTCGCCAAGGTCTCGCCTCGGACGAGTGGTCACTCAACCCCGAAGTGTTAGACCAGATCTGTCAGTAGTGGGACATCCCCGACATAGATCTGATTGAATCTCGGATGAACGCCAAGGTGCCCCACTTTGTAGACCAGGTCCCACGATCCTCTGGCGATCAGTCAGGAGGACCCTCTGGTCCTATCTAGATCTCCTTCGCCTTACATATCTCTTCCCGCCCCTCCCCTTAATCATAAGGATTGTCAAGAAGATAGAGTCAGAAGGATTACCCGTAATTCTGGTGGCTTCAGACAGGCTCAGACGGGCCTGATACACAAAGCTAGTAAATATAAGGGGTGAAGTCATGATAGACTCATGGAAACATCATTACAGGTAGGAGGTAGGACTAAATCCTACTTTTCAGGACGTCCCTCCTGACAGCACCAACAAGAGAAATAGCAAATAACTCCTACTAGGGCGGGATTACGGCTTGGAGCACTTTCCTCCCAAAGGCAGTCTGTTGATTTGACAGAACGTCCATCTTATAATATCTGCAAAAGGTATTCAAATTTCGCAGCTCGGCAGATTTGATCCATGGATGCCCCAGCGCTCTCTGCCCATGAAGCCGAGATTGCTCTCAGCGAGTGAGCCTTGAGGTTTTCCGGTGGAGTCTTTCCCACTGTAACGGGTCTGGGAGGCGGAACCTCTGAGCTTTATTATACAAGGAGGCTTTCCTTGTAAAGGAGCGGGTGGCGCCCGGGGAGACGGACAGGAAGTCACTGCAAGTGACGGGGGCAGTCTCTGGACAGACAGGTGGGAGGTCACGGCAAGTGACCGGGGCAGTCTCTGAATAGACAGGCGGGTAGTCACGGCAAGTGACCGAGGCAGTCTCTGGGTAGACAGGCAGGTAGTCTCGGCAAGTGATCGGGGCAGTCTCTGGATAAACAGGCGGGTAGTCACGGCAAGTGACCGGGGCAGTCTCTGGGTAGACAGGCAGGTAGTCACGGCAAGTGACCGGGGCAGTCTCTGGGTAGACAGGCAGGTAGTCACGGCAAGTGACCGGGGCAGTCTCTGGGTAGACAGGCAGGTAGTCACGGCAAGTGACCGGGGCAGTCTCTGGATAAACAGGCAGGCAAGGGGCCGGGGCAGTCTCTGGACAGACAGGTATATACGACCTGAGACGGTGGAGCCTCCCGGTAGGCTAGCAGGCAGATGACAGATGAGCGCCCCCAAGTGAGCAGGCGATAGTCTCTGGAATAGCCGATGGACACCGCGGGTGATGGCCGAACCTCCAGGTAGGCTTGCAGGCAGATGGCAGATGAGCGCCCCCAAGTGAGCAGGCGAGAGTCTCTGGAACAGCCGATGGACACCGCAGGTGATGGCCGAACCTCCAGGTAGGCTTGCAGGCAGATGGCAGATGAGCGCCCCCAAGTGAGCAGGCGAGAGTCTCTGGAATTGCCGATGGTCACCGCATGTGACGGCCGAACCTCCAGGCAGGCTTGCGGGCAGGTAGCAGACAGCAAACTGGCAGGAAACAGGCAGGTAACTGGTAACGGATAGGGTTGAGCATTCCGATACCAAAACCCGATTCCGATACCTGAAAATCCAATGTAAGTCTATGGGAACAAAATATCGGAATTTAAAAACTTCCGATATTTTGTTCCCATAGACTTACATTGGATTTCAGGTATCGGAATCGGGTTTTGGTATCGGAATGCTCAACCCTAACGGACCCTGAGGGCTGAAGCAGAGTAAACAGTGCAACAACAACATTGCTCGGGCACCTCCATTAAGGAGGAAGTACTTTATATAGGGTGGAGTCCTCCGGCATTGGCCGGGGACCTTTTTTGAAAGATGCGCGCAGCCCCTTTAAGAGCGGGGGCGTGCACGAGCGCGCGCCCTAAGCCCAGTGGCAGGGAAGGAGCGCGCAGCCCCAGCAAGGCGGAAGGAGGACGCTGTGTGAGGGTAAGGGGAGCGACGTCCCTGCCTGGCAGAGGACGCTGGCGCAGGGGAACAGCGTCCCTGCCTGGCAGAGGACGCCGGCGCTACAGTACCCCCCCCTTTAGGCCCCCCCTTTTTTAGGCCAGAAAGAAATTTAGCTAAGATGAGAGGGGCATGGATGTTCTCCCGAGGCTCCCACGTTCTCTCCTCAGGACCAAACCCCTTCCAATCCACCAGAAAATAGGTCTTTCTTCCTACCCTTTTGGTGGCCAGAATGTTCTCTACCTCAAATTCGTCTTCAGCAGACACTGGAGCAGGAGGTGTACCTGTAGACTTGACAAAAGAGTTAAGTACCACCGGTTTGAGGAGAGATACATGGAAGGAGTTAAGAATCCGCAAATTGGCCGGGAGTTTCAATTTATAGGACACCGGGTTGATCTGACTGATGATCTCAAAAGGACCGATGAACCGAGGGCCTAACTTGTAGGAAGGAATCTTGAGCCGGACATACTTGGACGAAAGCCAGACCTTATCCCCCGGACGGAATTGAGGAGGATCCAGACGTTTTTTGTCAGCATGTTTCTTCATGCGCTCGGATGACAGAATGAGTGCGGACCGGGTACTCTCCCATATGGAGGAAAATTCGTTAACCAGAGATTCCGCAGCTGGATTGTCCACAGAGATGGAGACAGGAACAGGGATCCGAGGGTGTTGACCGAAGACTACAAAAAACGGAGATTTGGAGGAAGATTCGCTCTCGTGATTGTTGTAAGAGAATTCGGCCCAAGGCAGGAGATCCACCCAGTCAGAATGGTGGGCATTAACGAAGTGTCGGAGATAACTGGTCAGATTCTGATTGATTCGCTCGACTTGTCCATTGGACTGTGGGTGGTAAGCGGAGGAGAAATCCAAGGTGACGTCTAGCAACTTACAAGTGGCTCTCCAGAAACGTGAGGTGAACTGTACTCCACGATCCGACACAATGTGACGAGGCAGACCATGAAGACGGAAGATGTGGCGGATAAAGTCTTTAGCCAACTCGGGTGCAGACGGAAGCCCTGGCAGGGGAATGAAGTGAGCCATCTTGGAAAATCGGTCAACGACCACCCAAATGACCGTACAACCGGCAGAGACGGGCAGATCTGTTATGAAGTCCATGGCTATATGCTGCCAGGGGGCAGCGGGTACAGGAAGCGGAAGAAGACGGCCGGCAGGCAGGTGTCTTGGAACTTTGTTGCAGGCACAGGAGACACAGGCAGAAACAAAGTCTATTACGTCCTTGTGCAGGGTAGGCCACCAGTAATGCCGAGTAATGAGCTGGAGGGTCTTTTTCTGACCAGCGTGGCCAGCTAGTTTAGACGAATGACCCCAGTGTAGGATTCTCTCCCGATCGGTTACCGATACGAACGTCTTACCAGGAGGGAGACGATTTAAACTCACGGGAGCCACCTGCATCACTCTGGCGGGATCGATGATATGTTTAGGTTCCTCCTCGAGATCCGACACCAGGAAGGACCGGGACAAGGCGTCCGCCTTGATGTTCTTGTCGGCCGGGCGAAAATGTAAGAGAAAATCAAAGCGGGCAAAAAACAAGGACCACCGGGCTTGGCGAGGGTTAAGTCTCTGGGCATGCTGGAGGTAAGCCAGATTTTTGTGGTCAGTGTAAATGATTACCGGATGAAGAGCCCCCTCGAGTAAGTAACGCCACTCCTCCAATGCCAGCTTGATGGCCAATAACTCTCGGTCTCCTATGGAGTAATTGCGCTCTGAAGAGGAGAAGAGTTTGGAGAAGAAGCCGCAAGATACCATCCTCCCGGATGAAGATTTTTGAGTAAGTACCGCTCCGGCTCCAGAAGAGGAAGCGTCCACCTCCAGGAAGAACTGCTTGTTGCCGTCCGGGCGATGCAGCACTGGAGCGGAAGAGAAGGCCTGTTTTAAAGAAAGAAAGGCCTCCTCTGCTTCGGGCGTCCACTGTTTGGGATTAGCATCCTTGCGGGTGAGCGCGGAGATTGGAGCCGTCCGGGAAGAGAAGTGCGGTATGAAAAGGCGGTAATAATTGGCGAATCCCAGGAACTGCTGAATGGCCTTCAACCCCTCCGGTCGGGGCCATTTCTCGATGGCAGACAGTTTCTCCGGATCCATTCGTAGGCCTGTCTGAGAAATGATGTAGCCCAAAAACGGAAGCGAGGTCTGCTCAAAGAGGCACTTCTCATATTTGGCTAAGACGTGATTCTGCCTGAGCAGAACCTGACGAACATCCCTCCGGTGAGACTGGAGATCCGGAGAGAAGACCAAGATGTCGTCTAGGTACACCACAACGCAGGAGTAGAGAAGGTCCCGGAAGATGTCATTGACCAACTCCTGAAAGACTGCTGGAGCATTACAGAGACCAAAGGGCATCACCAAATACTCGTAGTGGCCGTCCCGGGTGTTGAATGCAGTCTTCCATTCATCTCCCCGACGGATACGGACTAGGTTATATGCCCCACGAAGATCCAGTTTGGTGAAGATTCTAGCCCCCCTCAGACGATCAAACAATTCTGGAATGAGCGGAAGAGGGTACTTATTCTTCACCGTGATCAAATTTAGGCCTCTGTAGTCAATACAGGGACGGAGAGAGCCGTCTTTCTTTTTTACGAAGAAGAAACCTGCTCCCGCTGGGGAGGTGGATTTCCGGATGAATCCCTTGGCCAAATTCTCCTCGATATATTCGGACATCGACCTGGTCTCAGCAGCGGACAATGGGTAAATACGCCCACGGGGAGGCGTAGTACCGGGTAGCAGGTCGATCGGGCAATCATACGGTCTGTGAGGGGGTAATGTCTCTGCTTCCTTTTTATTAAAGACATCAGCGAATGACCAATATGGAATCGGGAGCCCTGGTAGATTAGTTGGTGTAGGAGAAGGATGGACGGGATGAACAGGAACCAAACACGTTTTATGACAGTCCTGTCCCCAGCGAAGGATCTCTCCAGTCTGCCAGTCGAGCACGGGTGCATGCTTTTGGAGCCAAGGCAGACCTAGTAAGAAAGCGTGAGAGAGTCCAGGCAGAACATGAAACGAGATGCTCTCAGAATGCAACATTCCCACCTGCAGGGTTATGGCTTCAGTGATAAGTTGGATGGGACGTGGTAGGAGACCCCCATCCACAGCAGCAACAGATACTGGTTCAACCAGAGGTTTGGTAGGAATGCGATATTTTTCTACTAGAGCCTGTGAAACAAGATTCCCGGCTGCTCCAGAATCAAGTTGGGCTAGTTCGAAATAACGGTTCTCACCGAGGAGAATTGAGACTGACAGCAGCAGAGATGAAGAGGATTTATTTTTGTCTAGGTGGACCTCTCCGAGCGAACCTAGACACAGGCGTTTCCCGACCTCTCTGGGTAGGTACGGATCCGGTGCTCCTTACTGCCACAGTAGAAGCAACTCCCCTCGGCACGACGTAAGTCCTGACGGGCTTTGACCATCTTGGTCTGGTCGACTTGCATAGGCTCAGAAGAGTGTACCTGAGGAGAAACGGAAGGAGTTACAGGTCTCTGAAAAGAAGGAGCTAGACGAGGAAACCTTCTCTCACGGGTGACCTCTTTAGCGCGCTCCTGGAACCGTAGATCAATTCGATTGGCAAGAGTTATTAGGTCATCGAGAGAGGTTGGAATGTCCCGACCGGCAAGTTCATCTTTAATACGGCCGGACAGACCCTCCCAGAAGACAGATATCAGAGCGTCATTATCCCAAGCCAGCTCCGAGGCAAGGGTACGGAACCGTATGGCATATTGACCCACGGTGAGACTTCCCTGACGGAGACGCAGCAGAGATGATGCAGAGGAGGTCTTCCGTCCGGGTTCGTCGAATACCTTCCGGAAGGCTGAGAGAAAAGCAGACAGGTCAGACACCAGAGGATCTTCTCTCTCCCAAAGAGGATTTAGCCAGGCCAGGGCCTCTCCGGTGAGATGGGACATGATGAAGGCAATTTTGGCCCGGTCGGAGTTAAACTGGTGTGCCAGGAGTTCAAAATGCAGGGTGCACTGGTTAATGAAACCCCGAGCCAGAGCAGGGTCGCCTCCAAACCGAGGAGGAGCTGAAAGTCGAGGTCCAGGAACGGAAACCACGGGATTGGTAAGCAGCGGAACTGCCGGATTGCGAGTCATGGCGCCCGCGGTGGTTGCTGGTGAAGTAGTCAGGGTGTCCAGGCGGGAATTAACATTCCGCAGGTGACCCAGGATGGACTCCTGTTGAGACCTCTGACGAGACAGTTCATGACACAGGTCAGAGAGCGAGGGAGTTTGGGTGCCACCGGGTTCCATGGCCCGAGCAAACTGTAACGGGTCTGGGAGGCGGAACCTCTGAGCTTTATTATACAAGGAGGCTTTCCTTGTAAAGGAGCGGGTGGCGCCCGGGGAGACGGACAGGAAGTCACTGCAAGTGACGGGGGCAGTCTCTGGACAGACAGGTGGGAGGTCACGGCAAGTGACCGGGGCAGTCTCTGGATAGACAGGTGGGAGGTCACGGCAAGTGACCGGGGCAGTCTCTGGGTAGACAGGCAGGTAGTCACGGCAAGTGACCGGGGCAGTCTCTGGGTAGACAGGCAGGTAGTCACGGCAAGTGACCGGGGCAGTCTCTGGGTAGACAGGCAGGTAGTCACGGCAAGTGACCGGGGCAGTCTCTGGGTAGACAGGCAGGTAGTCACGGCAAGTGACCGGGGCAGTCTCTGGATAAACAGGCAGGCAAGGGGCCGGGGCAGTCTCTGGACAGACAGGTATATACGACCTGAGACGGTGGAGCCTCCCGGTAGGCTAGCAGGCAGATGACAGATGAGCGCCCCCAAGTGAGCAGGCGAGAGTCTCTGGAATAGCCGATGGACACGCGGGTGATGGCCGAACCTCCAGGTAGGCTTGCAGGCAGATGGCAGATGAGCGCCCCCAAGTGAGCAGGCGAGAGTCTCTGCAACAGCCGATGGACACCGCAGGTGATGGCCGAACCTCCAGGTAGGCTTGCAGGCAGATGGCAGATGAGCGCCCCCAAGTGAGCAGGCGAGAGTCTCTGGAATTGCCGATGGTCACCGCATGTGACGGCCCGAACCTCCAGGCAGGCTTGCGGGCAGGTAGCAGACAGCAAACTGGCAGGAAACAGGCAGGTAACTGGTAACGGACCCTGAGGGCTGAAGCAGAGTAAACAGTGCAACAACAACATTGCTCGGGCACCTCCATTAAGGAGGAAGTACTTTATATAGGGTGGAGTCCTCCGGCATTGGCCGGGGACCTTTTTTGAAAGATGCGCGCAGCCCCTTTAAGAGCGGGGGCGTGCACGCGCGCGCGCCCTAAGCCCAGTGGCAGGGAAGGAGCGCGCAGCCCCAGCAGGGCGGAAGGAGGACGCTGTGTGAGGGTAAGGGGGGCGACGTCCCTGCCTGGCAGAGGACGCTGGCGCAGGGGAACAGTGTCCCTGCCTGGCAGAGGACGCCGGCGCTACACCCGCCAAGACATATGCTGCGCTAATTGTCGACCTTATCCATCTGGCCAGAGTAGCTTTTGAAGCTTTCTTCCACCTATTCTTTACCGCCGTCTGGATGAAGAGGTTTAAGTCCATTCTCCAGCTCTCTGTGAGCTTTAAGTATTGTAGAACTGTCCTCCTTACATCCAAGGAGAGAGAGTTCTTTCTCATTACTGTAGTTTTGACAGAAAGTGGGTAACACGATTTCCTGGGTTCTGTAGAAGTCAGTTACCACTTTGGGAAGAAATGCTGGTTCCAGTCTAGTTGAGATCCCATGGAGGCACCGAGCTTCGTATTGTAGGTCTAATATGGTTGGCCAGTGGAGAGTCAAAGAACGATCCCAGGGCTTATATCTGTACGTTCAATGTACTAGGCTTCAGACCTCTATCAAAGCCAGACTGAAGGAGATCTAGAATATGAGGAATATATGGGCCCTGAGTGATGGAGACAGATCCAAGCCTTGAGCCAGAGAAGTCTCCGAACCGCGACGATATTACTAGTAACGCGGGCAGAGCAGCTAGCAGCATCTGGAGCAGCGGTGAGCAGGTACTGCCCTGCGTGAGCGATCTGGTCTGCTAGGTCAGCCAGCTCATTAGGGGAAGCAGATGATAGTATGCCCTGCCAGAGGAGTTTTGCCCAGGCAGAAACAGATTTGGCCACCCACGAAGAAGCAAATGCAGGGCAGAGGGATGCGTCAGCACCCTCAAAGGCAGATTTGGCTAAAGTCTCAACCTGTCAGGGGAGTCCTTAAGGGATGAGCCAGTGACCCAGACCACTTAGTGACGAGATTGGCGTGAACGGGACATAGGATATCCATCTGTTTTCTACTTGAGAACCGTTTTTCCAAATGTCCCCAGTGTTTCAAGAATATCCCTTCACACTCCTTATGATTGGAAAACTCCGGGAAGGGCATTTCACTCTCTTAAAGGAGGCGGAGTGGTCCCGAGGAGAACCCTCGTCTTACTTAATTTTAGAGTTTGGCTAACTGCGGATATAAGGCTGTCAAGCATATCTTGGATCTTGGTGGTCTGGTCCTTCTCATGCTCGGATTCTCAACGGGATTAAGAGTGGACCCCAGGGCCACCTGCATGGAGGAGGAACAGGATACCGAGTGTAAGGCTGAAGAGCTGGACGAGGAGCTCGAATATGTCCGCTTCTGAGATCTAACTCTTGATCTGCCCTTGTGAGAGTGGTGACGGAGTGACTGTGAAGCGTCCTGAGGAGCGATCGGGGCACTGGGAAGGGTGGGTAGACGTTTAAGGACTTGGACCAGGGACTGAGAAACCCTGCTGAGGTCCGACACAGACTGAGAGCTAGCCATGGTCCACTCCGGAAGAGGGGGTGTAGACTCGTCCCAGGCGGTTTTTGTGATGCCAGCATGGTAGAAGGAGCGCAGGATTGGCAGAAGGATGAAGCCTGATCTGTGGGCCATTTTCTTTTACAAAGGGCGTAGGCATAGTGAATGATAGTGGGGGACAGAAGAGAGACTCCCCAGGTCTGGACATATGTGAAGGCCTACTGCTGAGGAGGGCGCTTACCAAGAAAAAGGTAGCCTGGACAGAGCCTACCCGGTCCTGGAGGAGCAGTGATCCGAAGATCCCAACACAGTGCTGTGTAGGAAGGCGCTGAAAGAAGAGGCTGGTCTGCAGGGGAACAGCTGCGGGTGGACGCTGACTGAAGACGGGTGCTGTGAAAGGAAGCACCGTTCTGTGCCGGCGTCCTGCCGATGGGAGGTCCTGGGCGATGAAGAGCCAGAGGAAGTGTCGCTGAGGCCGCCGTCCTGATAGAGCGAGGGAGGAAGGGGCGTGGCGGCCATGATGCTCAATTTACCGTCACCGATAGGAGGAAGAGAGGAGGGGGCGTGCCCGAGCCTTGCAGATGATAGGACGGCAGGCCGGAGTGCACTGTGGTTGGATCCTTTTAAAAAAAAAACTAGTGCGCCAAGGGAAGCCCCGCAGACAGGACGACGGGTATAAGGGAGGAAAAAAACCCTATTACAGGCGCGGCTGGGTTTGAACATGGCGCAGAAGGAATATATGAAAGTGGCACCACTCAGAGCATCAGTGGGAACGCCGATGCACCCCCGCTGCCTGTGAAGCAGGACCCGATTCCTTCTTCACATTCTTAAAGACGGCATCAAGGGACCCCCTTGAGAAAATGGGTATTGATAAGGCATCCCTCCTTCCCGCACTGTCATGGTCCTTGACGGTGCAGAAGACTGTGTCTACACCTGAAAAGGGGGAAGGTCAACTGGGGTAGGGACCACCGTCTTCCTCCCGGCCATCTCCGAGGAGGGGGCTGGAGTGGGGAATAAGGCAAGTATCGCCCACCACGACACCCTGGACACAGTGAAGTGGCAGGGGATAGGGTCCTGCCTGGCGAGATGAGAGTGGACAGTGTGGAGATGCCACACTGTTCTCTCGGTCGCACAGAGTGGGAAGGCAGACTGGATATTACACCCTGCAGCCCTGAGGAACCTGAAAGGCAAAAGATTAATGTGAAAAATCAGAAAGACCTGTAGGAAAAAAATATGGATCTGGGATCAGATCCAGGTCTGCCTCCGACAGACAAGCTTTGTGTCTATCGGTGGGTATATACTACTGAGAAGGAGCTAATTCTTTTTTTTGCCTAGTGTCAGCAGCACTCACCCATGGCTACCTGTGTCCCCCAATGAAGCGATAAAGAAATACTTACTTTTCGGATTCCTGTCTTATACATTTTGTTTATCTGCTTCTCCAGAACCTGTGTGACCACCAATTTGGCTATCGTTACAGCTCCCATAGGGGTTGTCATCCAGCTTTCCCAGAAGAATGAATGGCACATCCCATAATAAATGTCGTAGGTGGGGATACACCGTCATCACCCCTCGCTAAGAGCTTTTATATTAACCATTCATGGTGCATAGAACTTTTACCAAAACTTTCAGAAAAAAATTATCTGCTTCCCGTTTATGTGCCTAGAAAGTTTCCGGTAGAACTCGCGCCTGTCCTGTGTAGTAAAACGCGTCTTCCGCTCGCCATAGACAAGAGAAGCCGACAATCAGGCATCCTGCCACGATCCATACCTGTTCACAATGTACCATAACGCAGCCATTGCTCCGGACAGCCAGGTCCCGCTGAGCAGCCAGCTGTTAATATACAGGGCGGCCACGTACACCGCCTGCAGGCCGAACAGAGTGTAAATGTAGAAGTACACCGGTTCCAGGTAACTCTGCGGATACAGAAAAACATCAATCCATGGTCATTACGCGGACGCCGCAGCGCTCCATGTCAGTGGTGGAAACGTCTGAGACTCGCTGGTCTGAAGATGACATAATGGGGTCACAAGTGGAGTAAACTGTGCACCGAAGAAAGTTCTGCAACTTTATGCTTTAGTCGGTCATCGTTTTTACATTCTGTTTGCTGTAAGTGAATGGAAACATCCTGGATTACATTCACAGACCGACAGCAAGCAGAGATGACAAAATAGTGAAAAACTATGTATTAAAGAGTTGTGCATATTTCATTATAAAGGTGCTTCCAAATTTTGGGAAGTGATATCGCATCACTAAAAGTTTGCGATACAACCTCTCGGACCCCCATTGATTTAGTGCTTAGTCCCACTCCACAGGGTGAAGCATTGGCTGCTGCCAGCGCGGAGGGGCTGTAGCTGGTCCCATCCAAGTAAATAGGGCTGGTTGCAGAGCCCAAACAGCCGGGGGCTAATTGCAGAGCCTGGCACAGCCGGGGGCTTCTTGCAGAGCCTTGCACAGCCGGGGGCTTCTTACAGAGCCCTGCACAGCCATGGGCTTCTTACAGAGCCCCGCACAGCCGGGGGCTTCTTGCAGAGCCTTGCACAGCTGGGGGCTTCTTGCAGCGCCTTGCACAGCCGGGGGCTTCTTAAAAGGGCCCGTCTCACACAGCGAGATCGCTACCGAGATCGCTGCTAAACAGCGATCTCAGCAGCGATCTCGCTATTTCTGACACGTACCAGCGATCAGGCCCCTGCTGTGAATCGCTGGTCGTGTCAGAAATGTCAGGACATTTTTTTGATCGCTGGTCTCCCGCTGACAGGCACGCATCGCTGCGTGTGACAGGCGGGAGACCAGCGATCCGCTGGTAACCAAGGTACACAGCGGGTTGCCAGGTGCGGGGCTGTGCCTGGAAACCCGCTGTGTACCTTGGATACCAGCGCCGTGATGCAGGGAGCTGGTAACCAAGGTACACGTCGGGTTTCCAGGCACCGCGCAGCGCCTGGAAACCCGACGTGTACCTTGGTTACCAGCTCCCTGCATCAGGGCGCTGGTATCCAAGGTACACTGCGGGTAACTAAGCGATGTTACCCGCAGTGTCCCTGTGCTGATCGCTGCCCTGAGCTGCCTGTGTGGCAGCTCAGCAGCGATCATGTAGCGATACACCAGCGATCCTGATCGTTGTCAGGATCGCTGGTGTATCGCTATGTGAGACCCGGGCTAAAGAGCCCCGCACAGCTGGGGGCTTCTTGCAGAGCCCGCACAGCCGGGGGCTTCTTGCAGAGCCTTGCACAGCCGGGGGCTTCTTGCAGAGCCCCGCACAGCCGGGGGCTTCTTGCAGAGCCCCGCACAGCCGGGGGCTTCTTGCAGAGCCCCGCACAGCCGGGGGCTTCTTGCAGAGCCTTGCACAGCCGGGGGCTTCTTGCAGAGCCTGGCACAGCCGGGGGCTTCTTGCAGAGCCTGGCACAGCCGGGGGCTTCTTGCAGAGCCTGGCACAGCCGGGGGCTTCTTGCAGAGCCTTGCACAGCCGGGGGCTTCTTGCAGAGCCTTGCACAGCCGGGGGCTTCTTGCAGAGCCTTGCACAGCCGGGGGCTTCTTGCAGAGCCTGGCACAGCCGGGGGCTTCTTGCAGAGCCTTGCACAGCCGGGGGCTTCTTGCAGAGCCTTACACAGCCGGGGGATTCTTGCAGAGCCTTGCACAGCCGGGGGCTTCTTGCAGAGCCTTGCACAGCCGGGGGCTTCTTGCAGAGCCTTGCACAGCCGGGGGCTTCTTTCAGAGCCTGGCACAGCCGGGGGCTTCTTGCAGAGCCTTGCACAGCCGGGAGCTTCTTGCAGAGCCTGGCACAGCCGTGGGCTTCTTGCAGAGCCTTGCACAGCCGTGGGCTTCTTGCAGAGCCTTGCACAGCCGGGGGCTTCTTGCAGAGCCTTGCACAGTCGGGGGCTTCTTACAGAGCCCTGCACAGCCGGGGGCTTCTTACAGAGCCCTGCACAGCCGGGGGCTTCTTACAGAGCCCTGCACAGCCGGGGGCTTCTTGCAGAGCCCCGCACAGCCTGGGGCTTCTTGCAGAGCCTTGCACAGCCGGGGGCTTCTTGCAGAGCCTTGCACAGCCGGGGGGTCCTTGCAGAGCCTGGCACAGCCGGGGGCTTCTTGCAGCCTTGCACAGCTGTGGGCTTCTTGCAGAGCCTTGCACAGCCGTGGGCTTCTTGCAGAGCCTTGCACAGCCGGGGGCTTCTTGCAGAGCCTTGCACAGCCGGGGCTTCTTACAGTGCAGGGTGGCGCTACTGAGCAAGAAGAAATTAGAAAGGGACGCAATGCTAAATCAATGCTGCCTGCAATTTATTCTCAGCAGAAACAGTCAGAGATTCAGAGTTCAGACCCCCATGACTTATTGAGTGTAATATCCCATCAACTTATAATTAGGGGTTTATTTTGATATTTATAGTCTGTATATGGAGGTCACAACTACATGGACTTCACAGTAATCGGAGAGCCAGGGTTAGGTGTACCGCCACGTCTTACATAGAGAATCTCCACTTACCCATAAGTTAAGGGCCCGGTAGGTGACGGCGAGGACGACCTCCTGGTAGATGTTCATTCTCTCCAGAATATTAATTGTTTTCTTTGACTCCGTGCTATTGTCATAGATCAGGTCAGTGATCCCTGCAGACCAAGCAGACAAAGCTCAGCACAAAGACCCGATTTAAAGAAGCAATAAGACGCCAAATTATCCTACGGGGGGTCAAATTGCAAAGTCTCCGTAGAAACGAGCAACTTTCCAATTTATCTGATATTAAAAATCCTAAAGAACGGAGAGATATTTAATACCATAGTTTACGGTTTGTTGCCCATCTTCCCGGACACCACTGCAGTCTATCAGTCGGGAAGGAGCGCAAGAGGAATCGGTGAGGACCAGGTCAATAAATCAATGATGCAGAACGCAGAGGGTTACCTCTATGGGGACGTATAAGGCAGCGTTACCCTATAAGCGGCTTTTATTAACCCCTTCACAGGAGCTGTGAACGTGCACCACAACCCTCTGACTCCATCCTCGGGTCCCACCTAATGACTAGTTATGTCCAGTCGCACTGGGGTCTCCGTGAGGAAGTAATGGCATGTGAAACAACTAGGTTATGCCTCCCCTTTGTGCCGCGCTCGGATCCTGAGGTTCAGCAGAAGGACTGTACCTTGTGCGATGGACGGGGCGTGAAGAATCTGCTTGTAGTAGGAATAATACAGGCCGCACTCCGTCCTGAAGGAGATTTCTCTCTCCACCTCCTACAGACAGAAACGACACAAGGAAATCCGGTGATGCTGGACAAGTTCCTTACACATCAGTAGAGTTTTGCTACCGCAGATTTCATGCTCTGTGTGCACGGATTTCACTTTATGCATTGCAGCCAAAAAGAAAAAAAAAACAACAACGGCGGACTAGAATATGACTGCGGCAAGGAATTCTGTGTATCTATGCAAAATATGCACTGAAAAGCAGAAAAAAAAAAATCAGCAGCGATGAAACTTATAAGAATCTGGAAGATTATTGACACGACAGTTTATTTTTGCCCCAATATCCCAACCTAACAACACCTACAATACATCATTTCAGCACTTTCTGGGCCATGTCCTATAAAACTCCTGTTAAGTGAGATTTATTACAGAAAACACTGGATGTAGTAAAAACTCAGATGATTACTGGACATAAAGAACCAGATACTTTCCTAAAATAGGATTAAAAAAAAAATATGTCCTACGTGTCCACCAGAGGGCAGTGCAGCCTCCGTTACCGGATTTCTCTGCACTGAGCGGATACAACGCAAACCCTTCTAGATCTCCGGATCTTTGTGTCTGACCCAAGTGCTCGGGCCTAAAAGGAGTCAGGATTAATTCCTATAGGTAACGGGAATTTTTCTTTTCATTCTAAAACAAAATTATACCATTCACTTCACTGGAAAATATGGAAAAAATTCCAAATGCGGTGAAATTGCAAGAAAAATAAAGTCGAGAGCAAAACCTAAGGGAAAGACGCTGCTAAAGATGGAGCCATTTATGGGAAGAATCCCGAATCAGGGGAATGAACCGATAACCAGTCACCGAAAATCCTGCAAGAAAAGCTGCAGCGCGGAAATACAGCAACGCCGCTCACAAGATCACAATCTGCAAGTGCAGCGCTCGTAACAGCGCATCAGAGGAGACAATGGTGTCCGGTACCTTAATACTGGAGAACCACAAGTCGTTCTCATGGAGGGTGGCGACATAACACGAGGCGGCCAGACCGAGGAACAAGGAGAACGTCACCCCGACAAAGTAACACAGCGAGCTCCACACCGAGCAGCCTGAGGAGCAGACGGAGAATCAGCAGTGTACACAGCAAACAATGAGCGCAGCTCTGGAGTATAATACAGGATCAGAAACGTAATGTATGTACACAGTGACTGCACCAGCAGAATAGTGAGTGCAGCTCTGGAGTATAATACAGGATGTAACTCAGGATCAGTAATGTAATGTATGTACACAGTGACTGCACCAGCAGAATAGTGAGTGCAGCTCTGGAGTATAATACAGGATGTAACTCAGGATCAGTAATGTATGTACACAGTGACTGCACCAGCAGAATAGTGAGTGCAGCTCTGGAGTATAATACAGGATGTAACTCAGGATCAGTAATGTAATGTATGTACACAGTGACTGCACCAGCAGAATAGTGAGTGCAGCTCTGGAGTATAATACAGGATGTAACTCAGGATCAGTAATGTATGTACACAGTGACTGCACCAGCAGAATAGTGAGTGCAGCTCTGGGGTATAATACAGGATGTAACTCAGGATCAGTAATGTAATGTATGTACACAGTGACTGCACCAGCAGAATAGTGAGTGCAGCTCTGGAGTATAATACAGGATGTAACTCAGGATCAGTAATGTAATGTATGTACACAGTGACTGCACCAGCAGAATAGTGAGTGCAGCTCTGGAGTATAATACAGGATGTAACTCAGGATCAGTAATGTATGTACACAGTGACTGCACCAGCAGAATAGTGAGTGCAGCTCTGGGGTATAATACAGGATGTAACTCAGGATCAGTAATGTAATGTATGTACACAGTGACTGCACCAGCAGAATAGTGAGTGCAGCTCTGGAGTATAATACAGGATGTAACTCAGGATCAGTAATGTAATGTATGTACACAGTGAGTGCACCAGCAGAATAGTGAGTGCAGCCCTGGAGTATAATACAGGATGTAACTCAGGATCAGTAATGTAATGTATGTACACAGTGACTGCACCAGCAGAATAGTGAGTGCAGCTCTGGAGTATAATACAGGATGTAACTCAGGATCAGTAATGTAATGTATGTACACAGTGACTGCACCAGCAGAATAGTGAGTGCAGCTCTGGGGTATAATTCAGGATGTAACTCAGGATCAGTAATGTAATGTATGTACACAGTGAGTGCACCAGCAGAATAGTGAGTGCAGCTCTGGGGTATAATACAGGATGTAACTCAGGATCAGTAGTGTAATGTATGTACACAGTGACTGCACCAGCAGAATAGTGAGTGCAGCTCTGGAGTATAATACAGGATGTAACTCAGGATCAGTAATGTAATGTATGTACACAGTGACTGCACCAGCAGAATAGTGAGTGCAGCTCTGGGGTATAATTCAGGATGTAACTCAGGATCAGTAATGTAATGTATGTACACAGTGAGTGCACCAGAATAGTGAATGCAGCTCTGGGGTATAATACAGGATGTAACTCAGGATCAGTAATGTAATGTATGTACACAGTGACTGCACCAGCAGAATAGTGAATGCAGCTCTGGGGTATAATACAGGATGTAACTCAGGATCAGTAATGTATGTACACAGTGACTGTACCAGCAGAATAGTGAGTGCAGCTCTGGAGTATAATACAGGATGTAACTCAGGATCAGTAATGTAATGTATGTACACAGTGACTGCACCAGCAGAATAGTGAATGCAGCTCTGGGGTATAATACAGGATGTAACTCAGGATCAGTAATGTATGTACACAGTGACTGTACCAGCAGAATAGTGAGTGCAGCTCTGGAGTATAATACAGGATGTAACTCAGGATCAGTAATGTAATGTATGTACACAGTGACTGCACCAGCAGAATAGTGAATGCAGCTCTGGGGTATAATACAGGATGTAACTCAGGATCAGTAATGTAATGTATGTACACAGTGACTGCACCAGCAGAACAGTGAGTGCAGCTCTGGGGTATAATAGACTATGACTCTAGTGACTGCACTTATTATGTAGATTAGTTTCTATCTGTAGACGGTGGCAGAGCGGTGTGGTCTTCATATATTACTTACCAGATCCCCCCTCACATTCGGCTTTGAGGTTTTGTCAGTATGGCTGCTGTTGTGAGTTTGCTCAGATGCGTTAATCCTCTTCCTCTGTCGCACTGTAGTCATTGTGTCGGCCACTTTCACATCGTTCTCTGAAGGATTCCTGTAAAATAAATGACATAACCAAAGATCTGGAAAATATTTCCAGCTGTGTTTGGTAATTATAATGGAGGCTCGGCATTGTTCCCTATAGATGACTGGACTTTATAGGAATAAAAAATAAATCTCTCTATATAAATACACTGTGAGATGTTCTCAGACTTTATGAGACAATTCATCACTATTTTTAAGATGGATAAGCTGCTGCACACACAGACATATACGCTGTATACTCCGAGGTCCGCACCGCTCTAGTATCAGCAGTACATTAAAGGTACTGCCACACTAAACAATCCCGCTAGCGATCACGATAACGACGCATACTAATGCGATCGCTAGCGGGATTGTTTCTATATCGCTAAGTGCGGCCACATTTAGCGATATAGTTAACGACGCTATCGCCGTTAGCGATCTTCTTAACGACTTTAGCGGTACAAAAGTACCGCTAAATCGCTAAGAAAAGGTGCCACACTAGCGATTAGATACTTACCCAGCGGGAGCGCCGACGAGAAAATAGGGTCCGGAACGATTCCAGAAACGAGCGAGATCACAGCAGGAAGCTCGTCGCTGGCAGCTGCCGCACTGAACAATATCGCTAACGGGATCGCTAAATAGTGACGTTTTTTAGCGATCCCGTTAGCGATATTGTTCAGTGTGGCATACCCTTTAGTAGTGATTCTGGGAACAGTCGCTCTTCTGTGGGAACAGACCAGGCGCTGCATTCACTTCCCATGTACATCAGTGAGCCCTGGATGCCCATCAACCTGTCAATGACCCAATGTATACCGGGAACACCCCCACAAGACCTGCGTATACCGGAAACACCCCACAAGCTCCAACGTATACCGGAAACACCCCACAAGACCCACCGTATACCTAGAACACCCCACAAGACCCTCCGTACACCGGGAACACCCCACAAGACCCTCCGTACACCGGGAACACCCCACAAGACCCTCCGTATACCGGGAACACCCCACAAGACCCTCTGTATACCGGGAACACCCCACAAGACCCTCGTATACCGGGAACACCCCACAAGACCTCCGTTATACCGGGAACACCCCACAAGACCCCGTTATACCGGGAACACCCCAAAAAGACCCCGATATACGGGAACACCCACAAGACCCTTCCGATAACCGGAACCCCCACAAGACCCCGTATATACGGGAACCACCCACAAGACCCCCGTATACAGGGAACCCCCAAAGACCCGGTATACCACGAACACCCAAGAACCCCCCGTATACGGAACCGACCCACAAGACCCCCGTATACCAGGGAACACCCCACAAGACCCTCCTTATACGGGAACACCCCACAAGACCCTCCGATAACGAGAACCCCCACAAGACCCTCCGTATACCGGGAACACCCCACAAGACCCTCCGTATACCGGGAACACCCCACAAGACCTCGTATACACCGGGAACACCCCACAAACCTCGTTAACCGGGACACCCCACAAGACCCCGTATCATACCAGGGAACACCCCACAAGACCCCGTATACCGGGAACACCCCACAAGACCTCCGTATACCGGGAACACCCCACAAGACCTCCGTATACGGGAACACCCCACAAGACCTCCGTATACCAGGGAACACCCCACAAGACCCGCGTATACGGGAAACCCCACAAGACCCCGTATACGGGAACACCCACAAGACCTCCGTATACCAGGAACACCCACAAGACCCTCCGTATACCGGGAACACCCCAAAGACCCTCCGTATACACGGGAACACCCCACAAGACCCCGTATACGGGAACACCCCACAAGACCTCGTATACCGGGAACACCCCACAAGACCCTCCGTATACCGGAACACCCCACAAGACCCGTATACCGGAACACCCACAAGACCCTCGTATACAGGGAACACCCCACAAGACCCTCCGGTAAACCCGAAACCCCACAAACCACGTACTACCGGGAACACCCCACAAGACCCCGATACAGGGAACACCCACAAGACCCTCGTATACCGGGAACACCCCACAAGACCCCGTATACAGGGAACACCCCACAAACCACCGTATACCGGAACACCCAAGACCCCCCAGTACTTACCGGGAACACCCCACAAGACCCCGTATACCGGGAACACCCACAGACCCGTACGACCCACAGACCTACCGGAACACCCCACAAGCCCGCCAGCTACTATCCGGGAAACCCCACAAGACCCCGTATACCGGGAACACCCCACAAGACCTCCGTATACCAGGAACCACAACCCCACAAGACCGCGTATACCGGACACCCACAAGACCCGCCGTTATACGGAAACAACCCACAAGACACCCACAAACCTCTAAGGGAACCCCACAAGACCCTCCGTATACCGGGAACACCCCACAGACCCTCCGTATACGGGAACACCCCACAAGACCCTCTCGAAACCGGGACCACCCCACAGACCCCGTAACCGGAACCCCACAAGACCCCCGTATACCGGGAACACCCACAAGACCCCCGTATACCGGGAACACCCCACAACCCCGTATACGGGAACACCCCACAAGACCCCGTATACCGGGAAACCCACAAGACCCTCCGTATACCGGGAACACCCACAACCCCGTATACCAGGGAACACCCCACAAGACCCTCCGTATACGGGAACACCCCAAAGGACCCCGATATACGGGAACACCCACAAGACCCTCCGTATACAGGGAACCCCACAAGACCCCGTATACGGGACACCCACAAGACCTATCGGAACACCCACAAGACCCCGTATACGGGACACCACAAGACCCGCGTATACGGGAACACCCACAAGACCCGTATACGGGAACACCCACAAGACCTCCGTATACGGAAACCCCACAAGACCCCGTATACGGAACCCCACAAGACCCCGTATACGGGAACACCCACAAGACCCGTATACGGAAACCCACAAACCCGTATACGGGAACACCCCACAGACTCGATACGGGAACACCCACAAGACCCCGTATACCGGGAACACCCCACAAGACCTCCGTATAGCGGAAAACCCCCACAAGACCTCCGTATACCGGGAAACCCCACAAGACCTCCGTATACCGGAACACCCCACAAGACCTCCGTATACCGGAACACCCACAAGACCTCCGTATACGGGAACCCCCACAAGACCTCCGTATACCGGGAACACCCACAAGACCTCCGTATACAGGGAACACCCCACAAGACCTCCGTATACAGGAACACCCCACAGACCTCCGTATACGGAACACCCCACAAGACCTCCGTATACCAGGGAACACCCCACAAGACCTCGTATACCGGGAACACCCACAAGACCCCCGTATACCGGGAACACCCCACAAGACCCTCCGTATACCGGGAACACCCCACAAGACCCCCGTATACCGGGAACACCCCACAAGACCCTCCGGTATACCAGGAGAACCGTACCGACACCCACAAGACCTCCCGTATACCGGGAACACCCCACAAGACCCCCGTATACCGGGAACACCCACGACAAAGACCTCCGTATACCGGAACACCCCACAAGACCCTCCGTATACCGGGAACACACCCACAAGACCCTCCGTATACAGGGAACACCCGCCACAAGACCTCCGTATACCGGGAAACCCCACAAGACCCCGTATACGGGAACACCCCACAAGACCTCCGTAACAGGGAACACCCCACAAGACCTCCGTATACAGGGAACACCCCACAAGACCTCTGTATACAGGGAACACCCCACAAGACCTCTGTATACAGGGAACACCCCACAAGACCTCCGTATACAGGGAACACCCCACAAGACCTCCGTATACAGGGAACACCCACAAGACCTCCGTATACAGGGAACACCCCACAAGACCTCCGTATACAGGGAACACCCCACAAGACCTCCGTATACAGGGAACACCCCACAAGACCTCCGTATAACCGGGAACACCCCACAAGACACCCCACAAGACCCGTCGTATACCGGGAACACCCCACAAGACCTGCAGTATACCGGGAACACCCCACAAGACCTCTGTATACAGGGAACACCCCACAAGACCTCCGTATACAGGGAACACCCCACAAGACCTCCGTATACAGGGAACACCCCACAAGATCCTCCGTATACCGGGAACACCCCACAAGACCTCCGTATACAGGGAACACCCCACAAGACCTCCGTATACAGGGAACACCCCACAAGACCTCCGTATACAGGGAACACCCCACAAGACCTGCCGTATACCGAGAACACCCCACAAGACCTGCCGTATACCGAGAACACCCCACAAGACCTCTGTATACAGGGAACACCCCACAAGACCCTCCGTATACAGGGAACACCCACAAGACCCTCTGTATACCGGAAACACCCCACAAGACCTCTGTATACCGAGAACACCCCACAAGACCCGCCATATACCGGGAACACCCCACAAGACCTCCGTATACCGGGAACACCCTACAAGGCCCCTGTATACCGCTGACACGTGACGCCTGGCCTCCGCACAGACATTATATATATATATATATATATATATATATATATATATTCCTCACACGCAGACATTCCTATATAACGGGCACTCGCAGCACCGACACTCTGACCACACCGGTTCCCACTCTCGCCCCGCACCCACCAGCGGCACAGAACACCCTGTGGTATCCGGTGCAGGCACTTGGTCCTGAGGCCTCCGCCGCCTGAATCCCACCCGATAGAAATGGGAGCTGATGTCGGCGGCGCAGTCTGGTTTCCCTAGCAACCGCGCTAGGCCTCATCACTGGCCCCCTCTCCCTCCAGCGAGCTTGGTTGCGCCCTGAGTGTTCTCTCGCTCTATTGGTTAACCCTTCAAAAACAGAATGGTGGGATTTCTGGGAGTTGTAGTTTACAATAGCGATCTGAATATATAGCGGGCGTGACGTAAGACTACAGCTCCCAGAGGCCAGCGCGGATCCAAAGCTTGCAGCTGTTACAACCAATCAGATTTTTATTTCTACTGCAGCAGGTTCGGTTGTGCTGCATATTAACAGCGTTCTATAGTTCGGTTGGCGTGCAACATCTTCTGGGCTGAAATCTGCATGGGGACAGAAGGGGGCGCTGGAGGGACGGGGGCAGGAGCTGGGGGAGGCAGCCTGCACATGGGGGAGGATTTGTTTTTTTCCCCTTAAGGGTTGGGTTTATCATAAAAAGAAAAAAAAAAATAAGAATCAGAGCTGCACTACCAGACTCAGCCTGTGGACAGGGGCGGCGCTGTGCAGGTGCCAAAGATGCTGGTGCGGATTTCCGCACTGAAAATCCACAATCATTTACCCCAGATTATTTTGGATTTTGTGCAGGATCGGGGCGGTTTCCTCCCTCCTGGGTCACACTTGTCAGACACTTCCTATTGTTCTACAAGAAGGCTCATTTGCATATTTTCTCCCATGGTGCATTGCCTGTTAGACTCCATACTGCAGGCCCAGCACTACCCCGACTACCTCAAGGGTGCACCGGCCCGATCGCTGCTGTTTAACCACTTAATTGCCACGGTCATTCTCATGTTTGGTCGCTGAACCTCCCATAAAAAAAAAAAAAAGTGATCAAACCATCATATCATCATCATCATCAGACCCGAAAACGGCACAAAACAATAAATTACCTTATATACAAAATACACATCACAGGCTTCACTGGGGACAAGAAACATTATAACTCGCGTCGCTTTTTCAGAAATCTTCACACGGGTTTGAGAAAAGTTTTGGATTCCTAACAGTGGAATATATATTTGTACTATACGTATATTTGTATAAATATTTTTTATATAACATCTTTTATATTTATTTTTTTGTATTATTATAAAGGGAGCACAAACGACAGTGTAACGCCGCGGCACTCACACGTCTGTGACAGGAACCTGTCCGGATATAAAGCAATACCGGTTGGGAATCAGTTTTCTCCTGCTGCAAATGGAACAAACAATGAGCTGACACCCCCTATAAAGGAGCGGTCCTGCAGGGGGGACCACAGACCATTTCTCTGTGTCACGTTTGCATTTGGTCATTGCTCTCACCCCTAGAGGTACTGTACAGCATGAGGCGGAGTCTACAACCCACAGAAGATGCTCAGGTAGTGCAGCTCATCCAGGATGGCACATCAATGCGAGCTGTGGCAAGAAGGGTAGGTAGCTATGTCTGTCAGCGTAGTGTCCAGAGCATGGAGCAGATACCAGGAGACAGGTCAATACACCAGGAGAATAACGGCAACCAGCAGAAGGACCGCTACCTCCGCCTTTGTGCAAGGAGGAACTGAATCAGAGCCCTGCAAAACGACCTCCAGCAGCCACTAACATCCATGTGCCTGCTCAAACTGTCAGAGCCACAAGTGGGTGCTGTGCTTACAGCCCAACACCGTGCAGGGCGATTGGCATTTGCCAGTTGACAAAGGCACTTTGCGCTCTTCACGGATGAGAGCACGTTCACACTGCGCACATGTGACAGAGTCTGGAGACGCCGTAGAGAGCGATCTGCTGCCTGCAACATCCTTCAGCATGACCGGTTTGGCAGTGGGTCAGTAATGGTGTGGGGTGGCATTTCTTTGTAGGGCCACATAGCCCTCCATGTGCTCGTCAGAGGTAGCCTGACTGCCATTAGGTACCGAGATGAGATCCTCAGACCCCTTGTGAGACCATATGCTGTTCGGTTGGCCCTGGGTTCCTCCTAATTGAGGACAATGCCAGACCTCATGTGGCTGGAGTGTGTCAGCAGTTCCTGCAAGATGAAGGCATTGAAGCTATGGACTGGCCTGCTCGTTCCCCAGACCTGAATCTGATTGAGCACATCTGGGACAGCATGTCTCGCTCCATCCACCAACATCACATTGCACCACAGACTGTCCAGGAGTTAACGGATGCTTTAGTCCAGGTCTGGGAGGAGATCCCTCAGGAGAACATCCGCTGCCTCATCAGGAGCATGCCCAGGCATACAGGCACGTGGAGGCCACATACACTACTGAGCATCATTCCCTTGTCTTGAGGTATTTCCACTGAGCTGGATCAGCCTGTAATTTGATTTTCCACTTTGATATTTTTTGGGGGAGGGGATTGGAGATATATTTATTTTACACACCCTGTAAGGTTTTGGCATCTCCATAACTGCATTGACCAGGAGAATGGAGTCATTTTTACTGCAGAGAGAACAATGTTATTGTTTTTTTTTTTTTTTTTTTCCTTCACCATGCGACCACATTAGTAAACGTCCGTCAAAATTGCAATCTCGTCCCAAAAAAAAAAAAAAAAAAAAAGACTTCTTGAAGAAAAGTGAAAGCGTAAAGAAAAAAAAAAAATCACGAAAACACGAAGACTTTAATTAAAATGTGTTTATTACCAAAATACAATATGAAAGTCCATATGTGACAAACTTCTTTGTAAAGCAAAATAAATTATTCTAACATTTTACAGTATCTTCCGTTGTGGTATTAATGGTTTCTAGCCTCTGGGCCGCGCACGGACTCTGCGCGGGGAGCGGGCGGCGGACAGACGCTCTGGTGTCTTAAGGCAAAGCAGAGCGCCAACATTTCCAGATACAAGGTATAAAAAAAAGACAGGAGAAGCCGATCCTCGGTGTAATGTCAGTTTACGGGAGCGGAGGGGAAAAAAAAGAAAATAACGAGATGCATTTTAGTGTTACGTGAACCTGCTGCTAAAGGAGCGAGAATCAGCAGATGCAAAGACGAACCCCAATTCCAAAGCCGACTTACGATGCCCGTCTGACGTACAACAAGTCCCAGCAAGGGGAAACGTTTTAGCTGAGAAGGGAGACAGGCGGCGCCTCTAGAAGGCGACATGGGAGGGCGGGTGACTCCCCCTGGCAGTAGCTGCACAAATTAGATTGTCAATCATAGACTATGACTGATAAGGTTTTGTTCCCCAAAAATAGCGCCTCCGCTGTTCACAGGTAGTGGGTGGTATTGCAGGCTCAGCCCCATTCACGTCACTGTATCCGAGCTGCAATACCGGACTCGACCTGTGAACTGTCGGGGCGCCGTTTCTGGTATATCATGGATATCCCCTTATAATTGCAATTTATGGACGGAGCGTATGAAGCGTCCTTCTTGGCATCATCATGGAGACCCATGATCACTACGCAAGTGCTGCAGAATCCTCCAGAGACGGCGCCACCTGCAGGAAACACACAAACGAGCATAAGTAAGGGGGTGACAACTGCGAGTCAGGAGAGGTCGTCAGCCATCAGCCGCGCAATGCAAGGGGGGAAGCATCTTACTACAGCGGAATAGTGACTGGTGCCGCCGCCGCTGCTCCGCAGATTATTACCACTGCAAAAAAGCCATATAGATCCATACATACAAATGTCTGTGCGTCCGTCCTAAACCCGAACGCAACCGGAACACCGCCGTCGCTTTCCTAAGGCAGACTGGAAAGTGACAGCAGAGACCCGACCGGTCGCCCCGGATAATCTCCTGCTCCCCGATCCCAGACCCCTTCTCCCTCCACACACACAGTATCTAGCGCAGATTTATAGGACGTGAAGGGGAAAAAACAAAACAAAAACGAAGAAATAAACACTCAAATACCAATCCTTATACTCTATATTACATAGTATAAAAAAAGAAGTGTGGTTATATCACAGGTCAGTTATGGAACCCCAAGAGTAACTGTAGAGTCAGAAATGTGCAAAACGGGAAGGACGCCGCGTACAGGGGGTCACCGAAATCAGGGTTTTCAAGGGAGACCGCCACTAAGTTTTTAGTATCTGATTCGTGCACGCGACACAGCAGACATCATGTTGCAGCCCCCCGAGCATCCGTCACCATCACCTCCCAAAACTTTACCAGCGAGAGGCTGCCATGTCGTGTAAACTTCTGCCATTTCAATAAGTTGGGACCCCCATGGTTCTACTGACGCCCCTTGGTGCTCCACAGACGAGGGACACCACCATCAGCTGATCGCACCTTAAAGGGGTCGTCCACAGCCAGCCAGTACGGAGCCCGCCATAGAGATTTATCGGACAGAGCGGAATATTAAAAATCATATACATTTTTTTTTTAATAATTTTTTTTTTTGTACACTAAATCCTAACCGATAATACATCACAATGAATTACCTTATAATAGCACCAAAATGTGACAATGCATCAGGATTCTCCACCGATGGCGACCGTGAAAAGACATAAATACTTCATAATAAATACGTAAGGGAAAAAAGAAAAACCGCCTGGTGCAACGCTAAAAAAATAGGTATCTTAAAATGACTATACAAAAAAAGAAGTAAGTGTGCTAGAAAAAAACGGGCAATCAATAAAAAGAATCCTCCAAATCGGTACTAAGATAGTGATGACCTATCCTCCGGTTGGAGGGGCTCCGGAAAATGACAACACCCCCACCGCTCAGCCGATACAGATACGTGGCTGCCGAAAGTGTGCAGAGCCGGAGGCAACAGCTCCATGCGCTGGCTGTTCTTGGGTACTGCAACAGTGTACGGAACTGTGGCATCCGTCATCCGACTCTCGGACCCCCATCCTCTATGATATTTTAAGAAAAGGACATCAATACTTCAGTCCCGGACGCCCCCTTCAATCCATTTTGCAATAGTGACCCCGGTCTCCGCCGCATCGCTGCTCTCTTTCCGCAAGTGACGGCCTATTGCCACTAGCGATATGGCGTCAGATCCGGGGCTTAATGCCATTTTATTTATTTTTTTTAAAGAACATTATTCCAAAACTTCTCTCGTTTCTGACGGTCATAACCGAATAAAGTGTTAAACCCCTTTAAGAACTCGCAGCCATTGCCTTTCCACTTTCCTATGACAGGACTCGGATGCATTTGGCGTTCAGGGTCCGGGAGAAAAACTCTGGACATGTTAATTTTAAGCAACATAATATAAGAAAAAAAGAAAAACGCGTCTCGTCAGGCATCAACTGTACAGCCTTGGCGAGACGCTCGCACATTTACATAGACGTATGTGAAGAGCTCACTGAACGGCCACACGTCTCCTCTGTGAAGCTTCCGGGCAGTCTATAGAAATACCCGCGGTTTCTTACAGATTATCATTACTAAATACCGGGAACCCCTCATAACGCATTGGCTGAGCACCGCTGCCGACAACTCACAAAGCAGGATTTTTTTTCTAAAGCGTTTTCCTCTTTTTTTTTTTTAACTTGACAAATCACAAGTGCGCAAAAATAAAAAAAAATAGCATGTATTCTCCTATTGATGGGCATCGATCCCACAGGTCTCATCTCCGTGCTGTGTGGCGTGCACGTGAACGCTGCAGCCAATCGATGGAAGAAAAGGAGAGGAGACCAGAGGGACCGAAGAGGATAGTAAATGCAATTTATTTATTTTTTTTTTTTTAAGCCATGGGGTCAAGTTAAAAAGGAAGAAGCCTTATCCCTCCCATTTATAGAGCCCACGATAAGACTAGGAAAAATTACTAGAAACTTGACTCATTTTTTCACATGATCTTGGCTTAATTTTGGGGCTTTTTCTAACTTCTATAAAAAAGAAAAAAAAAAAAAAAAGACATTTCAGAAACCAGAGAAGGGTGCGATGAGGAAACAATTCATAATGGATCCCTACGATAATAAACTAAATGGCGGCGAGGACAGTAAAGCAGCGCACTGCGCCTCTGTCATCTGACCAGCATCGGCTTTTGCAGATAGGCTCCACTTACGCACGTTTTAGTTTTTGTTTGCTTTTTTGTGATGCACAACATATAATCGTCCGTGGAAAGTAAATCTACATTGCACTCACTGGTCGCACACGATCCAACTAGCAGCCGAAAAGTAAAAAATATATATATATAATTAGTGGAAAAACCATCGCTTTTATAGGTTTTGGAAATCTGCTCACCGACTCCTGGTGCGATTTTCTGATCTCCGTCCCGCCCGACGATCCCTTGTCGCCAGATTTTCCCTTTCATTCTAAATCTTTAATACGTTCAATCTTGTAACGTGCACCCCTCCCCCCCACCAAAAATCATGGCCCCTCCGAAGACCTCTTATCCCCAGAGGAGGCTTAATCCTAATGACATACTATACATGCATACGTCTAAGAAACACGGCCATTTCCTCGCCTCTCGTTTCGTTTTTCTAAACTCATTTTCTGCGTTTGTTCTGAAATATAGAAGAAAAATAAAAGTTAAATTGACTTTGAGGCAACAGATCCGAATGGTTGCAGGGATTTCCAATCAAAATCCGATTTCGTTTTTCTTTAAGGAAATTGATGTCAAATGAGCAGAACCCAGAAAAGTCTCCATCGTCCCCCCCCCCCCCCAAAAAATAATATGTTCTACAAGAAAAAAATATATATAGTATCTGATGAAATAAATGGCTAATATACTCCAGGCGACCCGTGGTACCTTCTAATCTATAGGACGTGGCCTTTTATTAAAATAAAAATAATTGATAGACTCCGGGAGGAAGCCGGCGTCACGTGTAGAGGATGCGGTGCGCCCCCGTTCAGGACGAGCCATCGGATTTATTCAGGATAATGTTGATGATTTCCCCCTCGTGTGCTTTCATGTGCTCCATAAGAAGTTCTTTGCTTGTAGACTCGAAGCCACATATGCAGCAGCAGAAGAGCAGGACGCACAGTTCTGTCGCGGGTCGGAGTAGGTTTTGCGGTTTTTCAGAGTTGCACGGGTTAGGACACGGACTGTTCACCTTTGGGTTTTCGGTGTAGGTGACTTCGGGCGCTGGGTGAGAACCGGTAATGATGCAATCGCTGTCCATGGTCACACTCCCTTCGTTTAGTGGTGATATGTCCTTCGAGGGCTCGGACTGTACCCTGAAATTAAAGTAGACGGTAAACGGGTGAATATGGGCAACGTGAACTAAAAAGGGCAAGCCAAGAACATCGCTGGCTAGGTGATAAATGTTAGAATGGAGCAAGGAGGAGTCCAACAAGTGCAAACCCAAATCCAGATCCCCCCATTCAGAAGTCATCGTGTGTGGATGGATGGGTGGTCGGGCTGAATCGGGGCGTACGACCATCTTTTGGATAAGTAGGAGTATTCTAACTAGACCTTTTGTTATTGTTTGAAGCATTAAGATTCATTTCTAATTATTGGATAAAAGATGAAAGTTCTTTCCCCACAATAAGTTCTTATGCTGCCTGTGACAAACACCTATAGTGGGTGGACATGAAGGCAGAACATATACAGTTCCCGAACCTACCGACTGCTCTGAGACATTGCCTCGTTGATTGCCTTATTCACTTGCTCGTAATTGTAGTTCTGGTCGCTGGCGTGCTTCCACATATGGGATTTTAAAGATGGAGGGTGACTGCAGACGTAGCCACAGAGTGAGCACCTGAAGGGAGAGGAAGAAGATAAATTGTAAAAGATAAAATATAAAATGTCTCCTTGCTTCATATGAATTCAGCCGGGAGCATTCGGTATAAAAGGGGCGGCCGACGTTACCTCGGACCCCGCTTGGCTTCCGTTCCGGAGGTGTTGGTCTTTCGTAGATGGACACAATAGAATGATACACTATAGTTTTGTGTCCACCAAAAAAGACGGACAACGCCGGAAAGACTCCCAAATCGAGTGTGAACAGAGCCTTATAGGATTTTAGAGGCTCTGCGGAAAACGCCGGCAATTCTCTTGTTCTTTATTTAGTGTTGCTGTCCCTGCGATCCCTTTGATTAACACGTTTGCAGCGTCACGTTGGGATTTTATCCTTCTCAAAAAGTCGACGACAACATAACTACGTGAAGTAATAGTCAAGTCGTTCTAGGATAAAACATGGAAATGATGGCGGGAATGGGCGACAGGGGAAAAATGCATTTACATAAAACTGCAGCTTAGCCGAGTGATAACTCATCACCTTCCGTCTCATTGGGGTTTCCCAGAGAGACGAGGGCAATTCGTCAAAGAGGAAGAAGCCGCAAACTGAGCGTAAATCCGCCTACCTGTATGGTTTATCAGAGTTGTGAGTTCTCCTGTGGTTTCGCACGCCGACGTACGTAGAGCTGGTGTAGCTGCACACGTCACATCGATACAACTTGGAGATGCTTGATTTGGAATCTTGGATTAAAAAAAAAAAAAAAAGTCGTAAAAATAAAATAACACAATGATCAGTCGACGTCGCGGAAAGCAAGCCCGCGTCCTCACAGTGGAAAGAGTTTAGGTGGAAAACAATTATTACAAAGAAATAATACTTCCCCGGCCGGCTTTTATGAGGGAGATAAACAAGTCGGTAGTTTGCGGCGATGCTAATGGAAAAGGTTTATTACACTAGAAACATCTAGGAATGTTTTAATGTATATGGAAACAGAGGAGGGAAAAACGCACAAGTGAATTATGGCGACCTGTTCTTAGATTAGTTGTAGAGAAAAGCAGCTGCTGTGTGGAACGTAGTATTGATTACTATGGCCGGCACTGCACCCCGGTCACACTGTAGGGTCGCACCTTAGACCGCAGACAACTACCCCTTGCATATGCTTTCTCCACTTAGTTGATTTTTCCCTTTTTTTTTATTTTAGATACTGCAGAGCAAGCAGCTGCCAGTCGCCTCTTTTCCCAGCTGCTTAAGTCCCACGGCGTCCACCTCCTAAAGACACCTTTATTACACACCATGGCGTCACTTCGCCAGTATCACACCCATTATAGGGGTAAACCTCCTTGACGGGGTTCCCTTTAATGACACTGGTACAGAAAAACTCTTACCTTCTTTATCTTCAGGCGGTGACTTTTCTTCCACGTCTTCCGTGAAAACGTGGGTCTCCTCGCTTGCTGTAGACGCGGTGTCTTGACCTCCGCGATGTCCCCGTTCATGAGTCCTTAACTGGCTCTGCAAAAAATCGTGGAGGATCAGGTAAAGTTGTAAACTCACAGACGAGTGGCCCCGTTATTCCCGTCCCTATAACAGGAGCAGTTTTCCTGCACTTTTGTAAATTAAAAGACTTTTTTTTTTTTTTGCGTTTTTGATCTCAATGTGGTAAAAAAGCTGACACAGCGTGCGTTCATGTTTTAGCAAACACGGTGCCAGGAAGTCTGAATGTCGACATGCCCGCCCAGCAATGGCTGCAATGACTGACAGTGTCAGCTGCGGTGGTGCTGGAGCTGTCAATCACTTGGAGGGGGTCTACGGAAGACGTTCATTTCCAGCTGTTTTTGTCTATAAAAATCGTCAATGAAAACACAATTCCACCCTACCTTGTAGTAGAAGGATTCGCTGCAGTGTTTGCAATCGTACTTAATGGTTTTGCAGTGGTTGATCATGTGGTTCTCCAGGTCGCCGCTGTTTTCTGCGATGTGCTCACAGATGGGGCACTGGTAAGGCTGTCTCTGGCGATGGACACGCAAGTGCTGCTTTATGTAGCCTTTGTTATCGCTGGTGTAATGGCACAGGCGACATCGGTAGGGCCGATCGGAATCGGGTATAAATTCCACCAGGTTGGTGCTGGAGCCGAGGTCGCTGTTGCATTCGCTCTGCGCGTTGTCTTGCAGCTCTTTCAGGATGTCGTCGTCGGTGGCGTTCTGATCAGTCCTCTCTCTCAGCTTCTCGATGACTTTAAGTAACGACATGCTGATGCCGCCCATTTTCATGGGAGCTTCTGCCAGTTCAATTTTCTCTTTTTCCTTCTTTTGAACATTAGGCTCTTCTTCGGGAACTTTTGAAGACCCCACCGTCGAGCAAGATACGAAGGTGACATCGTCATCTTCTTGACCGGTGTCTGGATCGATGGTACTGGAATTACAGATGAGCCGGACACTGGTTTTGGGACATTCGGCCACTCGGATAGGCATGGTGACCAACGCTTCTGCCGCCAAAGAGTGAAGCCTTAAGCACTCGGAGTTTGTCCTCCTGCGTGCGGGAGCAGAATTCTCATCAGACCCCTCAAAGCCTATGATAATCTCTTCACTCTCCACCACATTTTTATCGGCATGGTACACTTCCATAGCACCTGCGAGCTGCGGCTCGTGAGGGGTCACCTTCTTCTTCTTAGCATCCACTTCCGTACTGATCAGGAAGGGTTTCTGCGGACAGGACTCTTCGGCTCCGGGCAAACGCTCCACGATTACATTCATGTGGCCATTTGTACTTTGGCTACAGCTGATAATTTTCTGTGCGGAGGACAGAAGACTCTCTCGGATGAGGCTATCCTGCACTTTTTCGGGTATGGCGCCGTCGACAACGACGACTTCTGTCATTGGGGTTGGGGCACTAGTTTGGCTTATAACCTCAGTCCTTTTGAGCTGTACATCCATGGGCACCGAGCTTTGCTCCTGCACCACGGCGTCGCATCCCGATACCGGCACCTGCTGCTTGACGTAAAGATTTTCCGAGAGCACCGATTCGCTTCCCTGCGGTGTGTGAGCGACAGTGGAATCTGGTAATCCAGCGGACTCGTTCTCTTCTTCAAAAATCGGGTACGAGAAGTCGACCTCCCCCGCGTGTTTCCAGGCGTGCGTTTTTAACATTCGCTGCTGACCGCAGGTGTATCTGCAGATGAGGCACCGGTACAGACCATACGCTTCGTAGGCGTACCATTTCTTTCTCGCCGGCTCGGCGCCGTCTGCACACGGGGAGCCCTGCTTCTCCTCTTGGGGCTGGTTTTTATTTTGCGAGGGAGCGGTGACGTCGTTTTCACAGTGCGTCTTAATGTGCGTTTCGAGCTCGGCGTGGGTTTTAAAAGTCAAGTGGCACTCGGAGCACATCAGGATGATTTCGTTATCCTGTCCGTGATTTTTCACGTGGATCGTGAGGATCTCAAATGAAGGGGAGATAAATTTGCAAAGACTGCACTGGTAGAACATCACCTTTTTATTGTTCGGTGCGGGACTATTGGTGGCCTGGGTGCGCGGATTGTCCTCCTTGATCTTTTTGGGGCTGGGGTTTGCCAGTTCAGGCTCCTTGGATGGAGTAACATCCATCTCGTCGTCTGGGTACGAGCGTTTATTTCCTTCTGAACTGTTGCTTAATGCTTGGCTTTTCACCATTGCTGTAAGCTTCTGGATCACATTAATCAAGGGCTCGTTGCTTTTCTGCTTCACCACCGACGTTTGCATCAGAGTGTCTTTCGCATCAGGAAGCAGCAGAGGTCTACCGTCTTTATTTCCACCACCGCTTTCCTTATCTTCCATCACATCTGCAAAGACAAAAGGAAGTCGTTTAGTTTTGTGTAGGCCCCAAATGACCAGTTAGGAATAAAGGAGCTAAATAAATTAGGTTTTTATGTTATATGTATCTTTAAAACATTTTGGAAATGTTTTTTCCCTGTATCACAATCTACTGTATATAGAGGTGTTATTACTCATTGTACAGAAGGAGGAGGTGAGCTGTGACATCACCTATTGTGAATGGTGGATCCTGTGTTATCTACTGTATATAGAGGTGTTATCAGTCATTGTACAGGAGGAGGAGGTGAGCTGTGACATCACCTATTGTGAATGGTGGATCCTGTGTTATCTACTGTATATAGAGGTGTTATCAGTCATTGTACAGGAGGAGGTGAGCTGTGACATCACCTATTGTGAATGGTGGATCCTGTGTTATCTCCTGTATATAGAGGTGTTATCAGTCATTGTACAGGAGGAGGAGGTGAGCTGTGATATCACCTATTGTGAATGGTGGATCCTGTGTTATCTACTGTATATAGAGGTGTTATCAGTCATTGTACAGGAGGAGGAGGAGGTGAGCTGTGACATCACCTATTGTGAATGGTGGATATCCTGCGTTATCTACTGTATATAGAGGTGTTATCAGTCATAGTACAGGAGGAGGTGAGCTGTGATATCACCTATTGTGAATGGTGGATCCTGTGTTATCTACTGTATATAGAGGTGTTATCAGTCATTGTACAGGAGGAGGAGGTGAGCTGTGATATCACCTATTGTGAATGGTGGATCCTGTGTTATCTGCTGTATATAGAGGTTATCAGTCATTGTACAGGAGAAGGAGGTGAGCTGTGATATCACCTATTGTGAATGGTGGATCCTGTGTTATCTGCTGTATATAGAGGTTATCAGTCATTGTACAGGAGAAGGAGGTGAGCTGTGATATCACCTATTGTGAATGGTGGATCCTGTGTTATCTGCTGTATATAGAGGTTATCAGTCATTGTACAGGAGGAGGAGGTGAGCTGTGACATCACCTATTGTGAATGGTGGATCCTGTGTTATCTACTGTATATAGAGGTGTTATCAGTCATTATACAGGAGGAGGAGGTGAGCTGTGACATCAGCTATTGTGAATGCTGGATCCTGTGTTATCTACTGTATATAGAGGTGTTATCAGTCATTGTACAGGAGGAGGAGGTGAGCTGTGACATCACCTATTGTGAAAGGTGGATCCTGTGTTATCTACTGTATATAGAGGTGTTATCAGTCATTGTACAGGAGGAGGAGGTGAGCTGTGACATCACCTATTGTGAATGGTGGATCCTGTGTTATCTACTGTATATAGAGGTGTTATCAGTCATTGTACAGGAGGAGGTGAGCTGTGACATCACCTATTGTGAATGGTGGATCCTGTGTTATCTACTGTATATAGAGGTGTTATCAGTCATTGTACAGGAGGAGGAGGTGAGCTGTGATATCACCTATTGTGAATGGTGGATATCCTGCGTTTTCTACTGTATATAGAGGTGTTATCAGTCATTGTACAGGAGGAGGAGGTGAGCTGTGACATCACCTATTGTGAATGGTGGATCCTGTGTTATCTACTGTATATAGAGGTGTTATCAGTCATTGTACAGGAGGAGGAGGTGACCTGTGATATCTATTGTGAATCGTGGATCCTATTGTCTACTGTATATAGAGGTGTTATCAGTCATAGTACAGGAGGAGGTGAGCTGTGATATCACCTATTGTGAATGGTGGATCCTGTGTTATCTACTGTATATAGAGGTGTTATCAGTCATTGTACAGGAGGAGGTGAGCTGTGATATCACCTATTGTGAATGGTGGATCCTGTGTTATCTACTGTATATAGAGGTGTTATCAGTCATTGTACAGGAGAAGGAGGTGAGCTGTGATATTACCTATTGTGGATGGTGGATCCTGTGTTATCTGCTGTATATAGAGGTGTTATCTGTCATTGTATAGGAGGAGGTGAGCTGTGACATCACTTATTGTGAATGGTGGATCCTGTGTTATCTGCTGTATATAGAGGTGTTATCAGTCATTGTACAGGAGAAGGAGGTGAGCTGTGATATCACCTATTGTGGATGGTGGATCCTGTGTTATCTGCTGTATATAGAGGTGTTATCTGTCATTGTATAGGAGGAGGTGAGCTGTGACATCACCTATTGTGAATGGTGGATCCTGTGTTATCTGCTGTATATAGAGGTTATCAGTCATTGTACAGGAGGAGGAGGTGAGCTGTGACATCACCTATTGTGAATGGTGGATCCTGTGTTATCTACTGTATATAGAGGTTATCAGTCATTGTACAGGAGGAGGAGGTGAGCTGTGACATCACCTATTGTGAATGGTGGATCCTGTGTTATCTACTGTATATAGAGATGATAGTCATTGTACAGGAGGAGGAGGTGAGCTGTGACATCACCTATTGTGAATGGTGGATCCTGTGTTATCTACTGTATATGGAGAGGTGTTATCAGTCATTGTACAGGAGGAGGAGGTGAGCTGTGACATCACCTATTGTGAATGGTGGATCCTGTGTTATCTACTGTATATAGAGGTGTTATCAGTCATTATACAGGAGGAGGAGGTGAGCTGTGACATCAGCTATTGTGAATGCTGGATCCTGTGTTATCTACTGTATATAGAGGTGTTATCAGTCATTGTACAGGAGGAGGAGGTGAGCTGTGATATCACCTATTGTCGTTCCTGTGTTATCTACAGTAAAAGAGGCATTTCAGTCCTTGGGATCCTTCTTTTGATAATTAGGACACTAAAAAGTCTAAAAAATAAAAAAAAAGTTTTAAAAAAAGTCCCAGTGGCCAATGTGACATTTCATCTACCAGTTAAGGAATACACTAAATTAGTCGCCACATAAATGAAATGAGAAAAAAAAAAGGAGCATTGTCGGCTACAGGTCATGGATAATCTGTCAGTAAAATCTTTCAAACACGTAGTAAAGGAATTTGGCTGCGGGCTATCGCATCACATGGCAATGAAAGGCATAGTAAACTTATAAACGGTGACAACTTTTCATATGTGACCCTCACGTCACCTGTACGGCAATGTCTGAGGGGCAGGAGAGCAAACACTCGAGGTCTGGAGCGCTACTTGACAAGGGATCTGACAAGACGCGGAGGGAGGAATTCAATGTTGTCAGTGTATGGACATGCTGCTGTCCATGTAAAAAAAATACCGTAAATACGGCACGGTGTACGTCTGCAGCGGGATCCCTGTGTGTGGGCTGCGCTAAGACACTGCAAAAAGGTGGTGGACGTACATGGATGAATCGGACCCCCAGGGCAGCTCTCCGCTCCGGCTCATAGATGGGGGTCCCATGATTGTTGGGACACAGACAGGGATCGCCGTGGATGTATTATATTGTGGGTGGATTTCGTGGATTTGTGAACTCAGCAGGACATCGCTATATTAATCCATCATGGTAACTCTGGCCAGTCTATCGCTTTTACAGGGCACAGGTGACAACTACATCTCCAGCGATTCAACGCATCAAAAGGCAGAGGAGGGCGAGGAAATCCTTATTTCATGCACATTCAACTAATATCCAATGTGCATGAAAAAAAAATAAGTGGATCCTAAATCTTGCCGCAGGGGAAAAAAAAAAAAAAAAAAATCATGGAAAGACCATGGATTAGACACCTTGAATGACCCCGTGCGCCTCTGAGGTGTGTACGAGGACAAGGACACGAGGCCGGGATTAGCACAGGACAACAAAGCAAGGTTTACTCGAAGGGTGTAAAAGTGATCTTACAAAAAGGAAGTGTACACCAAGAAAAAAGGAGAAAGTGAGCCGGGATGAGATCACTTCCCTCTTCCCTCGCTGTAATGTCACCACAGCAGTGACCGCTGACAATACTGTGGTATGTGAGGGCGCCGGGGAGGGGGCGCAGAGCAGGCCAAAGCCGACGCTTGTCACCTACTCTGGAATGCTAAGTCCTTAAAAGTCAGCTCCGACGCCCTCTGGTGACACCACCGCTGCTCTCTGGACGCTCCGACGCTCTCTGGTGACACCACCGCTGCTCTCTGGCCGCACCGACGCTCTCTGGTGACACCACCGCTGCTCTCTGGCAGCACCGACGCTCTCTGGTGACACCACCGCAGCTCTCTGGACGCACCGACGCTCTCTGGTGACACCACCACTGCTCTCTGGCAGCACTGACGCTCTCTGGTGACACCACCACTGCTCTCTGGTGACACCACCACTGCTCTCTGGCCGCACCGGCGCACTCTGGTGACACCACCGCTGCTCTCTGGCCGCATGACGCACTCTGGTGACACCACCGCTGCTCTCTGGCCGCACCGACGCTCCTCTCTCTCCAGACGCACCGACGCTCCCTCTCTCTCCAGACGCACCGACGCTCCCTCTCTCTCCAGACGCACCGACGCTCCCTCTCTCCGGACGCACCCGACGCTCTCTCTCCCCGGACGCACCCGACGCTCTCTCTCCCCGGACGCACCCGACGCTCTCTCTCCCCGGACGCACCCGACGCTCTCTCTCCCCGGACGCACCCGACGCTCTCTCTCCCCGGACGCACCCGACGCTCTCTCTCCCCGGACGCACCGGACGCTCTCTCTCTCCGGACGCACCGACGCGCTCTCTCTCCGGATGCACCGACGCTCTCTCTCTCCTGCACACCTGGGACGACAACCACAACCGTGAGCGACGGCAAAACGTTTCCTGTGCAAACAACCTAGAGCTCTCCGGCTGCTGCCAAACTACTACTCCCATCTCTCACACACAGACTTTTTTTTTCCTCCTGTGTTTGTAAATGATTAAGAAAAAAACATATTTGGTTTTGGAGCATTTTTTTTTACCAGTGACCTCAGTGGAATTTTATGAAGTCGTTTCATGCGGGTTTTTTTTAAGTCCTAGTGAGAACCCTATGGATTAAAACTCCACGCCCCTAAGTAACCCCTAGGGTGATCACACGAAATCAGTGTGCGTTAGATTTTACTATAGCTTCTGAAGTATGGGTGTTTTTTTTTGTAAAGAACTGTGCTTGAATCCAGCCTTAAAGGGGTTGTGCACTTCTAGATGCCCCCTAATATTTGGGTCTGGGGACCTCTTGCAGACTGAGGCAGCTCCATCTCTTGCTAGGATCAACATATAGCGGTAGTGACAAATCAGCACTGCAGATAATTAGCGGCCACTGAACGGCGGCAGCGCTCATGTGAAGCCCCTACAGGCCAGTAGTGGTCAACCCCTTTAATGGTGATTTCTGGCTTTTACATTTTAGTGGCCTATACTTAATGGATTAACCTGGCTACATTCAGCTTTGCATTGGAAGGTGAGCGGGACAGGTGACATCACATCTATAGATGTGATGTCATCGATGTGGAAGTGAGCAGAGCCGAATTACCCCTTTAAACTGCCCCGGCGGCTACAGTGGGACCCCCTAAATCATATACCAGCTGATGTCATCAAGGGCGTCTAACAGTTAATACGTCGTGATCTAGACGGCCACAAATATGCATTTTAACTAGCAGCTGAAAGGCCAGAAAAGATCCACTTACCTGCCCCGAATAGAATCATGTGACTGACTACAAATGCCAGGAGCTCCACCGTTTACCCTCCGGGCCCCGGAGCTGAACTCCCGAGCAGACGGCTGGCGGTTAATGAAGCCATGTTTGTGGATTCCGCTTAGGAAGCGCATCCAGTGTAATCAGGGAGAATAAGGCCTTGTTCAGATTGAACAAGTTTTTTGGCACATTATATCAGCTGTGCTATTGACTTTTTTTGCAGGGATAAGGATAAATTAATGATTGCTGGGGGTCTGACTATTTTCAGGCAGTAATATCCATCTCCTCTCTTAGATAGGGGGGTCCTGAAGCCAGGAGTGCGGGTACAACACAGCCACGCGGGGAGCAACATTACAGAAACTGTCAAATCAACTGCTGAAAACATCTACACTTTGTACCGAAGAAATCGCAGGAGCTAAAGAAGCAGGAGTGGGAGGAAGGAGGCTATTTCCAGCCCTCGGCGGACTTACATGGCTGCAGATTCCATGCATTCTGCCGCCGCCGGGATATCAAATATCAGAGGTTACAGCGACAGCTCTGCTTGGGCTGAATAGAAAGGGGAAAAATATTATTAAAAAACCTGCACAATGGAAGTCACTGGAAAACATCAGCAATGGATTTTGCTGTAAAACCTAAATGTGTTATTATCGGATTTTGCCTTCGTAATTGCAAATGGTGACGAACCAGCAGACACCGAGCGCGCGGCAGATCTCCAAGCACATTATTCCCACCAAGTGGAGCTACAGTTTTGCAACTCTTATAGCTCCCTCTAGTGGTGGCTGCAGACAGGAAGTTATGTATCTCTGTATACAGGGAGCTCCCCCTAGTGGTGGCTGCAGACAGGAAGTTATGTATCTCTGTATACAGGGAGCTCCCCCTAGTGGTGGCTGCAGACAGGATCTTATGTATCTCTGTATACAGGGAGCTCCCCCTAGTGGTGGCTGCAGACAGGATCTTATCATGTATCTGTATACAGGGAGCTCCCCCTAGTGGTGGAAGCAGCCAGAATCTTATGTATCTCTGTATACAGGGAGCTCCCCCAAGTGGTGGCTGCAGACAGGATCTTATCATGTATCTCTGTATACAGTGAGCTCCCTCTAGTGGTGGCTGCAGACAGAAACTTATGCATCTCTGTATACAGGGAGCTCCCCCTAGTGGTGGCTGCAGACAGGATCTTATCATGTATCTCTGTATACAGGGAGCTCCCTCTAGTGGTGGCTGCAGACAGGATCTTATGTATCTCTGTATACAGGGAGCTCCCCCTAGTGGTGGCTGCAGACAGGATCTTATCATGTATCTCTGTATACAGTGAGCTCCCTCTAGTGGTGGCTGCAGACAGAAACTTATGCATCTCTGTATACAGGGAGCTCCCCCTAGTGGTGGCTGCAGACAGGATCTTATGTATCTCTGTATACAGGGAGCTCCCTCTAGTGGTGGCTGCAGACAGGATCTTATGTATCTCTGTATACAGGGAGCTCCCTCTAGTGGTGGCCACAGACAGGAACTTATGTATCTCTGTATACAGGGAGCTCCCCCTAGTGGTGGCTGCAGACAGGATCTTATCATGTATCTCTGTATACAGGGAGCTCCCCCTAGTGGTGGCTGCTGCCAACACTACTTAAATGAGTATTCCAATCTCCAAAATATTAACTATGTAGTAGGTATAATAATAATAATAATATTAGAAAATACCTCCAAATAGCCATGTAGTATAGTTTTGCTGATTCGCTATGTCTCTTTCCTCATGTGCAGGCATTGCAGGACCTTAGGTATCCATGGTCACGACCACTAGCTGTCACTATATTAGTGGACATAACCATGGATACCTAAAGTCCTGCAAATGGGGTAAGTGACATGACTTATCAGAAAAACTATACTAAAATTTCTAATTGGGGGTATTTTCTAATATTATTATTATACCGACTACATCTTGGAGATGGGAATACCCCTTTAACCTTTAGTTGTGGGCCTTTGCATGGAATTTGGAGTTCTCTGTATAAAGAAATTGAGCTTACTTTTCATATTTTGGAGTAGAATTTGCTGACAAAAGCGTTTAGCTCAGTTGTGGACAGTCACCTTTTTTTCTTTGGGAGAAGGTGTGTTCAGGATGAAGCTCCAGAGACAGAGGCGTGAACCCAGTGTTAGACATACAGATAATTCACATGTACCCAAGGAGCGTCGCTTTGTTGAGTATCCCGCTTGCCTTCGCTGTACCCGAGCCAGGAAATATAAAGCCTACGGTTTCCTCTTTAAATATCACAAGTGCCTCTCAAGGACAGGAGAATAGTAAACTGTGACACTCGTTAGTGATAGGGTCTGTAGTATTACCTCTAATGACGAGTCTGGAGAAAACAAAAGTTAGTACCGGAGGGCACCACCAAATAAGAGGGATACACCCGAGGCCTGTCAAAACGCAAATAAGAAAGTATACAAGGAAAAAGCTACAGACCAAGTACACAGGGACCACCTTGAATAATCAAATACTTTATTAGGTGCAACAGACAGCCGAAAAAACACCCACAAGTCATGAGTGCTATACAAGTTCCCCCATCCTCTCTATAAAAGTGACATTACCTACATGATTAATAAAAGGACAGCTATGCCCATGTATACCAGTCTACACATAAGTGAACATGATCAGCACACCAAAAAAATCCAAGGAAGAATTGTACCCGAGTCATCAAAAAATCATGAAGGCACTAATTGTTGTGAGCATATAATAATCCAATGAGGCGATATACACAATGGCCTGAACACTGACCACGGCAAAGAAAGGTGCAAGGGCGACATAGAAATACGAAAGCAAACGCTCCAGTAACGTAGAACCATATGAAACACTAATGGCTGGATAAAGGAAATATTCAATTATATCCCAAGTACACACGGCAATAATATGGCACAATACTACATGAAGCAGTAAAATAATGGCAAAATAAAGTGCATTTAGAGACCAGGAAATCCTGAATCAGCATCAAGTGTTATTTCTAGACAAGAAATGTCCAAAGAAAGATAAATGGACACCGAATCTCCACCTGGATAAAGGGAGGAATACCCTGGATCTAATAGTAATAAATAACACGGCACTCAATCACGGACAGGTATTTGGTGCACAAGTCGGGTCTCCAGCCCAATAATCAATAAAACTCGGCACATTGAATGCCGAGTTTTCTTTATTATTACCCTGGATCTAAAACACCTCACAAGGTGCCAGTGGGCAAGGTGGTCCTGCCTAAAGAAAGGCACATGCAGAGGGCTATACAAAAGTCCGACGCGTGTCGCCACCCTAAGAGGCTTTGTCAGGGGCCAGCCCGGAGTCTGGAAAAAACGTCATAGTGAGATGGTGAAGTTTTGATCAATGGTGGACCCCAAGAATAAAGCGGCAGAAGAACTTCTCTTCCTGGGCATTCGTCATGTACGTACTCAGGATCCGCAGAAAAACGCCCGCTCACTGCCCGGTTCCTGCCTCCAAGGTGGCAATTACAGCTGGTGCAGTTTACAGACAGAAGATCTTTGATGCCAAGTATTGACCAAGGATAGAGTGGTGGTCTGAATGGAGCAGGGGTGCGCATGCCCGGACGGGGCGGCAGAGTACCAACCTCTGGATCACTGCAGACCCCAGCAGTCAACCAGTTGTCCCCAATCCTATGAAAAGAGGATAGCTTGGAGTTATTCTGGGAATAACCCTTTCATGACCACTAGGGCAGGAAGCATGAGACACCAAGCAATCCGTGGAAAACGTGGCCATAGACACAAGGTAACTGTAAGGTGATATTTTGATTAATCAATAGCATAGATTGTTTTTTTCAGGATCTCTGCTTGCTGTCATGGAGAAGAAAACTAGCTCTAGCCATGTCCAACTGTGCATGGCTCATCCCTGTGTATTGGAGCTCGGTCTCTCGAGTGAAAGTGGCAGGCGTCTACATAAATGAATCACATTCTCCAGATACTCTACATCTGCTCACGGCCGTACCTCAGCCCCAGCTGATATCTGAGCCCCGTGGGTGGGTCCCGGTGTGTTCAGGATGTGGTTTGTGAGAGATGCATAAAGCTAAATACATAGAAGAGAAAGGACAATGGCCGCCGAGGGACACCGATGTAACGTGCCTGGCAAGTTCTCATGCTGTCACTGAATGGCGACAGCCATTGTTCTCATCTAGGTAACCTAACACCGTTACATTGTATCAGTCTAAACAATCCTCTGAATGCAGCAATGTTTCCTCCGGCTCCTGTAGTTGCTACAATGTGTCAGCGCAGATACTGGACCTGTACAAGGTGAGGATGTGCAATACCCAGCCGCGGCCACTATACAGGGGACGGTGCTGTGCAGCACTTCAACTGAGCACTTCCGGCCGCCGAGGACAGCTGATGGGCAGGGGGTGTCGCGTGTCTCACCAACTCCACCGATCAGATAGTGATGACTTATCCTAGCATTAGGCCATCAATGAAAACCCCATTAAAGGGCATCTGTCAGCCCAAACCAAGTGCAAAGCCTTGTAAGGGATATCGCTACTATAAAATAAATCACACCTTTAGTAGTCTAATCGCTGCCTCCACTCTCCAAAAACTGAAATTTCAAACATACACGTTAGAGCAGGGTTCGCCAACTCCAGTCCTCAAGGCCCACCAACAGGTCATGTTTTCAGGATTTCCTTTGTTTTGCACAGTTGATGCAATTATCACCTGGGCAATACTAAGGAAATCCTGAAAACATGACGTGTTGGTGGGCCTTGAGGACTGGAGTTGGGGAACCCTGCGTTAGAGTGCTTGGTGCACGCTGCGTGTGGCCAGGGGGGGTTCTCAGTGCTTCACTCCACCCATTGGTTTTGCATGACCCCGCCTACTTCACTGAATATTGACAGCTCTTGTTTGCCAGGAGTGAGCACTGGGGAAAAGTGTCTCACATGACTAGACCATGTGGCCGCTCCCCAGGTGGCTGCTGCCCGCACACAGTCACCGCTTCAGAGTAAAACACACTGCAATAACGCCGGCAGCATCCAGTTCATGCCGCCTTTGGGCCGGGCCACATGAATCCCACATGTCAGTTTCCAGATCAGCCACAATTCTGGTGCATTGACCTCAGTGAACCTCCCCGAAGTGAATCACATGCAGATTGTTACCGGATTTCATGGTGTGGATATGGCCCAGATTTTATGCCTAAAAATCCCTTTTAGGCCGGTGTCATACTAGCGATGAATACGGACGAGTGCTATGCGATTAAACATCACAGCACTCAGACCAATATTCATCTATGGGGTAGCTCCCATCAGTTTTTTTTTCTCTGTGGTTTTTAACGTGCCAGTGAAATCGCAGAATGCTGTGATTGTCACCGACACTCGGCAGAGTCTCGACTCACTCGCACCCATATAAGCCTATGGATTTGCAGCGGCGCCCGTGGGAGGACATTGCTGCGAATTCACATAGCTATCCGGAGGTGGGCTTGCGGCAGATTTGCAGGGTACCGTGGGAGGACATTGCTGCGGATTCACATAGCTATCCGGAGGAGGGCTTGCGGCAGATTTGCAGGGGTACCGTGGGAGGACATTGCTGTGGATTCACATAGCTATCCGGAGGTGGGCTTGCGGCAGATTTGCAGGGGTACCGTGGGTGGACATTGCTGCGGATTCGCATAGCTGTCCGGAGGTGGGCTTGCGGCAGATTTGCAGGGGTATCGTGGGTGGACATTGCTGCGGATTCGCATAGCTGTCCGGAGGTGGGCTGGCGGCAGATTTGCAGCGACGCCTGGGGATGGATTCGCTGCAGATTTTCCCCTGCTACCTACCCTGGCCTGCAGGACGGTTTCATATGTCTATGCTGGCAACATTCGGCCCGACTCCTGGATCCAAGGATCTCCGCTAACCGGCTCACGGCACATATAAAGCAGCTTTTGACGTGTGAGTAACTCATATAAAGGATTAGTCTCATTTTTTTTTTTTTTTAGAAATTGCTACTTATACTTCCCCTGATCGCTGGCGGGATAAGGGGTCCGTCCACTAGGATCCCCTCCATCTAAAAAGGGCTGGAAGACAAGACTTTTGCACCCCCACTCCATTCACGAGCTACAGGTCTGAGTACGACGCAGGGTGTGCACGTCTGTCCTCCGACCCTTTTAGATGGGTGGCTATGCCGAGCCCCAGTGGTCGGACCCCTCTGATCAGTGCTAACCTCAGTATAACCCTTTAAATGCCAGTTTCTTAGCTCACTGAAAGCAAAGAGAGATCTTAACATGTAAATTTAAAAAGGCAAAACAGCAGAACTTGTAGAAAAGCCGCCTCCGGCGTATTCTGCACCTTACAAACGCCACGGAAGGGACTACAACTCCCAGCACGTCCTCATGCCCATCCAAAAGGAGCTTCTACAGTCACCAGAGATGAGGCAAGGGGAATTCACTGCTTCTTTGCAGCTTTTGTAGGGACTGGAGACTGGCGGGCAAGGCATGCTGGGACTTGTAGTCCCGCCGCAGTCACGTGACCGCCTCGGAGCGCCGTTGCTCTCGCTGTACTCGGGCAGGGAGGGAGGGGAAGCTGGCAGCCTTTTGTTTTGGTCAGGCAACGTGACAACAAGGGGAAGGGGCAGGCCACACACAGCAGCAGGAGGCAGACACGGCCTGTTACCAGCTCCATCCACCGCCCCTCACTGCCGACGCTTCAGGGCAGACCACCCGCCACCTCTCCGCCCCCAGACTAACATGAAACCGAAGAAATACAAGCTTAGACACCCTACCGGGTAAGGAAGAAGCCGCCGCAAACTCTCCTCTCCGCTCCTCTCTCCTCTCAGGCGTTTCAAAATGGCGGCGTGCAGGAGGTGGATCACGTGACCCGACATGACAGGTCAGGTGGGCCCCGGCCGTGACGTCACCGAGGGCTCGGCAGCGGGAGGGAAAGTGGTGGGCGGTGCTTAAAAGAGGCGGGAAGTGGCGCGGCGTCACCTCACACACAGACACCTGTCAGCTGGTGAAGTGCGTGACACAAGAGCCGTCTATTAACCTGCAGCTTGTATCTAGCCCGAGCTGCTGTGTGACTACGACTCCCAGCATCGTCAAAACCGCTTTATAGACTTATTACCTCACAAATAACCGTCAAAAGTGGCGCCATTTCTGCCCTTCTGAAGCACGTAGTACATAATCATCGCAGTATGGCCGTTTTTGTGAGGGATTATCCCTATTTAATCCTTCAGAATCACATATGTACAGTAATAATTACAAAAAACGCAAAATTTCTGTCAGAAAAGCCACAACGCTCCATTAAAGCCAAGTTTCAGGACATACTTTAATCATTTCTGCGTCCTGTTGTTGCATATCTCCGTCCTCGTCCGTTTTTTGTGAGGAATTGTCCGTAGTTCTTCCTTCCAAAGCACAAATACTAACAACCTGACAGAAAAATGGTTAAAAAAAATGCAAATATGCCCCAAATTTCAGTCAGTGGCTGCAACATGGTTAATAAAGTCATGTTTTAGGATATATAAGAACAATCTCTGCCCCCGGATTTAGTCCTGCGGATGTATATTCCCGTCCTCGTCCATTTTTTTGTGAGGAATTGTCCGTATTTCGTCCTTCCAAAGCGCAAATATTAACAACCTGACAGAAAAAAGGTTAAAAAAATGCAAATATGCCCCAAATTTCAGTCAAATAAACCAATAAAGTCAAGTTTTAGGATATATAAGAACAATCTCTGCCCCATGATTTAGTCCTGCGGTTGTATATCCGTTTTTTGTGAGGAATTGTCCATATTTTGTCCTTCCAAACCAGAAATATTAACAACCTGACAGAAAAAAGGTTAAAAAAAATGCAAATATGCCCCAAATTTCAGTCAAATAAGCCATTAAAGTCAAGTTTTAGGATATATAAGAACAATCTCTGCCCCATGATTTAGTCCTGCGGTTGTATATCCTTTTTTGTGAGGAATTGTCCGTATTTCGTCCTTCCAAACCACAAATATTAACAACCTGACAGAAAAAAGGTTAAAAAAATGCAAATATGCCCCAAATTTCAGTCAAATAAGCCAATAAAGTCAAGTTTTAGGATATATAAGAACAATCTCTGCCCCATGATTTAGTCCTGCGGTTGTATATCCTTTTGTGTGAGGAATTGTCCATATTTCATCCTTCCAAACCACAGATATTAACAACCTGACAGAAAAAAGGTTAAAAAAATGCAAATATGCCCCAAATTTCAGTCAAATAAGCCAATAAAGTCAAGTTTTAGGATATATAAGAACAATCTCTGCCCCATGATTTAGTCCTGTCGTTCCCTAACCATCGTCCTCATCTGTGCAACCATTTTTGTCAGGAATTCTCCATATTTAGTCTCTTTGGGGCACAAAAATTAAAAACCTGTAGATAAAAAAAACACAAAAATGTCCAAAATTTCAGTAAAAAAAAGTCTACTTGGCCACTTAAAGTCAAGTCCTAGGCCGAATACCTCAATAATTTACTATCGTGTCGTCCATGATCAGATGTTGATATGTTTGTGGCATTTATATATGACGGCCATGAAGTTATTATATATTTTTTTTTACTTTTCACCTTCTTTTTGTATTTTTTATGAGCCAGCGTTGCGTCATTCTCAGCCGACAGACGGCTTTGCAAACCTTATAATAAATATGTATTAAAAAAAATAAATATTAAAAATGTAGCTAATTTAAAACAGAAAAGTAAAAAAAAATAATAATTTAAATTAGATATAAAAATTAGGCAAAAATATTGCTTTCATTTTAAAAAAGTAATAAAAAATAAATCACATCTGCTTTAGTTTAAGTGAAAAAAATAATAATTTCACTAAAAAAATAAATGAATCCATGCTTTCAATGAAATAAAAAATAAGCAAAAATATAGCTTTAATTCAAAAAGAATATACAAAAATTAATGAAATAAAAATGAAATAAAAACTGCTTTAGTTTAAGTAAAAAAAAATAAAAAAATGAAGAAAAGCTTCAATTTGATTATAAATAAATGAATAAATAAATAAATGCTATGAATAAAAAAATAAAATAAAAATAAATATTGATTTAATCAAAATAATAATAATAATGACAGCAAATTAAATAAAAAAAATAATAAAACCTGATTAGTTTAAGTAAAAAAAATAAAAAATGACGAAAAGCTTCAATTTGATTATAAATAAATGAATAAAAAATAAAATAAAAATAAATATTGATTTAATCAAAATAATAATAATAATGACAGCAAATTAAATAAAAAAATAATAAAACCTGATTAGTTTAAGTAAAAAAAAATAAGAAATGAAAACAAGCTTTGATTTAAGTAAAAATAAATGAATAAACGCTGTGAATGAAATAAAAATATGTAGAAATAGTTTTTAATTTTATTTTCTTTCCTCTGCAGCTAGACCTTCATATACCGTGAAGCCGCAAAATAAAAGAAACATTAAATTTGATGGAAATTTCATCGCTTTCCCTGATTAAATTTTGATGGAGGCTGAAGACCCTACTCTACCCCCCCACCCAAAAAAAAAAGTGAGTGTCTGATATAACCTGACTGACATTCGGTATAATTATTAGTATTTAATTACGGGATTTTTATGAGTGACACATCAGTGGAGCGAACGGGGGTAATTATTCGGTCGTGAGTGACAATTTTTTAAAAATGTATGCTTGTCACTGACAATGATGGACATTTGCTAAGCGGGGGAATCGAAAGCTGCCACGGTTTGTTGGCCGACGTGACTGACGTTAAGGGTTTTTTACGTCGAAAAGCTGAAACCATAATGAATCGGTTATCATATTTATGACTGACAATCTTAACAATGCATCGGGGTCCCGGCGTGGACATGAGTGATACCATTTAGATGTAAAAGTGAGATTCGGGGCTGCTATAATAGGTCTGCATAGCTTGCACTTTATTCCCGGCTGTCATGCACAGCGAGCATTCTTCATTAAATGTCACGAGATGGCAGCTCTGACAGCGGGGAAAAGTAAATGTGGCCTAAAGGTGCGCTTCAAGACAATATGCATAATATATTTCACCATACCTTCGTCTGTTTTTTTTTAATATATTAAAAAAAAAAGTAATTTGCGCTGCATGGTAATTTTTCATGTCCTGCCAAACCATTCTCAACATTTGCTAGAAATTTTTTAAGGGCTCCCCCCGCTCCGTAAAAACGCCATTAGTAAAGTCAGTTCCTGACTAAAAAAAAAAAAAAAAATAATAAAAAAAAATCCTTAACTATTAAAATCCACGAAAGGTGTACAAATGCCTTTACTGCGTAGCAGCGGGAAAACACGCTGCGTGCTGGGGAAGTGAGAAGCGATACCATAAAGATCCTCCGGGATGTTCTTACGTTACGAAAGCCTTCTAACTATATATAGGAAAAAAATAATAATAATAATAATAAAAAAAAAAAATTTTTACTTTTTTTTTGTGGGGTTGGCCTGTAAAATATCATTACATCCAGCTCTTTCCTGCATGCTAATTTTCTCATGCAAGCAAGAGGTAAAATAATATATTTTAGACAGGGACGTTACACACAAAATAGTTACATTTTCGATTACGTAATTTCATTTTTTTTACTCCACTAAAAAAAAAAAAAATATATATATATATATAAAAAAATATGGAAAATGTTCTAGAAAAAAATTCAAGGCCTTCTGCATAGATAGATGTCTGTAAATCGGGTTTTGAAAAATGTAAAACTGTAGCCAGGATGTCACTTACAATTTCAGGACTGGAGACACTTAAATGGATTATTTTAGATATTTCTCCAAAAATTTGGTTAAACTCCCATGGATGAATTATGGTTTAAAGATATTTTTTTTTGTATATTTTAAAATATATATTTTCAAAGTTTTTTTTTATACTTTTTTAGTTTTTCTACTTATTTAAAAAATATATATTGCAAAGACAACCATAGTTGGCAGTAAAAAAAAAAAGAGGGGTATAATCAATCATGTTCGCTGGCTATCATGCAGGCAAGAGGTAAATTAATTTTTTTAAGACATGGAAATTATTTTAAAGTATATATTTTTTAAAATAAAAAAAAAAATTAAAGTTTCAGTAAAATATATTTCTTAAATATAAAAATATATTAAAACCATAATTCATACATGGCAGTTAAAATACTGTAAATTCTGATTTGGGAGAAATATCAAAAAGGCATACATTTACTGAAATTGTAAGGCCTAATTTTACTGTATGAAAAGATGGTTTACTAATATCTATGCAAAAGGCCTGAAATTGACTTTTTTTTTCTGAAAAAGGTTATTTAGGTTATTTTTAGTGGAGTGGAAGAAACATAACATAATAAAAATGTAACCATTGCAAAAACAACCATAGTTGGCAGTAAAAGAAGTGTTAAGTATCAAAAGGGATCTCATAACGTTCTTTATCTGTATATTTGGAGGGTGAAAGTGAAACGTGCTACAACAAAGATCCTCCGAGAAGTTCATTTGTTCCGAAAAATTTTTTTTAACTATATACAAAAAAATATTATTTTTTTGGGGAGGGTTGGGCCTAGACAATATGGGATTCGCATGTGCAAATGTGTAAATTATTTTAGATTTATTTCACACAGAAAAATTACATTAAAAAACATACTTATTAAGTATTAAAAATGTCTAAAAAAATATCTAGAAACCACAATTCATACAAGAAAGTTCCAATTCCAATTTTGGAAAAATATTAAATCCGGGAATAAGAATAATCCGTATAAGTATCTTTAGTCCAGAAATTCTAAATGACGTTCGGGTTGCATTTGCAGTATGCAAAGCTGGTTTACGAACAGTTTTCTCACATCTATGCAGAAGGCCTGTAAATTTGTTTAACTTTTTTTTATCTGAATTTTTTATTTTTTCCCAAAATGTTTAATTCAGTAAAAAAAACCATAACAGTAAATGTAACTATTGTAAAGACGTCCATAGAAGTGTTTAATTAGCTGGGTAACTACGGATCATGATGGATATTGTGGTCCAGGGGTTATTATTTTTTTTTAATTATAACTTTTTCCTAGTTGGTTCTAGATTCATAGTATAGTGTGTAATACCATTGTAATATGTGTTATTTTTTTTTTTTTATTATTTTTTTACAGAAGTAGGAGAGCTGACTTAGTTACAGAAGTGAAAATGATAAACCATTTGAGGTCACCTGAACCACAACTGAATACTGAATCAGGTCTGTCATACAGCACCCTTGATATTTACCATATGTGTATTACTATACTTCCACATTCCACCTTTTCTCACAGATGAAATAAAATGTTCCACAGCATTTGATATTGGAAAAGTATTTTGCTATCGCTCCTATTGCAGCTTTTAGGCCCCCAACAGCAGCATGTTGCATGCCCATATAATATAACAGCCATAGAGACATCATGCGTCCTTGTGTAGGCTTCATGCACTGGGTCATGGCTGTCGTAATGTGATACATGTCTGGTTTGGACATTCTCCTACAGTTTTGGTGCTGCAGAACATATTTCCGACGCAGTACTAAGTTACCAAACCCATCCTACCTAGGAACATTTTAGCTAATAAATTTGCATGACCCTGGAATACTCATGTGGCAGCTGGACTGTAGCCTTGCAAAAGACCTTCTACCTGCCTGAATCCCCAACTTCTCGGCCAGCTAATCAAATAGAAGATGCCGGCTGATAGGAGGCAGTTCATAGGATTCCCATCCAGCAGACATGGAGTATTGATGTGACCACTGGACTAGGGTCCTGAGAAATGATTCTATCATCTCTACTAAATACTGTATATATGGGACTAGTAATCTGTGGCTATAGTGACATACCGCAGACATTTCTGTGACTGAGGGTACATGGATCTTTGAAAACCATAAAACAGTATGTTAAAAAAAAAAATTATGCAGTTTTTGGTCCGGATTCTGTGCCAAAGTCTTCTTAAGGCCGGCGTCACACTTGCGAGTGTGATGCGAGTAAGTCGCACGACTTTCTCGCATCAACACCCGGCACGGCCGCCCGCTCTCGGACCCGAGTGTGCGGCTGCATAGTAATACATGCAGCCGCACACTCGGGTCCGAGAGCGGGCGGCCATGCAGGGTGTTGATGCGAGAAAGTCGTGCGACTTACTCGCATCACACTCGCAAGTGTGACGCCGGCCTTAGGCTACATTCCCATGATGAGCTCTTGGTGAGTTTTTGATATTTCAGATTTTCTGCACCCATTAAGTAAAATAGAAATAAATAATAATAAAAAATAATAAATAGGTTACTTGCATTTTTTAGAAAGTAAGAAGCGTTAAAAAACTCTCCAAAAACTCATTGTGGGAACATAGACTTAAAAAGGGCTGCAAATCTGTTTGGAACAAGCCTCCCCAATCAATTGAAAAGGAAACTACACCGATAGTGCACACGTGTAAATCACGGCAAAACACACGTTTCTGTCACCGGTTTTTTTTGCTCAGTTTTGTCATGAGAACACAACCAAACACACACTATTGCTACACTCCATATTAACTACAGTGGCACGTAAAAGTTTGGGCGCCCCTGATCAAAATGACTGTTATTGTGAACAGTTAAGCAAGTTTAAGATGAAATGATCTCTAAAAGGGCTAGAGTTAAAGTTGTGTTTTAGGCAAAAAATATATTGTAATTTCCTACATTTTAAAAATTATAAAAAGGAAAAAAGTTTGGGTACCCTTGGTGATGTGTACTCAGATAACTGTAACCAAGGTTTCAGATCTTAATTAACCTGTTAGGGTTATGACTTATTCACTATCATTGTTAGGAAAGACCAGGTGGTGCAAATATCCCAGCTTTATAAAAACCCAGCCTCCTCTATCCTTGTGCCAAAATACAGCAGTCATGGGTTCTCCTATGGAGATGCCTAGCACAATGAAAATAGTGACATCGAGTCACCATGGCAACAATTGGGACCCCACGTCACGCCGAAAGGTCTCCAAGGGGCTTTCATCCCTCTGCCTGCTCCTGGAATGCTGCTATCGCGTTCTATAACAGGATTTAGGGGGTTAAAGTGCTGGTAGCTGTACCGGACGGCTCCTGGAACTGAGTGACGGGTGTCAGCTGTCAGAATCGGCTGACACTCGGCGGCGATCGCGCACAGCTTGTGTGCGTGCACAATTTCGATGTAGTAATAATACGTTCCGCATCAATAAGGCCCTGGGTGCATGGACGTATTATTTCTGCAAATGTCGGAAAGGGATTAAGCATGAGGGTGGATAAATCATGCTTTGGTGTTGTGTTGCAGCAAATGCACAGGGAACATTTCACAGGTAGAGGGAAGAATGGATTCAATGAAATTTCAACAAATTTTTGATGCAAACATAACACCATCTGTAAAAAAAACTGAAGGTGAAAAGAGGAAGAGGATGGCTTCTACAAATGGATAATGATCCTATACACACGTCACAATCCACAATAGACGACCTCAAAAGGCACAAGCTGATGGTTTTACAATGGCCCTCACAGTCCACTGATCTAAACATCATTGAAAATCTGTGACTAGACCTCAAAATAGCAGAAGATTCAAGACGACCAGGAATCTCACAGAACTGGAGGAATTCTCCAAGAAAGAATGGATGAAAATCTCTCAAACAAGAATGGAAAGACTCTTGTCTGGCTACAAAAGGTGTTTACAAGCTGTGATACTTGCAAAAGGGGGGTGCTTCTAGGTACTCACCATGCAGGATGCCCAAACTTTTGCATCGGCCCATTTTCCTTGTTGTAATTTTTAAAATGTGAAAAAAATGACAATATATTTATACTTTTTTTTGGCCTAAAATACAAAGGAAAATAAATTTCTGCAGCCAATCTGCTGTATGTGAATATACTGCGACAATAACAGTGTTTGCTAGCTGTTGTCTGGTTAGTAATTGAAAAAAAACAATTTCCTTGCTCCTTAAAATATTTCCTCCTTGTCAGCGACAGTCAAAGCAGCTCTACAATATAAGCACCCGGCCGAATTACTCCCTATATCTAACTTTGGGGAAAGATGCATTAAAGGGTTCATCCAAGGGTTTGAGAAATTAAACCAGCTGCTGCTCCATCTCGATGCTCAGCTGGTCGCACGTCGGCTTCCTAGAAAAGTTGTGTTGTATCGTCATGTGATTGCAGAAGCCAATCATGCTCATCATCACCTGAGTAATATGGTATATATGATAGGCTACCGATACACTGCATCTTAGCACTTAGCCTTTACTATATGTCAAGAGCATTTCCTGATGTATGCTGTAACATCCCACAGACCCCCATTCACCAGAGGTCAAAAGTGTTTTATTTTGGGCTCCATCTGACTGCATTCTGCGCTTTTACATACATTGATCCACTGGAAAAAAAATCATATACTGTGCAATGTTTTTTTTCTACCCATAGTATCACCACTGAGGCCACTGATTGGCTGCAGTGGTAACACTCCAATACATTATATCATCGCTCTAAGGGCTTGTGCAGATGACCATATTTTCGGTCTGAATGCGATCTGACAACACATCGGACCGATGTCATTGGTGCACTTGTCTGATTTTTTTCCTTGGACGTAGGAAAAAAATTTCAGCATGCCCAAGTTTGATCTGATGTTTGGATCGCACTTGGCCATGCAAGTGAATGAGTTGATGGATAAAATTGGACCACACCCAGATGAGTTCAGTCCAATTTTCACACACTGACAGAATGGAGAAGATGAAGAATTTTTTTTTCCATCTTTTCCTCATCCAAGAAAATCGTATCGCACTTTGATTAGAGTGTGGTTAGCATAATCGGCCTGATTTTTTCAGATGAGAGAAAATACGGTCGTGTCACCCTAGCTTAAGCTAAGTTCACATGGCCGTATTTTCGGTCTGAGTGCAGTCTAAAAACTGACATCACACAGAGAGCACTGAGACCGATGTTATTAATTTAGACTGTTCAGTTGTGTGTATTTTTTTCTCGGAACGAAATCTACTCGTGAAAACGAAAGTGCAGCATGCACTAGTTTCTTCAGTATGTCAAATAAAACTCGCCTATTCAAGTCTATGGTTTGGCCAAAAAAAAATCTGACCCCATATGTATTTCATACATAAGTTAATTGAGATGAAGATTGAATAGTTTTTCAAGATAAAAGATGTTTTTTTTATTTGCTTGTGTGAATTTAGGCTAAGAACCTACACCAAGACCCAGAGGTTACACTTGAGCATCAACACCGGAGTGGCGGGAGACTTAACAGGTCAGTAGTGGATTTTTTTTTAAATTTTATAACATTTCATGCAGCTAATTTAAAGGGGAGTATGGGAATAATTGTTATTTGCCCATAGGCATGCAGATTTAGTAAAATAAGAAACACAGCTCACACTTCCCATGTCCAGCGCTGTCTTTCTGACGCTGCTCTGTTCATTGTTGCAGCCATCACATGCACTGTAGTCGTGATGTTACGGCTGCACCTGGTCAACAAAGTCCGGCACAGTGACGGTAACGCTGGACAGGGGGTTTGGTATTTTCTAGGCAACCCTATAGACAGATAAAAGTTAATTCCTGGCAGCCCCTTTAATTCCTTAAACTCTCGGACTACCCTTGTAACTGCAGTCTCAACTGAATCTTGTGTTATTGTATGGGGTTCGGCTCAACATTACATTAGGCCAATAAATGACTGCTAAGGTCATGTGGGTAGAGAACTCTGGATAAACACAAAGGCGTTACATCAAGTAAGTAATGACTGTTTTGTTATTTTATGCTATTTACTAACTTAAGCTTATTTATTTTTTTACAGATTACAAAACAAGACCTTTTAATCCACTGTTTGCTCTAATTAATAGGTCTCATAATAACGCAATACTTCTTATACCCATATCTTGTTAATTTTTTTTATTTGTGCAAAGTATATAGATAAAAAAATATATAGACACAGTAAATTTTGTGTTGATAAATACACAATTACAATTCAGGAGTAGAAAGATACAGAAATGGCACTCCTCAATTAATATTGTCACTGTGGAGGAAAGACGAAGGGACAAAAATAAACCAGCACTGACCTTGAGATGGCAGCAGAATTACAGTAAACCCTTTCCTCCGCTGTCCATAGCACACAGCCGATTAAAATGTGCCATGGATGGAAACAAAAAAAATAATAATGATTGTTGTAATTTTATTACTGGGACATTCAGTCAATAAAATTAATTCAGAATGACATTCGCACTGTATACAATTCTTATTAGTTATAAAATTCACACTTAACCCTCTGTCTTTTGAACCAGGTTTTATTGCAAGAGACAATGCAGCCCATGATGATGCCCATAACGTCCACTAATCCATTGCAACCTTTTGATACGCGCTCTATGCCATATTCATATAAATGATTATTAACGTAAACTAATAACATGCTCAATATGCTCACATTTGCTTAACCAGGGCAGTTCCACACTCACAGATAGGAAGTCCTAAGCGCTCTGCAGGCAATATAGTATTCTTCATAAATAGTGAAATAAACCTACAGTAATCACTGGCGCTGAATTTGCTCTGCATTCTAAATGAAACAATATTTTTATTACCTCCATAGACATAAAATAAGCTTACGTTTAACGAAATCCGGTTAGATTTTTATTTGGATCTATGGGGTCGACATAAAAAAAATTGCAGTGTTTTACATCCCATGCAGTGCTATATAGCCATAATACAAGTTTTATTATATTTTTATCAGCAGTTTGTTACAGAGCACAAATATAGTTAAACATCAGCAATAAAATGAATAGTGTTCAAAATGTTCTGTAATCCTGGCAGAGATGCTTTCTGGGCAAATATTTCCTGTTGGGCTTCTAATGTTTAAGGTTTCTTAATCTACAGTAAGGTATATTTTGCATTTTACCTGTTTATACAATTAAGAGAAATATAGGGACTGGTATGAAAGAAATAAAATAACATGTCCTCACGTGTACATAAATACAAATGTGAATATACATATTTACTATCTATCTCATATCTATCTAGCTGCACTCTTATGAAGGAAAAGTCATAGAGTTCTGGAAATCACAAGATGAATAGACATGTTAATGACAAAATAAAATGTTCAAAACCTCTGTCTGTAATATGAGTGCCATGTTCAGAAATCCCGTCACTTACAGCCTCGGCTGCCAACAATGATGTGGTCTTCTGTAGACGGTTCTGCCCCTGAATATACTTGGGCAAATCATCAAGATCCAGTGCTGGCAACTCCTGTGTAATCACCGAACAGTGAAGTCCCAGATGTACTCAATGGGAGGTTGGTTCAGAGATGTTGCTGGCATTTCTAGAAAAAAACAGTCTACTCATAAAAGCACCAGCAACATGTGGCTTGGCGTTCTCAAGTTGAAAAATGACTTCTAGGACATGTTCCCATTCCCTCGTGAATGCCTCTTCATGGCCTTGCCTATGTGGTCTCCAGACCAATCTCCAGCTATAATTGTGTCCAAGACAAAAGCAGGACTTCATTTCAGCTTCCCTTGCTGTCTTGCTTTGTACCATGATAGTCTTTGAGAGCAGTAGTATGAGGTCAATGGACACCTATAGTTGGATGTCTGGCTTGTGGCCCGATGTTGTGCAAACATTTGATGGTTTGTGTAGACACCAACCGTAGGGTTGGTATATGATGACTAAAATCACTTGCAGTACAAAATTGATCACCACACAACATTCTTTGAATTTGACGTGACCACGTGGGCAACACCATGAAAAGGCCTCCATGGCGGAATGTCACACACCGCTCGCTCCTACTCTCGGAAATATACTGTGTGGTGGCATAATGTACAGTAGGAGAACCACTCAAGTCTTCATTCCAAGTATAGTAATAGTTTGTCATTACATTGATTTGGTGGTGGAACCAGTGTTTTGGCCATTTCTCCAAAATGTCCCAAGAGTCATTTTTCAACATGACAACACCAAGCTGCATACCACTCATGTTACTGTGACCAGCCTGCGTGGTCTAAATGTGGTGCCATTGCTGTAGAATCTCCTGACTTGTCTCCATCGAGGACATCTAGGATGTCATTAGTCAGTGATTACACAAGAGCTGCCAGTAGCGGATCTAGATGATTTGCCCAAGTACAATCAGCACAGAAGAACATTCCTCAGACAACCATATAACTTTATGTTGTACAGGCTAGGACATTTGGCTACGTCTACACAGCTTACTTATTTCCTAATGATTTCCTAATGATTTTTCTGTGACCTACTATGACTGTGACACATTGTAGTAAATGTTTCCAAGTGTCTTCAATTTTATGTCGCTGGTCACAAGTTGCACATGACTCACTAGCACACAGACTTTAATACAGGTCATATATTTGACTGCGACTTGTCTGCAATTTTAGGCTGGGGCTACATGGAAATTTTTGCCATGACATTGGTTATGCAGACAAAAATCTTTCTTTGCCACTGCTCCTTCACATGTGAATGAGATTGCATTGCGACCCACAATGTACTATGGCCATGACAAGCAAGTTTAAAAAAATCCAACTACCGTAGTTATGACTTTTTTTTTTAGACTTGCTTGTCACAGTGGCAGTACCTTGCAGATCACAATTCATCTATGATGAGGAACATGTTTGTGCTTCAAGGCGGGCCTGTGAACAGGTCTTTCCTTGGTTTCTCTGGCTTAGAGCAGGAAGATAAGACTCTGCCTATAGTCCTGCTCCGGAGCACGGGCATATCATTAACTGAAAACAGGTATAATTTTAATCAGTTTAACACTGCCAACCTGACAATGCCTGTAGTTTACTTAGCAAAATCCTGTTGACATGTTCGCTTTAAGGATATGTGCAGACCACATCTTTTTCAATGATAAAAATGAACAAGAAAAACTGGTCTAGCTTGCACATAAAAAATACCCTTAATGTATAGTATAAAATAATAATTATGAACTTATAAAGATGTGAATGACTAGCAAGGTAATACCAATAATCCAAGAGAAGTGAGATGGTAGACCATCCGAAAGATTGAAAAACCCTATATACCAGACGTGGATAAAGGCCGGAGGACCCAAGTGGACCTAATCACTAACAATGAATATGTAAGGTTCTTTGTCTCTGTTGACATGTTCCTTGAAACTCAGTTTTTCGTCGGCCATTTTGCTTTCTGTCTTTCTGCAGCTCTTGCCCTCAGTTAATATGGAGTTTCCAGTTTTCATGTTCCCGCCCTGATTCTTCCCTCTTGCTTCTTAAGCAGCCTCAGCTGAACAATCAGTGCTCCTGAATCAAGCCTCAGTCAGTCTGTGACCTGACTCCTGGAAGCCTTGGACTTGTACTCCAGCTATTCCCTACTGAGGAACCTTGGAACACTTTTGGACTCTGGAAACCTGCTGTTTGGTGAATCCATGTTTGCAGAGGAATTACGGTACAGAGAAGAGATCCTGAACCTGCTTTGGAGATTTATTGTAGTGCTTGAAGTTACTCTGGCCTGCTGTGTCTCCTGTCGCTGTTCCTGCAAACTGTGTGAACTTTTCAGCATGCTTGTATGAAGTAATACAAGTCATTTCATTTCAACCTATGTCTCCTGTGTTTTCCTCGCACCCAAGCACAAGACGCTATAGGAACTGTACACTATACATGACAGAATATGCATTCTCTAAAAAAAATTTTTAAAAATATTAATAATATTCTATAAAAAATAAAAAAGGAAAAATCCGAACTATGACAAGAGAATGTATATAATCTTTATTAGACAATGTTGTACATGAAACAATACTCAATAAAAACATATAAAAAATGAAAAACAATGGCTGACAGCAGATGTAATAGTCCAGGTAATACAGACAGGCTCAACTTTAAAGTTTCATAGGCATATTCACATTAATATAATTTTTTATGTAGCGCATTGAGACCATATACACTGTGCACATATTGATTTATCACACATTCTTTTTGTGTGGATTCATTTATTTACAACCCCTGGTATGTAATTTGAGCCTGTCTGTATTACCTGGACTATTACATCTGCTGTCAGCCATTGTTTTTCATTTTTTATATGTTTTTATTGAGTATTGTTTCATGTACAACATTGTCTAATAAAGATTATATACATTCTCTTGTCATAGTTTGGATTTTTCCTTTTTTATTTTTTATAGAATATTATTAATATTTTTAAAAAATTTTTTTAGAGAATGCATATTCATTGTTAGTGATTAGGTCCACTTGGGTCCTCCGGCCTTTATCCACGTCTGGTATATAGGGTTTTTCACATCTTTTTCAAGCAGATTCCAACTCTAAAAGCATTACCCCGATCGCCTCTGCTACATAGAGGCGATGAACAGATTGCTTCTATATAGTAGAAATGCTCACTTGCTATGAGCGCTGACCACTGCAGCAAGCCGGCACTTACAACCATAGAGGTCTCCAGGACACCTCTGGCTGTCACGCCAACGAACCGGTGACCCGCGATCACGTGACGCTGGTCACCGGTGGGCGGGTTTCCGGCGTGATGGTCGGAAGCGCAAGTTTAAATGCTGCTGTCAGAGTTTGACAGCGGCATTTAACTAGTTAATAGCCGTGAGTGGATCGCGATTTCAAAACAGCTGACATGTGCCGGGAAAGATGTGGGCTCACCGCCGGATCCCACATCAAAGGGAGGGAGTCCAACATCGGCGTACAGGAGTTAAAGATTCATTTCTTACATTCGCATCTAAACTTTTTTTCCACCAAACTGCAGAGCAGTGAGTGACAAGCACGGTGAGAGATTTCACCAAGATATTGGGGATATGGAGAGAAAATATAAAGGAAAATGGAATCCATCAATTATTTCAGATTACTGTGGACAATTGTAAGAGATGATCCAATGCAGGAGTACAAGAGACAAGCAAAAGAGAGTTGTTACTGAATGAGGAGCACATTTTGCAGAGCAATTTCTGTTTATAATTTACAATAGTGTTTAGATATGTTTTACTTGTTGGAATTGTTGCTACGTTTCCTCTAAATAAATAAATAAATTCATAAAATTGGCACAACAAAATATTCTGCATCTTTATATTTGCAAAAATAATAATGTTTCAAAGCACTGAAACTTTTATGCATGAATTATATGTTGCAGTAAAAGGCAAACACTTTGATATAACAGAAACAAGAGCTAACTACTAATCTTCATTGTCAGATTTGGATTCAGGAGGCCAAAATCATTAAGAAATTACTCATTTCATAACTGAACCTGACTACTTCTGAAAATATGTAGAACAGTGTTATCAATGTTTAGATTAATTTATATTTGCATTTGTACACTAGAATGTTCTTTACTTAAAATTCGATCACAGTTATCTTTCACCAAAGAAGAGGTTTTAATGTTTCATGGATTTCTTTGCTCATTTAGACGGTGAAATAATTTATCGCTTCAAAAGTAAATAAATTATAATGATCATTGCTACAATTTCCATTATGAATCTCCCTACAGATCTTCTGTATTTCTCTAGCAAAATACCAGAGTTATCGATGGCTTTTGGAGCAGGTTGTACTGTTGATTCTGTGCAGATTTCTCACTATATATTTTGACAGGATAAAATCCACTGTGAAAATCTGCAAGATAATGGGCACACTGGATATTTGGCAGTCTGCATCATGCTCATGTTTCACAGAAATCTCATCCAATGTATTGTACATTATTGCTGTTAAATCTGTCTTGGAAACTTACAGAAATTCCATCAAGTGTGAATATGGCCTTTAGAATTATTGCAAATATTGTGCATGAGCGTATTTTATGGTTTATTTTACAGAATGATCCCCCAAGACAATGATAGGATGGTCGTTCCATGGATCACCCTTTCTTTAAAGATATGCTCCTTCACATCTTTTCCACTAATTCTAAAAGTTATGTCCCTTGTCAGTGTCTGTGTGTCTCCAAGATTGACTGTGAATATATTCTATTTTCTTGACTCTACTTCACATCACAAAGTTCCCTGCTCTTTCTTTTTAGGTGTCCAGAATAAATTTGACAGAGACAGGATGATAAAAAGGACAATGACATATGGAAATATTTCTTTTTCCCAATGCTTCATTAGGGCATGCTGATAATCTATGATCGGAATTTTGAGACCCACACACACGCACGCACACACAAACACATACATACTTTGTTTGTTTCATCTTATTATTTTGCAAAACAAAGCTTCATATATTCATAAAATAATCATTTTTAAATTCTATTTTTCAGACAATGGAAAGAGAGCATCCAGCAGGTGTGAGCAGATAACAACATTAGCAACCGAGGAGAAGATGGCTTAAGGTAGAAAGTTTAATTTTACAAATACCGTAATGATAATTATATATTTAGAGAAATTTAGGGAGAAATTTCTCAAGCTTCGCATTTTTTTTTTTCAATGTAATAAGTACATAGTGATGTCTGTCTTTTATTGTACTCGCTTTACGTGCACTGTCATATAACTATCCTTCTGTTGTTTTATCTACCATCTATCTTCATAATAATAGTTTTATTTCTATATCACTAACAAATTCCGCAGCACTTTACAATTCACAGTGGACATAGTAACGTGGCACCGAGCTGCAACCGTGGGCAAGGTGCTCGATTTCCATGCATGGCATGCTACATGAAGATTGGGGTCTTGGCTGGGTGTATGGTCTTTGTCTATGCTTCCGATGATTTTTAAAAAAATATTTTTACACTTTTTAATTTTTTTTTTTTTAACTTTTTTACATTGTCCCAGGATGGGACATCACTGTATAGTGTCATATCGCTGATCTGATACTATGAACTGCAAAGTATCACATCAGGATCTGAGAGGCAGGGAAGGAGGCATGTCAGCGCCTGCCACCTTCCCTGCAGGACTCCACGTCCATCTTGGGGTCGCGGGTTTCCATGAAGACCATCAGGACATCGCGATCGCATCTCATTGTCCTGATGGAAGCGCACAGAGAACGCATTCGCTGCGCGATGCCCCTTTATGTCGTTGTCACTACTGACAGCGGCATCAGAGGGGTTAAATGCCTGCATTCGGTGCTTCCACCCCAGACTGAAATTTGACATCCCCTTACGATAAGAGATTTCCAAATCATTGCTCTTGTTTTCTTTACATTGTCCTCCTCGTCCTAACTTATTTGGAATTTGGGTGATATCTGTCTATCTAATTATCTTCTATTACAATTTTATGAATATAGCTGCACCTTAAAAATCACAATCAGTTTTATATAATATATTAACTATACCGCTTGCATCTGGCAATAATATTTGATTTATTTTAATATACATCATATTCATCTATAGTACAGACCAAAAGTTTGGACACACCTCATTCAAAGATTTTTCTGTATTTTCATGACTATGAAAATTGTAGAATCACACTGAAGGCATAAAAACTATGAATTAACACATGTATGATTCTATGATTCTATGTGGAATTATACATTACACTTTACAAAAAAGTGTGAAACTACTGAAAATATGTGAAGAGAAAAAAAATCTTGATGAAGACTGCTAAGTCGAAACGCGTCATCTGTTTTTGAAGTGTTTTTTCCCATGCCCGGCAATCCTGCGCCACTTATGTTTTAACCTAATGGATTAAAGGTTATCTTTTAGACTGCAACCTTCTCGCTGTTTTTTTTTTTTTTTTTCTCTTCCCAAGTACGTTTGCTCCATGGAACCGTGCTGAGCACCAGCTGTCTAATGAAGATTTCACAGAAGGGTGAGCTGACTATATATTTTTTGTTTCCCATTTACTGAAAATATGTCTTATATTCTAGGTTCTTCAAAGTAGCCACCTTTTGCTTTGATTACTGCTTTGAACGCAGAAAAGGTGAACGGATGGACTCTACATGCCTGGTTCCCACCGTGAAGCATGGAGGAGGTGGTGTGATGGTGTGGGGGGGCTTTGCTGGTGACACTGTTGGGGATTTATTCAAAATTGAAGCGGTAAGTGGTCCAGCTCACCCCAAACCATCTCGATTGGGTTCAGGTCTGGTGACTGTGGAGGCCAGGTCATCTGGCGTAGCACCCCAACACTCTCGTTCTTGGTCAAATAGCCCTTACACAGCCTGGAGGTGAGTTTGGGGTCATTGTCCTGTTGAAAAATAAATGATGGTCCAACTAAACGCAAACCGGATGGAACAGCATGCTGCTGCAAGATGCTGTAGTAGCCATGCTGGTTCACTATGCCTTCAATTCTGAATAAATCCCCAACAGTGTCACCAGTAAAGCACCCCCACATCATCACACCACCTCCTCCATGCTTCACGGTGGGAACCAGGCATGTAGAATCCATCCGTTCACCTTTTCTGCGTGCAAAGCAGTAATCAAAGCAAAAGGTGGCTACTTTGAAGAACCTAGAATATAAGACATATTTTCAGTTGTTTCACACTTTTTTGTAAAGTGTAATGTATAATTCCACATGTGATAATTCATAGTTTTGATGCCTTCAGTGTGATTCTACAATTTTCATAGTCATGAAAATACAGAAAAATCGTTGAATGAGAAGGTGTGTCCAAACTTTTGGTCTGTACTGTATATATTTCCCATCCTGATCTAAAGTTTCCAAAAACTACATGATTGTGGCAGACTGATAGTTGTAGTGTAGAATTGATGTAAAAAAGGAAGTCATTTAACTTAAAAGAGAAAGAAGAAAAAAAAGTGATCACAGCATTCAAAGGTCACTCAAGGACAAACCATCCAAAGTAAGATTTGAGCATTACAGTAAAACAGATTGTGCTCAAACACATCTTCAGAGTAAAGACAGGAGGTGAAATGAGGAGTCCTGATTAGATTCTCACACTGAATATTATCTGCAAAAATCAGAAAACAACTTATTAAACTGTCTGGATGTTCTGCAACTTTCAACAGGTTCTTAAGTCTCATGTACTTTTTGCACACTTGGTCGGACGTTTGATTTAATTTTGTTACACTTTACTATTTATTGGGGGGTTAATTACATCATAAAACTTAATGGTATTTGTCATTTGCACTCAGTGCAAATTGAATGGAAGATTTAAATATGCAAATGGCCGCTCAGAAAGAAGACGGGAACTCTGGCGCCACCTATTGGAAGCATCAATCCCAGGAGAGCATTGCATGGCCTATAAGTCTCTCTACTACAACTTTATGCTCACCACAACCACAAGGCAAAACCTTACCCCTTATTGTCAGGGTAGAGATGCTCTGTCGACTGAACAGCAGACAATACAAATTGCTTGCTTACTTAACTTACTGCTTGTCAGCGGAGTAGCAAAGCAATAAATAGCAAAGCTCAGAGTACTGCTTCCTGGGGTAAGCAAGTACTATTGTATCTTTTGGATTATAAGACTCTCCAGATTATAAGACGCACCTCAAATTTGGAGGAGAAAAATAGGCAATTTTTTTTTATTAAAATGGTGGTGCTTTTTATAATCCATATGTCTTATTGCTTATCGTGGGTGGTGGCTGCGATGAAGCGGGGACCCAGGGTTGCTGCTGGAGGAGGCAGGAGTGGGGTGATGCTGCAGGCCGCAGGTTGGGATGAGGGGGTGTTCCGATGTGCGGTGCGGCACGTCACTGCGAGTGTTTGGCGCTGCTGCGGGTGTCTTCGGCGCTGCGTGGGGGTCTCCGGCAGTGTCCGGTGCTGGTGCGAGGGGCTTCGGTGCTGCAGGGGGCTCTGTCGACATTTTGTGAAAGGCAAGAGCCCCCGCAGTTGCATAGTTTCCCATGCGGTGGACTCCGGGAAAATGGCCGCCGGGGGGCGGCGCATGCGCAGATGGAGATCTCAGCACCAAGATCTCTGGAGATGAGATCTCAGCGCTGCACCCGCAGCACCGCCGGACACCCCCTCATCCCAGCCTGCGGCCTGTAGCAACGCTACCGGTAAAGTATATCTGCATTATAAGACGCACCCCATTTTCCCCCCAAATTTTGGGGAAAAAAAGTGCGTCTTTTAATCCGAAAAATATGGTACTTATATTCACTGCATCAGACTATGTGGTACACATATTATTTGTCTGCAGGAAAATTTACTGGTGACTGTACTGTATTCATTACTATCTGAGGAAGGAGACTTACCGGGACTATATTTACAACTGCCAGAGGGGAAAGGGGACTTACCAGGGAATATATTTGCAGCTACCAAAGGGTGAAGGAGACTGACTAGAAAATTACTGAGGACTACAGTACCGTGCACAAGTTTTAGGCAGGTGTGGAAAAAATGCTGCAAAGTAAGAAGCTTTCAAAATTAGAAGTATTAATACCAGATTATTTCTATTCATTGACAAAATGCAAAGTGAATGAACAAAAGTGAATCTAAATCCCTTTAGTATTTGGTGATCACCCTTTACCCTCATCAGTTCTGTCAGGCACTTGTCACATACTGTTTTTATAGGAATTCGGCAGGAGGTTGTGCCAGACATCCTGAAGAGCTGACCTCAGATCTTCTGGGTATGAGGCTTGTGCAGATCCTCCTGTTTTATCATGTGACCCCAGAAAGACCGGTTGATGGTGAGATTAATGATCTTTGAGGCCGGATCATCACCTCCGAGTTCGTTGTCTGGCTGCAGAATAAATTTGGAGCCAATCAGAAACCTCCTTGTTGGTATTGCAAAATTGATAAGCATCTGCCGGGATTTCTCACTACTGCATTTAGTTCGGGACTCTGCAGATTCCAGTTTATGGGTTTTAGATTATGGTTGGGGGCCCCAGGGATGGAAGATGATTCACTATGTTAGGAATAACACTTTAAAGGGAACCGTTCAACTACAAAAACACTATTTACCTGCAGGCCTAGTGGTAATCTGCAGATAAATAGCATTTCTAACATTGTTGACTGGCACCTTGACTGATAGCCTGCAGCTGTGTGCAGCATGTGTGTGGGTAGAGTAGCCTGTCTGTCAAGGTGCAGGGGAGTGATTACAGTTACTAGGAGTGTGTAGTGAGTTGTGATGAGGGAACGTGCTCAGATAAGGTGTTATCCGAACATGCTCGTGTGCCAACTCAGTGACTTTGGTGTGTTCGAATAATATGTTCGAGTCCTCATGGCTGCATGTCTCGCGGCTGCTCGACATCCGTAACACATGCAGTGATTGCCTTTCAAACAGTCAATCCCTGCATGTGTTGCGGCTGTTGAACAGCTGCGAGACATGAAGCCGCGGGTATTCGGACATATTTTTCGAGCACGCCGAAGACACTCAGTTAGCACCCGAGCATGCTCGGATAACATTTTATCTGATCACGTGTTCTCAGCGGTGACTGATCACCACCCTCTGCAGTGTCACAAAAGGGATAAGTAATAAACTACACGCGGCCTCACATTATAGCCTGTAAAACAAAACATTGCCATATTTCATTGGACACGATATTACATTGCCTCATAAAACATCCTATAAGACCTAAGGGTCTGCAGGAAATGCCAGTAAGGCTGTGGTTCCACGGTCCGGAACCACAGCGCTTTGGACGGAGCGGAAATTCCGCTCCGTCTAAGCCCCGCCCCCTTTCTGACGCGCGCTCTTTCCGGAGGTGTTCAGGACACCTCCGGAACACCTCCGGAAAGAACGCGAGGACATGCTGCGGTCTGAAAAGACGCGCCGCATGTCCGTTTACGCAGGTCTGCCACCTGCGTGTTGTTACGCATAGTGGAGACGGGATTTCTTGAAATCCCCTCCACTATGCTGTAACATCTGGACGCTGCGTGTTTGGCGCTGCGCCAGCGCACAGCGCCAAACACGCAGCGTTTACTGATCGTGGAAACTCACCCTAATTCTATTTTTTGTGAAGCAACATTTTTGGGCAGTCTTTTTTACTGGTGTTTTTCATACATTTTTAACTCCAACAATGAAGAAGTTGATTGCGTTTTTTTTGTTCCCAAGTAAATACGCTTCCAAAAAGTTCAATAATGGATCCGTCTTTTGAGGAGAGCAGAAAACATCAGTCATCTTTGGAAACCTGAAGTGGCTTACAGATGCTCAAAAAACTGAACATGTGCACAGCAAGTCATTTTGACAAAGAAATGAATATGTTCAATTTTTTTTTTAGATTTTTTTGATGCTTTTTAAGGCAGGTAGTGGAGCGTATCTGCCTGAAAACAAAGTTGTGTGCACCTACCCTTAGTCTGTTGTCAGATTGCAATAGAGCAACAATAGGACTGAAACCAAACTTTAAAATGCTTCTCTTCTCTGGATGGCCACTTTCCACTTTGGCAAAAATGATGAAAGTCGTGGAGGTGAAATCCCCATTATTAACTCTGTTTTTCCCAATAAAGTATTTCATTATAAGTGGCGTGATCCTCATACAGATATGATCCTGCAATAAATTAAAGTGTCCAAGTTTTTCACTGCAAATGTGATGCCTGCTGCCCGGAAGTCTTACTGGAATATACATCCATTCTTCTCTGCTGTAGGGAATTGTTTTTTAGGCAGTGGCGTCATGTATACTTTTGTAACGAAGTCCCTGCAAATTCACAATATTCTGTTATGTTTTTCCCTAATAAGATCTGTACTTGTTGCGACAGCACAGTTAAATAAAAAAAAAAAGAAGAGTAAAAGAGTTTTCAAAGCCGCTGTAATAATCATGTCACCGGGGAGAGGTCAAAAACTGCTCGGCGTTCTTGTTTTACAGAAACATCTCTTTTTATGATTTATCCCGCGGAATAATTCTATCACACAAAGTAAACTAAAACTTCTTTTTTTTTGTTATTTATTTACATTTTATGTCTCTTTGAAGGGATTCATCTAATTTTTGAGATGGTTGACCTAAGTTTTTTATCTGCAAGTCATATTACTTATAGAGTGAGGAAGTAAATTACTGTCATAAAATGCCTACATATGTGCTAAAGTTTGACAAAATTATGCCCTCTTATACATTAAGGGAGCCCATAAATTCCTATTTTAAATTACCCTAGCTTTGAGATCATGCAGAAACATATATCATTTTAGCAGGATGAGAAAGCTTCAGAAGAGAAAAAAAAATAAAAAAGGCAAATACAGCATGTTAGCATTGCAAGAGTCCATTAAACAGTACGAGGACTGTGTGCTCAGTGGCACCCTCTGCTGTTACTAAGGAAAATAGTGCAAACATTGAAAATACAGAAAATAGATCACTGAGAGATTTTATTTTAGGACTTATTCAGATGGATATTTACAGTGGGGGAAATAAGTATTTGATCCCTTGCTTATTTTGGAAGTTTGCCCACTGACAAAGACATGAACAGTCTATAATTTTAAGGGTAGATTAATTTTAACATCGAGAGATAGAATATCAAAAATAAAATCCAGAAATTCACATTGTATAAATTATATAAATTTATTTGCATTTTGCAGTGAGAAATAAGTATTTGATCCCTTACCAACCATTTAGAGTTCTGGCTCCTAGCCTTTGCTAGTTAATAAAAAATAAGGGGGCCCCATGTAATTTTTTTTTATGGGGGGTCCTCCCTTTTTAATAACTGGTAAAGGCAAAGTAGACAGCTTTTAAGCTGATAGTAATAGCCTGGGAAGCTCCATGTTTATTGCCCTCTTTCCAGACTATTAAGACCAACTCTCAGCTGTCTGCTTCCCCTCAGCTGGTTCACTAGAGTCAGAGGAAGTAGGTAAACTCAGGTGAAATTCCACCTGTGACATACCGCTTTCTATAATAACCAGGGAAAGAGTATAGTTTGTGCCAGATCTGCCTATTGCAGAGCACAGATGTGGTAACCATGCCGCCCTCTCACCAGCAGGGGATATAGCGAGTAGCAAGCTTCAGCTAGTACTTACAGCTGCACGCTGCTTATACAGTGCCATGTAAAAGTTTATGCACCCCTGGTCAAAATGACTTATTGTGAACAGTTAAGCAAGTTGAAGATCAAATGATCTCTAAAAGGCCTAACGTTAAAGAGGACACATTTTCTTTATATTTTAGGCAAAAAAAATAGTCATTTTTAAAATTACAAACAGGAAAATGGGCCAAGTCAAAGGTTTGGGCACCATTGGAGATTTGTGTGTTCTGATACCTTTGACTAAGGTTTCAGATCTTAATTAGCGTGTTACGGCTTGTTCACTATCATCCAGGTGATGCAAAGGCCAGGTGATGCAAATTTCCCAGCTTTATCAAAACTCAGCCTCCTCCAACCTTGTGCCAAAATACAGCAGCCATGTGCCACAATAACAGTAATTTTGACCAGGGGTGCCCACTGTACATTATGATTTGGTGATTGTATCATCCGCTATTACAATAACAAACTTTCAGATTTTACTTTCCTAAAATACAACATTGTACAATATATCTGGCATATATGTTAGATCTACTCTTAGGCCGGGATCACACATGCGACGAAAACGTCCGACGCTCGCATGTGAAATCGCAGCTCTGGCGCCGGCACTCGGGAGTGGAGTGCGCGGCTGCATGTACTTATATGCAGCCGCTCGCTCCACTCCTGAGTGCCGACGCCAGACCTGGGATTTCACATGCGAGCGTCGGACGTTTTCGTCGCATGTGTGATCCCGGCCTTAAATGTGTAGTCGCATCATAAATATAGCAATCTGAGTTCATTTTAATCTTTGATTGCTGA
>JARQOD010000010.1:40631571-40651213 GCA_033576555.1 Oophaga sylvatica | reverse complement strand
AATGAGCCCTTAAAATGATTGATTGAAAAGTTAGAAACCCGCCACCCTCTAAATGCCTCCTTTACCATCAGGAGTGCAAACTATGAATTTTAGGCAATGTTCCCATGCAGTGTAAATGCTGCAGGATTTTTTTCTGCTGCATTTTTTTTTAGTTCAGGAAAGTTTAAGCAAAGTGGATGTAATTTCATAAAAACTCATATCCATCGTGCAATAAACCATGCTGCTGAATTGTGTGTTTTTCCCTGTAGACTTCTACTGGGAGCGTGAAAAAAATGCACATAGAAACTGCAATTGTATTTTTAAGTGTAATAACTCACAAAAAATGCATAAAAAAGCTGTGCCAAATCTGCATACGGCTATCACGGTAATCGTATTGATAAGGAGAATCATACTGCACGGTCATTTTTACCACAAGATGTACACTGTTAACACAATTCCCAAAAAACGGTCAGAATTGTGTTTTTTTTTTTCACAATTTTACAGCGCTTGGATTTTTTTTTTCACATTTTCCAATACATTATGTGGTAAAATGAACGGTGTCATTCAAAAGTACAACTCGTCCTGCAAAAAACAAGCCCACATATGGGAAGAAGGGGAGGAAAAAACGGAAACGCAAAAAAAAACAGACATTGGTCCCGTCATTAAGGGGTTAAAAAAATGTTGCAAAAAAAAAAAAATCGCAATATTCAGTGCATATTTCCATAGTGTATTTTGTGCAGACACCTGCTGAAAAAATGTATCAAAATTTTTTTTTTGCGTTTTCACATGTAGGAACATGAACATGACCTTGGCATGACACACGTGGCATCACCTTCCTTCATGACAAACCTTTCTTAACTTCCAAAGTGCACTACATAAAATTAAAAAAAAAAAAAAAAACATATATACTCTCCTCTCAGCCCCAAGGTTACTGATCGGCTGCAGCCTTTCAATATGTCCACCACCAATCTTAAACATTATTATCATCTATCTATTCAGCAGATTATATGCTACACTATAGGTACAATAGGTGCTGATGCGACCCCTGTGGGAGAAACCAACAGAACTGTATGTTACAATGTGGAACCCAGTGCAAAACAGACGTGTGTAAAAGGCAACACATGGGGGAATTACATTTCAGAAACCACATCTGGAACTATTTGTAAGTAACACATAGCAGGATGGAGATGGCCCCTGCAAAAAATATCTCATGGCTTTGAAATGATATGCACAATACTTCTTCTGTTAGGAATGGAGAGCATAAAAACAAGAAAAAAGCAACCACACGATTAGTATAAAATACATGAAAGAATTATTATATTATCGCAGGAGCGCATCAGTTTGCGTGATCTCGGAGGTGCTGTATAGACTTACACCAGGTCATTAGCACTGAGTTACAGCAACGGCATGTGCCGCTAACATTTCACAGCCTTCCAACAAGGATGTTTTGAAGCAGATATGTTACGGAGTCTTAGGATAATACATTAGGAAATAAAACATCTTCTTTTTCTTGGGAGTGACATTGCTGCATGTGATAAAGAGTCATAAAGCCGGTGATTTTTAAAAGAAAAGCAACATTATAGCCCTGTATACTCCTGATGTCAAATCAAGGTATTACTAGATATTAGTGATGAGCGAACGTGCTCGCATAAGGTGTTATCTAAGCATGCTCGTGTGCTAGCCGAGTGGCTTCGGAGAACTTGAAATAATATGTTCGAGTCCCTGCGGCTGCATGTCTCACCGCTGTTCGACAGCCCCAACACATGCAGGGATTGCATGTCGAATAGCTGCGAGGACTCAAACATATTTTTTGAGCACTCCGAAGTCACTCGGCACACGAGCATAGTCAGATAACACCTTATCCGAGCATGTTCGCTGATCACTACCAGATATCAATAGGTAGAGGGGACTTATTTTATAAGTCCCAGAGGGTGGCATATCTCCTTTCATACTAAAGAAGCGGTCACGTTAAATATCGTATGGTCACTGGGCATCACAGTAAGCAAAGTTTCTGATGCATGCAGCAAGATGCAGCACTTTTGATCACCTGTTCCTACTATTTGGGATAATTGGAATTGTTTGCAACCACAAAACAGTGAAACGTGATTTATTTTATATGCCCTCCCATGGGATAATATTCAATAGTTGCAGCACTTTAGAATGGGTTGCACATTGATTATATGTGCAAGATAATCGCATTTCAATATGGATATGTGGTATACACGTGATGTATCATTGTGCTGGATTTTATGCAATAATCACATAGAACTAATTAAGTCCCCCTTCCCTACTTACTATCACAGGTTGTATATTGCATGCAAGTGTCTCATGAGATTGCATAGCATCATGTGCATTACTGAACTAGACCTGGAGCTTTCTGACACATAACTACCAGCACATGGAAACGTCCCTTTCAGCTGCAGATGAAGGAAGAGAGCCACAGTATTCATTACTGATGGGTAGGCGGAGCCCCAGATCAGGATGTTACCTCAGATCAAAAGAGTGATGACTGGCTGGCCCCTCCAGCTCGGGCTCCTCCTACTCAGCTCCAGTCTAAGATTTGAGGTCCAGAGGATGGTCGCTGCTAATGCAGCTCCTCAGAAGATTTTATTATTTTAATATTCGGACAGGAGACTTGGATCACTAGTTGGTCTAGAGGTCTCAGGGGTATCAGCGCTGCTGTACCCCAACCTCTCCCTTGGCGGATCTGTATTTACTCAAAGTCCCTGCAGAATCCTTGCCGGCCCTGGGGGATGAGGAGAGCTTCTCTGGCGGGAACGCAAACCACACGTGCGGTCACTGCGTTCTTCGCCCTGGGGGGAAGCATGGGCACTGCGCCAGAAACCCCTGAGGGTCCCTGTGGCGCCTTGGCTGGTGAGTACTCCACACAAATTTTAATAATAATTATGTGTGAGTGCTTTAGCGTCTGAATGAGCAGCGCTATTACTAATGTCAGTATGCTTCAGCGCTGCTGTGACAGCGTTACTACATGTATGTCAGTATGCTTCAGCGCTGCTGTGACAGCGCTACTACATGTAATGTCAGTATGCTTCAGCGCTGCTGTGACAGCGCTACTACATGTAATGTCAGTATGCTTCAGCGCTGCTGTGACAGCGCTACTACATGTAATGTCAGTATGCTTCAGCGCTGCTGTGACAGCGCTACTACATGTAATGTCAGTATGCTTCAGCGCTGCTGTGACAGCGCTGTTACAAGAAGATGTGGTGATTTTTTGTCCGCAGGCAGATAGCTGCAGGACAGAGAGGGAGCAGGAGCGGGGAGAGTTCGCGCTCATTATTTGAGCTAGCAGGGGGCGTGGCCTATCTATCCCGGTCTTTTGAGCAGGAAGACGCGCGCTCTGGCTTTTCTCCTGCGACCCCCTCACTGTGGCGGCCATTACTCAGGCTCCTGGGCTCCTCGGACCGCTCCTCTCCTCATAAGACACCACGGCCAGCTGGGTGAGTGCGGATTCCTCACCCCGCAGCGCAGCGATCGCTATCCTGCAGCTGCAGTCTCATCAGAGACATAAAAATTGGCTGGGGCTCACAAATATATATATATTTTGGTGAGTTTGCAATATTAACCCCTTTGAGGGTTATTTCTACCAGCTAAATTTGCTGACTGAATACCGCTGGGGTAACTCTGCTTGGTGGAGCGTTAACCCTTCAGCGTTTGAAAAAAAAAAAAAAAAAAAAAAACCGCATAGTTTTTTGCTGGTATTACCGCTTTGACCTGCTCATACAGGTGAGACATGTCTGAACAGAGTTCAGATGCCGCGGATCACGTCCCAGTGCCATTGCGGCAATCAGATACGCAGACCTCCACAGCGTCTAGCGCTGCGGTCGACAGCGGTGGAAAATTGGATGATATCGCTCGATCGATTAATAACTTATCTGACCTTTTAGGTCAATATGTGTCTGCTAATTCCTCTCAGAGGAAGCGACGCAGGCCGTTACCGGCCTCTACACGGAGCGAGTCAGATGTATCTGATATTGGGCAGAGTTCCCCTTTAAATTCGGATGGAGAAATATCCGATTCAGATGCGGACGAGCCGCAGGGGCGTTCCTCTATGACGAAGCGTACGGAGGCATTAATTGAAGCCATGAGAGATATACTACAGTTACCGGAGGAGGTAACTAGTCGTCCTGGTAAATCAGCACGCATGTTCCAGGAGTCCCGTGCTTCGCGCACAACATTGCCAGCTCTGGATGAGCTTAATGGTGTAATAGAGGAGGAACGTCTATGTCCAGATAAGCGTTTTCATGGAACGCATTTCTTTGATACACTTTATCCTTGCTCTACGGAGTTAAAGGCTAATTGGACTTCTGCTCCTGAAGTGGATGTGTCTTTGTCTCAGCTTAGTAAATCCTCTCTACTCCCTATTAAGGGAAAAGCGAGCTTACAGGAGCCTTTGGATAGAAAGGCAGAATTGGCGGCAAAAGCAAGCTATGAGGCTGCGGGTCATGGATTTCGAGCAGTGCTAGGATCCATGTGTGCTGCTAGAGCTTCTCTAAGCTGGTTGGCACGTCTGAAGACGGAGTTGCAAAATGAATCTCCGTTATCTGAGATACGGGAAACTTGTGAATGGTTAGAAACGGCAGCCTGTTATATCTTTGATGCCGGTCTGGATACGGCATCTCTGCTGGCCAAAGCGCAAGCTTCAGCGGTCACAGTCAGAAGAGCTTTATGGCTCAGACAGTGGGCCGGGGACGCAGTTTCCAAACAAGGGTTGTTGGCCTTACCTTACAAGGGTGGCCATCTTTTTGGATCCGACCTCACAGAGCTGATTTCCAAGGCTAAGGCGAAGGAATCAGCATTACCACAGCGAAGGGCCATGGCCTCGGTGTCCAGTAAGCCTGGTGTTTATAGTGGTCGGCGGTCCTTTCGGGGCCGAGGACGATCTAGTCACTCCTCGTGGGGATCGGGTCGTCCTTCTTTCTCAGGAAAGAAATCCTCTCAGAAAACTCGTACTCCCTGGAAGCAGAGTTTCCCGCCAGAACAAGCGGGAACTTGACAAGAAACCCGCAAAGTCGGATTGACGCCAGGGGTCCACTCGAGGATTCTCGAGTGGGGGGTCGCCTGCTTCTTTTCAAGGAGACTTGGATGGCTCGCGTTCCAGATTCCTGGGTAACGCGGATAGTGTCGGCAGGCTATTTCATAGAGTTTGCTTCTCAACCCCCAAATGTTTTTTGTCAATCTCGCGTTCCGTCGGAACCCGAGCTTGTTGTCGCTCTACAGCGAGAGGTCGAATCGCTACTACAAAAGGGTGTAGTGATACCGGTTCCGTCAGAGGACCGAGGGAAAGGTTTTTATTCCAACCTTTTTATAGTTCCCAAAAAGGAGAACAAATTTCGCCCGATTCTGGATCTCAAGCGTTTAAACCGGCATGTCCATGTCCGGAAATTTCGCATGGAGTCGCTTCGTTCCGTTGTGGCAGCTCTGTCACAGAACGATTTTCTGGTGTCAATCGACATTCGCGACGCCTATTTGCATATTCCCATCGGAAAGGCTCATCAGCGCTTTCTTCGATTTGCCATAGGTCAGAATCATTACCAGTTCGTGGCTCTGCCGTGCGGCTTAGCCTCAGCGCCAAGGGTCTTTACAAAAATTCTGGCGCCCCTCATGGCACTCCTTCGAAGACAGGGGATTACGATTCTCCCTTATCTGGACGATCTTTTGATCGTGGCTTCCTCGGAGGAGGAGGCGTTGACGGCTCGGGATTTGTCTCTTCAGTTTCTGAAAGACTTCGGTTGGCTGGTCAATTGGGAGAAGTCGTCCCTGGAACCATCGAGGACAATTCTCTTTTTGGGAATGCATCTCGACACGTTTCGGTCGGTAGTTTCCCTACCACCAGACAAACAGTCATGTCTTCTTCGACATGTACAGATTATGACATCCTCAACGGCAATGTCCCTACGGAAGTGTATGCGTCTTCTGGGTCTGATGGTGGCGTCCATGGAGGCAATTCCTTTTGCCCAGTTCCATTCCAGGACTCTCCAAAGGTTCATCTTGAGTCGATGGAACCAGTCGCAATCGCTGGATTGCAGTGTCACCATTCCTCGCGCGGTGCGGGATTCTCTAGAATGGTGGTTACGTCCAGGGGCTTTCTCCCTGGGGAAGTCTTTCCTCCCTCCGAAGTGGTCAGTTATAACCACCGATGCCAGCCTGTCGGGCTGGGGGGGTGTTTGGAACAATCTCTGGATTCAGGGGGTATGGTCATCGGAAGAGTCTTTTCTTCCGATCAACATCCTGGAATTGAGGGCGATTTTCCTTTGCCTCCAACATTGGACGGTCCCTTTGAGCGGTCTGCCAGTCCGAGTGCAGACAGACAATGCGACGGCTGTCGCGTATATCAATCACCAAGGTGGGACAAAGAGTTCCAGACTCATGGTGGAGGTGTCCCGAATTCTGATTTGGGTAGAGGCCAGTGTACCAGCCATTTCGGCGATTCACATTCCAGGGGTTCAGAATATTACAGCGGACTTTCTCAGTTGCAGAAGGATGGATCCTGGGGAATGGAGCCTCCACCCGGAAGTTTTTGCACTACTGTGCTCTCGCTGGGGAACCCCCCAAGTGGATTTGATGGCATCCAGGTCCAATGCCAAGTTACCGACATTCATGTCCAGGTACAAGGACCCGAAGGCGGTGGCGGTGGATGCTCTAGTGGCTCAGTGGGATCAGTTCGAGCTGATCTATGTATTCCCGCCGATATCCTTACTTCCTCTAGTGCTGCGTCGGATCAGACTAGAGAGAATTTCAGCTATTCTGATAGCTCCAGACTGGCCAAGAAGGGTGTGGTTCTCGACAATAATGTCGCTGTTGGCGGCACCTCCGTTTCCACTCCCTCTTCAACCGGACTTGTTGACTCAGGGGCCCGTTTGTCATCCGGACTTGATGTCCCTGCGTTTGACGGCGTGGCTCTTGAGACCGAAATCTTGACCCGTAGAGGTTTTTCAGCCGAGGTCATTGCTACCCTTCGTGCTGCAAGATGTCCGGCTACTTCTAGGATTTACCACAAAATTTGGGAAACCTTCTTTTCGTGGTGTTTGGGGTCTTCTCGGAACCCGAGAAAATTTTCCATTCCCAACCTGTTGGCTTTTCTGCAGCATGGGCTAGACAAGGGTTTGGCAGTTAGCACTCTGAAAGGTCAGATTTCTGCTCTGTCCTTATTGTTCCGGAGAACCATTGCTTCGAATAGAGACGTGCTCTCCTTTTTCCGAGGTATCTCTCGTAAGTTTCCGCCGCGGAAGGCACCCGTGTCTCCTTGGCGGCTCAACCTTGTTTTGGAGGCTCTTCAGCATAAACCTTTTGAACCTATGGTTTCTGCTAGCCTTTCTTTACTTTCTTGGAAGGTGGCTTTCCTTGTTGCAGTCACTTCCTTGAGGAGAGTTTCTGAATTGGCAGCTCTTTCTTGTTCGCCTCCTTTTCTGGAGTTTTTTCCGGATCGTGTAGTGCTTCGCACTCGGGGTGATTTTTTGCCTAAAGTGGTGTCACAATTTCATGTTAACCAGGATATTGTGTTGCCTTCACTCTGTCCGGATCCGAAGAATACGAAAGAGCGAGATTTACACACATTGGATTTAGTGCGGGCCTTGAAGTTTTATCTATCTATTACTCAAGGTTTTCGTAAGACGGACTCCCTGTTTGTGGTTCCGGCAGGTCGTCGGCGTGGTCAACGAGCTTCCAAGGGTTCTATAGCTCGTTGGATCCGGTCAGCTATTTTGGAAGCTTACCGTCTTCGGGTGAATCTTGCCCGATTAAGATTCGAGCCCATTCCACGAGAGCTGTGGCTTCATCGTGGGCTTTTCATCAAGGTGCTTCGGCAGTGCAGCTTTGCCGAGCGGCGACTTGGCGCTCTGTCCACACGTTTACAAGGTTTTATAAAGTGGACGTCAGTGCTTCCGCTGATGCAGCCCTCGGACGTAGGGTCCTGCAGGCAGCTGTAGTTTAAAGTTCTGGATGAACTTGTGTTTAGCGCTGGTTGCGCTTTGTTGTTAAGGTTGTTGGGTTTCTGCCTTTTGTTGGTTTTTTCCCACCCTTATTTTTGAACTGCTTTGGGACGTCCCATCAGTAATGAATACTGTGGCTCTCTTCCTTCATCTGCAGCTGAAACACGGATTTTGGTAAAGACTTACCTGTAAAATCCTTTTCAGCGAAGGAAGGAAGAGAGACACAGCACCCTCCCACGGCAGAAGTGTGTTGATGTTTTCAGATGCAGCGCGACCCTTATCTGATAGCGATTATCTGGGCTGAGGTCAGCGCGCTAAGGCTCTGTTCCAGCATCGCCAGCTCATCGCAGTAGTCAGGTTCCGTGAGTAGTACCTGGAACTCTGTGGTTTTTGGCTTTCTTTGCATGCATAACCTGTATTCTTGTGTTTTTTCTCTGAAGTTCCTTCAGAAGGGGTTATGTTGCTCCGCTGGTGATCTTGACTCTTTTCCTAAAAGCTTTGGTACGACTGGAGCTGAGTAGGAGGAGCCCGAGCTGGAGGGGCCAGCCAGTCATCACTCTTTTGATCTGAGGTAACATCCTGATCTGGGCTCCGCCTACCCATCAGTAATGAATACTGTGTCTCTCTTCCTTCCTTCGCTGAAAAGGATTTTACAGGTAAGTCTTTACCAAAATCCGTGTTTTGTAGGTAGATTTGCAATGTGTTGGATCTAATGAGCAACACATGATGATCTAGGTTTGGCTGCTGCAAACAATGCTGTGTGTAATGTTCCAGTGTCTGCCTCTTATCCACCCTACAATGCAAAATGAGGTAAATCTGCTTTTTTTTTGGAAGCCTAGCTGCATGAAATACTGTATATCCTGATAAGGCTTACTGTAGTATGGATGCTGCACAGGGTGCATTAGTGGCTTCTGCTTCATGCAAAACCTGTTTTTTCTTTCTACTGTCAAACTTTATAGTAAAACTGTAACATCATGCAAAAAATCTTGACCAGAATTTACAGACAGCGGGAGAGATTTAGTGTAGTGTCTCAAATGGTAAATTTGTGGATCTGCCAAAATAGTGCAAAGTGTATCAAAATGTCTCATACGGCACAAGAAATGCGGTGCATCCAGTAAGGCCTCCTTCACACGTCCGTGAAAAAAACGATGTCCATTTTTACCATCAGTGTTTTTCTGGCATGCATAAAGAAATAAGTAAATTACAAAGCTTCTATATTTTGCAGTGTTAAACACAGATAGCACACAGATGCCATCTATGTGCTGTACTTGTTTTTCATTGATGCATAGACTTGTATTGGCCCTTGTCATCCCTGATGCCAGGAGAAAACTAACGTACGTAGCACCATAGGTTATAATGGGTACGTGTGATAGCCGTGAAAAAAACGGATAAAGTAAAAGTAGATGCAGAAATTATGTCCTATTTGTCTTTTTTTCTGTGTTTATTTTTCCAATAGATCCAATATAAACAGAGGAAATAAACATGTGTATAACAAAACGTGTAATTGCAATAATTTTCTGGGAGAAATACTTAATTTTCTGGATCAGTTTCAAGGGTGCCAACACTTTTGGCCATGATTGTAGAACATGGATGCCTTCTACTTGTATAAATAATTTTGATCAACGACTTTGTTCAGGAATGGATAGCTCTCCGTGATTTTTTGCTAACAACTTGGTCCGTTAAATAAAGTAGACATGTGAACAGTCCCATAGACTATAATAGGAACGTGATCTCAAGGAGAATAAAACAGATATGACACACAGACATCTGAATGAGTCCTAAAGCCTTCTCATGGCTTGTGTGGGATTTCACTGATATTTTGGGTAAAACACAGGTGCATACCTTTATTAAAGCTGGTATCTCTTAGTCATGCCATGTTCTGCATACCTCTTTAGGCTAAGTTACCACATTGCAGAGGTGTGTGCTTTTCATACTGCAAATATTCAGCATTTCTGCACCAATTGGCTAATTTGAATGATTTTTCTTTTTAGTGATTTTTTTGCTGTGTTTTCTCTTTTTCGTATGTCAAGTTTTAATGGAAACTTGTAATTTGATTCATGCCGCCCAAACCACAGTCTGCATGAATCGGTGACAATCGTCAAGATTGCAGCCAGGTATGTTTCACTCTGAAACGCTCCAGCATTTCAGAGAAGACGAAGTCTGAAGAGCTGGCCGGGGACTATAGGGAGGGATATAAAACGCATGGAAAAGCCCTCACAAAGCTCTAGAAAAAATACACTGCTCAAAAAAAAAATAAATGGAACACTTAAACAACAGAATATAACTCCAAGTAAATCAAACTTCTGTGAAATCAAACTGTCCACTTAGGAAGCAACACTGATTGACAAGCAATTTCACATGCTGTTGTGCAAATGGAATAGACAACATATGGAAATTATTGGCAATTATCAAGACACACTCAATAAAGGAGTGGTTCTGCAGGTGGGGACCACAGAGCACATCTCAGTACCAATGCTTTCTGGCTGATGTTTTGGTCAGTTTTGAATGTTGGTTGTGCTTTCACACTCGTGGTAGCATGAGACGGACTCTACAACCCACACAAGTGGCTCAGGTAGTGCAGCTCATCCAGGATGGCACATCAATGCGAGCTGTGGCAAGAAGGTTTGCTGTGTCTGTCAGCGTAGTGTCCAGAGGCTGGAGGTGCTACCAGAAGACAGGCCAGTACACCAGGAGACGTGGAAGGGGCCGTAGGAGGGCAACAACCCAGCAGCAGGACCGCTACCTCCGCCTTTGTGCCAGGAGGAACAGGAGGAGCACTGCCAGAGCCCTGAAAAATGACCTCCAGCAGACCACAAATGTGCATGTGTCTGCACAAATGGTTAGAAACCGACTCCATGAGGATGGTCTGAGTGCACGACATCCACAGATGTGGGTTGTGCTCAAAGCCCAACACCATGCAGGACGCTTGGCATTTGCCACAGAACGCAAGGATTGGCAAAATCGCCACTGGTGCCCTTTGCTCTTCCCAGATGAGAGCAGGTTCACACTGAGCACGTGACAGACGTGACAGAGTCTGGAGACGCCGTGGAGAGCGATCTGCTGCCTGCCACATCCTTCAGCATGACCGGTTTGGCAATGGGTCAGTAATGGTGTGGGGTGGCATTTCTTTGGAGGGCCACACAGACCTCCATGTGCTCACCAGAGGTAGCCTGACTGCCATTAGGTACCGAGATGAGATCCTAAGCCCCTTGTGAGACCATATGCTGTTCGGTTGGCCCTGGTTCCTCATAATGCAGGACAATGTCAGACCTCATGTGGCTGGAGTGTGTCAGCAGTTCCTGCAAGATGAAGGCATTGAAGCTATGGACTGGCCTGCCCGTTCCCCAGACCTGAATCCGATTGAGCACATCTGGGACATCATGTCTCGCTCCATCCACCAATGTCACGTTGCACCACAGACTGTCCAGGAGTTGGCGGATGCTTTAGTCCAGGTCTGGGTGGAGATCCCTTGGGAAACCATCCGCCGCCTCATCAGGAGCATGCCCAGGTGTTGTAGGAAGGTCATACAGGCACAGGGAGGTCATACAAGCTAAATTAAAAAATTGCTTTGGGCTACGTTCCCACGATGAGCCTTTGGTGCATATTTGATGTTGCAGAATTTATGCACCATTTCTGTACCTATTATTTAAATTAGGTTACTCACTTTTTTTTAGCATACTTTATCTCATTTTGATGCGCTTTTCGTCTCTTTGGTGTGTAATGCTTTGAATTTAGCTGTTTTGTTTTTGATACTTCATGTTTTTTTGCTTTGTCAACTTTATTACTATACTTTGGTGCAGATTACATGCATTTTTTATATGTTTCCTCCGTAGAAACGCACTGAAAATGCATGTGCGTTTTTTTGCTATGGATTTTCAACATCTAATGTAAGTGGGAAACTGTGGAGAAAATCCACATTGAAAACCCAGTATGCTCACATGAGAAATTGACATGCTGCAGATTTTAAACATGCACCGCAGGTGATTTTATGCAGCACAGAGAGCAGGAAATTTCTAGCATGAGATTTCTATAAATCCCATCCACTTTGCTGGATCTGCAGGGGTATGTGCACACGATCAGTAAATTCTGCGGGTTGGACGCTGTGTACTTGTGCAGCGTCCAACCCGCAGCGTCCAGATGTTACAGCGTAGTGGATGGGACTTCTAGAAATCCCATGTCCACTATGCGTCCAGAGACGCCCGAGGATCGCTCGCCGGGACAGACATGCGGTGCATCTCCGCAAGGGAAATGTCACCCATAGAATGTGAATCTGCACTGTTCAGCGAACACATGCGGAATCACCTGCATTCAATAGACTGTGTCCAAAGTGCTGCCAGTTCCTGATTGTATGCACATACCCCAAGGGGTAGACAGACGGCCATAGTTCTTTTGTGAGGATCACATTGCAGTGCACGGACTGACCCGGCACCTCTCCTGACCTGAGTTTGTCAGCATGATGTATTTTTATGCAGCTGTGACGCTCAGGTCAGGGAGCCAATGGTCAGTCCGAGGACTGCAATGCGATCCTTGCTTGAGAAATAGTCGTGTTATGATTTGGTAGCTGAGGAGAGCAGGCAAAAACGGCAATACACCAGAGAGGTTGGAATCTATTGGATTGCAGTACCCTGACTAACCACCACAACTAAAGGCAGCCGTGGAGCGTTCCTACGTTGGTCCTAGATGCCTCGTCACAGCCTGAGAGATTAACTACACTTAAAGATAGAAAGAGGAAAGCTATCTGCCCCGGAGCAGAACCCCAAAGAACATAGGAAGCCCCCAAACATGTAATGGCGGTTAGACAAGAGGAAATACAGACACAGGCAGAAAATAGTATGAGCAAACGTTGGGGCCCAATCTGCCTAGACAGAAAAGGATAGAAAGGATACTCACTGCAATCCAAAAAAACCCTAAAAAAAGCCAACGCTACTAATTGCAAAAACACCTGAGATCACACGACCTCTACCACCTAAATCAGTTCTCTGGTGTAACAAACCTAAGCCGCAGCCACTGAAAAAACTGGAAAAGGCAAATGAACAAATAACAGTGGCTCCAGAGGAACTGAGAGGAGCACAAGCCCCCCCGGGGGGGGGGGAGAACCTGGCTAACCTCACAGAAATGCAGAGAAATAAGCAAATGGTAAGCACAAAAACAAAAAACAGAAAATATCTTATCTGAGAGCAGGAGAAGAGGCAAGACACAGCAAGCTTCCAAGTGAACCAGGAACCACAGTTGAGACAAGAACAATTGATCACCGGCAACCATTATGGGAGGGAACCTCCCTTATATCCAGCCAGTCTGTGATTCCTGATTGCCAATCCTCATTGAATGGTTCAGTACTGTTTGTAACCACCAGAGGGAGCTTCTGCTCAGAATTCATTTCTAAAACATTCACAACACAGTCGTCTGTCTGCCCCTTAAGACCCTGCATTTTTGATGCAGCAAAAACACATTGTCAAAAACTCACCAAAAGCTCATTGTGGTAGCATAGCCTTAGGCTGGAGTAACACTAGCGTATGGCATCCAATGCGAGCGCAATGGATGCAATATGCTAAAGACCCTCGGCTCCTAGTCTGCCGGGAGCTGGAGCGGAGTGTCATGCTACTGTGCTCCGAGCCTCTCGCATGACTGGACTGGAGCAACATCTGCGGAGGCAGCGGACAAATTCATTTCTCCATCTCATATGCTGCTGATGTCGGCGTATATCACACCGCACTCGGGTGATATCCAAGTGCAGTGTGATGTTTCACTCGCACCCATGGACTTGTATGGGTGAGAGTCCCGCTGCCAATCGCAACATGCTGCAATTGTTCTCTCATGCCGAATCGGCAGGTGAAAATAATCACAGATCTGAGCTGCCCCATAGAATAACACTGGGCAGAGTGATGTTTTATCGCATAGCACTCGGCCGTATTGTACGGTAGTGTGACTCTGGCCTTAGGGTTACAAAACACCAGAGAAAAGAATGATTCCTAAAGCGTTTTCTGCTTGAAAAGCAGATGTATTTGAATGTCAGAAAAAGGCACAATGTGAACATACCCTTAGCTTGGAAACTGGTAGTGCCATGTGTATTAGCCCCATTGAATGAGGATAATCTCTATGTGAAATTGTAGCAGTTAAACCAGGAAATCAATGGATTCGTGTTGCAGTGCAAGTACACGTATTTACCACATGTGGACATGACCCAGGAATGAATTTACATTTGTCGCACTCCTGCACCATTGATTTAGCTGCAGCAAATCTGCTTTGGATTTTTCCCTTTGTCAAAAAAATCGGTATCCAAATCCATGATAACAAATGTGGATTCGCTGCCTTGAACTTTTTATCTTAAAGTTTTTGTCCTATTTAAAAAAAATAAATAAAAAATCTCAATGTCCAGTATTGACTGTGGCTCTGACATCACGTCAACAGCGAAAGGATTAAAAGCTACGCGGATGGAAGAAAGTCTCAAGCTGCCAGATGGTTCGATGAACGTTCTTTTATTCAAACAACATGTTTCAATGCCGAACCGGCGTCTTTTGCAAAACCCCCCAAAAAAACAACAGAATTTACTGGTACATAGAAGTTTTTAATGTCTGAAATGGGTGCTCAGTGACATTTCGACAGCATGCCAGACAATCAGTGAGCTAATGGCTCTAGACGGAATTATCTGCCCAGAGTTGTTGAGCTCATTGATTGGCAGCCGTGTCGTTGACGTCACGCCAGCGCTGCAGCCAATACTGGTACATTGGGGCAGCACCCAGGACTCAGCGATGGACCTGGGGACAATGAGTAAAGCGGGCTTTGTTTTTTTTTATAACATACTGTGCTCAGGAACCAAGATTTTTTGAAAAGGGACAACCCCTTTTAATTTAATTTTTTTTTATCATTAGATATTTTTTGTTTTGATGATTCTTCTGTAATAACAGCATTGTTAATTTAATTTCTGAAAGATTTTTCAGTTCTTTTCCCTTTGTTTTGCACTATAATATCCTTTTTTTCTGTTCAACAAAGACTGAGATGATCCCATTTCTGCATCTGAATTAGACGCAGCCGGCACTTTATCACTTAAAATTCAAATGTTCCTGAACCTTTTTTATCCTTTCCCAGTTCATATTTATCTTCCTTGCCATGCCTTCATAGGTTACCACATTTCTATTGATAAATTGTAGGTACTGCAAGATCTATTGATGAGACGGAGACAGTTCCACAGTGAAGTGTTGTGGCTTTGCATATCATTATACGCGGCTCTTGAAAGCTGTCGATTCTTGCCTTATTGCTGTTCAGCCTGATAAATGACAGTAATTGTTCCTAAGTTGAAGGACTACTTTATTAAGCTGACTTGCATAAGAATTTTTGTGCTTTGGGTTAATACCAATTCTTTGCTTGGTCTAATAAAAAAATATGTTGATATTTTTAAGGTGGAATTAAATATTATTTTAAAATTATTATAGGTAATGGTAAATGGCGTTGTCTGACAACCAGATATCATTGAAGGTCAGGGTAACTGTGTTGCTCATTGTGCGCTACGATGTTTATATGAGATTAAACCAAAGAAAGAAAGGAGCATAAATCTTATTTCAAAAAATATCAAAATTTATTTATTAAAGTTTAAAATGCCAACAATAACGGCCCAAAACAGAGGTGTAACGAGGAAAAGCTGTCGGTATAAGAGACAGCAACAGACTAATACATCGCCAGGGTAAGATTCAAATGTGAAGCCAGCATATCAATATAGTCATATAACATGGATAGTTCCAATATTGTCTATTGTTCGATGCGTAGGCTACACAAAGTATATAGTAACAAATCATGTATCCTGCTTACCCATATTGTAAGGCTAAGTCTGTGCGTCTCTCAGGAGCTGACCCTCTGACGCGCGTTTCGCGGTTGTGCTTTCTCAAAAAGGGGGTCCCTACGCATCGAACAATAGACAATATTGGAACTATCCATGTTATATGACTATATTGATATGCTGGCTTCACATTTGAATCTTACCCTGGCGATGTATTAGTCTGTTGCTGTCTCTTTATACCGACAGCTTTTCCTCGTTACACCTCTGTTTTGGGCCGTTATTGTTGGCATTTTAAACTTTAATAAATAAATTTTGATATTTTTTGAAATAAGATTTATGCTCCTTTCTTTCTTTGGTTTAATATAATTTTGGGAGTTTTCTTCTGTTCTGATCGGCTTTGGGGCCGATCCATTTTCAGGGTGAGCATATATTCACCATTGATTATTTGATTGTTATTCTTATGACTTTTCGTTTTAATAGATGTTTATATGAGAGTCTAGAAATGTTGCGTCAAACCCCCTCCCCCCAAAAAAAAGCGTAATTGTAATGTAAATCAAAAATTTTAATTTACCTGTAATGTAAACAATGGATATTTTCAGCTTGGTTGCCGTGTATTTAAAAACACGTTCTGTTGTAGTTTAGGCTCATTTCTAAGGCAAAGCCGTGTGCATAGGGTCTGTAAGGCAGTACACAATGTGTGTTTCTGAGCAGTTTTTTGAGTGGTTCAGCTCCAAAAAAACCCTGAAAAACACATAAGATTCTTCCTATTTTTTCAACTGTGAAACCACTTTATTCAACTTTTTTTTTTTCACTTCAGTTTTTCAAAAATCCCTGGGGAAAAAAAAGCCATGTGTGCCACTTTTTTGAAGTGGCCCCTGATGTAAACCTCTCCAAACTAAGCAACGTCTAATCAAAAGACTGCATAAAAACCCCTCTAGAAAAAAAGTGAATACATGGCCAGAGTCCCTGCGGTTCTGAATTATGAATCCGTAGGCACTAGACAGTATGGCAGACCTTCTCTAAAACAGGACATGCCACAATATAAAACGTGAGGCATATGGGACACAGCATGGACCCAGTAACATTAACGGGGTGCCATATTAACTATACGAACAATAGGAATCCATAATATGTTTGTGCATATACTAATATTATAAGACTGTATGAAATCTTTCCGTTTTGGAAACATACACAAATGTTCCATTATATTAAAAAAAAATAAATGAAAACGTGCATTGCAGAACTGTCATGTCCCACAACTTGGAAATTATACAAATATTGTATTATTGCTTTGCTATGCAATAAGGATTGTCTTTTAGAAGTTTGTCCTCCATCTCTCCCTGTCTGCCTCTCTAGCTCTGACGTCAGTAATCCCTCCCTTCTTCTTCCTCGTTCCCTGTATGTCGCCATGTTAAGAAGCTCATATCTTGCATCCCTGATTTAGTATAGTCTTTATAATTGTACATAACTATAAGGATTCAGCTTGAAAATAACCTTCTTCTGGAATCTTCATACGTGCCTCCTGCAGTCGAGTCAAGTTATCTGATGAAATCTCTTTGTGTGAGTACTAGTACATAGAGACATACAAAGAAAAGGAGTCTCAAGCGCCCTACACTCGCAGCCTAGTTATGGAGTCAGAATAAGAACCTTTGTATCCATCAATCCAATAGTAGACAGAAACAAAACTACAGGTCAGGTAGTCGCTGCTTGTGAATATATAGGAGCCAAAAGTATATAGAAAGCTATAAGGGTTTTTTTTTACTCTACTGGTTCTTGACGATCCTAGAAATGGGGTAGAGATCCGAAGGTAAAAGGATTATCCATGGGTCACAGTGAAATAACATTACTGCAATGTGTTTCCATGAGTGACAATGCAAATATCGCAAAAAATATAGTACAACAAAATCTCCCTACAATATATTTAGCATATTCATAGTATTTTAAATGTTATGTAGAAGGCATGTGTTTTTTTTTCTGTTTGCTTTAGAGAGGGATAAAATCGGAGAAAAGCTGGGTTCACACCACTCCTCAGTTCTTATTTGTGAATCAGTCGGGGTCTTCCATCTGAATACCCGAACATGCCCCTACTGATTACAGTAAGCAAACAGGGTACAAACATTAGACTCCATTTACTTTACTTTCCTCACTGTCTGTCTTTTTGTCTGACACAACAGTTTAGTACATTGCGTTATTCTGTCAGGCTTAAAAGACTGCAACTTTAGAAAGAAGATTCAGTGGGGATCAAGACTTGGCATGAACCTGGCTCAAGGCTATATTCGGATGAGCAATGAAAAATTTCTGTTTCATCAGTAAAAAATAGACTAGTTTTACATCTGAGTTTAATCAGTTTCAGTTTTTTGTCTGTTTCTCACAGACCCATTAAAGGGAACCTAACAGTAGATTCATGCTGCCAGACACTGTGTTATTGCAGCCGTGTATGTTTTACTATGTAACTTTAAAAACCCAGACGAGAACCACACACTTCAGATGGCCAGTCCCAGGCTGGTCCTCAGTGGGTTTTTCCTACCCTGCTCCCATAGACTGAAAGGTCTAACCCTATATGGTAGTATAGTGAGAGACCTTTCAGTACGGGGATAGGAGAGAAACCGCCAGGGATCATCCACTTCGACAAGTCATCCGAGACGCATAGGGCCTGGACAGTTTTTCGAAGTATGCTTTCTCTGAAACACTGCAGCATTAAAGAGCAAAGTGTCATGACTGCGGCTGCTGCCACGCCTGTCACGACTTCGCTCACAGCCACCGCGCCCACCCCGCTTCCTAATATCTGCGCTGCTCCGGCGGCGCGGCATCCAGCTGCTCCAGGGTCCCGGCGTCTCCTCTCCGCTCTGTTGGTTCTCGCCCATCAGCGGACCCGCGCATGCGCCTTAGGCCGCGGCCACGCGCACTGCTGGCCCTTTAATGTGTCACACCTGATCTGGACCATCTGTGGTCCAATCATGTGTTTTTGCTGGCTATTAGGGTTGAGCATTCCGATACTTCCGATACCTGAAATCCAATGTAAGTCTATGGGAACAAAATATCGGAAGTACTTCCGATACTTCCGATATTTTGTTCCCATAGACTTACATTGGATTTCAGGTATCGGAAGTATCGGAATGCTCAACCCTACTGGCTATATCAGGCTGCCCTTCCTTAGTGGAGGCGCCTGATTATTGTGTGCGTGCTCCTGAGTACCCAGTCTAGGCCGTCTCTGCGGGCACTTGCCCTCTGTACTAATTAACCCCTTTTTGCTTCTGTTCCCAGCTCTCCTGCACTCTGCCCGTGGTTCCCGATCCTCTGCTGTCCTGGTGGTCCTTTGTCTCCTGGTCCTGTCCAGCGGTCCCCGTCCCTCTCTGTCCTGGTCCCTTTCCTAGTGCCTCTGGTCCCACTCTCCAGTACCCTGAACATGTTAGGCCTTTCAGGCCCCTATCCTCTTGCCTTCTCTATTTACTTTCGGTTCTCAGCTTCACTACGAGCCGTCCCTCTTGGTACCGGCTGTCGCGGTACCTAACTCCCTCGGGCCTGCCCCTAATAGTCCCTGTATATGGTTTGGCTCCGCCTGGTACGCTCACCCGGGAGAGGTTCGGTGCCGTGACCCAGAGGGTCCACTCCTGGAAGCTAGCCCCTACTAGTTGTCACAGTATAATCAGGTGTCATGTGTGCATTACCACGAAGATCGTCGCGGTTGCACTTGTTGACTTCTCACAGCTGAGTTGCTGTTTCTTTGTGTTTGGCAGCTAGGGAGTTAATTCTGTCTGTGCTCGGTGCTGGGACTGGGTGCAGTTTCTCCCGGCTGCAATTGATTATTTGTTGATTGGTTTCCTTTAAATTCCTGGTTGTCTGCTTTGGGAGTTGCCAGTGAAATCCTTCATTCAGACCACAGATAGGAATGAATCTGTATTGACTTAAGTTGAGAGCTCCTTAGCTGTTTTAAGCTCAACTT
>JARQOD010000010.1:40582877-40631471 GCA_033576555.1 Oophaga sylvatica | reverse complement strand
CCTAGGGCAGGATCTATCCTCTGTCTCCAACAGAGACCTCGGCCATGACAGAATACATTCGGGAAAATTTGGCTAAAGGCTTCATATGGAAATCCTCTTCTCCTGCGGGAGCATGTTTTTTCTTTGTCCGGAAGAAAGATGGATCCCTCCAGCCATGTATCGACTACAGAGGACTAAACGGCATTGTAGCACCGGCGTCCCTGCCCTCTGCCAGGCAGGGACGCTGTTCACCTGCGACAGCGTCCTCTGCCAGGCAGGGACGTCGCCCCCCTTACCCGCGCTCAGTGTCCTCCTTCCGCCCTGCTGGGGCCGCGCGCTCCTTCCCTGCTGCTGGTCTTAGGGCGCGCGCCCGCGCGCTCCCCCGCTCTTAAAGGGGCCGCGCGCATCTTTCAAAAAGGTCCCCGGCCAATGCCGGAGGACTCCACCCTATATAAAGTACTTCCTCCTTAATGGAGGTGCCCGAGCAATGTTGTTGTTGCACTGTTTAACTCTGCTTCAGCCCTCAGGGTCCGTTACCAGTTACCTGCCTGTTTCCTGCCAGTTTCCTGTCTGCTACCTGCCCGCAAGCCTTCCTGGAGGTTCGGCCGTCACATGCGGTGACCATCGGCAATTCCAGAGACTCTCGCCTGCTCACTTGGGGGCGCTCATCTGCCATCTGCCTGCAAGCCTGCCTGGAGGTTCGGCCGTCACATGCGGTGACCATCAGCAATTCCAGAGACTCTCGCCTGCTCACTTGGGGGCGCTCATCTGCCATCTGCCTGCAAGCCTATCTGGAGGTTCGGCCATCACCTGCGGTGTCCATCGACTATTCCAGAGACTCTCGCCTGCTCACTTGGAGGCGCTCATCTGTCATCTGCCTGCTAGCCTACCGGGAGGCTCCACCATCTCAGGTCGTATATACCTGTCCATTCAGAGACTGCCCCGGCCCCTTGCCTGCCTGTTTATCCAGAGACTGCCCCGGTCACATGCCGTGACTACCTGCCTGTCTACCCAGAGACTGCCCCGGTCACTTGCCGTGACCACCCGCCTGTTTATCCAGAGACTGCCCCGGTCACTTGCCGTGACCTCCCACCTGTCTATCCAGAGACTGCCCCGGTCACTTGCCGTGACCTCCCGCCTGTCTGTCCAGACACTGCCCCTGTCACTTGCAGTGACTTCCTGTCCGTCTCCCCGGGCGCCACCCGCTCCTTTACAAGGAAAGCCTCCTTGTATAATAAAGCTCAGAGGTTCCGCCTCCCAGACCCGTTACAGTTTGCTCGGGCCATGGAACCCGGTGGCACCCAAACTCCCTCGCTCTCTGACCTGTGTCATGAACTGTCTCGTCAGAGGTCTCAACAGGAGTCCATCCTGGGTCACCTGCGGAATGTTAATTCCCGCCTGGACACCCTGACTACTTCACCAGCAACCACCGCGGGCGCCATGACTCGCAATCCGGCAGTTCCGCTGCTTACCAATTCTGTGGTTTCCGTTCCTGGACCTCGACTTTCAGCTCCTCCTCGGTTTGGAGGCGACCCTGCGCTGGCTCGGGGTTTCATTAACCAGTGCACCCTGCATTTTGAACTCCTGGCACACCAGTTTAACTCCGACCGGGCCAAAATTGCCTTCATCATGTCCCATCTCACCGGAGAGGCCCTGGCCTGGCTAAATCCTCTTTGGGAGAGAGAAGATCCTCTGGTGTCTGACCTGTCTGCTTTTCTCTCAGCCTTCCGGAAGGTATTCGATGAACCCGACGGAGGACCTCCTCTGCATCATCTCTGCTGCGTCTCCGTCAGGGAAGTCTCACCGTTGGTCAATATGCCATACGGTTTCCGTACCCTTGCCTCGGAGCTGGCTTGGGATAATGACGCTCTGATATCTGTCTTCTGGGAGGGTCTGTCCGGCCGTATAAAAGATGAACTTGCCGGTCGGGACATTCCAACCACTCTCGATGACCTAATAACTCTTGCCAATCGAATTGATCTACGGTTCCAGGAGCGCGCTAAAGAGGTCACCCGTGAGAGAAGGTTTCCTCGTCTATGTAAGGTTCTGTGTACATGTTCCTGAAACTCAGTTTGTTCGTCAGCCATTTTACTTTCTGTCTTGCTGCAGCTATCTTGCCCTCAGTCAATATGGAGTTTCCAGCTTGCATGTTCCCGCCCTGATTCTCTCCTCTTGCTTCTTAAGCAGCCACAGCTGAGCAATCAGTGCTTCAGAATCAAGCCTGCAGTGAACCTGTGACCTGACTCCTGGAAGCCTTGGATTTGTACTCCAGTTATTTCCTATTGTGGAACCTTGGAACACTCGTGGACTTTGGAACCTTGCTATTTTGATAAATCCACGTTTGCATGGACTTACGGTAACAGAGAAGAGATCCTGAACCTGTTGTGGAGAGTGATTGCTGAGTTAAGTTACTCTGGCCTGCTGTGTCTCCTGCTTTTGTATCTGCAAACTGTGTGACTATTATTTCCACTTGTATGAAGTAATACAAGACCTTCTATATCAAACCTGTAACTCCTGTGTTTTCATCGCACCCAAGCACAAGACACTATATGAACTGTACTACTTACATCACAAGATTCTGAAGCCAAACGTTAGTGTCTGCTGGGTCTGGAAAGGCTGTGTCTGCGGTAACTGTGGATATCGGATGTCCGGTTGTACTTTCTGTGATGTGTTGTGAATGGGTTTGAGATGAGTTCTGAGCAGAGGCTCCCTCTGGTGGTTACAAGCGGTACTAGTGAGGATTGTGAGGACTGGGAATCAGGTGTTACTGATTGGTCTTATGTAAGGGAGTCATTTTCCCATCAGGGTTGCCGGTGATCAATTGTTCTGGTCTGAATCCTTCTTTCCAGTTTCCCTTGTAGCCTGCTGTGTCGTGCCTGCATCTCCTGCTATCAGATAAGACAATTTCTTATTTTGTGTTTTTACTATATTTTTGCATTTTGTCCTGCACTTCTGTGGGGGCCTTCAGGGTCCCCTCCGGGGGCTTTTGCCCTCTCAGTTTAGTCCAGCCACTGTGTTTTGTACTTTTGCTTTTTCCAGTTTTTTTTTCGGTGGCTGCTGTTTTGTTTTTGTTACACCAGAGAACTAATTTAGGTGGTAGAGGTCGTGTGATCTCAGGTGATTTTGAAATTAGTAGAGTTGGTGTTTTTTCAGGGTTTTCTGAGATTGCAGTAAGTACCCTTCCTATCCTTTTCTATTTAGATAGTTTGGGCCCCAGCGTTTGCTCATACTATTTTCTTTCTGTGTCAGTATTTCCTCTTGTCTAACCGCCATTACATGTTTGGGGGCTTTCTATTATCTTTGGGGTTCTGCTCCGGGCAGATAGCTTTCCTATTTCTATCTTTAGGTGTAGTAGTTTCTCAGGCTGTGACGAGGCGTCTAGGACCAACGTAGGAACGCTCCACGGCTGCCTCTAGTTGCGGTGGTTAGTCAGGGTACTGCAATCTCATAGATTCCAACTGCTCTGGTGTATTTCCTTTTTTACCTGCACTCCTCAGCTACCGAAACATAACAGTATCACCGACCATAAAAATTGTATGGTACTCACAGAAGGGAAAAAATATTTTGAAGGAAGAAAAGTTGTCAGAGATATTTTTCTGTTTGTTGCATTTTTTTTTTTTTTTCCCTCTGTATCTCTGGGTGCTGGGGAGGATCTTTTCCCTAATGGAGTTTGCACAGTTGTCTGGCCGTGTGGATCAGCTTGCCACTGAGGTTCAGAGTATTGCTGCATATCTTGCTAGGTTGCCTGTTGTGGAACCTAGGATCCCCATGCCAGATTTGTTTTTAGGGGATCGAGCTAAGTTTCAGAATTTCAAAAATAATTGTAAATTGTTTCTTGCCTTAAAATCTAAGTCCTCAGGAAACGCAGCGCAGCAGGTTCAAATTATCATCTCTCTCCTGCGCGGCGACCCTCAGGATTGGGCTTTTTCCCTGACACCTGGGGATCCTGTTTTGAGTGATGTTGATGCATTTTTTCAGGCTTTGGGGTTATTGTACGATGAGCCTAATGTCACTGATCAAGCTGAAAAAGCCTTGTTGGCATTAAATCAGGGGCTTGATGACGCTGAGTTATACTGTCAGAGATTCCGTAGGTGGGCAGTCCTGACCAAGTGGAATGACGACGCTTTGGCGGCCCTTTTCCGGAAGGGTCTGTCGGATAATGTAAAGGATGTTTGGTGGGATTCCCTGTCCCCTCTGGTCTCAATGATTCTATGTCATTAGCGATTCAAATTGACAGACGTTTGCGTGAGCGGAGAAGTATGCGTGGAGTGGTGTTGCCTTGTGAGCCAGCTGCTGAGCCCATGCAGTGTGATGGAGTGGTGTCTGGGGCACAGCGTCATGAGTTTCGAAAGCGCAATGGGTTATGTTTCTACTGTGGTGATGCCTCTCATGCTATTTCAGTCTGCCCTAAGCGGGGAAGACATTTTGCACGCTCAGTTGTCTTGGGTAGTGTTCAGACTAAGTTTTTATTAACTGTCACTCTGATATGCTCTCTGTCCTCATTTTCTGCTCAGGCTTTCGTTGATTCTGGAGCAGCTATTAACCTGATGGATTATGATTTTGCTAAACGTTGTGGGTTTCCCTTGATACCCCTACAGAAGTCTATTCCTCTACTGGGGATCGATTCTACCCCTTTGGCTGAGAATAAACCCCAGTTTTCTACACAGGTGATAATGAGGGTTGAACCTGATCACCAGGAGTGCTGCAAATTTTTGGTTCTATATAATCTGCATGACATTATAGTGCTGGGTTTCCCTTGGTTACAGTCTCATAATCCTGTTTTGGATTGGAAATCTGTGTCTGTAACCAGTTGGGGCTGCCAATGTGTTAATACCAACACTCCTGTTTTTTCTGCCTCCCCCCAGGCTGAGGATGTTCCTGACTTTTTGTTTGATTTTTCTGATGTGTTTAGCGAAAGTAAATCTGCATCCTTACCTCCCCATAGGAGCTATGACTGCGCTATTGAATTAGTGCCAGGTAGTAAATTCCCTAAAGGTTGCCTTTTTAACTTGTCTGTACCTGAACATGACGCTATGCGGTCTTATATCAAGGAATCATTGGAGAAGGGTCATATCAGACCATCCTCTTCACCCGTAGGTGCCGGTTTTTTCTTTGTGGCCAAAAAAGATGGTTCATTAAGGCCGTGTATTGATTATCGTCTCTTGAACAATATTACTGTGAAATATCAATACCCGTTACCCTTGATTTCTGACCTGTTTTCCAGGGTGAAAAACGCTACTTGGTTTACCAAGCTTGACCTCAGGGGGCGTATAACCTTATTCGCATTAAGCACGGGGATGAATGGAAGACGGCATTTAACACCCCTGAAGGGCATTTTGAGTACCTTGTGATGCCCTTTAGGCTCACTAATGCTCCTTCCGTCTTCCAGTCCTTCATGAATGACATTTTCAGGGATTTTGTGGACAAGTTTCTGATTGTTTATTTGGATGATATCTTGATTTTTTCTAATGACTGGGACTCTCATGTGAAACATGTTCGAACTGTATTCCAGATTTTGAGAGAGAATGCTCTGTATGTGAAGGGATCAAAGTGTCTTTTTGGCGTACAGAAGATCTCATTTCTGGGATTCATTTTGTCCCCATCTGTTATTGAAATGGACCCGGTCAAGGTTCAGGCTATCTGTGATTGGGTCCAACCTACTTCATTAAAGGCTCTTCAGAGATTTTTGGGTTTTGCCAATTTTTTATCGTAAATTTATTGGTAATTTCTCGGTTATTGTTAAACCATTAACTGATTTGACCAGAAAGGGTTCTGATGTGGTGAATTGGCCTCCTGAGGCAGTCTCTGCGTTTCAGGAACTTAAGCAGAGATTCACTTCTGCTCCTGTTCTACGGCAGCCTGATGTTTCTCTGCCATTTCAGGTGGAGGTTGATGCCTCTGAAATTGGGGCAGGTGCCGTTTTGTCCCAAAAAGATCCAGAGACCTCTAAAAGTAACCCTTGTGCCTTTTTCTCTTGAAAATTTTCTCCTACTGAACGTAATTATGACGTGGGTAATCGGGAGTTATTGGCCATGAAGTGGGCTTTTGAAGAGTGGAGACATTGGCTGGAGGGAGCCAAACATCAGGTGGTGGTCCTTACGGACCATAAGAATCTGGTCTATCTGGAATCTGCCAAGCGACTGTCATGGGTGCATCGCCACGAAGATCGTCGCGATTGCACATTCTGACTTCTCACAGCTGAGCTTCTGTTTCTTTGTTTTTTGGTAATGTGAGAGTTAATTTTTCCTAGCTCTTTGCTAAGGCTAGGTGCAGCCTCGCCCGGCTGCTTTTGATTATGTTCTAATTAGTTTCCTTTATATTTCTGCCAGTCTGGGTGTTAGACGCCGGTGAAAGCATTCATGTAGTTCAGCAGACTGGAGCGGTTCTGAGAACATTTAAGCTAAGAGTTCATTAGTTGTTTTTACTCTTATAGCTTATAGTTAATCTCTGAGACCTTAGGTGTTCCTACTGTGTGTGAGTGTTGTATGTAAGACTTTATTTACTTTATTCCTTCTCTTTCTTGTTTGTCTTTCTGTTCATTATCCGTTACCTGTTCATTCCCTTTGGTGGTATTCAGGGTCCTTCTTAGGACTAGAATACAGTTGGCAGGGATTGATAGGAGACAGGGTTTACGCTGGTGGCCTGGACCTCTGTACCTTTAACAGTACCTCCAGGTAGAGGGATTAGTTAGGACCCCAGTTCAGGGTCAGCTTAGACCCCGGTCACCCTCTAGCCGGAGACAGTGTATAACGGATTCCGTATGGACCCACTGGACATTGTCAGGTAATTCTATGTTATCATATATCTATGCGCATGTTATATAGTATGTTGCCCTTTTGATATAGATTACTGACATCACATATATATATATCTGCTATACAGCGTGACATTTTCACCGGCCCAAACTAAAGATTCTCCCCAGCTGTCATGGATCCAGTAGCCCAGCTGGCCCGACAGTTGCAGGGGTTGTCCATGGAATTTGCAGACATTAAGTCCAAGGTTTTGTCCCTCCCAGAGCAAACCAGATCTGAACCTAAGGTTGCTCTCCCGGACAGGTTCACTGGTGGGCGGGACAAATTTTTTACTTTCCGGGAGGCATGTAAATTGTACTTTCGGCTGCGGCCTCGGTCATCTGGGAGTGAAGAGCAGAGGGTGGGAATTGTTATCTCGCTCTTACAAGGGGACCCTCAATCTTGGGCGTTCTCTATTCCTCCAGGTTCCCCAGATCTCCAGTCAGTGGATCGATTTTTTACTGCCCTGGGTCTGGTATATGATGATCCGGATCGAGTTTCCCTTGCTGAAACAAAGTTACGTAAAATACGGCAAGGAAATCGTCCAGCGGAGGAATATTCTTCTGAGTTCCGTAGATGGGCAACAGATACTCAGTGGAATGACCCAGCTCTTAGGAGCCAGTTTTGTCAAGGGTTGTCTGACAAATTAAAAGATGTGTTGGCTCAGTATGATTCTCCTCCATCACTGGAGGCTGCTATGGCCCTCGCTATTCGCATTGATAGACGACTTCGGGAAGACGCGAGGTAACTCCGCCCCCATGATGACTCCACCTACTACTAAAGTCCCTTATACTGAGGTTCCCCTGGTCTGTTCTGAGGAACCCATGCAGTTGGGAGGGACATCATTTTGTAGGAGGGAATCGGCGGTGCGCCGCAAGACTAGAAGGTGTTTCTTTTGCGGGAGAGAGGGACATTTTGTTGGGGGTTGTCCATCCCGGACCTCTTTGACCCAAGGAGTTAACCTGGGAGTCTGTATTTCGTCCCCAAATCCCTCTCAGTTTATCGTGCCTGCGGAGGTGGTGATTGGTACTAGAACTGAGAGGATTTCTGTTTTTCTTGATAGTGGGTCCGGGGCTAATCTTGTGGACGCTCGGTTTGCCCAGGTGCATGGTATGCAACTGAGTGTATTGGCCAAACCGGTCCCTATACTCTCTATTGATTCTAGACCTCTTGGTCAAGGTAGCTTGGTTCAAGCTGTTCATAACATAGATCTTCGAGTAGGGGCAATACATAAAGAGCAATTGTCTTGTTATGTGTTGGAGGGTCTACCTACTCCTATTGTGTTGGGACTTCCTTGGTTGGCTAAACATAACCCAGTGATTGATTGGCAATCCAGAAAGATTAGCCAGTGGGGTGAATTTTGCAAGAATAACTGCATGAGCACGGTCATCGGTGCGGTTGTACCTAGGACTTTGCCTCCTTTTCTGGAGGACTTTGGGGAGATGTTCTCAGAGGAGGGGTGTAAAGAGTTACCTCCTCATCGCGCATATGACTGCTCAATAAAGTTGCTTCCTGATGCCTTATCTCGTACTTTCCCAGGGACCGGGAGGATGGATGATCCGGTTCCTATTCCTCAGGAGGGAGTTGTGGTGTCAGCTGTATGCTCTGAGCTTGAGGGGGAGGTATTGGGGGCTCAGGGGGACGCCCCTGTGGGACTTCCAGAGAGACTGATAGTTCCAGATCGGTTAAGACTGAAGGTTACGGAGAACCGTTACAAACGGATGGCTGATAGGGGGAGAGTTTCTGGTCGAGATCTGAAGGTGAATGATCTGGTGTGGTTGTCTACCAGGAATATTAAACTTAAAATTCCCTCCTGGAGGTTGGGTCCCAGATTCATCGGGCCGTACAGGATCAGTTCCATAATTAATCCTGTGGCATTTCGTCTGGACCTCCCTCCTACGTTTAAAATTCATAATGTGTTTCACAAGTCATTACTTAAAAAGTATGTGGCACCAGTCATACCGTCACCTCTACCTCCTCCTTCAGTGGTGGTCAATGATAACGTGGACGGACCTTTCACACAACTCACCCGGACAGACCTGGTCATGAGGGTCCGGAGGCCCCTCGTAGAAGGGGGGGTACTGTCATGGGTGCATCGCCACGAAGATCGTCGCGATTGCACATTCTGACTTCTCACAGCTGAGCTTCTGTTTCTTTGTTTTTTGGTAATGTGAGAGTTAATTTTTCCTAGCTCTTTGCTAAGGCTAGGTGCAGCCTCGCCCGGCTGCTTTTGATTATGTTCTAATTAGTTTCCTTTATATTTCTGCCAGTCTGGGTGTTAGACGCCGGTGAAAGCATTCATGTAGTTCAGCAGACTGGAGCGGTTCTGAGAACATTTAAGCTAAGAGTTCATTAGTTGTTTTTACTCTTATAGCTTATAGTTAATCTCTGAGACCTTAGGTGTTCCTACTGTGTGTGAGTGTTGTATGTAAGACTTTATTTACTTTATTCCTTCTCTTTCTTGTTTGTCTTTCTGTTCATTATCCGTTACCTGTTCATTCCCTTTGGTGGTATTCAGGGTCCTTCTTAGGACTAGAATACAGTTGGCAGGGATTGATAGGAGACAGGGTTTACGCTGGTGGCCTGGACCTCTGTACCTTTAACAGTACCTCCAGGTAGAGGGATTAGTTAGGACCCCAGTTCAGGGTCAGCTTAGACCCCGGTCACCCTCTAGCCGGAGACAGTGTATAACGGATTCCGTATGGACCCACTGGACATTGTCAGGTAATTCTATGTTATCATATATCTATGCGCATGTTATATAGTATGTTGCCCTTTTGATATAGATTACTGACATCACATATATATATATCTGCTATACAGCGTGACAGCGACTCAATCCTAGACAGGCCAGGTGGGCCTTGTTTTTCACACGTTTTAATTTTGTGGTTTCCTTTCTTCCTGGCACTAAGAATGTTAAGGCGGATGCCCTCTCGAGGAGTTTCCTTGCGGACTCTCCTGAGCTATCTGATCCCTCTGTTATTTTGAAGGAGGGTGTAGTTCTTTCCGCCATCTTGCCCAATTTGAGACTTGCTCTGGAGGGGTGTCAGGAGGATAGGCCCGAGCGCTGCCCTGTTGGAAAATTGTTTGTCCCGGACCAATGGAAAAAGAGTGTGATGTCTGAGATTCATTGTTCCGCATTGGCTGGGCATCCCGGAATTTTTGGTACCAGAGACTTGGTTAGTCGGTCCTTTTGGTGGCCTACCTTGTCTCGCGATGTCAGGGAATTTGTGCAGTCCTGCGGGACTTGCTCTCGCTCCAAGCCTTGCTCTCGCTCTAGTGGTTTGTTGATGCCATTGCCTGTGCCCAAGAGACCATGGACCCATATCTCTATGGATTTCATTTCCGATCTTCCTGTTTCTCAGAGAATGACCACCATCTGGGTAATTTGTGATAGGTTTTCCAAAATGATACATCTTGTGCCATTACCTAAGTTGCCTTCCTCCTCTGAATTGGTGCCGTTGTTGCTTCAGCACGTGGTTCGTTTACACGGCATTCCTGAGAACATTGTGTCTGACAGAGGAGTCCAGTTTGTTTCCAGATTTTGGAGGACTTTTTGTTCTAAACTGGGTGTTCAATTGTCTTTCTCCTCGGCATTTCATCCTCAGACCAATGGTCAAACTGAGAGAACAAACCAGACATTGGAGACTTATCTAAGATGCTTTGTGTCTGCTGATCAGGATGACTGGGTTCTTTTTTGCCTTTGGCTGAGTTTGCTCTTAATAATAGGGCTAGCTCTGCCACTTTGATGTCTCCGTTTTTCTGTAATTCTGGGTTTCACCCTCGATTTTCTTCAGGACAGACGGAGGCTTCTGTCTGTCCAGGTGTTGACTCTGTTGTTGAGGGTATGCAGCAGATTTGGGACCAGGTAGTGGAGAGGTTGTCCCTCTCTCAGGAGAAGGCCCAGCGGTTTGCTAACCGGCATAGGACTGATGGTCCTCGGTTTAAAGTGGGGGACTTGGTCTGGTTGTCCTCAAAGAATATTCCTATGAGAGTAGCATCTCCTAAATTTAAGCCTAGGTTCATTGGACCTTATAAGATCATGGAGATTATTAATCCTGTTTCTTTTCGTTTGCTTCTTCCAGGGACATTTAAGATCCATAACGTGTTCCACAAGTCCTTGTTGAAGAGGTTTGTTGAGCCAGTGGTTCCTGCTGCTGTGCCTCCTGACCCTGTTTTGGTTGAGGGCAATCTGGATTATGTGGTTGAGAAAATATTGGATTCTCGTTTTTCTAGACGAAGACTCCAGTATTTGGTTAAATGGAGAGGTTATGGTCAGGAAGACAATTCTTGGGTGTTTGCTTCGGACATCCATGCTAGGAGACTTATCCGTGCGTATCATAGAGCTCATCCTGACCGACCTGGTTGCTCAAATGAGGGTTCGGTGACCCCTCCTCAAGGGGGGGGTACTGTTGTGAATGGGTTTGAGATGAGTTCTGAGCAGAGGCTCCCTCTGGTGGTTACAAGCGGTACTAGTGAGGATTGTGAGGACTGGGAATCAGGTGTTACTGATTGGTCTTATGTAAGGGAGTCATTTTCCCATCAGGTTTGCCGGTGATCAATTGTTCTGGTCTGAATCCTTCTTTCCAGTTTCCCTTGTAGCCTGCTGTGTCGTGTCTGCATCTCCTGCTATCAGATAAGACAATTTCTTATTTTGTGTTTTTACTATATTTTTGCATTTTGTCCTGCACTTCTGTGGGGGCCTTCAGGGTCCCCTCCGGGGGCTTTTGCCCTCTCAGTTTAGTCCAGCCACTGTGTTTTGTACTTTTGCTTTTTCCAGTTTTTTTTTCGGTGGCTGCTGTTTTGTTTTTGTTACACCAGAGAACTAATTTAGGTGGTAGAGGTCGTGTGATCTCAGGTGATTTTGAAATTAGTAGAGTTGGTGTTTTTTCAGGGTTTTCTGAGATTGCAGTAAGTACCCTTCCTATCCTTTTCTATTTAGATAGTTTGGGCCCCAGCGTTTGCTCATACTATTTTCTTTCTGTGTCAGTATTTCCTCTTGTCTAACCGCCATTACATGTTTGGGGGCTTTCTATTATCTTTGGGGTTCTGCTCCGGGGCAGATAGCTTTCCTATTTCTATCTTTAGGTGTAGTTAGTTTCTCAGGCTGTGACGAGGCGTCTAGGACCAACGTAGGAACGCTCCACGGCTGCCTCTAGTTGCGGTGGTTAGTCAGGGTACTGCAATCTCATAGATTCCAACTGCTCTGGTGTATTTCCTTTTTTACCTGCACTCCTCAGCTACCGAAACATAACAGTGATGACAGTGGTTGTGACTTCTCACAACCATTCCAGGTGAGCAATTCCCTTAAGTTTTTTTTTCTGCAGTGTTACCACAGGTAAACACTATTGTTTTTTTTTTCTTTTCTCTTTTTTGTCTGCTGTAACTGTGGATATCAGATGTCCGGTTGTACTTTCTGTGATGATAGTGGTTGTGACTTCTCACAACCATTCCAGGTGAGCAGTTCCCTTAATTTTTTTTTCTCTCTGCAGTGTTACCACAGGTAAACACTATTGTTTTTTTTTTCCTCTCCTCTTCTTCCAGTACTCCTGTCTTAAAAGATCTGGAAAATGGAGGCCCGCATAAAGGAACTTTGCGGAGTGACTGATAATATCCTTGCAGATTTGCAGAATATAAAGACCCGTTTTGCAAGCCTACAGGACCTCACTAATCACAATTTGCAAGTGTTTGGACAGACTGCCCAGGATTTGCGAGCCAGGATTGAGGTTCTAGAGGAGCGAGTCCAGGCTCCTGCCGTAGCCCCGAGTTCTGGGATTCCCAAGTTGCCCCCTTTTCGTTTTGGCGGTGAACGTGAGAAATTCAGGGGATTTATTAATCAATGCAATCTTTTTTTTTCTGCACATGCTTCACAATTTCCCACTGAACGATCTAAGGTGCTTACTATAATTATGTTGCTTACCAACAAGGCTTTGATGTGGGCAAACCCTCTGATTGAGACTGAGGATGAATGTTTGGATCATCTTGATGCTTTCATTTCAGCCATGGGCAGGTGTTTGATGACCCCAATCGAGGTGCAACAGCTGAAGCAGCCATGTTAGCCTTGCGCCAAGGTAAGCACTCGGTAGCTGAATATGCCTTGGATTTCAGGAGATGGGCCCTTAATACCACCTGGGACAGTTCCGCCAAAAAATCTATTTTTCGAAAGGGGTTATCTCCACTGATTAAGGATGAACTTGCTCGTGCCGACCCTCCCACTGCGTTAGGTGACTTTATTAACTACTGCATCCGTATTGATACTCGTCTGACTGAACGCAGGCAAGAGAGATGGTTCGAAAGCAATCGCACTAACCTTTTCCTACCTTCCTCTCCAGCTAAGGAACCTTTGAGTAGGATTACACGGGAACCTGAACCTGAACCCATGCAGGTAGACTCTTTACAACGACGGGTTAGTGATGCACGCAAGGAACATCGTTTTAAGGAGAATCTATGTTTCTATTGTGGTAAGTCAGGGCACTTCATTATAAACTGCCCCAGCCGTTCTCGTAAGACTACTGCAGCACTCATTCACTGTGAGTGTTGCGAGAGGGGATCTGTCAGGTCCGAGCCTCAGGCTCCAGATAGATCTGCAGCAACAGATCTTGATTTCTCGGACTTAAACTCCGTTACCTCTGAGGACGTTGACTGTGTAAACGCTGCCATTTTTCAAGTTTCCTCAGCGGTGTCCCAGCTGAGTTGTAAGAAAAACAATTCTCATTGCTTTCTTTCCATCAAACTCTGGGTTGACTCAGCTTGGGTGTCTAGCTCTGCTATGATCGACTCAGGGGCAAGTGGAAATTTTATGGATGTCTCCTTTGCTCTGAAACAGGGGATACATTCAGTGAAGAAGGCTACTCCAGTACAGATGGAAACTGTGGATGGCTCCCTGCTGACCTCTGGACCAGTGGATCAGGAAACAGAGCCTTTGAGGGTTCTTATGGGTAAAGATCATCAAGAGAAACTGTCCTTTATGCTTATCTCTTCTCCCCACTTTCCCATTATTCTAGGGCTACCATGGCTGCAGGCTCAGAATCCTACCATTAACTGGGAGACCAAGGAATTACACTTTCCAGAGAAACAGATGAGTCCAAAAGTTTCAGCTTGCTCTGTTCCTAAAGGAACCATGTCAGTCCCTGAACTACCAGCTGTATACCAGGACTATGTGGATTTATGTGACAAGAAGAACGCTGACCAGCTTCCTCCTCACCGTCCATATGATTGTCCAATTGAATTATTGCCTGGAGCAGAGATACCTTTTGGTAAGATCTACCCCCTGGCGGGGCCCGAGCTAAAGGCTTTAAAGGATTACATAGACGAAAATCTAGCCAAGGGCTTCATACGCCCCTCTTCATCTCCTGCAGGTGCACCCATCTTCTTTGTAAAGAAGAAAGATGGATCTCTGAGACCCTGCGTAGACTATAGGGAACTCAATAAGGTTACTATTAGAAACCGTTATCCATTGCCTTTAATCCCTGAGTTATTGGAGAGAGTGCGACATGCCAAAATTTTCTCTAAACTAGATCTTCGTGGGGCCTATAACTTAGTCCGTATTAGACCTGGGGATGAATGGAAGACTGCATTCAGGTCATGCTATGGACACTTTGAATATCTAGTTATGCCTTTTGGTCTGAGTACCGCCCCAGCCACTTTCCAACACTTGGTGAATGACATCTTCAGGGATCTCCTAGATACATTCGTGGTATTTATTTGGATGATATTCTAATTTTTTCTAACTCCACAGAGGAACATCATGGACATGTGAGAATGGTCTTGGAACGTCTAAGACAAAATCATCTTTACATCAAACTTGAAAAGTGTGAATTCCATAGGACCGAAATTCAATTTCTGGGGTATGTACTGTCTACACAAGGAATTAGTATGGATGGAAGCAAGACCCAAGCCATCAAGGATTGGCCAAGTCCTAGAAATGTGAAGGAGGTACAGCGCTTCATCGGGTTTGCCAACTTCTATAGACGTTTCATTAGAAATTTCTCTGAGGTAGTGTCACCTATCACCCAACTTACCCGGAAAGAGTCTAGGTTCTCCTGGACTCCCCAAGCCCAGGAAGCATTTTCCCGTCTAAAAGATAAATTTACCACTGCACCTATCCTAGTACATCCCAACCCCGAGCTTGCCTTCATAATAGAGGTGGATGCTTCAGACTGTGCCGTTGGAGCTATACTCTCTCAGAGAACAGGTGAGAAGAATGTCTTGCATCCCTGTGCCTTCTTTTCCCAGCAGTTGTCTTCGGCTGAGAGGAACTACGATGTGGGCAATAGAGAGTTGTTGGCCATTATTGCCGCCTTCAAAGAATGGAGACACCTTCTTCAGGGAGCTGCACAGCAAATAGTCGTCCTGACAGACCATCGTAACCTTGAGTTTATCAGGTCGGCTAAGTGCCTGACTCCTCGCCAGGCTCGCTGGAATCTTTTCTTAAACCAATTTAATTTTATCATTTCTTATAGACCAGGATCGCGCAATGGAAAGGCTGATGCACTCTCTAGGATTTACTCAGCAGAGATACGTCCAATTACTCCTCCTAAGACTATTCTTCCTGACTCTAGATTCCTAGGAGTATTCATAATCAAGACCTACTTAAGGACATCAAGGAAGCATACCATGCGGATTCCTTTTTGGCACAACCCCCAAGGGACGTAAGTCTTGTCTTTAAGAATGGTGTGTGGATTCAGGGACAACGCCTGTATATTCCTGAAACAGTCAGATTGAGAGTATTGCAACTCATTCACGATTCCAAGATAGCTGGGCATAGAGGAATTCTAAAGACACAGGAATTTCTTTCTCGTTTCTTTTGGTGGCCCACTTGCAGGAAGGATGTTTTAAACTATGTCACTTCATGTGAAGTCTGTGCAAGATGCAAAACACCTCGCTCCTCACCAACTGGTCTGTTACAGCCTCTTCCCACCCCGTCCCGCCCGTGGGGATCCATTTCTATGGACTTCATTGTGGAGTTACCAACCTCTCAAGGGAAGAACACCATTCTAGTGGTGGTTGACCGTCTAACAAAGGCAGCTCATTTTATCCCTTGTGTCGGCTTACCCACTGCAAAACAGACATCAGATTTGATGATTAAAGATGTGTTTCGCTTACATGGAGTACCGGATGAGGTTATTTCGGATCGAGGGGTGCAATTCACTTCTAGGTTTTGGCAAAATTTCTGTGCAGCATTGGACATTAACCCCTCTCTGACATTAGACGTACTATCCCGTCCATAAAACCCGTGCCATTCTGACCATGGACGGGATAGTACGTCATAGGCGATTAGCTGCGCTCCCGAGGGAGCGCAGCTAATCGCCGCCGGGTGTCAGCTGATTATCACAGCTGACACCCGTGACTGTGTGTCAGGAGCGGTCACGGACCGCTCCCGGCACATTAACCCCTTGCACACCGCGATCAAACATGATCGCGGTGTACTGGGGGCACAGGGGAGGATCGCGCAGTGTGGGGGCTCCCTGCGCGCCCCCCTGAGACCCTCAGACCAGCGCGATGTGATCGCGCTGCTCTGAGGGCTTCCTCCCTCCCAGGACCCGGATCCAAGATGGCGCTGGGGTCCTGGAGGGAGGCGGCTTCCTCAGTGCCTGCCGAGAGCAGGCACTGAGAAGCCTGCTGCACTGCCTGAGCGATCGCTGGTGTGACAGAGTGCTGTGCACACTGTCACACCAGCGATCTGATGAAATACAGTGATGTCCCACCCTGGGACAAAGTAAAAAAGTAAAAAAAGTAAAAATAAACATGTGTAAAAAAAAATCCAAAAAAAAAAAAAAAAAAAAATATTCCCCAATAAATTCATTACTTATTGTAAATAAAAAAAATAAAACAATAAAAGTACACATATATGGTATCGCCGCGTCCGTAACGACCCCCCCTATAAAAATGTCCCACTAGTTAACCCCTTTTGTGAACCCCTTAAAAAATAAAAAATAAAAACGAAGCAAAAAATCAGTGCTTTATCATCATACCGCTGAACAAAAAGTGGAATAACACGCGATCAAAAAGACGGATATAAATAAACATGGTACCGCTGAAAACGTCATCTTGTCCCGCAAAAAACGAGCCGTCACACAGCATCATCAGCAAAAAAATAAAAAAGTTATAGCTCGCAGAATAAAGCGATGCAAAAATAATTATTTTTTATATAAAATTGTTTTTATTCTATAAAAGCGCGAAAACATAAAAAAATGATATAAATGAGGTATCGCCATAATCGTACTGACCCGAAGAATAAAACTGCTTTATCAATTTTACCACACGCGGAACAATAAAAACGCCTCACCCAAAAGAAATTCATGAATTGCTGATTTTTGTTCATTCTAACCTCCCAAAAATCGAAATAAAAAGCGATCAAAAAATGTCACGTGCTCAAAAATGGTACCAATAAAAGCGTCACCTCGTCCCGCAAAAATTAAGACCTCACATGACTCTGTGGGCCAAAATATGCAAAAATTATAGCTCTCAAAATGTGGCGATGCAAAAAACTACTTTTTGCAATAAAAAGCGTCTTTTAGCGTGACAGCTGCCAATCATAAAAACCGCTATAAATAGTAAATCAAACCCCCCTTTATCACCCCCTTAGTTAGGGAAAAATAATAAAATAAAAAAAATGTATTTATTTCCATTTTCCCATTAGGGTTAGGGTTAGGGTTTCGGCTAAAGTTAGGGTTAGGGTTGGCGCTAAAGTTAGGATTAGGGTTAGAGTTTGGATTAGGGTTAGGGTTGGGATTAGGGTTGGGACTAGGGTTAGGGGTGTGTTGGGGTTAGGGTTGGAGTTAGAATTGGGGGGTTTCCGCTGTTTAGGCACATCAGGGGCTCTCCAAATGTGACATGGCGTCTGATCTCCATTCCAGCCAATTCTGCTTTGAAAAAGTCAAACGGTGTTCCTTCACTTCTGAGCTCTGCCATGCGTCCAAACAGTAGTTTATCCCCACATATGGGGTATCAGCGTACTCTGGACCCCAAGAGTTATTGTGAAATTTGTCCTATTTCTTCTGTTACCCTTGGGAAAATAAAAAACTGGGGGCGAAAATATTATTTTTGTAAAAAAAATAAGATTTTTTTGTTTTTACGGCTGTACATTATAAACTTCTGTGAAGCACTTGGGGCTTCATAGCGCTCACCACACATCTAAATAAGTTCCTTGTGGGGTCTATTTTCCAAAATGGGGTCACTTGTTGGGGATTTCCACTGTTTAGGCGCATCAGGGGCTCTCCAAATGCGACATGACGCCCCCAGACCATTCCATCAAAGTCTGCAATCCAAAACGTCACTACTTCCCTTTCCGAGCCCTGACATGCGCCCATACAGTAGTTTTCTCCCACATATTGGGTATCAGCGTACTCAGGACAAATTGGACAACAACTTTTGGGGTCCAATTTCTCCTGTTACCCTTGTGAAAATAAAATATTGGGGGCGAAAAAATCATTTTTGTAAAAAAAAAAAGGATTTTTTATTTTTACGGCTGTGCGTTATAAACTTCTGTGAAGCACTTCGGGGTTCAAAGTGCTCACCACACATCTAGATAAGTTCCTTGTGGGTCTATTTTCCAAAATGGGGTCACTTGTGGGGGGTTTCCACTGTTTAGGCGTATCAGGGGCTCTCCAAATGCGACATGACGCCCCCAGACCATTCCATCAAAGTCTGCAATCCAAAACGTCACTACTTCCCTTCCGAGCCCTGACGTGCACCCATACAGTAGTTTTCTCCTACATATTGGGTATCAGCGTACTCAGGACAAATTGGACAACAACTTTTGGGTTCCAATTTCTTCTGTTACCCTTGTGAAAATAAAATATTGGGGGCGAAAAAATCATTTTTGTAAAAAAAAAAAAGGATTTTTTATTTTAAGGCTGTACGTTATAAACTTTAGTGAAACACCTGGGGTTCAAAGTTCTCACCACACATCTAGATAAGTTCCTTGAGGGGTCTAGTTTCCAAAATGGTGTCATTTGTGGGGGGTTTCCACTGTTTAGGCAGATCAGGGCTCTCCAAACACGACATGGCGTCCAGCCAATTCTGCGTTGAAAAAGTGAGACGGCGCTCCTTCCCTTCCAAACTCTGCCCTGCACCCAAACAGTGGTATACCCCCACATATGGGTATCAGTGTACTCAGGACAAATTGCACAATAACTTTTGGAGTCTTGTTACCCTTGGAAAAATAAAAATTCGGGTGAAAAGATCATTTTTGTGGAAAAAATATGATTTTTAAATTTTACGGCTCTACGTTATAAACTTGTGTGAAGCACTTGAGGGTTCAAATTGCTCACCAAAGATCTAGATAAGTTCCTTAGGGGTCTAGTTTCCCAAATGGGGTCATTTGTGGGGGGTTTCCACTGTTTAGGCACATCAGGGGCTCTCCAAATGCAACATGGCATCCAATCTCAATTCCAGCCAATTTTGGTTGGAAAAAGTCAAATGGTGCTCCTTCCCTTCCGAGCTCTGCCGTGCGCCCAAACAGTGGTTCCCCCCCACATATGGGGCATCAGCGTACTCAGGACAAATTGGACAACAACTTATGTGGTCCAATTTCTCCTGATACCCTTGGGAAAATAAAAAATTAGTGACTAAAAGATAATTTTTGTGGGAAAAAAATAGGATTTTTTATTTTCATGCCCGGGCATTATAAACTTGTGTGAACCACTTGGGGGTTCAAAGTGCTCACCAAAGATCTAGATAAGTTCCTTAGGGGGTCTAGTTTCCAAAATGGGGTCACTTGTGGGGGATTTCCACTGTTTAGGCTCATCTGGGGCACTGCAAACGGAACATGACCCCCATCAACGTCTGCATTCCAAAACGTTACTACTTCCTTTCCAAGCCCTGCCGTGCGCCCAAACAGTTTTCCACCCCCACATATGGGGTATCAGCGTACTCAGGACAAATTGGACAACAACTTTTGGGGTCCAATTTCCTTGGGAAAATTCAAAAATTTAGGACTAAAAAATCATTTTTGTGGAAATTTTTTTTTTTTTTTTTCACACCCAGGCATTATAAACTTTTGTGAAACACTTGGGGGTTCAAAGTGCTCACAACAGATCTAGATAAGTACCTTAGGGGGTCTAGTTTCCAAAATGGTGTCACTTGTGGGGGGTTTCCACTGTTTAGGCGCATCAGAGGTTCTCCAAGCGCGACATGGCGTCCAATCTCAACTCCAGCCAATTTTAGTTTGAAAAAGTCAAACGGTGCTCCTTCCCTTACGAGCTCTGCCGTGTGCCCAAACAGTGGTTTTCCCCCACATATGGGGTATTGGCGTACTCAGGAGAAATTGCATAACAACCTTATCTGTCCATTTTCTCCTTTTACCCTTGTGAAAATAAAAAAAAAGTTTGTAAAAGATCATTTTTGTGGCTAAAAAGTTAAATATTCATTTTTTCCTTCCACGTTGCTTTAGTTCCTGTGAAGCACCTGAAGGGTTAATAAACTTCTTGAATGTGGTTTTGAGTACCTTGAGGGGTGTAGTTTTTAGAATGGTGTCACTTTTGGGTATTTTCTGTCATGTAGACCCCTCAAAGTGACTTCAAATGAGAGGTGGTCCCTAAAAAAAATGGCTTTGTAAATTTTGTTGTAAAAATGAGAAATCGCTGGTCAACTTTTAACCCTTATAACTTCCTAACAAAAAAAAATTTTGATTCCAAAATTGTGCTGATGTAAAGTAGACATGTGGGAAATGTTATTTCTTAACTATTTTGTGTGACATATTTCTCTGTTTTAAGGGAATAAAAATTCAAAGTTTGAAAATTGCTAAATTTTCAAAATTTTCGCCATATTTGCGTTTTTTTCAAAAATAAACGCAAGTTATATGGAAGAAATTTTACCACTAACATGAAGTACAATATGTCACGAGAAAACAATCTCAGAATCGCGAAGATCCGTTGAAGCGTTCCGGAGTTATAACCTCATAAAGAGACAGTGGTCAGAATTGTAAAAATTGTCCCGGTCATTAACGTGCAAACCACCCTTGGGGGTGAAGGGGTTAAAGTAAACCTTTCTTCTGCTTTTCATCCCCAGACTAATGGACAGACCGAACGAACCAATCAAACCCTGGAGCAGTATCTCCGCTGCTTTATCTGCCACCTACAGGATGATTGGGTGGATCTACTTCCATTGGCTGAGTTCTCTTATAACAACTCTCAGAGCGCCTCCACTAAGCAGTCTCCTTTTTACTCTAATCTAGGTTATCATCCTAACATTCTACCACGATTTCCCATAGAAACGCCTTTACCAGCAGTGGCTGAAAGAATCACGTCTTTACAGAAGAATATGGATCTTCTAAAGGAGAATCTGGAATCGGCTCAGGAAAGGTACAAGAAAGCAGCAGATAAATTTCGTAAACCTGCACCAGCTTTCAAGGTAGGAGACTTGGTCTGGCTGTCAACCAGAAATCTTAAGTTAAGGATTCCATCGTCTAAGTTGGGACATAAGTACATTGGACCCTATAAAATCAGTAAAATTATAAGTGCAGTTGCTTGTCGTCTTCAACTGCCCAGAACTATGAGAATCCACCCTGTCTTTCATGTATCCCTACTAAAGGCTGCGACACCCAATAAGTTTCCTGGACGTTCTTCTCCTTGCCCTGACCCAGTGCTAGTCGATGGTCAGGAAGAATTTGTGGTGGAAAGGATTTTAGATTCCAGGTTGTATAGAAATCAGTTACAATATCTGATTAAATGGCAGGGCTACCCAGTGGAGGACAACTCATGGGAACCAGTCAATAACGTTAATGCTCCTCGCTTGCTCCGTCAGTTTCATCAGAGGTACCCACACAAGCCTGGTCTGAGGTCATCCGGAGGTTGTCCCTAAGGGGGGAGTAATGTAAGGTTCTGTGTACATGTTCCTGAAACTCAGTTTTCAGCCATTTTACTTTCTGTCTTGCTGCAGCTATCTTGCCCTCAGTCAATATGGAGTTTCCAGCTTGCATGTTCCCGCCCTCATTCTCTCCTTTGCTTCTTAAGCAGCCACAGCTGAGCAATCAGTGCTTCAGAATCAAGCCTGCAGTGAACCTGTGACCTGACTCCTGGAAGCCTTGGATTTGTACTCCAGTTATTTCCTATTGTGGAACTTGGAACACTCGTGGACTTTGGAACCTTGCTATTTTGATAAATCCACGTTTGCATGGACTTACGGTAACAGAGAAGAGATCCTGAACCTGTTGTGGAGAGTGATTGCTGAGCTTAAGTTACTCTGGCCTGCTGTGTCTCCTGCTTTTGTATCTGCAAACTGTGTGACTATTATTTCCACTTGTATGAAGTAATACAAGACCTTCTATATCAAACCTGTGACTCCTGTGTTTTCATCGCACCCAAGCACAAGACACTATATGAACTGTACTACTTACATTACAGTCTAGCTCCTTCTTTTCAGAGACCTGTAACTCCTTACGTTTCTCCTCAGGTACACTCTTCTGAGCCTATGCAAATCGACCAGACCAAGATGGTCAAAGCCCGTCAGGACTTACGCCGTGCCGAGGGGAGTTGCTTCTACTGTGGCAGTAAGGAGCACCGGATCCGTACCTGCCCAGAGAGGTCGGGAAACGCCTGTGTCTAGGTTCGCTCGGAGAGGTCCACCTAGACAAAAATAAATCCTCTTCATCTCTGCTGCTGTCAGTCTCAATTCTCCTCGGTGAGAACCGTTACTTCGAACTAGCCCAACTTGATTCTGGAGCAGCCGGGAATCTTGTTTCACAGGCTCTAGTAGAAAAATATCGCATTCCTACCAAACCTCTGGTTGAACCAGTATCTGTTGCTGCTGTGGATGGGGGTCTCCTACCACGTCCCATCCAACTTATCACTGAAGCCATAACCCTGCAGGTGGGAATGTTGCATTCTGAGAGCATCTCGTTTCATGTTCTGCCTGGACTCTCTCACGCTTTCTTACTAGGTCTGCCTTGGCTCCAAAAGCATGCACCCGTGCTCGACTGGCAGACTGGAGAGATCCTTCGCTGGGGACAGGACTGTCATAAAACGTGTTTGGTTCCTGTTCATCCCGTCCATCCTTCTCCTACACCAACTAATCTACCAGGGCTCCCGATTCCATATTGGTCATTCGCTGATGTCTTTAATAAAAAGGAAGCAGAGACATTACCCCCTCATAGACCGTATGATTGCCCGATCGACCTGCTACCCGGTACTACGCCTCCCCGTGGGCGTATTTACCCATTGTCCGCTGCTGAGACCAGGTCGATGTCCGAATATATCGAGGAGAATTTGGCCAAGGGATTCATCCGGAAATCCACCTCCCCAGCGGGAGCAGGTTTCTTCTTCGTAAAAAAGAAAGACGGCTCTCTCCGTCCCTGTATTGACTACAGAGGCCTAAATTTGATCACGGTGAAGAATAAGTACCCTCTTCCGCTCATTCCAGAATTGTTTGATCGTCTGAGGGGGGCTAAAATCTTCACCAAACTGGATCTTCGTGGGGCATATAACCTGGTCCGTATCCGTCGGGGAGATGAATGGAAGACGGCATTCAACACCCGGGACGGCCACTACGAGTATTTGGTGATGCCCTTTGGTCTCTGTAATGCTCCAGCAGTCTTTCAGGAGTTGGTCAATGACATCTTTCGGGACCTTCTCTACTCCTGCGTTGTGGTGTACCTAGACGACATCTTGGTCTTCTCTCCGGATCTCCAGTCTCACCGGAGGGATGTTCGTCAGGTTCTGCTCAGGCTCAGGCAGAATCACCTCTTCGCCAAATATGAGAAGTGCCTATTTGAGCAGACCTCGCTTCCGTTTTTGGGCTACATCATTTCTCAGACAGGCCTACGAATGGATCCGGAGAAACTGTCTGCCATCGAGAAATGGCCCCGACCGGAGGGGTTGAAGGCCATTCAGCGGTTCCTGGGATTCGCCAATTATTACCGCCTTTTCATACCGCACTTCTCTTCCCGGACTGCTCCAATCTCCGCGCTCACCCGCAAGGATGCTAATCCCAAACAGTGGACGCCCGAAGCAGAGGAGGCCTTTCTTTCTTTAAAACAGGCCTTCTCTTCCGCTCCAGTTCTGCATCGTCCGGACGGCAACAAGCAGTTCTTCCTGGAGGTGGACGCTTCCTCTTCTGGAGCCGGAGCGGTACTTACGCAAAAATCTTCATCCGGGAGGATGGTATCTTGCGGCTTCTTCTCCAAACTCTTCTCCTCTTCTGAGCGCAATTACTCCATAGGAGACCGAGAGTTATTGGCCATCAAGCTGGCATTGGCGGAGTGGCGTTACCTACTCGAGGGGGCTCTTCATCCGGTAATCATTTACACTGACCACAAAAATCTGGCTTATCTCCAGCATGCCCAGAGACTTAATCCTCGCCAAGCCCGGTGGTCCTTGTTTTTTGCTCGCTTTGATTTTCTTTTACATTTTCGCCCGGCCGACAAGAACATCAAGGCGGACGCCTTGTCCCGGTCCTTCCTGGTGTCGGATCTCGAGGAGGAACCTAAACATATCATCGATCCCGCCAGAGTGATGCAGGTGGCTCCCGTGAGTCTAAATCGTCTCCCTCCTGGTAAGACGTTCGTATCGGTAACCGATCGGGAGAGAATCCTACACTGGGGTCATTCGTCTAAACTAGCTGGCCACGCTGGTCAGAAAAAGACCCTCCAGCTCATTACTCGGCATTACTGGTGGCCTACCCTGCACAAGGACGTAATAGACTTTGTTTCTGCCTGTGTCTCCTGTGCCCGCAACAAAGTTCCGAGACACCTGCCTGCCGGCCGTCTTCTTCCGCTTCCTGTACCCGCTGCCCCCTGGCAGCATATAGCCATGGACTTCATAACAGATCTGCCCGTCTCTGCCAGTTGTACGGTCATTTGGGTGGTCGTTGATCGATTTTCCAAGATGGCTCACTTCATTCCCCTGCCAGGGCTTCCGTCTGCACCCGAGTTGGCTAAAGACTTTATCCGCCACATCTTCCGTCTTCATGGTCTGCCTCGTCACATTGTGTCGGATCGTGGGGTACAGTTCACCTCACGTTTCTGGAGAGCCACTTGTAAGTTGCTAGACGTCACCTTGGATTTCTCCTCCGCTTACCACCCGCAGTCCAATGGACAAGTCGAGCGAGTCAATCAGAATCTGACCAGTTATCTCCGGCACTTCATTAATGCCCACCATTCTGACTGGGTGGATCTCCTGCCTTGGGCCGAATTCTCTTACAACAATCACGAGAGCGAATCTTCCTCCAAATCTCCGTTTTTTGTAGTCTTCGGTCAACACCCTCGGATCCCTGTTCCTGACTCCATCTCTGTGGACAATCCAGCTGCGGAATCTCTGGTTAACGAATTTTCCTCCATATGGGAGAGTACCCGGTCCGCACTCATTCTGTCATCCAGCGCATGAAGAAACATGCTGACAAAAAACGTCTGGATCCTCCTCAATTCCATCCTGGGGATAAGGTCTGGCTTTCGTCCAAGTATGTCCGGCTCAAGATTCCTTCCTACAAGTTAGGCCCTCGGTTCATCGGTCCTTTTGAGATCATCAGTCAGATCAACCCGGTGTCCTATAAATTGAAACTCCCGGCCAATTTGCGGATTCCTAACTCCTTCCATGTATCTCTCCTCAAACCGGTGGTACTTAACTCTTTTGTCAAATCTACAGGTACACCTCCTGCTCCTGTGTCTGCTGAAGACGAATTTGAGGTAGAGAACATTCTGGCCACCAAAAGGGTAGGAAGAAAGACCTATTTTCTGGTGGATTGGAAGGGGTTTGGTCCTGAGGAGAGAACGTGGGAGCCTCGGGAGAACATCCATGCCCCTCTCATCCTAGCTAAATTTCTTTCTGGCCTAAAAAAGGGGGGGCCTAAAAGGTGGGGGTACTGTAGCACCGGCGTCCCTGCCCTCTGCCAGGCAGGGACGCTGTTCCCCTGCGACAGCGTTCTCTGCCAGGCAGGGACGTCGCCCCCCTTACCCGCGCTCAGCGTCCTTCCGCCCTGCTGGGGCCGCGCGCTCCTTCCCTGCTGCTGGTCTTAGGGCGCGCGCCCGCGCGCTCCCCCGCTCTTAAAGGGGCCGCGCGCATCTTTCAAAAAGGTCCCCGGCCAATGCCGGAGGACTCCACCCTATATAAAGTACTTCCTCCTTAATGGAGGTGCCCGAGCAATGTTGTTGTTGCACTGTTTAACTCTGCTTCAGCCCTCAGGGTCCGTTACCAGTTGCCTGCCTGTCTACCCAGAGACTGCCCCGGTCACTTGCCGTGACCACCCGCCTGTTTATCCAGAGACTGCCCCGGTCACTTGCCGTGACCTCCCACCTGTCTATCCAGAGACTGCCCCGGTCACTTGCCGTGACCTCCCGCCTGTCTGTCCAGAGACTGCCCCTGTCACTTGCAGTGACTTCCTGTCCGTCTCCCCGGGCGCCACCCGCTCCTTTACAAGGAAAGCCTCCTTGTATAATAAAGCTCAGAGGTTCCGCCTCCCAGACCCGTTACAGGCATCACAGTCAAGAACAGGTATCCTCTACCGCTCATCCCTGAGCTTTTTGACCGCCTAAGGGGAGCTCGGATTTTTACCTAATTAGATCTTCGAGGTGCCTATAACCTGATCCATATATATGCCGGAGATGAGTGGAAGACCGCCTTTAACACGCGGGATGGCCATTACGAATATTTTGTCATGCCCTTTGGTCTCTGAAATGCTCCTGCAGTGTTTCAAGAGTTTGTTAATGAGATCTTCCAGGACCTCCTTTACTCCTGTGTCGTAGTATACTTGGATGACATCCTCGTCTTTTCCTCGGATCTTTCCTCCCATAGAAGAAGAGTTTGCTAAGTGTTGCAACGTCTACGAGAAAATCGCCTGTGTGCTAAAATTGAAAAGTGTCTGTTTGAGCAAACCTCATTGCCTTTCTTGGAATTTATTATCTCAGACTCAGGACTGAGGATGGACCTTGAGAAATTGTTTGCCATCCACAAATGGCCTCGTCCTGTGAGAGTCAAGTCCATCCAACGGTTCCTTGGCTTCGCAAACTATTACAGGCAATTTATTTCCCCATTTTTCCTCGGTGTCTAAGCTGGTCTCAGCTCTTACCCGGAAGGGAGCTAAACCTAATTCCTGGACTCCGGAGGCCGAAGATGCCTTTCAGACTCTGAAACGTGCCTTTGCAACTGCTCCAGTCCTTCATCGGCCGGAAGTCAGCAGACCCTTCATCCTAGAGGTGGACGCGTCCTCCACCGGAGCCGGTGCGGTACTGTCTCAAAAAACATCGTCTGGTCGCCTAGTTCCCTGTGGGTTTTTCTCCAAATCGTTTTCTCCAGCGGAGTTCAACTATTTGATTGGAGATCGGGAATTGTTAGCTATAAAATTGGCTCTGGAGGCATGGCGATACCTTTTGGAGGGTTCCGTTCACTCCTTCATAATTACACTGACCATAAAAATTTGGTTTATATCCAATCAGCCCAAAGACTGAATGCCCGACAGGCAAGATGGTCTCTGTTCTTTGCTTGCTTCGATTTCAAGCTCCACTTCCGACCCGGCGACAGGAACACCAAAGCGTATGCTCTCTCCAGGTCTCTTCAGTCAATTGAGGCGGAGGAGTTTCCCCTGCATATCATCAAACCAGGCAAGATCATCACTGTGGCCCCCGTGAATCTTGTTACCCCTCAATCAGGCTAGACCTACGTCTCTGAAGAAGCTAGGGTTGAGGTGCTATGTTGGGGACACTCTTCCAAAATTGCTGGACACGTGGGGACTAAGAAGACTCTCGCTCTCATCTCTCGTTATTATTGGTGGCCATCCCTCAGCCAGGATGTAATGGACTTTGTAGCCTCCTGCACGTCCTGTGCAAAACACAAGATCCTAAGACAGTTACCTTCCGGTCTTCTTCACCCTTTACCAATTCCTGCAATTCCTTGGCAGCATATCGCCATGGATTTTATCACCGACCTGCCTCGTTCCTCTGGTTGTACAGCTGTTCTGGTGGTTGTGGATCAGTTCTCCAAAATGGCTCGTTTTGTTCCTCTGCCTGGGCTACCGTCGGCACCTGAGCTAGCCAAAGTTTTTATTCATCAAATTTTCAGACTACATGGATTCCCTTAGCGTATCATGTCTGACCGAGGAGTTCAGGTTACTTCCCAATTCTGGAGAGCACTCTGTAAACTCATGGGCGTGTCTTTGGACTTCTCTTCTGCTTATCATCCACAGACCAACGGGCAGGTGGAACGTACCAATCAAGTTTTGACATCTTACCTGCGTCATTTCTCCAACGCCCATCATGACGACTGGGTCAGACTTTTACCCTGAGCTGAGATTGCCTATAACAACCACCCCAGGGAGTCTTCCACCAAGTCGCCATTTTTTGTTGTCTCTGGTTGACATCCTGGGGTGCCTCTTCCTGTGACCTCAGCCTCAGGAGTGCCCGCAGCAGACGCTCTGTCCGTGGAGTTTTCTAAAATCTGGAAGGAAACCGAGGAAGCACTCAAAAGAGCTGGAGGTCGAATGAAAAGGCATGCAGACAAGAGGGATCTCCCACCATATCGTCCTGGCGATAAAGTCTGGCTCTCATCTAAATACATCTGACTGAAGATTCCCTCTTACAAGCTGGGCCCTCAGTATATTGGCCCCTTCGAGGTCCTGGAACGCATTAATGATGTGGCCTACAAATTGAGGTTGCCTGCTTCACTCTAGATCCCGAATGCCTTCCATGTCTCTCTCCTCAAACCGCTAGTTCTTAATCAGTACCATTCTGCATCCACCCATGTGTCTCAGCCAATCAGTTCCGACAACGTTTTTGAGGTAAAGGATATTTTGGACATGAAGAGAGTCAAGGGGAAAACCCTCTTTCTTATTGATTGGAAAGGTTTTGGTCCAGAGGAGAGATCGTGGGAACCACGAGAGAACATTAATTCTCCTCGTATTCTGGGGAGATTTCTGGCTGATGTCCGCAGGGGGAGGCGTAAGGGGGGAAGTACTGTCATGACTGCGGCTGCTGCCGCGCCTGTCACGACTCTGCTCACAGCCGCCGCACCCGCTGTTGCGGTACCTGACTCCCTCAGGCCTGCCCCTAATGGTCCCTGTATAGGGGTCCGCTCCACCTGGTACGCTCAACCGGGAGAGGTTCGGTGCCGTGACCTAGAGGGTCCACTCCTGGAAGCTAGCCCCTACTAGTTGTCATACAAGGTATGCACTGTTGCAAAAATGCAGCCAGTATCTGATTGCAGCTGCCTTTGGCTTGGGCAGCACCTGACTAAAGTGGTGCATGTTGCATCTTCCCGAAACGGATGGTCCACGTGGAAAACTGCTCATGTGAATTGGTTATTTATGCATCTTTCCCACAGAACATATTTACTGTGGATCTCCCATGGCAGAGATTCCACCACGATATTGGCATCGGCGGGAAAAATTTTGAATATTCCTGCCCCAGAATGACAAAAATTGTTGCTTTGCATCCAAAGTAACTTTTTATTTCAAGACAACGAAACAGATTAATTTAAAACAACAAAAATTAGAACCACTTTACTACAAAGAAGAATATCTTTACTTTCTTGTAGTGTTGCAGAGTATTAGCTTATTGTAACTGTGATATTGAAAAACTAGCTCCCTGCCATCTATGTGTAAATGTAGAATAATAACCACGTTCTAGAGGAATGAGGAATGATCAATGCCGGCTGTATCCTCTCATATTTTCCTCTGATTCATAAGACCGTCTAGGAAGTGACACTGAGAGCTTGATGTATATCTTTTATTAGAAGATGTGCCATAAACTGAATGGTGAAAATATGGGTGTGTAAAATATCTTTTATGTTATATCATATCTGTATGGATGCAAAGTCAGTGACAGCTTTTATGGGTAAAAGACCGGATTTTAAAGGAACTCACAAAATCAAAATTGTGCCACAACATTGTTATTCATAGATACATTGTATCACAATGTGTGATTCCAGTTATGTTATGGGCATTTTTTACATAACAGTAGCTATAGAATACTGATTAGATGTCATCATCATGTTTCATCCTCACTGTGTCACCTATATAGCTTATAAAAGAAGGTGCACTGTTCACATGAGGAAAATGTAGAACTTCTTTGGTTAAATGCAAAGCATTATGTGTGGCGGAAGACTAACACTGCACATCGCCCTGAAAACACCATCCCCACCATTACACGTGGTGGTGGCAGCATCATGCTGTAAGGAGTCTTTTCTTCAGCAGGGACAGGAAAGCTGGTCAGAGGTTATAGGAAGATGGATGGAGTTAGAGTAAATACAGCAAAATCCTGGATGGAAAACCTGGTAGAGGCTGCAAAATCCTTGACACTGGGGCGTAAGTTCACCTAAACAACCTAGACAACGACCCTAAACATCCTGTCAGCTCTACAGTGGATAATTTATATCAAAGAATTTTCGTGTGTGTGAACGACCCAGTCACAGCCCAGGTCCAAATCCCATTTGAATCTGCAACAACATGAAAATTGCTGATCACAGACGTCTCCATCCAATGTAATTGAGCAAGAGCGAATGTGCAAAGAGGAAGGGACAACCTTCAAGAACCTCCCTGGACGAGGGGGAAAGGGGAAAATTGACAAGAGATGTCTTCGAAGGTTGGTGCGAATAGTGGAAAAAACACCACGTCAAACATCCAAAGACCTGAAGTCCAACCTGGAACAGTCTGGGGTCATGGTTTCAACAAGTACCATATGTCACACACTAAACCAAGCAGAGCTTTATGGGTGATTGCCACGGAAGAAACCATTGCTGAAGAAAAGGCATAAAAAGGAACAACTGATCTTTGCCTTGACAAACAACAATCCTTCTGGCAAAATGTTCTGTGGAGGGATGAAACAAAAATAGAGCTTTCTGGCAATGCAAAGCAACAGTTTGTTTACAGACAGCGCAATGAAGCTTATAAGGAAAAGAACACCCTACCAATAATTAAGCATGGTGGAAGATCCATAATGCTGTGGGGTTTGCTTTGCTGCATCTGGTGCTTGAAACCTTGACCGCATCATAGGAATCATGAAATCAGAGAATTATCACAAGATTTTATAGTGAAATGTCCTACCCAGTGCAAGAAAACTTGGTTTGAGTTGAAGATCATGGATCCTCCAGCAAGACCATGACCCAAAGCACACATCCAAAAGTACACCGTAATGGTTGAAAAATAAAAAATGGACAGTTTAATGGCCTGCAATGAGTCCTGACCTTAAACCAAGTGAAATTATTTGGGGTGAGCTGAAGTCTGCCATTGTGAACCCTGCAAACATTCAAGAGCTTGAACAAAGTGCAAAGAAGGAGTGGGAGAAAATACCAGCTGAGAAGTGCAAGAGGCTGTCATTAATGCCAAACGATATGCAACCAAGTATTAATTAGGGGGGGCTTTATTTCTGCATGTGCTGTTTATTCTGTTTCTTCTTTGGAATTGCAACATGTAAGTTGAAAAACAATGTTTTATTGTTGTATTACTTTGGACCGCTAATTAAAAAGTCCTGAGGTTATAAGGTGAAGGGGTGCCAATAATGGTGAGCAGCACTGTATGTTTTATAGCCTATGTCTTTTATAAGTTCTTTTTCATAATCTAGATGCCATTTCTCTCTGGTCTTCTCACACTTTCATCCAGACATCGCCCCTCTCTGGTCTTCCTACACTTTCCTTTATCCGAATGTCGCACCTCTCAGGTCTTCCTACACTTTCCTATACCTGTATGTCGCTCCTGTCTGGTCTTCCTATACCTGGATGTCGCTCCTCTCTGGTCTTCCTACACCTGAATGTCGCTCCTCTCTGGTCTTCCTATACCTGGATGTCGCTCCTCTCCGGTCTTCCTATACCTGGATGTCGCTCCTCTCTGGTCTTCCTATACCTGGATGTCGCTCCTCTCCGGTCTTCCTATACCTGGATGTCGCTCCTCTCTGGTCTTCCTATACCTGGATGTCGCTCCTCTCTGGTTTTCCTATACCTGGATGTTGCTCCTCTCTGGTCTTCCTATACCTGGATGTCACTCCTCTCTGGTCTTCCTACACTTTCCTATACCTGGATGTCGCTCCTCTCTGGTCTTCCTATACCGGGATGTCATTACTCTCTGGTCTTCCTATACCTGGATGTCACTCCTCTCTGGTCTTCCTACACTTTCCTATATCCGGATGTCACTTTTCTCAGTTTTTTTCACTCTTCCTTGTATCCGGATGTCTCTTTTTAGACTTTTCACACTGTTCAATGCCAGGTCAAATTTCTAGGACCCAAACGTTGCCTCAACTGTAGACTAAAAGCAATGCAGCTTCCATCACCATGACAGAATGATAATCCAAACCCCACATGTCATATAATTGTTCCTGTCCCTTTATACCCACCTTTTTACACCACCTTGGATTGTGCAGGTGTTATTCAGCGTTACCAATCAATACCTACTTTTATATTACGAACCCAAATTAGACATAAAATAAGACCACTTCTCAGTACAGACATATATCCCTCTGCGACCTTTCTGTTCTAGAATTTAAGTCCGTCTTTGTTGTGTCTGCAGGCTAAAAAACAACAGCATTCCTTTCATTACAGCGCTGTAATTAATACCCTCTGCTCACAGGGCAGACCTGATAGATTTAAGAGGGTGGCTGCAGCTGCAATCTATTTGTAGGCATAGAGAGAGGTGCACAGCTTCCAGTTTATTTATTACAAATGGCTGACCATCAAATGTTCATGATTGGTTCATTATTTCAGATGGATAGCTAATTGCTGTCTGTCTTTTTTTTATAATTAACCCTCTTGCAGTTGTGTTTTCTGCAAATTAGCTTCAGGCTGAAGGCTTTATTTTTTTTTCCCTTTCAGCCTTTGAAAGTATCAAACATTTTTAGACATTAGGTATAAATGACAAATACTTGATGAACAGGCTGCAGTTTTACTGTATAACCAGATTGTAAAATATGAACTGAATTAATCATAAACTGCAACAGAGTAATGGTACATTTCCCCTTATTTTATCTTTAGAGTCGCTCGTATCATGTTTTAAAACCCTTCTACATCTGGTGTGTTGTGAACGAGGCAGCGGCTTTGGTGGTGTATAGCAAGAGGCAAAGGTCAAACCAGCGCCTGTACAAATATTGCAGTCCAGATTTACTGCTTTCATTAAGAGCGTGGCAGTTCATCATAAACTCTTTATGGTGTTTTTGCACAGAGCAGCATTTTGAAATCAGCTGTTTTAATGAAAACATAATGTCATATCTGTCAAAGTTCTAAATATTTTGAAAGTGAAATATAGAAACAAGAACTTCAATTTTGGATTTGTAGAGTTTTAGCTCATTTTTTTTTTTTTCCATGTAATCCCCTTAAGAGCATCATGTCATTGATCTAAAATGTTGTTCTGCAAAAGACTGGCGTTGGCTTGCCTGGTGTACCAGAGTCTGGTGGTCAAATGCATGGAAATAGAAAAAAAAGAAAGGGCAAATATTGCGAAGACTGTAATTTTGTACAGAACATAGGAGATGTAGAAGGCACAAAGCAAGGCGGCTGTGGTTATAAATAATGACAATAAGGCCACGTTCACACGTTCAGTATTTTACATCAATATTGGGAAACCAAAACCAGGCGTGGGTGAAAAATGCAGAAGTGGTGCATGTGTTTCTATTAACCCCTTCACCCCCAAGGGTGGTTTGCACGTTAATGACCGGGCCAATTTTTACAATTCTGACCACTGTCTCTTTATGAGGTTATAACTCTGGAACGCTTCAACGGATCTTCGCGATTCTGAGATTGTTTTCTCGTGACATATTGTACTTCATGTTAGTGGTAAAATTTCTTCGATATAACTTGCGTTTATTTTTGAAAAAAAACGCAAATATGGCGAAAATTTTAAAAATTTTGCAATTTTCAAACTTTGAATTTATTTTCCCTTAAAACAGAGAAATATGTCACACAAAATAGTTAATAAATAACATTTCCCACATGTCTACTTTACATCAGCACAATTTTGGAACCAAAATTTTTCTTTGTTAGGAAATTAGAAGGGTTAAAAGTTGACCAGTGATTTCTCATTTTTACAACAAAATTTACAAAGCCATTTTTTTAGGGACCACCTCACATTTGAAGTCACTTTGACGGGTCTATATGGCAGAAAATACCCAAAAGTGACACCATTAATAAAAACTGCACCCCTCAAGGTACTCAAAACTACATTCAAGAAGTTTATTAACCCTTCAGGTGCTTCACAGGAGCTGAAGCAACGTGGATGGAAAAAATTAATATTTAACTTTTTAGCCACAAAAATGATCTTTTACAAACTTTTTTTTATTTTCACAAGGGTAAAAGGAGAAAATGGACAGATAAAGTTGTTGTGCAATTTCTCCTGAGTACGCCAATACCCCATATGTGGGGGAAAACCACTGTTTGGGCACACGGCAGAGCTCGTAAGGGAAGGAGCGCCGTTTGACTTTTTCAAACTAAAATTGGCTGGAATTGAGATTGGACGCCATGTCGTGTTTGGAGAGCCCCTGATACGCCTAAACAGTGGAAACCCCCCACAAGTGACACCATTTTGGAAACTAGACCCCTAAGGAACTTATCTAGATCTGTTGTGAGCACTTTGAACCCCAAAGTGTTTCACAAAAGTTTATAATGCCTGGGTGTGAAAAAAAAAAAAACAATTTTCCACAAAAATGATTTTTTAGTCCCAAATTTTTGATTTTTCCCAAGGAAATTGGACCCCAAAACTTGTTGTCCAATTTGTCCTGAGTACGCTGATACCCCATATGTGGGGGGGAAACTGTTTGGGCGCACGGCAGGGCTTGGAAAAGAAGCAGTAACGTTTTGGAATGCAAACATTGATGGGGTCATGTTCCGTTTGTAGTGCCCCAGATGAGCCTAAACAGTGGAAACCCCCCACAAGTGACCCCATTTTGGAAGCTAGACCCCCTAAGGAACTTATCTAGATCTTTGGTGAGCACTTTGAACCCCCAAGTGCTTCACACAAGTTTATAATGCCCGGGCATGAAAATAAAAAATCCTATTTTTTTCCCACAAAAATTATCTCTTAGTCACTAATTTTTTATTTTCCCATAGGTAACAGGAGAAATTGGACCACAAAATTTGTTGTCCAATTTGTCCTGAGTACGCTGATACCCCATATGTGGGGGGGAACCACTGTTTGGGCGCATGGCAGAGCTCGGAATGGAAGGAGCACTATTTGACTTTTTCCAACCAAAATTGGCTGGAATTGAGATTGGACGCCATGTTGCATTTGGAGAGCCCCTGATGTGCCTAAACAGTGGAAACCCCCCACAAGTGACCCCATTTGGGAAACTAGACCCCCTAAGGAACTTATCTAGATCTTTGGTGAGCAATTTGAACCCCCAAGTGCTTCACACAAGTTTATAACAGAGCCGTAAAATTAAAAAATTATATTTTTTCCACAAAATTGATCTTTTCACCCCAATTTTTATTTTCCCAAGGGAAACAAGACTCCAAAAGTTATTGTGCAATTTGTCCTGAGTGCGCTGATACCCCATATGTGGGGGTAAACCACTGTTTGGGTGCATGGCAGAGTTTGGAAGGGAAGGAGCGCCGTTTGACTTTTTCAACGCAGAATTGGCTGGATGCCATGTCGTGTTTGGAGAGCTCCTGATCTGCCTAAACAGTGGAAACCCCCCAAATGACACCATTTTGGAAACTAGACCCCTCAAGGAACTTATCTAGATGTGTGGTGAGCACTTTGAACCCCAAAGTGCTTCACAGAAGTTTATAACGTACAGCCGTAAAATAAAAAAATTCCTTTTTTTTTTTACAAAAATGATTTTTTCGCCCCCAATATTTTATTTTCACAAGGGTAACAGGAGAAATTGGACCCCAAAAGTTGTTGTCCAAATTGTCCTGAGTACGCTGATACCCAATATGTGGGAGAAAACTACTGTATGGGCACACGTCGGGGCTCGGAAGGGAAGTAGTGACGTTTTGGATTGCAGACTTTGATGGAATGGTCTGGGGGCGTCATGTCGCATTTGGAGAGCCCTGATGCGCCTAAACAGTGGAAACCCCCACAAGTGACCCATTTTGGAAAATAGACCCCACAAGGAACTTATCTAGAAGTGTGGTGAGCGCTATGAAGCCCCAAGTACTTCACAGAAGTTTTATAACATACAGCCGTAAAACAAAAAAAATCATTTTTTTTTTTACAAAAATGATTTTGTCGCCCCCAGTTTTTTATTTTCCCAAGGGTAACAGGAGAAATAGCCAAATTGCACAATAACTCTTGGGGTCCAGAGTATGCTGATACCCCATATGTGGGGTAAACTACTGTTTGGGCGCATGGCAGAGCTCAGAAGTGAAGGAGCACCATTTGACTTTTTCAACGCAGAATTGGCTGGAATTGAGATCAGACGCCATGTCACATTTCGAGAGCTCCTGATGTGCCTAAACAGCAGAAACCCCCCAATTCTAACTCCAACCCTAACCCCAAACACCAATAACCCTAGTCCCAACCCTAACCACAAACCTAACCCTAACACACCCATAACCCTAATCCCAACCCTAATCCTAACGTTAGCGCCAACCTAACCCTAAGGCCGGCGTCACACTGGCGACAGAATCGGACGACTGCAATGCGATGAAAAATCGCATTGCAGTCGGACCTATGTTAATCTATGGAGCAGCTCCCAGTATCAGATTTTTTGTGGTCCGTTTTAAACGTCCGTGTACAATCGCAGCATGCTGCGATTGTCACCGATTGTCGGTCGACAATCGCCAATGCAAGTCTATGGGAGCGATGAAAAATCTGATTACAAACGGACCGCACTGTGTGACTTGCGATGAAATCGCATCGGTGTCCTTTAGAAAAGCCGGCAATTCATCCCGGCTATACTGTAAAATCACACTGACAGCTTTAATAAAGACTAAAAGAATAATATATACACATAGAACTAATATAAAATATATATAATGTCATTGTGACATGTATATATATATATATTTATAGTTCTAGACTTCTACATACTGTATAGCCGCTATTCAATTGCCGGCTTTGTGAAATCACAGAAGCCGACATGAAATGATACATTGTTTCCACACAGTTAACCATGTCATTTCCTGTATTTTGATATTTGTTTAGAACTTACAATTACATGAGTGTATTTGTGCAAAATTTCAGACATGTAGGGGTTAATTAAAGGTGTAATTTCGTTGAAACAAAATGCGTGGGCTCCCGCTGTATTTTCTCCACCAGACAGACAAAGCAAGCGAGTGGGGGCAGATAATAACAGCCTAGGGAGGGTACATTTTTTGTGCCCCCCCCGGCTACTAACATCTGCCCCCAGACACCCCAGAAAGGGCAAATCTATAATTAGATTCGCCCTTTCTGGCACTTTGCCCGTCTATTCCCATTGCCCTGTAGCGGTGGCGAATGGGTTAATAATCTCACCTTACTGTCACCTTGCAATTAAAAGGTGACCTTAAGGTAGGTTAATAATTGAGAGCTGTCAATTAGACAACTATCAATTATTAATCCTATTGTATGAAAGAAAAATCAAACACACACAGTTTAATAAAAAATAAGTTTAATGAAATAATCACACAGTTTTTGACCATATTTTATTTTCCTGCTAAAACCATTTCCTGTAATAAAAATAAAATAAAAAAGCAAAATTATTCTTACCAATCCGATGTACAGTCAGGTCCCACGGTGTAATCCATCAGAAAGGGTTAACAGGTTACAGGTCGCATAGAGCTAATAATGCTGTCTCAGACCTGTATTCCCCTGAATGAATAAGTTCCTCTCCCAGCGAAAGTAGAGGAATAGATTCATGAATGGATCTTAATTGATTTATTGGCAATTTAACTTTAGTGACCTGACCTAAAGGGAAAGTGGACACAATCAATTAAGCTTCATTCATGAAACACATCCTCTCCTGTCGCCAGGAGAGGAACTTATTCATTCAGGAGCTTTGAGCTGAGCATGCAGGATTACTTGCACTGCTTGGCTCAAAGCTAGTTAACCCTTTGTGAAGGAATACAGCGTGGGACGTGACAGATCGGCGGAATAGGTAAGAATAATGTTGTTTTATTTTTTTTTCTTTATTTTAGGAGATCAATGGCTTCGCACGGATTAAGTGTAAAATAAAATATGGTCAAAAAAATGTGTTTTTATTTCATTAAAATTATTTATTCTTAAAGTGTGTGTGTTTTTTTATTTACTTCAATAGGATTAATAATTGATAGTTATCTAATTGACAGCTCTCAATTATTAACCTACCTTAAGGTCACCTTTCAATTGCAAGGTGACAGTAAGGTGAGATTATTAACCCATTCGCCACCGCTACAGGGCAATGGGAATAGACGGGCAAAGTGCCAGAAAGGGCGAATCTAATTATAGATTTGCCCTTTCTGGGGTGTCTGGGGGCAGATGTTAGTAGCCAGGGGGGCACAAAAAATGTACCCTCCCTAGGCTGTTATTATCTGCCCCCACTCGCTTGCTTTGTCTGTCTGGTGGAGAAAATACAGCGGGAGCCCACGCATTTTGTTTCAACGAAATTACACCTTTAATTAACCCCTACATGTCTGAAATTTTGCACAAATACACTCATGTAATTGTAAGTTCTAAACAAATATCAAAATACAGGAAATGACATGGTTAACTGTGTGGAAACAATGTATCATTTCATGTCGGCTTCTGTGATTTCACAAAACCCGGCAATTGAATTAGCGGCTATAACAGTATGTAGAAGTCTAGGAACTATAAATATATGTATATATACATGTCACAATGACATGTATATATATATATGTGTTCTATGTGTATATATCTATTCTTTTTTTTGTGATTGAAATACTATTCTTTTAGATCCATTATATGTCAGTTTTGCAAGCCTGCGAGAAAATCTCGCAAGTCGGATGAAAATCGGATGTTACAAGGTACACACACATGCGATTAAATCGCATCTTTGAAGGAAAATCGGATGCCAGAAGGATGTGTGATGTTTGCATTTTGATCCGACAATCGACCGTCTAAAACGGACCGATTTTTTGTGGTTGTGTGTGACTCCAGCCTAATACTAACGTTAGCGCCAACCCTAACCCTAACTTTAGCCGCAACCCTAACCCTAACGGGAAAATGGAAATAAATACATTTTTTTAATTTTATTATTTTTCCCTAACTAAGGGGGTGATAAAGGGGGTTTGATTTACTATTTATAGCGGGTTTTTGTGATTGGCAGCTGTCACGCTAAAAGACGCTTTTTATTGCAAAAAATAGTTTTTTGCATCACCACATTTTGAGAGCTATAATTTTTGCATATTTTGGCCCACAGAGTCATGTGAGGTCTTATTTTTTGCGGGACTAGTTGACGTTTTTATTTGTACCATTTTTGAGCACGTGACGTTTTTTGATCGCTTTTTATTTCGATTTTTGGGTGGTTAGAATGAACAAAAATCAGCAATTCATGAATTTCTTTTGGGGGAGGCGTTTATACCGTTCCGCGTGTGGTAAAATTGATAAAGCAGTTTTATTCTTCGGGTCAGTACGATTACAGTGATACCTCATTTATATCATTTTTTTAGGTTTTGGCGCTTTTATAGAATGAAAACAATTTTATATAAAAAATCATTATTTTTGCATCGCTTTATTCTGCGAGCTATAACTTTTTATTTTTTCGCTCATGATGCTGTGTGACGGCTCGTTTTTTGCGGGACAAGATGACGTTTTCAGTGGTACCATGTTTATTTATATCGGTCTTTTTGATCGCGTGTTATTTCACTTTTTGTTCGGCGGTATGATGATAAAGCATTGATTTTTTGCTTCGTTTTTTTTTTTTTTAAGGGGTTCACTAAAGGGGTTAACTAGTGGGACAGTTTTATAGGGGGGTCGTTACGGACGCGGCGATACCAAATATGTGTACTTTTATTGTTTTGTTTTTTTTATTTACAGGAAAAAATGAATTTATTGGGGAATTTTTTTTTTTTTTTTATGATTTTTTTTTACACTTTTTATTTTTACTTTTTTTACTTTTTACTTTGTCCCAGGGTGGGACATCACTGTATTTTAGCAGATTGCTGGTGTGACAGTGTGCACAGCACACTGTCACACCAGCGATCGCTCTGGCACTGCTGCAGGCTTCCCCAGCGCCTGCTCTCAGCAGGCACTGAGGAAGCCGCCTCCCTGCAGGACCCCGGCGCCATCTTGGATCCGGGGACCTGGAGGGAGGACAGACCCTCGGAACAGCGCGACACATCGCGCTGCTCTGAGGGTCTCAGGGGAGCGCGCAGGGAGCCCCCTGCCTGCGCGATCCTCCCCTGTGCCCCGGGTACACCGCGATCATGTTTGATCACGGTGTGCCAAGGGTTAATGTGCCGGGAGCGGTCCGTGACCGCTCCTGACACACAGTCACGGGTGTCAGCTGTGATAATCAGCTGACACCCGGCGGCGATCAGCTGCGCTCCCCCCGGGAGCGCAGCTGATCGCCCATGACGTACTATTCCGTCCATGGGAATTAGGTCCAGGGTCACATGGACGGAATAGTACGTCTGATGGCAGAGAGGGGTTAAACTTTTCCTCTGATTGTTCCACTCTTGATTTTGGCTCACAAGTACTCATGTAAAATAGTAGCCAAATACTGAACATGTGAACGTGGCTTAGCTCTTGTACTCTTTTTACATTTCAGTTAAATGTGACATAAAAAGTTGTAGAGATTTATTATAGTGTGCCAGGCTGTTAAAATTGTCACCTATTCACTGGATCCACTTATGTCCATCAGTCTCCGCTGGATCTGGGCCTGGAGAAGTTGGATGAAACAGATGGTTGCGCGTGTATCCAACTACTGCTGGTGATATCTTCATCAGTGTCTCAGACAATGAATGGGGCGGCAGTGTGCTTGCACAACTAGCTTAACCACTTACCGTATCCTGATCATGGTCTTGTGGTTAAAGGAGAAAAAAGGGACCTACACCTAAATGACAATCCTCTATCCAGGACACACGTGACAATTTTTAAAGACTGGAATACCTTTTTATGTCATCAGATGCTAAAATTCACAATATTTGGGTTAAGAAAAGTCCAACGTGCTACAAAATTGTAGCTATAAGTACAAGGCTATGTATAAGGAGAATAGTAATGCACTTGGTGGGCATCTGGGCACGGCTACTAATCTCTTCACTGACTACCATGACACACAAGGCCATTCATAACATGTCCCTTCCATACTTCTCCAAAGTAATCTTTTTCTACCTCTTAACAATTAATCTCTATTATTCAGAGGACCTCCTTTTTTGGTATTCTCTTGTCTGCATCTCACACCACCTTCCCTGAGATTTCTCCTGTGCTTTTCCCCATGCCTTGGATCTCACAACCCCACCATGCTTACTCTTTTCCTCTTTTGCAACCTTCAAACGTAATCTGTAAATTCACTACTTAAAAAAAAAACTACAATAACCGTGCTGCCACCACACAACCACATCCGTTTCTTCAACCCTCAACTTCCTTGCAGCCTTTTTACGTGAGCCAATCCAAGTAGTAATCTTACATATCTTACACTCTTGTGTTTGTTAGTTTGAAGGTATGAACTCCAATTCTGATGGTTACTATTGGAAATAGTCCATGGACACAATGGGGCATATTTATCCGTACGATCCAATACTTGCACCAGTATTATCAAAGTGGTTCATGCTGATAAATTTGGTGCATCTTTAGATTATTTAATCTAAGTTTACACCAATAGTTGACTTTTTTTTTGCCAGAAATTTGCACCAAGTTTTTTTTCACAAGTTCAGGAAACGTGATCAAATGAAGAAAATGGCATCAAATAATAAGACAAATTTCTAATTTGATAAATCCTCTTTGTTTTAAAACCAGTGATGTGCGATTACGTCCCTGACTACACATATAATCATTGCCCTGAGCTTTATACCATCTTCTTTGTCTATTCTTTATTTTGCTGAATTACAAAACATTCATAAGTCCAAAGTTTTTTAGGATCTGATGGCTGGGTTGGAAACTGGGGTCACACCGTCCCATGTGTGAACAGTGCTCTGTTCACTTCAGATAAGTGTGATGGTCATGTATACTCACCAGTCCATTCACACAAGTGACTTTGATCCCCCCAGTTCTTTGGATCATTGGTGGGTCTCAGTAGCTGGACCCCTAGCAATCAATACATTTATCTTCTCTCCTAATCAGAGGAGATAAATGTTATGAGACAAATCTTTTAACGCAAATATCAAAAAACATTTACTAAAGCTGAAAAACCAACAACAATTCAATGCAGTAAAACGTTTAACACACGTGGAGCAAAAAATATTAGGGTAAAATCTTCTAAATTTACATGTGAGCCCATGATATATACAGTACAGACCAAAAGTTTGGACACACCTTCTCATTCAAAGATTTTTCTGTATTTTCATGGCTATGAAAATTGTAGAATCACACTGAAGGCATCAAAACTATGAATTAACACATGTGGAATTATACATTACACTTTACAAAAAAGTGTGAAACAACTGAAAATATGTCTTATATTCTAGTTTCTTCAAAGTAGCCACCTTTTGCTTTGATTACTGCTTTGCGCGCAGAAAAAGTGAATGGATGGACACTACATGCCTGGTTCCCACCGTGAAGCATGGAGGAGGTGGTGTGATAGTGTGGGGGTGCTTTGCTGCTTACACTGTTGGGGATTTATTCAAAATTGAAGGCATACTGAACCAGCATGGCTACCACAGCATCTTGCAGCGGCATGCTATTCCATCCGGTTTGCGTTTAGTTGGACCATCATTTATTTTTCAACAGGACAATGACCCCCAACACACCTCCAGACTGTGTAAGGGCTATTTGACCAAGAAGGAGAGTGTTGGGGTGCTACGCCAGATGACCTGGCCTCCACAGTCACCAGACCTGAACCCAATCGAGATGGTTTGGGGTGAGCTGGACCGCTCACCGCTTCAATTTTGAATAAATCCCCAACAGTGTCACCAGCAAAGCACCCCCACACCATCACACCACCTCCTTCATGCTTCAAGGTGGGAAATAGGCATGTAGAGTACATCCGTTCACCTTTTCTGCATGCAAAGCAGTAATCAAAGCAAAAGGTGGCTGCTTTGAAGAACCTAGAATATAAGACATATTTTCAGTTGTTTCACACTTTTTTGTAAAGTGTAATGTATAATTCCACATGTGTTAATTCATAGTTTTGATGCCTTCAGTGTGATTCTACAATTTTCATAGTCATGAAAATACAGAAAAATCATTGAATGAGAAGGTGTGTCCAAACTTTTGGTCTGTACTGTACGTGTGCATGCTCCCAATCTATACAGTTCGTGTGTGTATATGCAATATATAGATTTAATTTTTTCTTCTGCACATTATTTTAGCGGCTTAATATCTGCACTTTCTATTACCAGACTCGCCGCTCATTCAAGGCACAGAGGCACAAACCTCAAATCAGAAGTGACAAGCGATATACTTTCTTTCAGCCATTATTTGGTAGCCTAGAGCAAAGAGTACTGTTTCTTTGGAAATGTTTTGAATTGGGTTATTTTTATTGAAGTATTAAAGTGATTCTTCAGATTTTAGACTATTAGTTAAGTACTTCTGGGAAAAGGCTATAACCCTGGGACTCCGCAGCTTTTGTAGTGTTAACTAGGAAAGTTTGAAATGAAGACTTTAATGTTTGGTGCTATCGGAATGGGAAAGGCTCCTCCATGAGGCAGACTGACATCACGCTGAATTAATTCCATTAACGAAGAATCTGGACTTTGCGAAATGTGCTGCAATACAATGCACTAACCGTATTAACAGAGATAAATCGGGAGATGGACAAACAGGAAGATTTATAGAAGGGCAAATAATTAAATAGTGGGATAAACGGATTAACAGCTGCTAGATTTATGTGAGTGCGTTTGCAAATGTATGTCTGTCGTGTGTGGAAGCTTACATATTCGAAACTATCTGTTCAAGATGCAAATAAATGAAGGATGCGGTGTAGATATGTAAAAAGAATCACAGGTAAAGCTAAATTTATACAAGTACATTATACAAGCAACTATCAGCATGGTCAGGGCAAGTGTGACACTGAGTCACTTTTCACGGACAAGCTGTGAGACAGAGGAATCAAGGAGTCTGGGGTCAAATACTGGGAGAGCACAACAAAGGCAAAAGGGTAAGGCCGAAGAATGGTCAAAAGGCAAAGTCTGCGATCAGGCAGCAAAGATCAGAGTGTTAAAGACACAAGGGCAATGCAAACGAGTAGTAAGGCAAAGTCTGAGGTCTTGCAATAAAGATCAGAGTGAGTCAAAGACAAAGGGGTAATACAAACGAGTATTAAGGCAAAACTTGAGGTCTGGCAACAAAGATCTGAATAGGACTGGCAATGGTCTGACCATTGTCAGCCAACTAAATAGCCAGGTAATCACCCTGAACGGGTGAGACCTGGAGGAAACCCAGCCGGCCCTGGCAGATTAGGCGGCTGGGCTGTCACTCACAATACTGACAACCCAGCACGCCCTTGATTCTATGAAGTGACTGAGTTGTCACTCACTGCGTCACTAGGACTCAATGAGTGGTGGAATCGTGACCGCAATGACTAGAGGGCCAGTTTCTCCGGCGCTTCCACCAAGAAGGCACTTCTGTTAGTAATGGCAGGGTCATGACGGTCAAGCAGTGGCGCATATAGCCACTCTTTGTGCTTGATATGGGTCACTATCATTTAAGTTCTCATTGAGTGATTAATGTGTGGTGTTATATGGGCATTGGATGGTGGTATAGTGATAATGAGGGGTCCCCCGCACAATACTTTGCCCAAGGTGTTTGTGAGTTATTTTATGGAATCTACGTTTGCAATCTCTTCTTTAGCTTTTGTGTGACTGGTTTTGTATTTATAATGTCCTTCTAAACCTATTGTTGTATCTTTCCATGGAATTGCTTATAATTAAATGTCCAGGAAAATTGGTACATTACCCCAGAGGAGACTTCAATTCTCAAACTTAGACCAAAACATGCAGCTTTGGAATTTGAGCATTGTTTTTCATCCATGTTCATTCCTGAAGTCAGAAGCTATAGTGAAGTGATGTAAACATACCCTAAAGGCTTTAATTGCTGCGTTAATATATCTTGATGTACCTCTGGTTTTATGTTATATTTCTCAGGAATTGGCATTTATGATACCTTCTGATTGCAGCATTTATCACTCCCTATAGATCCGTATTATGGATCCATCATCCATACGTTCTCTGTGAGACATCAGGCTGTTCCTTTTTTGCAAATGTCCATACCAATATACACAATAGCAATTTACTCTGATTATTGGGTTTTTGCAGTTTACACTTTTTTTATGCATTTTTTGGTGCAGATTTGAAGCAGCATTTTTTTAATGATGTTTATTAGGGTTTTTTCTTATATGCACGTTTTAAAGCTCCCTGTGGAGAAAAAAAATCACCCAAAACACACAGTTCAACATCTTCTTTAAATGCACAATGGGATTGAGGTTTTTATGCAAACAGACTCACTTTGGATGGACAATTAAGCGCAGCAGGAAAAACTCAGCATTTACATTACATGGGAACAAAGCCTTATAGTGTCTAGTTGCAGTTTCTGAATTCCATCCAATTACATCATATTTTTGCACCAATTGCCAGGGAAGCAGTATGAGCTAAAGTATCTCCAAAGTAGAGTCATATTATTTACTTTTTTGACCTTAAACATTACCCACAAACTGCTTCAGATTGCCCCTACTTTTGGACTCCCTTCCTCTCCACACATTTCCCAAACTGTGAGTGATCCGACTTTACTCCAGGATCCCCTTCTCTGAATCGCTCATTCTCAGCATGGGGAGAAAAAAAAATATTTTACATGAATAAACAATACCATTAGGCCCAGAGTGCCTCTTTTCAACACCGCTTAAATTTATGAGCAATATTGAGTGGTCTGGATCATTTATTTCTAAAAGAGAGCATTAAAAATATTTGCTCTTCTACCCATGATATGAAGGAGGCCGCCATAATTCTAGGCAGATCATCCCAAGCGCTGGCAGCGTTTGTTAGAACAAGCATACTAACTATCACCAATAAAACAATATATATCGCAGGAAAAACATAAATCGATGAATATTAAGATCTATGTGTATACATTGAATATTGCCACTATAATATAAGTACACAGGGAATATATTTCAAATTCTCTCAAACTTTGTTGACCTTTCTTATAAAATACTGGGCTCAGGATAAAAGAAAAATTTGCATAGATTTTAGTAATATATCATGAATAAGTACATAAGGCCCTGCGCGTTTTATATCTTATGATGCAGTGTGATCAGGAAGACATTAAATTATGCCCACCATATAGAAGCGAGGATCTCTACACTTTTTATGGCAAGTTCTATTGGGGAAATGACTCCTGCTTTTAAAACGCACATGCATTAAAAGTCTGATTCATGCCTTGACATGTGGCATCTCCGAATGGATGTATAATGGATCTCCCAGGGATAAAAACAACACCACCGAATCATCACCTTGGGATGTTCATTGAGTGAATATTTTACAGACATACTTCTTTTATATTTATATAATAATTTAGCATCATGACAGCTTTTTTTGGCAGCGCTAGCAGTTTCTCATTTTTATAATGGCGTTATATTTGTGAGCCTAATAAGTGTATACAGGCTAAACAACCAGGGGAGGGGCGGAGGGGAACAACAACGTATTTTTCATAATTCCTCTGGGTGCTGGCGAGGAGAAAGCGTATCGGCGTGAGCAACAATTCTAATAAAAGGTCAAGAAAAACACTGCACGTAGGACTAGTAACACAATTCCACCCCCCAGTTTTTTATATAAATGAAACAATGCAATTTATGGTGAAGCAGACCAGAGGCATTTTTGTACTTTTTTTTTCTTTTTTTGTTTCATCCTCAATACACATTTGTACAGCCAAGAAAGCTCCCTATTATCTAATAATTGCTATTTTATGCATATACAGTGCCTTGCGAAAGTATTCGGCCCCCTGGAACTTTTCAACCTTTTCCCACATATCATGCTTCAAACATAAAGATACCAAATGTAAATTTTTGGTGAAGAATCAACAAGTGGGACACAATTGTGAAGCTGAACAAAATTTATTGGTTATTTTACATTTTTGTGGAAATACAAAAACTGAAAAGTGAAGCGTGCAATATTATTCGGCCCCTTTACTTTCAGTGCAGCAAAATCACTCCAGAAGTTCATTGTGGATCTCTGAATGATCCAATGTTGTCCTAAATGACTAATGATGATAAATATAATCCACCTGTGTGTAATCAAGTCTCTGTATAAATGCACCTGCTCTGTGATAGTCTCAGGGTTCTGTTTGAAGCACAGAGAGCATCATGAAGACCAAGGAACACAACAGGCAGGACCGTGATACTGTTGTGGAGAATTTAAAGCTGGATTAGGACACAAAATGATTTCCAAAACTTTAAACATCCCAAGGAGCACTGTGCAAGCAATCATATTGAAATGGAAGGACTATCATACCACTGCAAATCTACCAAGACCCGGCTGTCCCTCTAAACTTTCTGTCCATAAGACAACAATCAGTCGTACACTGCACAAATCTGGCCTTTATGGAAGAGTGGCAAGAAGAAAGCCATTTCTCAAAGATATCAATAAAAAGTGTTGTTTAAAGTTTGCAACAAACCACCTGGGAGACACCAAACATGTGGAAGAAGGTGCTCTGGTCAGATGAAACCAAAATCGAACTTTTTGGCAACAATGCCAAACGATATGTTTGGCATAAAGGCAACACAGCTCATCACCCTGAACACACCATAACCATTGTCAAACATTGTGATGGCAGCATCATGGTTTGGGCCTGCTTTTCCACAGCAGGGACAGGAAGATGGTTAAAATTGATGGGAAGATGGATGGAGCCAAATACAGGACCGTTTTTGAAGAAAACCTGTTGGAGTCCGCAAAAGACCTGAGACTGGGGCGGAGATTTGTCTTCCAACAAGACAATGATCCCAAATATAAAGCAAAATCTACAATGGAATGGTTCACATATAAACATATCCAGGTGTTAGAATGGCAAAGTCAAAGTGCAGATCTGAATCCAATTGAGAATCTGTGGAAAGAGCTGAAAACTGCTGTTCACAAACGATCTCCATCCAACCTCACTGAGCTCGAGCTGTTTGCCAAGGAAGAATGGGCAAGAATTTCAGTCTCTCGATGTAAAAAACTGATAGAGACACACCCCAAGCGATTTGAAGTTGTAATCGCAGCAAAAGGTGGTGCAACAAAGTATTAAGTTAAAGGGGCTGAAGAGTTCCAAGGGGCCAAATACTTTTGCAAGGCACTGTATATGTAAACAGTGAGGAAGTTACTACGTCTTCCTATTTATTAATGCATTACATATGACTTAGCTTGAGAACACCACCAAGATATCACGCCAGCTATCCTCCAAGAGTCCTCAGGGAAGACACTAACCGACTACTAGCGCTTCCATCAAGACTGAGGCAAGTATGAGTTAACAGCCGCACCATGCTGCAGCAATTGAATGTATTTAAACATTCAGCCCAGGTGTGTGATTAGCAGCAGAAGGTGGAGGTAACTTGATTCCTAGAGGGAGAAGGATATTGCTCCATAACAGATGCAAAAATCAAGAAGGTGCTTGCGCCAAATGCAAAGACCTTCTACCGCCGGATCCAGGATGACTGTCTGTCACACCTGACACACCCTTGACACTCTTCTTTTGCAAACTGCTCCAGGTCTCTCATATTTGAAAGCGCCTTCTCGTAACAGCAATTTTAATACCTCTCCACAGATGTTCATTGGGATTTAGATCCGGACTCATTGCTGCCCAGCTCTTTGTTTCCATCCATTTCTGGTGGCTTTTTGAAGTATATTTGGGGTCATTGTCGTGCTGGAAAACCCATGACCTAGGATGCAAACCCAGCTTTCGGACACTGGGCACTACATTGATACTCTAAATCTGT
>JARQOD010000010.1:40547087-40582777 GCA_033576555.1 Oophaga sylvatica | reverse complement strand
TTTAGAAATTCTGATGACTTTCAAAACAGATGTTGATACAAGGTTTTCAGAATAAAGAATGAATGTGATACGAATGGTGAAAGAATGAGTTTAGGATTGATTATGATATTTCTTAAATCATAATCAGGGGGGACTGTAAAATATTAATATTTCAATAATAAAATATAGATCATTGAACATATACATTATGGAGTCCAATTAGCAAGCAGAGACTCTGGTTAGTGAATGAATGAGTTAATTCTGAGGACGTTGGCAGAGACATCTGTTCCCTGGTCGTCATAATTGTAAGCCTGTTGTCAGAACTGTCAATTTGTTACTATTCAGAGGTAGTAAATGGTTCCAAAGGTCATAGGCCATAGCTTAAGTTTTTCAAAATAAGGTATCATATAAATAACTAATGCATATTCCATAAGTTAGTAATGTTCTTCTAATATGGTAAAAGAACGAACTTAGCGGCAAATCACCATTTGTGGTTATAAGACAGGAGAAAATAGAAACCAATGTAAGTCTATGGATCGGAATAGAATATAAACCGGTCCGATTCCTGTTAAGGCAGATCTCTCATACCTTGAGAATCTCCAACACGGACCACATCATGCCTCAAGACCATATGTAAGAAACCATTGAATGCTTGTTTTATCTTTTTGTGTGCTATGAACTTACTTTTCTTCATTTTTGTAATCACTTTTTCTGAATGAACATTAAACAAGTTTTGTTTTATCCATACAAGTCAATATTCTACTTTTTATCCTCACCGTGCTCTTACTTAAAGAAGTGAGAAAGGTTTTTTTTTTAACAGGCCCAAGTGTATCCGAGGTTTCCATCAGTCAATCCCCACTTTGATAACTTAAGAAACACACCGCAGAATCCTTCCATGATATCTTTCCTCATTTTATCAGTTATCCAACTTTTCTTTGTTCTTCCTTTGGTATATTTGTCATCGGGCTAGACTCATTTTGCTACATTCATTTATTTTTACCTTTTTTCTATTTGAGCACAGCATTAAATAAAATGTTAATTAACCCACAGTTCCAAATCATCCCTCATGTTAATGATGTGGATATATAAACGAGACAAGAAAATATTTAACAGACAATAAACTGATTTCCTTCTCCAGACAAGGTCATTATTATCTGACGGGTAAAAACCGAATACAAAGGAATGATGCTTCCGAAATGATGTGATAAACTTTGCTCTGTTACTAGTGACCATCTCGGCTGCAGTTTAAAAATTAATGTACTCCTCAGACTTGACTGTTTACTGTTGGTTTATTAAAAGCATTAGAAAGTCAAGCTGTCCTCTAACAGCGAGCTGTCACCGGGCTGAGGATGAGTGCCATCAATTCTGTCAGTCCCCTGAAGTTAGGGTGCAGCAAAGCTACTATTTAACATTAATAAATGCCGAAACCTTTGTACACGGGAGATAAATAATATATATAAAATGACTGGAGGGTGGGGGTGTAGACGAAGGAAAAATGTTAAAAGCCCGATACAAGAAACAGAATTAAGTGTTGAACTATTGGTATAGAGTAGTAACACTTGGGGCTTGTGCAGATGACCGTAGTTTTGGTCCGAGTGCGATACATCAAAACATCGGAAAGCACTCGGACAAATGTTATTCATTGATCCAATGCACGTCTGATTTTTTTTTGCTCGGACCACTTGGTTTTTGCAGCATGCACGATTTGCCTCTGATAATCGGATGGCACTCGCCCAATCATGCCTGTAGAAATATCGGACCACATTCAGATGGCATCCGAGTGCAGTCTGCTTTTCATTGACTGATTGGAGAGGATGGAGAAACTTTTATTTGCTTTATTTAATTCTCCACATCTAAGAAAAACGGTTCCCACTTTGATAAGAGTGTGTTTAGCATAATCGGACCGTTTTTCTTGGATGGAGAATATACGGTCATCTGCACCTGCCCTTAAAGGGATAAAGGCACAAATAATTGAACCTGTGTAAGGGCCAACGGCGTATTGGGCATTTTGGACCACGGTTTTCCAACTGTTTTTACTTGCCATTTGGCTTTAAAAGCAAAAAAAATCACAACAAGAATGCAAACAGGTGGCAAGAAAGTTCCAAGGTGTTGCGATCTTCTTACCATAGCCTAAGAAATGTATGATATTGCACCCATAACCTGCTAAATGAAATACTCTGTGTAAATGGTGTCTTGCTCCAATACAATGGTATTCTCACTGAGGCATAGTTGTGGCCACAGAAAGCGTGTTCAGGTCCATAATACTTATAGATGAGCTGTCATACATGAACATGACGCCTCTTTATGTGAGCGGACCCTTATGCCTAGACGTACTCCTATCTTGGGTGCCTCGGATGGAGGGAATTCTTATATAAATGTAGCTCAGATCTGACACATTTGTTAGTGTATTATATTCTGAGATTTCACCTGTGTATGAGACTGGTTGTCCAAAGCTTAGGTGTCGATGACCTATACTTACGATAAATCATGAGTGTCAAATCAGTGGGGGTCCAACACTCCCCACCGCATCTAGTCCAATAGTGTGCACAGAGGCCGACACCGCAGCTCCGCACACTACACCGTCTACAGAGCTGTGCTGTCCCTTAGTGTTTTGCCGCTAATTTTGTTGATGATTCTGTCAGCGCTTGGTACATCTTTACAGCAGGCGAGTTGCTCATACTCTTAGCTTCCAGTTGTATATTTTGTCTTTTAGATGCCTGATTGGCTATTCCCCAATGTCTGCCATTACTTGGTAATATTCATTTTCTATATACTGCCGTGCAGCTGCACTTCTGTCGTTACATGACTCAATCCTGTCATTCTTTGCTACAGCAGATCCATCCGACTGATGTTACAAGGCAAGTCCCCCGCCATGATGTCATTACACCACCGATGGCTGGGAGACTTTTGGCGCTCGCTTTTATTTGAGTGATCTCTTCCTATAACGCACCAGTCATTTAGGCATCGCCTGGTTTGTCACACCTGCATTCTTACTGGATGCAATGACAAGTAACGGTTGAGTCCTCAGTCACAATTACAAGGTATTAAATGTGAGCCGGGATGACTCCCCTTCCACACAAATAACGATGAACAAGTTTCGTAATCTTCCACAGGACTCGGTAGCCCACAGGCTACAGTTTGTAGAAGAATGTTGACTTTTATCTGAGAGACTGCAATAAAATCTATCCGACTGTGATGTTAAAAATTCATAAGTCTGTCTCAAATCTGTGACACCCAAAGGAAATCAGTTATGGTTGATGGCCCCGTTTGTGTATATTGGAGACTTATCCATGTAATACTCGCTGTGACATTTTTAACGCTGGATTAATAATTAAAGAAATATTTTTCTCTTTTCTCCTAGTTGACAAGCATGGTATGCTTCAACTAGACCTGAAAATAAGGATTTTCCTACTTGACATAAAAAAAAAGAAGTCCGAGCAACCGCAATGGACTTCAACTTCATGACTCGGGTATTAATGTGGGAGATCTCAAAATCAGACGCCTAATGCAAGAGAACTTTATCACTCTGATCAGGCCAGTTTCGCTCCTGATATTCTGCTATGTGGTCTATCCGTATTTTTAATAGATAAAATGCATTATTGTCCATGGGGTTGTTCTCATCTCCGTTTTTTTTTTTTGCCTACCGACTGTCTGCAAAAAGAAAAAACAGAAACATCCTTGTCACAGATGAAAATCAGCCATGTCAGTCTATGGGGCAGTGGAAAACTTTGACAGTGCACTAATGCGCCCTATTTGCATCCTAGCATTGTCCGTTTTTTAACAGATTGAAAGAGGAAGATTAGAAATACAAAAAAAACAGAAGCAATGAAAATCTCATTTTTTAGTCTATGAAATATGGAAAAAAATTCAAACTGATGATACTCTGATCCAAAACACTTATGGAAATCAGTCCACTTTTCACATACATTAAAAACAAACAAACTGATGTGTGAAAAAAAGACAAAGTGTAAAAACTTTTCTATAGACATTGATATTATTGGAGCAGCATAAGTTATCCATGGGGAGTGAGCTCTAGCCTTCTGCAAATGGCATATTTGGTATTTATACACTGCCGTTGGATTTTTCATTTTGAGGAATCATGCAAGATGGCCATATTTTCGGTCTGATTGCAATCAAACAAAAAACATTGAATCGCACTTGGACCAATTTTATTCTGTGGGGCCGGGCGCTTGTCCCATTTTTTTTTCCTTGGACAGAGCTGATCCGAGGAAAAAAAATCGCAGCATGCCCAAGTTTGATTGAATATTCGTATCGCATTCGGCCATGGCAAGTCAATGATTGTGTGGAAATCATTGAACTGCACTCCGATGGTATCTGAATGCAGTTCAATTTTCATGGACTGACAAAATGGAGAATTTCTTTTTTCCATCTTCGAGAATTGGAGCACACTGTGATCCAACTCTGATTTGCATAATCGTCCCGATTCTATCAGATGAGAGAATATATTCTGGTGTGCACCTGCCCTGGAGGTTGATCATTATGGATGCATACAATGTATCATTGAAATCAAAATTATTCATCCCCCACTGAGAATACGGTTTAAAGCCAAAATTTACAAACTTTCTGCTTTTTCCATGTACCAATGAAATGAGCAATGTAAATACCTGAACACAACTAATATAACATGGTTTCTCCAAGTCAGCACCAAATGCCACTTTTCCTGACTATTGCTGCCACCTAGGAACAGTCGCTGCCACTTTGTTGTTGTAGCACTCTCCTTGTTTGCGCGAGGCAATGAGCTCTACCCTTAACTTTGTGAACCACTCATTTGAGTTAAGCACCCATACACATTAGTATAATGTCAGCTAACCCTTCAATATTGACGGATATAGGCGACAGTCTAAGATGTCGGGGGGAATATTGTTCCGGCGTGTCTGATTTCTGCCTGCCGATTGTATTGTTTCCGGAGATAAACCGCAGTCAGACATGTCTGGCAATGGCTCTCTCATAGAGAACACAGGCGCACTCTCTCCTGTACATGGGAGAGATGGCTATCGGCTGAACCATCATTCAACCGACATCCGTCCAATGTGTATGGCGAGATCCAGCCATATTTCTAACCTGCAAACAAACATCACAGCCAACAATCCTTAAGCCAGTCCGGGTATTTGATGTGGGTTATCTTAAGCACACCTGACAATAAAACCCTTGATTATTACATTCTGGTCTAGGAAATAAATGTGCGCTCTATTCAAGGGGATGAATAAATCTGAGACGCTAATAGTCAGTAAAAGTGGCTTTTTGTGCTGAATTTTGGAGAAAATTATTATTTGTATTTTCCAAATTGTTCTTGTTTGGATTAGTTTTATTGCAAACAGCAGGGAGTGTGTACATTTTACTAATAAACATAATGTGTAATGGTGTCTGACCAATTTTGATTGTGAATGTAGGATAGGGGGGATAACTTTGTGACTGAGACCCTTGCCAATCCTGAGATCCCGGGACTCTATAAATGGAGCGATGGTCAATCATGCACAACGTTTTCATTCTTACCGGAGTGCTGATCATCAGCCCTTGGCTATCTCCGGCCTTGGTTCTCGATATTGGTGGTGGTCTCAGCCATTGGACCCTCAGCAAATTGGAAGTTATCCCCTATCATATGAATAGGTGGCAAAATTCCAAATTTAAGATACCCTTTTAAGTACCTACCAGTGGATTTCTTCTAGTAATACTACATGTAGTTGGAGCTACACATACAGATGCCATAACTGGCTGATGGAAGCCTCTTTGCTCTCTTCTTTCTTGCCCTCCATGTAATGTAGCATTTCAGTAAAGCAGACCCAGTCCATCGTAATTGTGATAGGAATTCCTAGCTCACCATTGCCTGTAATCCTACTCAGACAAGTAAAACACCAGGCAGGCCAGCAAAATATAAAGTGATATACTGCCTCTGTGGGTTTCATCTGCACAGAGGGGAGCTCATTCCCTAGTCACTTTGGCATAGAGAAGCCATAAATGTATCAGTTTATCCACAAAGTCGATAATATATTAATAGTTTTATTTTCTCTAAAATGTTTCATATTTTCTTCCCAGTTGCTAATACTGAATGTATTTAATAGAAAATATACAGCACTATGACATTTGGGAGTTACGGGGATCCATTACTCTAATTTATGACCCATCGCAACATATCTCAGTCAGTCTTCATGTTTTAATTAATTTCTGTTATTTACTTCAATTTGAGGCCTTAGATTTGTTCAGTTTTTCTTTTATGCTTTTTTTTAATATTCACTTGAGTTTTTTAAATCTGAAAGGGAGATTTGTACCCGACTATATTGACAAGGTGTCTTCGGGATCCGGCTATAATAATCTATCTCGGTGACATTGTAACCTCCAAGACCCCTTTGTGTCTATAAACCTTTTGGATAGTCCCTAAACCAGGCAGACCTTTTTACTTTCCTCTGTGCCTGCATTACGTATGTAGGTATTAGATCTACATGTAATCATATCCAGCAGAGTTATCTTATGCTACTGCCACCACCACCAACAAAGTATATGCGCATGACGAGGAGCTCACCCAGTGTCATTCACAGACTATAACGTGCTTACAGTATTCTGAATACATACTGGAGCCTGCAAACCTGGAATTTCTCTATAGATATGTGGGATAATTGAACTTTCTAGAACATTTCGGAAGGGTTCAGACAGGTAAAGACACTGTAACAAACACTAAATTGTGAAAATGTGTGAACCTGAGAAACGTGGGTACAAAATATATATACATCGAGCTACAATGTAAATCATAAATCAACTATTTGTGCCTTCCTCTGTTGCTTGGTAATGATGCGAAGAGGAGGATCTTGCACATGTTCACACTGTTCATTTAGGTATTTGAGTTAAGGGGAACATGTCATGTAAAAAAAATGCTATTAACCTGCAGATCTAGGGTTATGTAAGGTTCTGTGTACATGTTCCTGAAACTCAGTTTGTTCGTCAGCCATTTTACTTTCTGTCTTGCTGCAGCTATCTTGCCCTCAGTCAAAATGGAGTTTCCAGCTTGCATGTTCCCGCCCTGATTCTCTCCTTTTGCTTCTTAAGCAGTCACAGCTGAGCAATCAGTGCTTCAGAATCTAGCCTGCAGTGAACCTGTGACCTGACTCCTAAAGCCTTGGACCTTGTACTCCAGCTATTCCTACTGAGGAACTCTGAAGCACTTGTGGACTCTGAACCCTGCTCTTTGAAAGACCCACGTTTGCATGGACTTACGGTAACAGAGAAGAAGATCCTGAACCTGTTGTGGAGAGTGATTGCTGAGCTTAGATTACTCTGGCCTGCTGTGTCTCCTGCTTCTGTGTCTGCAAACTGTGTGACTATTTTTGCCAACTTGTATGAAGTAATACAAGACTTTCTATATCAAACCTGTGTCTCATGTATTTTCATCGCACCCAAGCACAAGACGCTATATGAACTGTACTACATACATTACAAGATTCTGAACCAAAACGTTAGTGTCTGCTGGGTCTGAAGGCTGTGTCTGCTGTAACTGTGGATATCAGATGTCCGGGTGAACTTTCTGTGATGATAGTGGTTGTGACTTCTCACAACCATTCCAGGTGAGCAGTTCCCTTATTTTTTTTTTCTCTCTGCAGTGTTACCACAGGTAAACACTATTGTTTTTTTTTTTCTCCTCTCCTCTTCTTCCAGTACTCCTGTCTTAAAAGATCTGGAAAATGGAGGCCCGCATAAAGGAACTTTGCGGAGTGACTGATAATATCCTTGCAGATTTGCAGAATATAAAGACCCGTTTTTCAAGCCTACAGGACCTCACTAATCACAATTTGCAAGTGTTTGGACAGACTGCCCAGGATTTGCGAGCCAGGATTGAGGTTCTAGAAGAGCGAGTCCAGGCTCCTGCCGTAGCCCGAGTTCTGGGATTCCCAAGTTGCCCCCTTTTCGTTTTGGCGGTGAACGTGAGAAATTCAGGGGATTTATTAATCAATGCAATCTTTTTTTTCTGCACATGCTTCACAATTTCCCACTGAACGATCTAAGGTGCTTACTATAATTATGTTGCTTACCAACAAGGCTTTGATGTGGGCAAACCCTCTGATTGAGACTGAGGATGATTGTTTGAATCACCTTGATGCTTTTTTTTTCAGCCATGGGGCAGGTGTTTGATGACCCCAATCGAGGTGCAACAGCTGAAGCAGCCATGTTAGCTTTGCGCCAAGGTAAGCACTCGGTAGCTGAATATGCCTTGGATTTCAGGAGATGGGCCCTTGATACCACCTGGGACAGTTCCGCCAAAAAATCTATTTTTCGAAAGGGGTTATCTCCACTGATTAAGGATGAACTTGCTCGTGCCGACCCTCCCACTGCGTTAGGTGACTTTATTAACTACTGCATCCGTATTGATACTCGTCTGACTGAACGCAGGCAAGAGAGATGGTTCGAAAGCAATCGCACTAACCTTTTCCTACCTTCCTCTCCAGCTAAGGAACCTTTGAGTAGGATTACACGGGAACCTGAACCTGAACCCATGCAGGTAGACTCTTTACAACGACGGGTTAGTGATGCACGCAAGGAACATCGTTTTAAGGAGAATCTATGTTTCTATTGTGGTAAGTCAGGGCACTTCATTATAAACTGCCCCAGCCGTTCTCGTAAGACTACTGCAGCACTCATTCATTGTGAGTGTTGCGAGAGGGGATCTGTCAGGTCCGAGCCTCAGGCTCCAGAGAGATCTGCAGCAACAGATCTTGATTTCTCGGACTTAAACTCCGTTACCTCTGAGGACGTTGACTGTGTAAACGCTGCCATTTTTCAAGTTTCCTCAGCGGTGTCCCAGCTGAGTTGTAAGAAAAACAATTCTCATTGCTTTCTTTCCATCAAACTCTGGGTTGACTCAGCTTGGGTGTCTAGCTCTGCTATGATCGACTCAGGGGCAAGTGGAAATTTTATGGATGTCTCCTTTGCTCTGAAACAGGGGATACGTTCAGTGAAGAAGGCTACTCCAGTACAGATGGAAACTGTGGATGGCTCCCTGCTGACCTCTGGACCAGTGGATCAGGAAACAGAGCCTTTGAGGGTTCTTATGGGTAAAGATCATCAAGAGAAACTGTCCTTTATGCTTATCTCTTCTCCCCACTTTCCCATTATTCTAGGGCTACCATGGCTGCAGGCTCAGAATCCTACCATTAACTGGGAGACCAAGGAATTACACTTTCCAGAGAAACAGATGAGTCCAAAAGTTTCAGCTTGCTCTGTTCCTAAAGGAACCATGTCAGTCCCTGAACTACCAGCTGTATACCAGGACTATGTGGATTTATGTGACAAGAAGAACGCTGACCAGCTTCCTCCTCACCGTCCATATGATTGTCCAATTGAATTATTGCCTGGAGCAGAGATACCTTTTGGTAAGATCTACCCCTGGCGGGGCCCGAGCTAAAGGCTTTAAAGGATTACATAGACGAAAATCTAGCCAAGGGCTTCATACGCCCCTCTTCATCTCCTGCAGGTGCACCCATCTTCTTTGTAAAGAAGAAAGATGGATCTCTGAGACCATGCGTAGACTATAGGGAACTCAATAAGGTTACTATTAGAAACCGTTATCCATTGCCTTTAATCCCTGAGTTATTGGAGAGAGTGCGACATGCCAAAATTTTCTCTAAACTAGATCTTCGTGGGGCCTATAACTTAGTCCGTATTAGACCTGGGGATGAATGGAAGACTGCATTCAGGTCACGCTATGGACACTTTGAATATCTAGTTATGCCTTTTGGTCTGAGTACCGCCCCAGCCACTTTCCAACACTTGGTGAATGACATCTTCAGGGATCTCCTAGATACATTCGTGGTAATTTATTTGGATGATATTCTAATTTTTTCTAACTCCACAGAGGAACATCATGGACATGTGAGAATGGTCTTGGAACGTCTAAGACAAAATCATCTTTACATCAAACTTGAAAAGTGTGAATTCCATAGGACCGAAATTCAATTTCTGGGGTATGTACTGTCTACACAAGGAATTAGTATGGATGGAAGCAAAACCCAAGCCATCAAGGATTGGCCAAGTCCTAGAAATGTGAAGGAGGTACAGCGCTTCATCGGGTTTGCCAACTTCTATAGACGTTTCATTAGAAATTTCTCTGAGGTAGTGTCACCTATCACCCAACTTACCCGGAAAGAGTCTAGGTTCTCCTGGACTCCCCAAGCCCAGGAAGCATTTTCCCGTCTAAAAGATAAATTTACCACTGCACCTATCCTAGTACATCCCAACCCCGAGCTTGCCTTCATAATAGAGGTGGATGCTTCAGACTGTGCCGTTGGAGCTATACTCTCTCAGAGAACAGGTGAGAAGAATGTCTTGCATCCCTGTGCCTTCTTTTCCCAGCAGTTGTCTTCGGCTGAGAGGAACTACGATGTGGGCAATAGAGAGTTGTTGGCCATTATTGCCGCCTTCAAAGAATGGAGACACCTTCTTCAGGGAGCTGCACAGCAAATAGTCGTCCTGACAGACCATCGTAACCTTGAGTTTATCAGGTCGGCTAAGTGCCTGACTCCTCGCCAGGCTCGCTGGAATCTTTTCTTAAACCAATTTAATTTTATCATTTCTTATAGACCAGGATCGCGCAATGGAAAGGCTGATGCACTCTCTAGGATTTACTCAGCAGAGACACGTCCAATTACTCCTCCTAAGACTATTCTTCCTGACTCTAGATTCCTAGGAGTAATTCATAATCAAGACCTACTTAAGGACATCAAGGAAGCATACCATGCGGATTCCTTTTTGGCACAACCCCCAAGGGACGTAAGTCTTGTCTTTAAGAATGGTGTGTGGATTCAGGGACAACGCCTGTATATTCCTGAAACAGTCAGATTGAGAGTATTGCAACTCATTCACGATTCCAAGATAGCTGGGCATAGAGGAATTCTAAAGACACAGGAATTTCTCTCTCGTTTCTTTTGGTGGCCCACTTGCAGGAAGGATGTTTTAAACTATGTCACTTCATGTGAAGTCTGTGCAAGATGCAAAACACCTCGCTCCTCACCAACTGGTCTGTTACAGCCTCTTCCCACCCCGTCCCGCCCATGGGGATCCATTTCTATGGACTTCATTGTGGAGTTACCAACCTCTCAAGGGAAGAACACCATTCTAGTGGTGGTTGACCGTCTAACAAAGGCAGCTCATTTTATCCCTTGTGTCGGCTTACCCACTGCAAAACAGACATCAGATTTGATGATTAAAGATGTGTTTCGCTTACATGGAGTACCGGATGAGGTTATTTCGGATCGAGGGGTGCAATTCACTTCTAGGTTTTGGCAAAATTTCTGTGCAGCATTGGACATTAAAGTAAACCTTTCTTCTGCTTTTCATCCCCAGACTAATGGACAGACCGAACGAACCAATCAAACCCTGGAGCAGTATCTCCGCTGCTTTATCTGCCACCTACAGGATGATTGGGTGGATCTACATCCATTAGCTGAGTTCTCGTATAACAACTCTCAGAGTGCCTCCACTAAGCAGTCTCCTTTTTACTCTAATCTAGGTTATCATCCTAACATTCTACCACGATTTCCCATAGAAACGCCTTTACCAGCAGTGGCTGAAAGAATCACGTCTTTACAGAAGAATATGATCTTCTAAAGGAGAATCTGGAATCGGCTCAGGAAAGGTACAAGAAAGCAGCAGATAAATTTCGTAAACCTGCACCAGCTTTCAAGGTAGGAGACTTGGTCTGGCTGTCAACCAGAAATCTTAAGTTAAGGATTCCATCGTCTAAGTTGGGACATAAGTACATTGGACCCTATAAAATCAGTAAAATTATAAGTGCCGTTGCTTGTCGTCTTCAACTGCCCAGAACTATGAGAATTCACCCTGTCTTTCATGTATCCCTACTAAAGGCTGCGACACCCAATACGTTTCCTGGACGTTCTTCTCCTTGCCCTGACCCAGTGCTAGTCGATGGTCAGGAAGAATTTGTGGTGGAAAGGATTTTAGATTCCAGGTTGTATAGAAATCAGTTACAATATCTGATTAAATGGCAGGGCTACCCAGTGGAGGACAACTCATGGGAACCAGTCAATAACGTTAATGCTCCTCGCTTGCTCCCTCAGTTTCATCAGAGGTACCCACACAAGCCTGGCCTGAGGTCATCCGGAGGTTGTCCCTAAGGGGGGAGTAATGTAAGGTTCTGTGTACATGTTCCTGAAACTCAGTTTGTTCGTCAGCCATTTTACTTTCTGTCTTGCTGCAGCTATCTTGCCCTCAGTCAAAATGGAGTTTCCAGCTTGCATGTTCCCACCCTGATTCTCTCCTTTTGCTTCTTAAGCAGCCACAGCTGAGCAATCAGTGCTTCAGAATCTAGCCTGCAGTGAACCTGTGACCTGACTCCTAAAGCCTTGGACCTTGTACTCCAGCTATTCCTACTGAGGAACTCTGAAGCACTTGTGGACTCTGAACCCTGCTCTTTGAAAGACCCACGTTTGCATGGACTTACGGTAACAGAGAAGAAGATCCTGAACCTGTTGTGGAGAGTGATTGCTGAGCTTAGATTACTCTGGCCTGCTGTGTCTCCTGCTTCTGTGTCTGCAAACTGTGTGACTATTTTTGCCAACTTGTATGAAGTAATACAAGACTTTCTATATCAAACCTGTGTCTCATGTATTTTCATCGCACCCAAGCACAAGACGCTATATGAACTGTACTACATACATTACAGGTTAATCTGTAAGTTATGAGCGTTCTGAAGCTGCCCAGAGCCTGCAGTGTCAGAAAGAATTTATCTTTATTCCTCCCGGCAACTTAGTGCTTTTAGTTATGCGGGTGGGCTAGGGCGGCTTCAGTCAGTGCTCAATGCATAGTCAGCGGCTGCACTGACAGTCGCCACTAATGCTGAAACGGCAGCCAGTGAGCTGCAGATAGTGCTGGAGGCGCAGTATATGTACTGAGCGGTGGCTGGGAGGAATAAAGTTAATTTCCTCCCGGCACCAGGCAGTTTTAGAACGCTATTAACCCGCAGATTAACCCCATTTCTGCAAGTTAATAGTGTTTTTTTTTACACTTTGCCCCATGCTAGCCCAACAGCATCTCCCACCTCCGTTTCGGGCATCACTGCCAATTCTTGGTCTACTCCATTTTCCAGTGCAGACAGTATTGAATGAAGTTTCAAAGAATTATTCTTTTTAAAGAGACAGTCATCAGGATGATTTAATTAAAGCAAGGCACCCATGGTTATTGGGAGAAGGGCAGCAACGCTAGAGTATATGCTTCACATAAGTACCTTGAGAATTGAAAATATTATTTGAAGCGCAGAAAAATTGCTAAAATATATATATTAGTTCCCCTATTAAAACCCCCAACGACTCCAGCATTGGTGGTTCTTGATGGTCTTTGTTTTTTTTTCTTCAACAGCCAATGACTGCCATTGGTGGACTCAGTGATTATGCTAGGTCCAGTGATCGCTTACAGTAGCGGAATGGATATTCAGCCTGGAGCGTACTGCTCCTCTGCCTCCTGGCTTCCTGTTTACCGGTGGCGGTGTATACTTGAAGTTTGACCATTCAGGCCACTAGTATGATTGAGGTTTTAGTCCGAATTACGCCTTCTCTCATGTAGCTTTGCCTCAGCAGCACTGAGGAGCGCAGGGGGCCTGAAGCTAGCCAGATCTAGTGATCCCACCAGCTTCAGAGATGAAAGTGTGCATTCCTTGCCTTCAACACTGGCCACCGCTGATAGACTGCAGAGGTGGCCAGTAACCTAATCAACGATCAGTAAACTATAAAATTAAAAATGCCCCCTTTTGAGAGCAGAGAGAACGTTTAATAAAAGGTAAATTGTGGAAGGTGCTTGTTTTTACAAACTATTTGAAGTGTTGCCCATTTAAGAAGTTGAGACATCACCTTTTAATACATTCATCACAGCGGATTCCTAAGATTTGCGTTCCTCATAGAAGATACCTTTCAAAGCCTGTGTAAAGAAACAAATAATTTGCTCTCCCTTTTGTCCATGACGACTCGAGAAACATCAATGTGGGTTCAACTCAGTTCAAATTCCATGGTTTATAAAATCAATGAAACCTCCCCGAGACTGTGAATTCTGACACGGTGGCCTGGATATTTTTATTTTTTTTTAACAGGAGCTAACAGAATTCACCAGCATTGTTGGGGCAGCTAAGACAATATTACGTTAGAAAGGAAGCGCATCGTTGTTTGGCTCCGGTCTGTAACATTACAAATTATGGCAACTCTGAACTGCTAAATGCCTGAGCTACACTACCAAGTGTAACGAGGCCGGGTTATCCCCCGCTACTTAGTATACGCTGAGTCAATGTGCTCACTATATACCAGCTGAAAAGTCGGGAGATGCCGCTAGCTGCAATTCATAAATGGTAGGCTTCCCATTTTGGGCTAGTATCTCTTCCTTCATCCTGTGCTACAAACATCTAAAAATATGACAAACTTTTAAGACTTTTGTCAAGTTTATTTCCTGCTTGTTTCAGGTTGGTTCTGTATTACCAGGAAGGTGCTGGAGATCACCCCCTATCCACATCCAATCTTCAGCCTACTTGGCCAGTTTGATCAGAAACTCTCTGATCTCTGCATAAAGAAGCTTTCCAGTTACAGAAAAGCCTTCTTCCTTTAAAAACAAACAACCAAAAAACAGACTTAACTCACCCTTCCCAGGTCCAGTGCTGAATTTCTGCTGCTGCTTCCTGTGTCTCTTATTGTCTGCAGCAGCTCTGAGACGCTCGTGCCATCAACTCGGGCAAAGTCGATGAACTTAGTTATTGGCTACAGGCAAACACCAGGAGCATCAGCGGAGACTCAGTTCTGAACCTGAGAATGGTGAGTAATGCAAAGTTTGTTTAGTTTTGTTTTGGTTGTTAAACAAACTGCAGCCAGGGGAGAAGGGTAAAGGGTGGCTGTAAGACACTATGTGAATGGGAGATAAACCAGGAGTAATGCTTTAGTACATATAGGACTAAAAGGGGTTAATTGGCGATGACAAGTTGAATGTGAGCAGCTGAAGAGTTGGGAGAGAGCTGCTCACCATATCTCCACCCCTGGGTGTGGTTGACTGTGTAAATTGAGAGCTGTTTGTCTCACACATGCCTGTGTATCTGGAGGTGTGCAGATCTCCTGGATTGAGTGCCTTCTCATACATGCCTGTGTGTATGGAGGTGTGCAGATCTCCTGGATTGAGTGCCTTGTCATACATGCCTGTGTATATGGAGGTGTGCAGATCTCCTGGATTGAGTGCCTTCCCATACATGCCTGTGTGTATGGAGGTGTACAGATCTCCTGGATTGAGTGCCTTCTCATATATGGCTGTGTGTATGGATGTGTGCAGATCTCCTGGATTGAGTGCCTTTGATAAAGGACTAAGAAGCTGGACTCTAAGCCAGGCGGGCTAACCAGCACTAGTGTATGGACTGCATGCTTTATGTTGTACTTTGGGCTGTATTTGAGTTCCCTGTGACCTGGTTTATGAGGACTGAAATAATCCAGATGGACTTTAAAATAGAAACTGTTCCTGTGATACCTCATAGCGCTCCCAAGTGAGTCACATTGTTACAAGGGTTTTCTGGAAAAAAAACCCTTTAAAATGAAGTTGCAAGTTCCCTGTAATTGCTCCTGTGTCATTTCTCCCCAAAATATTTCCATGCAATGTCTGATATTTCTGTGCTTTTTCTGGCAACGCTACTTGCAATTATATAGTGATGTCCTATTTATTGGTCACTTTCAATGTGATACAAAATAGGAGTGAATGCGGTCGTACTCATTAAATAACTGTTTCAAGTGCACTGACTTCTAGGTTCGGGTCACAAGACCGATTTTCTCTCATCAGGGCGATTATACTAATCACATTCTGACCAGAGTTTGATGTAAGTGTGATCTGATTTTCTCAGAGATGGACAATAATTTTTGTTTTCTACATTGCCATTTCGTGAACATTGAACCGCACTCCGATGTCATCCGAGTGTGATCCGATTTTTTTTTCCATATGAATAGCCGAGTGTGATCCGATAATCGAATACAACTCGGGCATGCTGTTTTTTTTTTCTTTTTTTTTCAAAGTGACCCAGTCCAGGGAAAAAATCGGACATGTGCAAAGCCGCAATGAATTACATGTCAGAACGATGGATAGCACTCGTCCTGTTTTTTATGGTCATATACACGAGCCCTAAGAAACCGGATGGTATAAGCCGCGACTCCTACGAACGATGATGGCAATGAAGACTTTAGAGAATAAAGTTAAAGAAAGAAAAAAGGAATACTTAATCAAGTCAAACCTTCCTCCTTACAAATTTTAGACATAATTTGAGGATAATGAATTATGGGGAAAGTATGTAAGATGACCGGAATCCAGACCGATGGCGACAATAACAGAAGACTGGACATAATCTAGAGACTATTTGCATGGTCAGAAGAGTCCAAATCAATCAGCACCTAAAATCAAACGGGTTAATTGGCCCCAAAATCTGATGATCACTTTTGCTAGTATTGGAGAAAACAAGTTTCTAGTAGCAGAGGAGAGTGGTGCAGTCCCGCTGATGGCCTGCTGGTGGGAGTATAGGTACACCCACAGGGTGTGGGGACGAGGAGCCTGCAGTGTAGCTCTGCCTGACCTTTGCTGAGCTCAATAGCCCTTCATTTATCACTGATCACAAGAGTGGAATGAACATATTTACTTCTGTTTTACTTTCTACTTATAATATCTAGTGGCATGGGAGGAAAATGAAAACAATTGTTCATATAGGAAATTTATATGCTTCATCTGGTTTGTGATCTCCTCTGTTGCTGTGCCACTTAGGGACTGATATTGCATTTTACATCTGTAGGCTATAAGGAAGTCTTTTTTTTTTCTTCATTTCCAGAAAAGCACCTTCTACAGTGCACCAGTACATATATATATATTTTTATATAGAGGTAGTCTGTATAATATTCCTGATTTCCTCCCAGATGTAACAAAACTCCCGGTAACAACGCTTAAAAATGTCGCCGCTCATTACACATAAGTTTATTTTAATAAAGCCCAGATGTCATAAGTTAGATAATCGCAATATGGGATCCTTAGGAGCAACCGTTTAACCCTGCCATGCTGGGGAAACTTCCCTGTCTGTACATTTTAGCTCCTTTGTACTGATACAACACAGAAAGGGGAATTGCAGGTAAGCTATAAAAATGCTCCGAAGCCTCATATTATCTCTTCCTGAGACATAATGAGAAAAGGGAGAGCAGATTAAACTTTATTCCGGGAGGGGGGGGATATATAGAATTTTAGGAAAGGGCTAAAAATCTGTTAAAAAAGCAGCTGGATACTATGTACAGTCATGGACAAAAGTTTTGAGAATGACACAAATATTAATTTTTACAAAGTCTACTGCTTCACTTTTTCTATTGGCAATTTGCATATACTCCAGAATGTTATAAAGAGTGATCAGCTTAACAGCAATTACTTGCAAAGTCAATATTTGGCTAGAAAATGAACTTTATCCCCCAAAACAAATTTCAACATCATTGCAGCCCTGCCTTAAAAGGACCAGCTAACCTCTTTTCAGTGATTGCTCCATTAACACAGGTGTGGGTGTTGATGAGGACATGGCTGGAGATCAATCTGTCATGATTAAGTAAGAATGACACCACTGGACACTTTAAAAGGAGGCCGGTGCTTGGCATCATTGTTTCTCTTCTGTTAACCATGGTTATCTCTAAAGAAACACGTGCAGTCATCATTGCAATGCACAAAAATGGCCTAACAGGGAAGAGTACCGCAGCTAGAAAGATTGCACCTCAGTCAACAATCTATCGCATCATCTAGAACTTCAAGGAGAGAGGTTCCATTGTTGCCAAAAAGGCTCCAGGGCACCCAAGAAAGACCATCAAGCGCCAGGACCGTCTCTTAAAAGTGTTTCAGCTGCGGGATCGGGCTACCAGCATTGCAGAGCTTGCTCAGGAATGGCAGCAGGCAGGTGTGAGTGCATCTGCATGCACTGTGAGGCGGAGACTCTTGGAGCAAGGGCTGGTCTCAAGGAGGGCAGCAAAGAAGCCACTTCTCTCCAGAAAAAACATCATGGACAGACTGATATTCTGCAAAAGGTACAGGCAGTGGACTGCTGAGGACTGGGGTAAAGTTATTTTCTCTGATGAATCCCCTTTTCGATTGTTTGGGACATCAGGAAAACGCCTCATTCGGAGAAGACAAGGTGAGCGCTACCACCAGTCTTGTCTCATGCCAACTGTTAAGCATCCTGAAACCATTCATGTGTGGGGTTGCTTCTCAGCCAAGGGAATCGTCTCTCTCACAGTCTTGCCTAAAAACACAGCCATGAATAAAGAATGGTACCAGAATGTCCTCCAAGAGCAACTTCTCCCAACCCTCCAAGAGCAGTTTGGCGATCAACAATGCCTTTTCCAGCATGATGGAGCACCTTGCCATAAAGCAAAGGTGATAACTAAATGGCTCAGGGAACAAAATATAGAGATTTTGGGTCCATGGCCTGGAAACTCCCCAGATCTTAATCCCATTGAGAACTTGTGGTCAATCATCAAGAGACGGGTGGACAAACAAAAACCTAAAAATTCTGACAAAATGAAAGCATTGATTGTGCAAGAATGGACTGCTATCAGTCAGGATTTGGTCCAGAAGTTGATTGTGAGCATGCCAGGGAGAATTGCAGAGGTCCTGAAGAAGAAGGGTCAACACTGCAAATATTGACTTGCTGCATTAACTCATTCTAACTGTCAATATAAGCTTTTGTTACTCATATGTTTGCAATTATTATATTTCTGTCTGTGATAAAAACATCTGTCAAACACACATAAAAACCAGAGGGCAGCAGATCATGTGAAAATATAATATTTGTGTCATTCTCAAAACTTTTGGCCATGACTGTACAATCCACTGGAAGATTCATAAAATCAGTATGTTCTTTAGCTCTTTGCCACTTTATAAAATATTAATGTTATTTTGTTCCTTTTTGCATAAAAAAGATCTTAGCACGGGTTTGTTTTGGGGGAAATATTTGGATCAATACTGTAAAATTTCAGAATACTAAAAATATTCTTATTTAATCCCAGGTGTCTGTAGCTGCGGAATAATAATAATAATTATTATTATTTTTATTACTTTCTAGTTCATTCCTCCTTTTCTTCAGGTCTGGTGCGAGCATTGTTTGTACACTGCCTGTTTTAATCCGTGAGTCTACGTCTATCTTATCGCCCCCTCGAACAAAGAAAATGAAATATATCACTAATTACATTTATATTTGCCTTCTAAATATCCCTTATTATTGCTGGAGACTAAACTTAACTTTTAAAATATTTATTGCAGCAATAATGAAGGGAAGCTCATATTAAAGCCGCATCCTCACACCAAAATCTCCCTTCAGTTAATCACGACTTACAATATTTTCCTGGCAGTCTCACAATCAAATTATTTTAAAATTACATTTCTTTATTGCATATTGCTAAAAACCCAAGACATGCAAATATCAAGATTGTAAACAATTATTTATTGCAAATTATTATCTGATGTATAGGATTAACAGCTTGTAACTATTAAGATTAATCTGTGTGCTAAAACCTATTTATTATGCTTATTGCCTTGCAAATATTTGTGTATAAAGCATATGCCTGCGCTTTGGCAATTAATGGGGATATGTACAAGATTAACAATTTGTGTCATGTTTTGTTTTTAGATTTATCTACATTGTAAACTATATTTATTGCTCTTATTAAAGAATTGCACGATGAACTTGGAGACACTACCTATATATATTTATATTTGTGACTGCAAAAAAAAAATATCTTAAAAATTAATATTAAATTATTAGCTACAAAAAATAAAAAAAAAATACAGCTTTAGCCCAGGGATCTCACTATTTTCTGCCGTAAATCTATTTTAAAATGATAACGCTTGGAAATTACAGGATCTTTAAATTCTGGCCTTTGCAGCACTAATAAGTTTGAATGACTTTTTAAAACCATTACCAGAGGCCGTCTGGATTCTGGAGTCTTCTAGCTATTAAAAGTAGCCCAGAACGCAGTTCACCGTGTAAATATTGCAAGCATTTATTTTTATAATGCCGGAAGAATAAAAAAAAAAAGAAAAAAAAAATCTAAAAATTTCTGCGTTGTCTAAATGGCGCCAATATTGCCGACCTGGGTTTTATCCGAGGTAATAATACGTGATTAGTGACGTTCTCTGAAAATCTAAAACAATTGCATTACGGTTTTCAATTGAGAAGAGCTCTTTTTATAGAGAGGGTTTGGATGTGCAATAAGCTGCTCTTAAAGCAACAATAAAAAGCGTAAAAAAACAAACTCCGTCTATATATAATTAACACAAATTCGCTGTTATGGTACTTAAGGAAATCCAGTTAGATGTTCCAAATTACATTTTGTCTGTGGCAAGACTATGCTGCTTTTCTTTTATTTCTTTTTTGTTTGTTTTTTTACATTTGTGATGCTTTATGGAGCTTTGATTGCTGCTTTTTAATGTTTTTGATTAAATTAAGAAGGTGTATTCTCCGGTACATGTGCACACACCTGATGTCGAAAGCTTTAGAAAGAAAGTGGCCATACGGCAACGCACAAATATGTTCACCGTCTGTCATTACTGACAGAGCAAAGTAAGGTCAGGTGCAGACAAGCGTATTTTCGGTCCGCCAGAACATCGGATCGCACTCGGACCAATGTTAGTCTATGGGGTCATGCAAATGTCCAATTTTTTTTCCCTTTCTTGGACAGTCTGTCCAAGAAAACAAATCGCAGGATGCCCAAGTTTGATCGAATATTCGGATCGCACTCGGCCATGCAGTCGTGAAAAGATCAGACTGCACTTGGCTGTCATAGATTTCCATGGACTGATACAATGGAGAAGATAGAGACATTTTTTTCTCCTCCTTCTCCTCATCCGAGAGAATCGGATCAAATTCTGTTCAGCATAATCGTCCCGATTCTCTCATCTGCTCCTGCCTTACTTCTTACTAATTTAAAGGGGCACTCAGCCTAAGTGGGCAGCTCACAATAGTGGCTGATATCAGTCACACAGATGGAGCAATTGAGCATCATAAATATGATCTGGGGCGCAAAGTAGTGATCACAGCACAGGACGTTTTGCGAACCCTCTTGTCACTCACCACATTAAAGAACACGAGTTGTCTCGATCTGAAATTCCAGTCTATAAATTGCGTAGATGTAAGGATAAGTATAGTCCTCGGCAGCACAAATCCATTGATACTTATTTGGTCAAGCAGTAATTCCAAACCATGTCACCCATTTATGAACTTTGGGAAGACAGAATTTACACACGGTTAAATCTACCCTCTTACCTTTCTCTGTTATCAATCAAGAAATAAAAGTAAAGCGTGGAGTAAAGCCAATGTTAAGAAAACGGCTGCAGCATTAGTAGAAGCAGTTGTGAGTCGGCCACATTGGCTTTTTGTTACATACGTGCAATAAATAACAGTAAATCAATGTGAAATATGGCAATTTATCTAAATGACAGCAGATAGATCTGGAGCTGTATACATTGTATGTGCGTCGAGATCGCTGTTACATTATTAAAACATTAATTATTACACAACATTTCCTAGAACGCCACAAGAAAAACAGTGTAAAAACTGACAACAGGTAATCAAATATAAACCTCTACAAGAAGACAAAAAAACACTAAACCTGCCGAGCCTCTCCATAGATTACAATGAATCTGTTGTTTCCTGTTATCAGCCAGTTCTGAGACTGACATGTGACTGACAAGTAGTCCCGAACTATTCCTTGTAGATGAAGGAGCAGTAGTTTATATCTCCCCCACCTCATTGTAGATTGTAAGCTCTCACGAGCAGGGCCGTCTTATTTTGCTTTAACCCCTTCACCCCCAAGGGTGGTTTGCACGTTAATGACCGGGCCAATTTTTACAATTCTGACCACTGTCTCTTTATGAGGTTATAACTCTGGAACGCTTCAACGGATCTTCGCGATTCTGAGATTGTTTTCTCGTGACATATTGTACTTCACGTTAGAAGTAAAATTTCTTCGATATAACTTGCGTTTATTTTTGAAAAAAATGCAAATATGGCGAAAATTTTTAAAATTTTGCAATTTTCAAACTTTGAATTTTTATTCCCTTAAAACAGAGAAATATGTCACATAAAATAGTTAAGAAATAACATTTCCCACATGTCTACTTTACATCGCACAATTTTGGAACCAAAATTTTTTTTTGTTAGGAAGTTATAAGGGTTAAAAGTTGACCAGCGATTTCTCATTTTTACAACAAAATTTACAAAGCCATTTTTTTTAGGGACCACCTCTCATTTGAAGTCACTTTGAGGGGTCTATATGGCAGAAAATACCCAAAAGTGACACCATTCTAAAAACTGCACCCCTCAAGGTACTCAAAACCACATTCAAGAAGATTATTAACCCTTCAGGTGCTTCACAGGAACTAAAGCAACGTGGAAGGAAAAAATGAATATTTAACTTTTTAGCCACAAAAATGATCTTTTACAAACTTTTTTTTTATTTTCACAAGGGTAAAAGGAGAAAATGGACAAATAAGGTTGTTATGCAATTTCTCCTGAGTACGCCAATACCCAATATGTGGGGGAAAACCACTGTTTGGGCACACGGCAGAGCTCGTAAGGGAAGGAGCGCCGTTTGACTTTTTCAAACTAAAATTGGCTGGAATTGAGATTGGACGCCATGTCGTGTTTGGAGAGCCCCTGATGCGCCTAAACAGTGGAAACCCCCACAAGTGACACCATTTTGGAAACTAGACCCCTAAGGTACTTATCTAGATCTGTTGTGAGCACTTTGAACTCCCAAGGTTTCACAAAAGCTTATAATGCCTGGGTGTGAAAAAAAAAAAAAACAATTTTCCACAAAAATGATTTTTTAGTCCCAAATTTTTGAATTTTCCCAAGGAAATTGGACCCCAAAAGTTGTTGTCCAATTTGTCCTGAGTACGCTGATACCCCATATGTGGGGGGGGGAACTGTTTGGGTGCACGGCAGGGCTTGGAAAGGAAGTAGTAACGTTTTGGAATGCAGACGTTGATGGGGGTCATGTTCCGTTTGCAGTGCCCCAGATGAGCCTAAACAGTGGAAACCCCCACAAGTGACCCATTTTGGAAACTATACCCCCTAAGGAACTTATCTAGATCTTTGGTGAGCACTTTGAACCCCCAAGTGCTTCACACAAGTTTATAATGCCCGGGCATGAAAATAAAAAATCCTATTTTTTTCCCACAAAAATTATCTTTTAGTCACTAATTTTTTATTTTCTCAAGGGTAACAGGAGAAATTGGACCACATAAGTTGTTGTACAATTTGTCCTGAGTACGCTGATACCCCATATGTGGGTGGGAACCACTGTTTGGGCGCACGGCAGAGCTCGGAATGGAAGGAGCACCATTTGACTTTTTCCAACCAAAATTGGCTGGAATTGAGATTGGATGCCATGTTGCATTTGGAGAGCCCCTGATGTGCCTAAACAGTGGAAACCCCCCACAAATGACCCCATTTTGGAAACTAGACCCCCTAAGGAACTTTTCTAGATCTTTGGTGAGCAATTTGAACCCCCAAGTGCTTCACACAAGTTTATAACGTAGAGCCGTAAAATTTAAAAATCATATTTTTTCCACAAAAATGATCTTTTCACCCCAATTTTTATTTTTCCAAGGGTAACAAGACTCCAAAAGTTATTGTGCAATTTGTCCTGAGTGCGCTGATACCCCATATGTGGGGGTAAACCACTGTTTGGGTGCATGGCAGAGTTTGGAAGGGAAGGAGCGCCGTCTGACTTTTTCAACGCAGAATTGGCTGGACGCCATGTCGTGTTTGGAGAGCTCCTGATCTGCCTAAACAGTGGAAACCCCCATAAATGACGCCATTTTGGAAACTAGACCCCTCAAGGAACTTATCTAGATGTGTGGTGAGAACTTTTAACCCCCAGGTGTTTCACTAAAGTTTATAACGTACAGCCGTAAAATAAAAAATCTTTTTTTTTTTTACAAAAATGATTTTTTCGTCCCCAATATTTTATTTTCACAAGGGTAACAGAAGAAATTGGAACCCAAAAGTTGTTGTCCAATTTGTCCTGAGTACGCTGATACCCAATATGTGGGAGAAAACTACTGTATGGGCGCACGTCAGGGCTCGGAAGGGAAGTAGTGACGTTTTGGATTGCAGACTTTGATGGAATGGTCTGGGGGCGTCATGTCACATTTGGAGAGCCCCTGATGCACCTATACAGTGGAAACCCCCCACAAGTGACCCCATTTTGGCAAATAGACCCCACAAGGAACTTATCTAGATGTGTGGTGAGCACTTTGAACCCCGAAGTGCTTCACAGAAGTTTCTAAGGTACAGCCGTAAAAATAAAAAACTTTTTTTTTTTACAAAAATGATTTTTTTTGCCCCCAATATTTTATTTTCACAAGGGTAACAGGAGAAATTGGACCCCAAAAGTTGTTGTCCAATTTGTCCTGAGTACGCTGATACCCAATATGTGGGAGAAAACTACTGTATGGGCGCACGTCAGGGCTCGGAAGGGAAGTAGTGACGTTTTGGATTGCAGACTTTGATGGAATGGTCTGGGGGCGTCATGTCGCATTTGGAGAGCCCCTGATGCGCCTAAACAGTGGAAACCCCCCACAAGTGACCCCATTTTGGAAAATAGACCCCACAAGGAACTTGTCTAGATGTGTGGTGAGCACTTTGAACCCCGAAGTGCTTCACAGAAGTTTATAACGCACAGCCGTAAAAATAAAAAATCCTTTTTTTTTTTGCAAAAATGATTTTTTTGCCCCAATATTTTATTTTTACAAGGGTAACAGGAGAAATTGGACCCCAAAAGATGTTGTCCAATTTGTCCTGAGTACGCTGATATCCAATATGTGGGAGAAAACTACTGTATGGGTACACGTTGGGGCTCGGAAGGGAAGTAGTGACGTTTTGGATTGCAGACTTTGATGGAATGGTCTGGGGGCGTCATGTCGCATTTGGAGAGCCCTGATGCGCCTAAACAGTGGAAATCCCCAACAAGTGACCCCATTTTGGAAAATAGACCCCACAAGGAACTTATCTAGATGTGTGGTGAGCGCTATGAAGCCCCAAGTGCTTCACAGAAGTTTATAATGTACAGCCATAAAAACAAAAAAATATTTTTTTTTGTACAAAAATGATATTTTCGCCCCCAGTTTTTTATTTTCCCAAGGGTAGCAGAAGAAATAGGACAAATTGCACAATAACTCTTGGGGTCCAGAGTACGCTGATACCCCATATGTGGGGATAAACTACTGTTTGGACGCATGGCAGAGCTGAGAAGTGAAGGAGCACCGTTTGACTTTTTCAACGCAGAATTGGCTGGAATTGAGATCAGACGCCATGTCACATTTGGAGAGCCCCTGATGTGCCTAAACAGCGGAAACCCCCCAATTCTAACTCCAACTCTAACCCCAACACACCCCTAACCCTAGTCCCAACCCTAACCACAAACCTAACCCTAACACACCCCTAATCCCAACCCTAACCCTAATCCTAACTTTAGCGCCAACCCTAACCCTAACTTTAGCCGCAACCCTAACCCTAACCCTAATGGGAAAATGGAAATAAATACTTTTTTTTAATTTTATTATTTTTCCCTTACTAAGGGGGTGATAAAGGGGGGTTTGATTTACTATTTATAGCGGGTTTTTATGATTGGCAGCTGTCACGCTAAAAGACGCTTTTTATTGCAAAAATAGTTTTTGCATCATCACATTTTGAGAGCTATAATTTTTGCATATTTTGGCCCACAGAGTCATGTGAGGTCTTATTTTTTGCGGGACGAGTTGACGTTTTTATTGGTACTATTTTCGAGCACGTGACATTTTTTGATCGCTTTGTATTTCGATTTTTGGGAGGTTAGAATGAACAAAAATCAGCAATTCATGAATTTCTTTTGGGGGAGGCGTTTATACCGTTCCGCGTGTGGTAAAATTGATAAAGCAGTTTTATTCTTCGGGTCAGTACGATTATGGCGATACCTCATTTATATCATTTTTTCATGTTTTGGCGCTTTTATAGAATAAAAACAATTTTATATAAAAAATAATTATTTTTGCATCGCTTTATTCTGCGAGCTATAACTTTTTTATTTTTTCGCTGATGATGCTTTATGACGGCTCGTTTTTTTGCGGGACAAGATGACGTTTTCAGCGGTACCATGTATTTTTATATCGGTCTTTTTGATCGCGTGTTATTCCACTTTTTGTTCGGCGGTATGATGATAAAGCATTGATTTTTTGCTTCGTTTTTTTTTTTTTTTTTTTAAGGGGTTCACTAAAGGGGTTAACTAGTGGGACAATTTTATAGGGGGGGTCGTTACGGACGCGGCGATACCAAATATGTGTACTTTTATTTTTTTTTTTTTTTATTTACAGGAAGAAGTGAATTTATTGGGGAATATTTTTTTTTTTTTATTTATTTTGGATTTTTTTTTTACACATGTTTATTTTTACTTTTTTAACTTTTTTACTTTGTCCCAGGGTGGGACATCACAGTATTTTATCAGATCGCTGGTGTGGCAGTGTGCACAGCACTCTGTCACACCAGCGATCGCACAGGCATAGATGCAGGCTTCTCAGTGCCTGCTCTCGGCAGGCACTGAGGTAGCCGCCTCCCTCCAGGACCCCGGCGCCATCTTGGATCCGGGTCCTGGGAGGGAGGAAGCCCTCAGAACAGCGCGATCACATCGCGCTGCTCTGAGGGTCTCAGGGGGGCGCGCAGGGAGCCCCCACCCTGCGCGATCCTCCCCTGTGCCCCCAGTACACCGCGATCATGTTTGATCGCGGTGTGCTAGGGGTTAATGTGCCGGGAGCGGTCCGTGACCGCTCCTGACACACAGTCATGGGTGTCAGCTGTGATAATCAGCTGACACCCGGCGGCGATTAGCTGCGCTCCCCTCAGGAGCGCAGCTGATCGCCTATGACGTACTATCCCGTCCCCGGTCATACGGGCCCAGGTACCATGGACGGGATAGTACGTCCGATGGCAGTAAGGGGTTAATTACTGTATTGTTAATGTTGTTACTTATGACTTGTGTTTTGAAACTGTTAAACTGTAAAGCGCTGCGGAATATGTTGGCGCTATATAAATAAAGATTATTATTATTATTATTATTATTAGTTTATTTCAGGGATGTTTGTGCACACGGTTATTTACCAGTATTATAAAACATATTATTTTCTGTTTGGTAAACAATCAGTCAACTAATCTCATACAAGCTCTAATGATCTACTAGATCTCATCTGTCTGTGCATCTGTCAACACAGACATGTACTAGAATGATATCATTATTACTTCTGCACCTTGAAAAACATGTAAAATATAAAAATATAAATCCATATAAAGGTGATACCTCTGTTTTATTTTCATACATCACAAATGGTTCAGCATTTATAAAGTGCAATTATATATATATATATATATATATATATATATAATATTCATTAAGTCTTAAGTACCGTAATAAAAAAGTTTTGGATTCAGGGTCTAAAATTCCTAGAAGTAAAAAAATATGTCTGTGTATATATATATATATATATATAATATATGCATATATTACATGCAAATGTATGGCTGCCTGTTCTGTTAATATTATAAAATAAAAATCCTGTAAAGCATATTAATCCCTTATATCCTGCAGATGTCTGTGCTCCACAACATTGGCAAAAATGTCTAACTATTGAACACCGTGTGTGCAAACGATAGATATATTGCTGTATATGCTTGTAACAGCTAGTGATATATATTTAGACTAATAATAACAATGCAAATGTGCCTAAGAGAAATGCTTAGCTATAATAACTGTTATAGATAATCAGTGTTGCATAAAGATGCTTTCTGTGTACATTGCAACCTTGCAAAAAAAAAAAAAGAAAGATCAACTTGTGATGCACAATTCTGAGCTGAGAATAGAAATTCCCATAGAAATAGGACATAAACAGCATTGTCTCCTGACTGTATGCCCAGCCACCTGTAAGGCAGAAGTCACCAGATAGGTGCCTGTCTGCTTATAACAAGGTGTATCCTGGTAGTTTGCTTCCAGCACTTTGCGGAGTTGAGACAGAAGCGGAGAGCAGTGACTCAATTACTCTTCATTTTATTTGTGGGCACACTACTAGACTTGGGTTGGCCCATAGAGCTAATGGAAATGCCTATTAAAAACAGCCGTGTTGGTTCGTGGTGCCAGATCGGGGACAAAAAGAAAATAAATGCTGAATATATATTTTATGTATGTGACGTTTTCAGCTGTATAGTTATGCACATTAATCACAAGTTAGAGGCATGCATAAAACATGGACTCCTGCAAACTTTCTTTACTTACTATGGAGAGTCAGCAATATCCGGCTCATCCTCATTTTTGTAGAATTTTCACAATTTTCCTTCCCATTTTTTAGTAAAACTGTATTCTTTTTTTCCCCTTCTGTCTGCTTATATAGGAATATAAACTTTTATAAAACTTTTAAATAACTTCAAGTTATGGCCAAAATAAAAAAAAAATGCATAAAACATTGATGTACTAGGGTGTGGACTGAAAGCTCGATGATGACTTGATGGGATTGATTGACAGGGAGAGCTTAGAGAAGAAAGAAAGATGTAAATTTAGACTTTTCAATGACTAAATAAATCTTCAGTGATGCAGGAAAATAAAACATATGCAACCAATTTCCATTGGGAATCTGAAAAATTTGACCAACCCTCCCCTCCACTCCCAGTTCTGACAATCTTATCTGGTTCCTGAAATTATAACGTGGCCCAGTTTACTCCACTTGTATCACATGTAAATGAGATATGATGTATATTAAGTAAAAATACAAAAGTACTTTGATCACAAAATCTGAGCATTAATTTCCTGTCCCACGTTTCCATAGAAAATAATACAGTAATGAAACCGGCTCTGCCGCTCGCAATGTTTGTCGTGTGACTTGAGTTACATGTTTGAAGATTCCATTACAGAAGGGAAGTGAATGTAATTTGTTCATTCATCTAGATTTTAGATGTTTTATTTAAAAAAAAAAAAAAAAGTCCTGCGTGATGAATAGTATTCAATTTTATTTTGTTCTCTGGATTTTATGAATGATGTTTGAAACTCCTTAAACCCTTGTGAATGGCTTCATTGCCGCCGTATATTAGCGATATCAAAACATGCTTTTTGCATTGCATTAACTGTCTATAAAAGCAAGCTAATAATTTTCATGACAGAATTGGAGATTGAGATGTTTGGAGGAATTTATATAAAGTGCTATAGAACTTGAGACTTTGTAAGGAAACTTTACATGTAGTTTGTGTGGTGTGGAATGAAACTTTGTGATGACCAGAAATTGCTTCATGGACACAGTCTTTACAGGCTCTGTAAATGGATTATGACAGGCGTACACGATCGCCACCTCCTGGATGAGATGGATTCCTGACACCAAGAGGTTCACTACTTTGCAGAGGATTCTTATTCACACTTGCACCAAACTCATAGTATGGAAAAAATCTTAGGCCGTCTGCTATCTACACATCACTGCTTTCTCAAGATACGTAGGCTAAAAAGCTTATTGCCAAATACTTTAAACCAATCTCTTGTCCATGCCAGCGTCATGACTCTCACACAAGAGACTTACCTGTCTTCCTCCAGCTGGGAGTGCCGTATGAGTAAGGTATTGAGCACACACCGCATCTGTTCACCTAGACAAATGTTTTTACAATGAGGCTGTTCGGCAGCTGCAACACCTGCAGGGATTGCCTGTTTGTTAGGCAATCTGCATGTGTTACGGCTGTCAAACAGGCACCAGACATGCATCAACGGCGACTTGAACATATTTTTCGAGCACAGCGAAGATAGTCGGTTAGCACCCGAGCATGCTCAAATAACACCTTATCCAAGCACGCTCGCTCAAAGTCATTACTAATATGCACCCGACAATGGCCACAGTCAGGATGGATGGTTGGATGTCTAGGCATCTGTCCATTATAGGGATCGATTACAAAGAAACATACCGTATTTTTCGGACTATAAGACGCATCGGACCATAAGACACACCCCAAATTTTGGGTGAAAATAGCAGAAAAAAAGATTTTTATAAGATGGGGGTCCGTCTTATAGTCCGAATTTAAGGTATCTTACCTGAGGGCTGGTGGTGGTACAGCAGGGTCACAGGAGGCATGGTGCCTTCCTTGGGATAAGTCCGGTCCGGTGTTGGCGGTGCTGATGTTCGGTGTGGGCTGTGGGGAGTGCACCTAAGCAGGGTCCCTTCCTGCTAAAGTGGGCGACACTGCAGCCTGGTGTCCATGGGGGGTTGCGGCAGTGGTGTGGCAGAGGTGCGGTGATGCTGATACAGGGTCCGTTCCAGGTGAGATGACGCCGCTGCCCGGTGTCCAAGGCGAGCAGCAAAGCCGGGTTAATCGAGAGTTTCTCGGTGGTGGCGACCATCTTCCTGAGGCCGCTTGTGCGCAGATAGAGTACTCTGCTTCCCAGGGCTTCAGGAAAATGGCCGCGGGAGGCAGCGCGTGCGCAGATGAAGATTGCGGCTGCCATTTTCCTGAAGCCAAGCTCTCAATCTGTGAACTCGGCTTCAGGAAAATGGCCGCCACGATCTATCTGCACATGCGCGGCCTCCCGTGGCCATTTTTCTTAAGTACTGGGAAGCAGAGAACTCAATCTGCACATGCACAGTCTCAGGAAGATGGCTGCCACCACCGAGAAACCCGGCTCTGCTTTCCGTGGACAACGTGCCGCGGCGTCACCTCACCTGAGGAACTGACCCTGCTCAGGTGCACGCCATACCGCTCACCCCGCCTCGGCATTGTCGCACCTCTGCCACTGCCACACCACTGCCGCAACCCCCCCAGTAAGCCTGCGTTCAGACTATAAGACGCACCACCCCCCATTTTCCTCACAATTTTTTTGGGGAAAAAGTGCGTCTTATAGTCCGAAAAATACGGTATACTATGTGGTATACGTTTCACTCTTTTAGAGTCTCTATCCATAGTCTGCTGTGCTTTCCTATATAGTTAAGTAAACGGCATGCAGACAAAAACTTTCTAAATGGAGGCCGAAAGAACACACTTTTGGCCTTTATCTGTTGAATGGGCCTGTGGGAACATTACAGTATAATATTCAATGTATGGTATACTTTAGAATGAGTGCACAGATGCAGTGTGCACTTAGCCTTATTCCAGCAGAACAGCAATTCACCAGGTTTTTTAAAAAATTATATTTTTTTATTATTACGGGATTATCAATTAAAAAAAATGGTGGTGGGGACAAGTGTGCGCTTGTGAATTTAAGGTGCTTTCACACTGCGTTTTGGCACCTGGTTGTTAGTCCCGTTGGGGCTTACATCTGAACCCTCTCGCAAAACGGGATTTGGTATGTATGTGCAGACACGACCACAGACTGTAAGGGTATGTGCACACGTTGCAGATTCTGTTGCAGTTCTGCAGCAGATTTTGCCTTGCAGATTTGCAGCAGAACTGCAAGTGATGTACAGTACCATTCTAGTCAATGGAAATCAAAAAACGTAGTGCACATGCTGCAGATTTTTCCACGCAGATTTGGTGCGGATTTAAATCTGCAGCATGTCACTTCTTTTGTGCAGAACTGCAGCGGTTTTACACCTGCTCCATTAGGGTGAGTTTCCACGGTCAGGAAACGCTGCGTGTTTGGCGCTGTGCGCTGGCGCAGCGCCAAACACGCAGCGTCCAGATGTTACAGCATAGTGGAGGGGATTTCAAGGAATCCCGTCTCCACCATGCGTAACAATACGCAGGTGGCAAACCTGCGTAAAGGACATGCGGCGCGTCTTTTTAGACCGCAGCATGTCCTCGCGTATTGCGGCGACGGTGCGTCGCCGCAACAGAATTAACACAGGGCTATGTAGCCCTGCGCTCTTTCCGGAGGTGTTCCGGAGGTGTCCTGAACACCTCCGGAAAGATCGCGCGTCATAAAGGGGGCGGGGCTTAGACGGAGCGGAATTCCGCTCCGTCCAAAGCGCTATGGTTCCGGACCGTGGAACCATAGCCTTATAGGAATCCGCAGGTCTCAAAATGCAGGGGAAATGCACACAAAAACTGCAGTAAATCTGCAGCTAAAAAGGACAAAAAAAGGATAAAAACTGCACAGATTTTGACCTGCAGTTTCTGCCAAGAGATGCAGATTCTGTGCAGAAAATTCTGCAGACCAATCTGCAACGTGTGCACATACCCTCATGGTACTGGCAGGCGTGAACATGTACTCAGTCGTGCAACATTTTGAGGCATGTACACCCTCTGGAGACGGACACTCAGACGTTGTCTACTACGTCTGGGTGTCCGCCTCCAGTAGACGTTCAATCTATTTGCACCATTATAGTATTTGGCCCCGTCGGTGTATATGCCCGAATACTGTTTTGCAGGGAGATCAGACTTAAGCCCCAACTGGACCAATGAACGGGGGCCAAAACGCAATGTGAAAGCACCCTAATACAGCACTGTTGTCTAGATACTAATTAGGAATAGGGCAGTAATCCAATGTAGTCACTAAATGTGCAATATGTAACAATATAAATGGATTTAACTCTTATGTGACCCAAATATATACAGTGGGGAAAATAAGTATTTGATACTCTGCCGATTTTGCAAGTTTTCTCACCTAAAAAGAATGGAGAGGGCTGTAATTTTTATCGCAGGTACACTTCACCTGTGAGAGACAGAATCTAAAAATACAAAACAGAAAATCACATTGTATGATTTGTACATAGTTAATTTGAATTTTATTGCATGAAATAAGTTATTTGATACAATAGAACAACATAATTTAATATATTTGTATATAACGTTCAATTTCATTTTTTAAATTTTTCATCTAACATATAAATTTGGGAGAAGCATTGAATTTCTTGACTTATTGATTTCAGCATCTCCTGAAGGCCTCATCAATACTACATTATATAGGAAGCCCACTGCCACAAATTCACTTCTTCACGCTACGTCATTACATCCCAGAGCAACTATAAATGGGATACCCATAGGTCAATTTTTGCGATTAAAAAGAATTTGCTCAGATGAATCTCAATTTGAAAAACAAAGCAAGGATTTGAGAGGAAGATTTCAACAACGAGGCTATAGCCACAGAATGATCCAGAGGGGATATACGAGAGCTAAAAATACTACTCGGGAATTGCTATTAAAGAATAAGCCTTCCAATGCAACTACAACTTCTGTAAATCAGGTAAGGTTTATTACCAATTTTTCCAACAATTGGTTGGATTTGCAGAAAATTGTCCAAAAGCATTGGCCGATCCTGTTTTCGGACCATTCTCTCAAAAATGCTTTGCCTGTGCAGCCACTTTTTGTAGCTAAACGATCACCTAATTTGGGTGACATACTCTCACACAGTACTTATGACCCCTTGAGAGGAAAAGCTCAATTAAAAAATAAGGGAAGGGATGGTTTCTTCCCTTGTGGGCTATGCAAAGGATGTGCCAATATGAAGAGAAGTCATTCCTTCAGTAATTCTGAGAATACTAGGACTTTTCAGATTAGATCACATATTACGTGCTCCAGCAAAGGGGTCATTTATTATGCAGTATGTCCTTGCCACAAAATCTATATTGGTCTCACTAGTCGGGAGTTAAAGATCAGGGTCCGGGAACATTGCATTGATATTTCAAAAGCTAAAAATACTAATGACATTTCGTCATTGAAAACCCTTCCCAGACACTTTAAGAGATTCCATGCATGTAATCCCAATTTGTTGACTATTAAGGGGATTGATATTGTTGACTTGGGTCTTAGGGGTGGCGACATCAAAAGAAGACTGGCCAAAAAAGAATGCCAGTGGATTTATCGACTGGATACGGTGGCCCCACGGGGCCTTAATGAAAGTTTTGGCTTCGGGGCTTTTCTGTGATTATTCCTATTTTTCTTATTTTTCCATTTATTTTTCCATTCATTAATTTATTCCTATTTTTCCGATATACCTGTTGGTATTGATCATGGGCTTGGTTTTTGGGGGGTAGGGGATTGTCTTAGATTTTATTTTTAGTGTTTTTATTAATTTTTATTTTCTTCAGTTTATTATTAGATATGTATTCAATCAACACCATGATATTCTTTCCATTGGAGAAGAAGTTCAGTCTAAGAAGAGATATGATATACGTTAAAGATTGTCCTGGGACCGAAAGATCATCTTTTTCGCAGAAGATAATTTCAAGATATTGAACATTTTTGGGACATTTATCAATATGCATTTCTGGATGGTTTCAGGCCATCGATTCTTTTTTTTTTGTTCATACTATTCGGGATAGCATTATTGTTGTTGGGTATTTAGTATTGGGATAGCACAGGTTGGGTTCATAACTAAAGGGAATAGTATATTATGGGTTATCCCCGGTGTATCTTAATGGAAGGACATGGTCCTCCTTTACTTACCAGCCCGGCATAAATGGTGTTATGAGAATTATTTTCTAGGGACTAGAACTTGTGTGCTGTTTCTGTTTCAGTGGTAATCGCACCCCATGTCACTGATGGAGCGCGTCCGTGGGCTGCAGACCTATTTGGGGTAAGAGGCGCTGTCCAGGAGTAAGGGGAGGTAACGCGTCATCAGTGACGTTGCACCAGCCCCTCCCATGACCGCGCCTCTCGCTCCCCATTTGCTACATGGGTCTGACAAGCCTGCGCATGCGCCGATTTACTGTGTGACGTGGGATCCGGTTCTATTGGTGACTGTGTCTCATTACTCATTCCCCACACGTGAGCGGTTAGCTTGTTATGGGTTTAATTAACATTGTGACCATTGTTCTTTGCATGACCCGATAGCCAATCATTATGCACCATATGTAATTGTCTCTCCAATGGTATCGTACATTTGTCATATTTAAACCTGGCGCTCCCCTGCCCCGATACGCCTCCCGAAGAAGGACAGCGAAACGCGCGTCGGGGCAGCAGGGACGCCAGGATCCTCACTAGCAGTCGCAAGGTAACAACAACATTGGCCTTTTTTGTACTTATTGTAGATTATGTCCGCAGTATGGTGACGGGATATACTTGTAGTGTGGTGTAATAGGTTCCATATATGGGGATATGCACTAAATACTTTGCAGAGCCTGTCATATATTCATAGGACAGGATATACTTGTAGTGTGGTGTAATAGCTTCTATATAGGGATATGCACTAAATACTTTGCAGAGCCCGTCACTTAACTATGGTACCCTTTCACTATGGCCTGAGTAGAATATACATGAATGTTTATACAAGATGCCTGCTGCTTAGTTGAGATCCATGGCTATATGTCCCTGGTTTTGTGGTTTCAGTGTACTTTTTTCACTCTTTTTAATCTTTAATAAAGAATTTATATTTTCTAGCTTTTTGCATCCTTATTATATTACCAATAATTAGGTGATGTTTTTGGTGAATTATATTTGTTATATAGGATGATATCCCCATAATCATTTAGGGGTATTTATTACTTTTAGGACTATTTGGTGATCAATTTATTTGCACCATTATAGTATTTGGCCCCGTCGGTGTATATGCCCGAATACTGTTTTGCAGGGAGATCAGACTTAAGCCCCAACTGGACCAATGAACGGGGGCCAAAACGCAATGTGAAAGCACCCTAATACAGCACTGTTGTCTAGATACTAATTAGGAATAGGGCAGTAATCCAATGTAGTCACTAAATGTGTGTAGCGCCCGCGTCCCTGCCTGCTGCCAGACAGGACGTCG
>JARQOD010000010.1:40498612-40546987 GCA_033576555.1 Oophaga sylvatica | reverse complement strand
AATTTTTTTTTTAAAGTCTACAGGTTCCCCTCCTGCCCCAGTGTCTGCTGATGATGAATTTGAGGTAGAGAACATTCTGGCCCCCAAAAGGGTAGGATAGAATAAGACTTATTTTTGGGGGAAATTGGAAGGGGTTTGGTCCTGAGGAGAGAACCTGGGGCCTCGGGAGAACATCCATGCCCCTCTTATCCTAGCTAAATTTCTTTTGGCCTAAAGAAGGGGGGCCTAGGGGGGGGGGTACTGTAGCGCCCGCGTCCCTGCCTGCTGCCAGACATGGGACGTCGCTCCCCTTTCACCTCGCGCTCAGCGTCCTCAGTGCCCCCAGCCTTCTTCTGCGCCTAGGGCGTCCTCCTTCCGCCCTGCTGGTCCCGCGCGCTCCTTCCCTGCTACTGGCCTTAGGCGCGCGCCACGCCCCCACCTCCCCCGCTCTTTAAAGGAGCCGCGCGCATTTCCAAATCAGTCTCCACCCAAATGCTGGAGGACTCCACCCTATATTAAGGGCTTCCTCCTTAATGTAGGTGCCCGAGCAAATGTTTTTCCTGTGCAGTCTAAACTCTGTTTCAGCCATCAGCTCCTGATTCCAGTTACCTTGCCTGTTACCTGTCGGCTTGCCTGTCTGCCATCCGTCTGCAGTTCCACCCAAGAGGTTCGGACGCCCACCTGCAGAGACCCCCGGCTCTTGCCTCCCTCACCTAGGAGCGATCATCTGCCATCCGACTGCAGCTCCATCGGAAGTTCGGACATCATCTGCGGAGATCCCGGCTCTTGCCTGCTCACCTGGGTAGCATCATCTGCCATCCGACTGCAGCTCCATCCGGAAGTTCGGACATCATCTGCAGAGATCCCGCTCTTGCCTGCTCACTGGAGCGATCATCTGCCATCCGACTGCAGCTACCTGGAGGCTCCACCATATCAGGTGTATATGCCTGCCCTGTTCTAGAGACTGCCTGGTCACTTGCCGTGACAACCTGCCTGTCCAGAGACTGCTGGTCACTTGCCGTGACAACTGCCTGTCCAGAGACTGCCTTGGTCACTTGCCGTGACAACCTGCCTGTCCCAGAGACTGCCTTGGTCACTTGCCGTGACAACCTGCTGTCCAGAGACTGCCTGGTCACTCGCCGTGACACCTGCCTGTCCAGAGACTGCCTTGGTCACTTGCTGTGACAACCTGCCTGTCCCAGAGACTGCCTTGGTCACTTGCTGTGACAACCTGCCTGTCCAGAGACTGCCTGGTCACTTGTCGTGACAGCCTGCCTGCCCAGAGACTTCCTTGGTCACTTGCTGTGACAAACCTGCCTGTCCAGAGACTACCTATATCCCTGCCGTGATTCCTGCCCTTTTCCGGTGCCATCCGCTCTCTTACAAGTAACTCTCTTGTATAATAAGCTTTGGGTTCACCAACCTGACCTGTCTCGTCAGTAGTTCCACCCACCAGACCCGTTACAATGTGCAATATGTAACAATATAAATGGATTTAACTCTTATATGACCCAAATATATACAGTGGGGAAAATAAGTATTTGATACTCTGCGATTTTGCAAGTTTCTCACTAAAAAGAATGGAGAGGGCTGTAATTTTTATCGCAGGTACACTTCACTGTGAGAGACAGATCTAAAATACAAAACAGAAAATCACATTGTATGATTTGTACATAGTTAATTTGAATTTTATTGCATGAAATAAGTTATTTGATACAATAGAACAACAGAATTTAATATATTTGTATATAACGTTCAATTTCATTTTTAAATTTTTATGCATAAATAATAAAAGTTACGTTTTAGTGCACTGATAGAGGCTGTTCAACTAGTGGAGGTTCATTCCTTTTAATTGTTTTTTTTCAGTACTGATTGAGTTCTTCTCTTTCTTTTCTGGTCTCTAAAAACAAATCAAAAAGCTATAAGGACATAAAGGGTTGTCAATACTTGGCCAATCCCTTCTTAAACTAAATGTTTCACCCGATAAAATAATAAAGCTTGTACTCACCTCCCGTGCCAGCACCGTTCCGCGGTGTCATCACTCGCCCTCCTGGGACTGTGATGCGGTGTTGTGACACGTGACACCGGCACCCAATCAGTGCTGGCATCACAAACTGAATATGAAGAGGAAGCCAGGAATCAGCTCATCCTGACTTTCTCTTCATGTTCAGTTTGTCTGAAGGAGGAGACAGTGACGCCAGCGCTGATTAGGCGCTGAGCATCACATGTCATTCCACCGCACCACTGCATCGGGACTGAAAGTGCTGACACCGCGGGGACGGCGCCAGCATGGGAATTAAGTATAGCAGAATTATTATAGGGCAGAATGTTTAGTTTAAGAAAGGGTTGCCCTAGTAGTAGACAACTCCTTTAAATAAAACAATTCCACATGTAAAATAAAAATGCCATATACTAATTTCCCAGCACCATTCCAGTGATGTTGGTGCTCTGCCTGTGGCTGGTGATTGACTGCAGTGATCATTTCTCCTTCTTCTGCACTGATTAGAAGCACTTCACTTTCTTATTAAATGGTGTAATTTTATTTTGGCAGTGCAGGGGTTAATTTGCTCTGTTGCGAACTCCTGTAGTGTTTAGGCTCTCAGCCGTGCACTCCCATCTCCTATATAATCTGGGTCCTGGCTAGCGCTCATTGTCAGAGTTATTATATGCTGCATGGCTGGGGTTGTTGGTTATTATAGTAGAAGGCGTTTTGGTGGATTTATCTGTGACTGTTGCTTGGTTTGGAGTGTGTGATAATTCCCTTTCTTCTACTACTTTGGTTTAACCCCATCCTCCACTCCCTGGTGTTTACCTGTTATATTTGTGAATATATTTGTATGATTGGTATCTTCCTTTATCCCTGTTCGTATTACCTTGTTAGTCTGGTTGGTGTATTATGGTACACTACTACTCCCCTCTTCCCTGACTGGGGGAAGGGTACAGATTGAGAGTGTATTCAGGAGCTAAGGCAAGGTACATGGCCCCGGCATCTTCACCATCAGAAGTAATCCGGAGATCAGGGCGAGCTAGAGCACCCCTAGCATTAGGGACAGGGAATGAGTCCCTTGTCCCAGGACACCTGGCAACAGAGTCGTGACAGTGACATAACAATGTGTCGCAAGTAGTGATGAGCGAACATGCTCGGTTAAGGTGTTACCTGAGCATGCTCGTGTGCTAATAGAGTATCTTCGGCGTGCTCTAATACTATGGTCAAGTCGCAGCTGCTACATGTCTCACAACTGTTTGACATCTGCAACACATGCAGGGATTGTCTGTTATCAGCTACTGCTAACAGGTAATCCCTGCCTGTGTTTTGGCTGTCGAACATTGGCGAGACATGCAGCTACGACAACTCGAACATAGTATTAAAGCATGCAGAAGACACTCTATTAGCACTCGAGCATGCTCAGATGACACCGTATCCGAGCATGCTTGCTCTTCACTAATCGCAAGCACTGGCAAACACCGTGCCAACGTCCTGGAAGAACGCCTGTCCGGGAAGTGAATATACACTGTCTTTATTTTACATAGGCTCAGTTTCATTTAAGGAGGGGTTGTGCAAGTATTGGTCAACCTCTATAACTGTTAGTTAAAAACATAACAGCAGAGAATGTAGATGAGTTAATATCTCAGTATATTATTATTGCAACTGTTCTAATTGCTAATTGCTTCCAAATGAACCATGAAATAAAAAGCCAGGTCTTAGCCATTCACAACTTAGCCATAGTTTGCCATATACTGGAAAGGCCAAATCAGCAAAAATCCAAACCCTCAATTAGTATTTATTTGTGAAAAATATTAGTCAAATTGAAGCATCCATAAAAATATATTATGTATCTAATAATCTGCATAATGATTGGATTTTATTTTTTTCCTTTTTTAATGTGTAAAAATATATATCATTTATTAATTTTTTATTTTACATTTTCCCAGAGTTGTCTGCATAAAACCACATATTGTTGACTGTGAACTGCCGTCTTCTTCTGGGCTGCCATGACTTCTAAACAGGTAAGAGTATCTGTGGATCAATTTCTCATAATGACACAGAACTTACTATTTTACTATAAGATGGAAGACCTAGAAGCAGAAATATCTACAGGTAACTATGACATAGTGGGAATAACCGAGACATGGTTAGATGAAAGCTATGACTGGGCAGTTAACTTACAGGGTTACAGTCTGTTTAGAAAGGATCATAAAAATCAGAGAGGAGGAGGGTTTGTCTTTATGTAAAGTCTTGTCTAAAGTCCTCTTTAAGAGAGGATATTAGTGAAGGGAATGAGGATGTCGAGTCCATATGGGTCGAAATACATGAAGGGAAAAACAGTAACAAAATTCTCATTGGGGTCTGTTACAAACCCCCAAATATAACAGAAATCATGGAAAGTCTACTACTAAGGCAGATAGATGAAGCTGCAACCCATAATGAGGTTCTTGTTATGGGGGATTTTAACTACCCGGATATTAACTAGGAAACGGAGACCTGCAAAACCCATAAAGGCGACAGGTTTCTGCTAATAACCAAGAAAAATTATCTTTCACAATTGGTGCAGAATCCAACCACTAGCGAGCACAATATTGTACAGATTTAAATGTCTTTCACTAGGGAGACTTGTCAGGGAGTCACAAAAACACTGAACTTTAGGAACGCAAAGTTTGACCAGTTTAGAGATGCCCTTAATCTGGTTGACTGGGACAATGTCCTCAGAAATAAGAATACAGATAATAAATGAGAAATGTGTAAGAACATCCTAAATAGGCACTGTAAGCGGTTTATACCTTGTGGGAATAAAAGGACAAGAAATAGGAAAAACCCAATGTGGCTAAACAAAGAAGTAAGAGGGGCAATTAACAGTAAAAAGAAAGCATTTACACTACTAAAGCAGGATGGCTCCTCTGAAGCCCTAAAAAACTATAGTGAGAAAAATACTTTATCTAAAAAACTAATTAAAGCTGCCAAAAATGAAACAGAGAAGCACATTGCTAAGAAGAGTAAAACTAATCCCAAACTGTTCAACTATATCAATAGTAAAAGAATCACAAGTGAAAGTGTAGATCCCTTAAAAAATTGTGTGGAAAGAATGGTTGTAGATGACGAGGAGAAAGCTAATATATTAAACACCTTCTCCACGGTATTCACGGAGGAAAATGAAATGCCGAGAGACAAAGAAAACCATATATTAAGGATCACCAATCTAATACAAGAAGAGGTGCGAAACCAGCTTAATAAGATTAAAATAGATAAATCTCCGGGTCCGGATGGCATACACCCATGAGTACTAAGAGAACTAAGTAATATAATAGACAAGCCATTATTTCTTATATTTACGGACTCTATAGAGACGGGGTCTGTTCCACAGGACTAGCGCATAGCAAATGTGGTACCGTTATCCAAAAAGGGCTTTAACCCCTTCACCCCCAAGGGTGGTTTGCACGTTAATGACCGGGCCAATTTTTACAATTCTGACCACTGTCTCTTTATGAGGTTATAACTCTGGAACGCTTCAACGGATCTTCGCGATTCTGAGATTGTTTTCTCGTGACATATTCTACTTCACGTTAGAAGTAAAATTTCTTCAATATAACTTGCGTTTATTTTTGAAAAAACGCAAATATGGCGAAAATTTTTAAAATTTTGCAATTTTCAAACTTTGAATTTTTATTCCCTTAAAACAGAGAAATATGTCGCACAAAATAGTTAATAAATAACATTTCCCACATGTCTACTTTACATCAGCACAATTTTGGAACCAAAATTTTTTTTTGTTAGGAAGTTATAAGGGTTAAAAGTTGACCAGCGATTTCTCATTTTTACAACAAAATTTACAAAGCCATTTTTTTTAGGGACCACCTCTCATTTGAAGTCACTTTGAGGGGTCTATATGGCAGAAAATACCCAAAAGTGACACCATTCTAAAAACTGCACCCCTCAAGGTACTCAAAACCACATTCAAGAAGATTATTAACCCTTCAGGTGCTTCACAGGAACTAAAGCAACGTGGAAGGAAAAAATGAATATTTAACTTTTTAGCCACAAAAATGATCTTTTACAAACTTTTTTTTTATTTTCACAAGGGTAAAAGGAGAAAATGGGCAGATAAGGTTGTTATGCAATTTCTCCTGAGTACGCCAATACCCAATATGTGGGGGAAAACCACTGTTTGGGCACACGGCAGAGCTCGTAAGGGAAGGAGCGCCGTTTGACTTTTTCAAACTAAAATTGGCTGGAATTGAGATTGGACGCCATGTCGTGTTTGGAGAGCCCCTGATGCGCCTAAACAGTGGAAACCCCCACAAGTGACACCATTTTGGAAACTAGACCCCCTAAGGTACTTATCTAGATCTGTTGTGAGCACTTTGAACTCCCAAGTGTTTCACAAAAGCTTATAATGCCTGGGTGTGAAAAAAAAAAAAAACAATTTTCCACAAAAATGATTTTTTAGTCCCAAATTTTTGAATTTTCCCAAGGAAATTGGACCCCAAAAGTTGTTGTCCAATTTGTCCTGAGTACGCTGATACCCCATATGTGGGGGGGGGAACTGTTTGGGTGCACGGCAGGGCTTGGAAAGGAAGTAGTAACGTTTTGGAATGCAGACGTTGATGGGGGTCATGTTCCGTTTGCAGTGCCCCAGATGAGCCTAAACAGTGAAAACCCCCACAAGTGACCCCATTTTAGAAACTATACCCCTAAGGAACTTATCTAGATCTTTGGTGAGCACTTTGAACCCCCAACTGCTTCACACAAGTTTATAATGCCCGGGCATGAAAATAAAAAATCCTATTTTTTTCCCACAAAAATTATATTTTAGTCACTAATTTTTTATTTTCTCAAGGGTAACAGGAGAAATTGGACCACACAAGTTGTTGTCCAATTTGTCCTGAGTACGCTGATACCCCATATGTGGGTGGGAACCACTGTTTGGGCGCACGGCAGAGCTCGGAATGGAAGGAGCACCATTTGACTTTTTCCAACCAAAATTGGCTGGAATTGAGATTGGATGCCATGTTGCATTTGGAGAGCCCCTGATGTGCCTAAACAGTGGAAACCCCCCACAAATGACCCCATTTTGGAAACTAGACCCCCTAAGGAACTTTTCTAGATCTTTGGTGAGCAATTTGAACCCCAAGTGCTTCACACAAGTTTATAACGTAGAGCCGTAAAATTTAAAAATCATATTTTTTCCACAAAAATGATCTTTTCACCCCAATTTTTATTTTTTCAAGGGTAACAAGACTCCAAAAGTTATTGTGCAATTTGTCCTGAGTGCGCTGATACCCCATATGTGGGGGTAAACCACTGTTTGGGTGCATGGCAGAGTTTGGAAGGGAAGGAGCGCCGTCTGACTTTTTCAACGCAGAATTGGCTGGACGCCATGTCGTGTTTGGAGAGCTCCTGATCTGCCTAAACAGTGGAAACCCCATAAATGACGCCATTTTGGAAACTAGACTCCTCAAGGAACTTATCTAGATGTGTGGTGAGAACTTTTAACCCCCAGGTGTTTCACTAAAGTTTATAACGTACAGCCGTAAAATAAAAAATCTTTTTTTTTTTTTACAAAAATGATTTTTTCGTCCCCAATATTTTATTTTCACAAGGGTAACAGAAGAAATTGGAACCCAAAAGTTGTTGTCCAATTTGTCCTGAGTACGCTGATACCCAATATGTGGGAGAAAACTACTGTATGGGCGCACGTCAGGGCTCGGAAGGGAAGTAGTGACGTTTTGGATTGCAGACTTTGATGGAATGGTCTGGGGGCGTCATGTCACATTTGGAGAGCCCCTGATGCACCTATACAGTGGAAACCCCCCACAAGTGACCCCATTTTGGCAAATAGACCCCACAAGGAACTTATCTAGATGTGTGGTGAGCACTTTGAACCCCGAAGTGCTTCACAGAAGTTTATAACGTACAGCCGTAAAAATAAAAAATCTTTTTTTTTTTACAAAAATGATTTTTTCGCCCCCAATATTTTATTTTCACAAGGGTAACAGAAGAAATTGGAACCCAAAAGTTGTTGTCCAATTTGTCCTGAGTACGCTGATACCCAATATGTGGGAGAAAACTACTGTATGGGCGCACGTCAGGGCTCGGAAGGGAAGTAGTGACGTTTTGGATTGCAGACTTTGATGGAATGGTCTGGGGGCGTCATGTCACATTTGGAGAGCCCCTGATGCACCTATACAGTGGAAACCCCCCACAAGTGACCCCATTTTGGCAAATAGACCCCACAAGGAACTTATCTAGATGTGTGGTGAGCACTTTGAACCCCGAAGTGCTTCACAGAAGTTTATAACGTACAGCCGTAAAAATAAAAAATCTTTTTTTTTTTACAAAAATGATTTTTTCGCCCCCAATATTTTATTTTCACAAGGGTAACAGAAGAAATTGGAACCAAAAGTTGTTGTCCAATTTGTCCTGAGTACGCTGATACCCAATATGTGGGAGAAAACTACTGTATGGGCGCACGTCAGGGCTCGGAAGGGAAGTAGTGACGTTTTGGATTGCAGACTTTGATGGAATGGTCTGGGGGCGTCATGTCGCATTTGGAGAGCCCCTGATGCGCCTAAACAGTGGAAACCCCCACAAGTGACCCCATTTTGGAAAATAGACCCCACAAGGAACTTGTCTAGATGTGTGGTGAGCACTTTGAACCCCGAAGTGCTTCACAGAAGTTTATAACGCACAGCCGTTAAAATAAAAAATCCTTTTTTTTTTTTGCAAAAATGATTTTTTTGCCCCAATATTTTATTTTTACAAGGGTAACAGGAGAAATTGGACCCCAAAAGTTGTTGTCCAATTTGTCCTGAGTACGCTGATATCCAATATGTGGGAGAAAACTACTGTATGGGTACACGTCAGGGCTCGGAAGGGAAGTAGTGACGTTTTGGATTGCAGACTTTGATGGAATGGTCTGGGGGCGTCATGTCGCATTTGGAGAGACCCTGATGCGCCTAAACAGTGGAAATCCCCAACAAGTGACCCCATTTTGGAAAATAGACCCCACAAGGAACTTATCTAGATGTGTGGTGAGCGCTATGAAGCCCAAGTGCTTCACAGAAGTTTATAATGTACAGCCGTAAAAACAAAAAAATATTTTTTTTTGTACAAAAATGATATTTTCGCCCCAGTTTTTTATTTTCCCAAGGGTAGCAGAAGAAATAGGACAAATTGCACAATAACTCTTGGGGTCCAGAGTACGCTGATACCCCATATGTGGGGATAAACTACTGTTTGGACGCATGGCAGAGCTGAGAAGTGAAGGAGCACCGTTTGACTTTTTCAACGCAGAATTGGCTGGAATTGAGATCAGACGCCATGTCACATTTGGAGAGCCCCTGATGTGCCTAAACAGCGGAAACCCCCCAATTCTAACTCCAACCCTAACCCCAACACACCCCTAACCCTAGTCCCAACCCTAACCACAAACCTAACCCTAACACACCCCTAATCCCAACCCTAACCCTAATCCTAACTTTAGCGCCAACCTAACCCTAACTTTAGCCGCAACCCTAACCCTAACCCTAATGGGAAAATGGAAATAAATACTTTTTTTTTATTTTATTATTTTTCCCTTACTAAGGGGGTGATAAAGGGGGGTTTTGATTTACTATTTATAGCGGGTTTTTATGATTGGCAGCTGTCACGCTAAAAGACGCTTTTTATTGCAAAAATAGTTTTTGCATCATCACATTTTGAGAGCTATAATTTTTGCATATTTTGGCCCACAGAGTCATGTGAGGTCTTATTTTTTGCGGGACGAGTTGACGTTTTTATTGGTACCATTTTTGAGCACGTGACGTTTTTTGATCGCTTTTTATTTCGATTTTTGGGAGGTTAGAATGAACAAAAATCAGCAATTCATGAATTTCTTTTGGGGGAGGCGTTTATACCGTTCCGCGTGTGGTAAAATTGATAAAGCAGTTTTATTCTTCGGGTCAGTACGATTATGGCGATACCTCATTTATATCATTTTTTCATGTTTTGGCGCTTTTATAGAATAAAAACAATTTTATATAAACAATAATTATTTTTGCATCGCTTTATTCTGCGAGCTATAACTTTTTTATTTTTTCGCTGATGATGCTTTATGATGGCTCGTTTTTTGCGGGACAAGATGGCGTTTTCAGCGGTACCATGATTTTTTATATCGGTCTTTTTGATCGCGCGTTATTCCACTTTTTGTTCGGCGGTATGATGATAAAGCATTGATTTTTTGCTTCGTTTTTTTTTTTTTTTTTTTTGAAGGGGTTCACTAAAGGGGTTAACTAGTGGGACAATTTTATAGGGGGGGTCGTTACGGACGCGGCGATACCAAATATGTGTACTTTTATTGTTTTTTTTTTTTTATTTACAGGAAGAAGTGAATTTATTGGGGAATATTTTTTTTTTTATTTATTTATTTTGGATTTTTTTTTTACACATGTTTATTTTTACTTTTTTAACTTTTTTACTTTGTCCCAGGGTGGGACATCACAGTATTTTATCAGATCGCTGGTGTGACAGTGTGCACAGCACTCTGTCACACCAGCGATCGCACAGGCATAGATGCAGGCTTCTCAGTGCCTGCTCTCGGCAGGCACTGAGGTAGCCGCCTCCCTCCAGGACCCCGGCGCCATCTTGGATCCGGGTCCTGGGAGGGAGGAAGCCCTCAGAACAGCGCGATCACATCGCGCTGCTCTGAGGGTCTCAGGGGGGCGCGCAGGGAGCCCCCACCCTGCGCGATCCTCCCCTGTGCCCCCAGTACACCGCGATCATGTTTGATCGCGGTGTGCAAGGGGTTAATGTGCCGGGAGCGGTCCGTGACCGCTCCTGACACACAGTCATGGGTGTCAGCTGTGATAATCAGCTGACACCCGGCGGCGATTAGCTGCGCTCCCCTCAGGAGCGCAGCTGATCGCCTATGACGTACTATCCCGTCCCCGGTCATACGGGCCCAGGTACCATGGACGGGATAGTACGTCCGATGGCAGTAAGGGGTTAAAAGTGAACCTGGAAATTATGGGCCAGTAAGTCTGATCTCTATTGTTGTTAAAATATGTGAAGGGTTTCTGAGGGACGTTATTCTGGATTATCTCACTGAGAATCACTGTGTAACTCCATATCAGCATGGGTTTATGAGGAATCGCTCCTGTCAAACCAATCTAATCAGCTTTTATGAAGAGGTAAGCTATAGACTGGACCAAGGTGAGTCATTGGACGTGGTATATCTTGATTTTTCCAGGACGTCCACCTGACAGCACTATGGAGGACGTCCTCCTCCTCCTTACATGGACAGGAAGCACACGAGAGGTTAAAAGGTCCCACTCCTCCCCCAATACCTCAGTGTTTTTCCTGTCCCTGCATGGAGGGACACACGAGAATCGCTGCGAGGACGCAGTAACTTACCGGGCCCAGGGGGATCGTGCGGTTCGTCCAGATCCTTCCCCCTGTCAAGAGGTCCAGAGCCGAAACTCCCTCCTTGGGAGTCCCTCTGCTCCAAAGTTCCGGGGGCGGACGAGCTCCCGGGTAAGAGCCGCTCCTTCCGTTGGGAGGCTCTCGGCTCAGGCGTCTTCCTCCTGGTCCAGGGAGGAACGCTGAACAGGCCTCAACCGGAAACTGAGCGTCACTTCCGGTGACGCAAAAACGTGAGGTCGGCGGGCGTTCCGGAATTGAACGCAGGAGTCGGAAAGCGTCTCAGAGGTATCGCAAAACTTCATGCGTTCGGAAGTAGAACGCAAAAAGGTATGGAAAGCGCGTAGTGTTGGTTTTTGCGTTCCAGGTGGAACGCAGTATGGGCGGCGCTAAAGACGTCGCTGAACGCTATAAAAGAGCGCGAAGGTAGCGTTTGAATGCTGATCGCTAATCTGGTAACAGAGTTTGTGCAGCAGCTGCCATAGCAGTCCCAAGGCAGCAAAGTAAACCTTTTCTGCGGATGGACATGGAGTCTGAGAAATCCAGAGAGGAGGCAGGGGTAAGTGCGCATGGCGCAAAAAGCTCCACTCTCACTAAATAATCCAGACTCGATCCTAAGTATACATATTGTTGTATTAATTAGGACAAGGATACTTCATCTACACCTTTGCAGACAGTGAAGAGAGGCAAAGCCTCGGCGAAATCTAATCGCTGTTCTACATGTCAGACGAAGCTTCCTGACGCTTATAAAAAAGCGGTCTGTTGTACTTGTACAGCAGCAGTCTTGGAGCAAGAAAGATCTTCGTTATTATCAGACTTAAGGATCCTGATTAAAGAAGAGGTGCAGGCATCATTATCAGCTACACAACAGCAGCCCACTAGTCAGGGTCCAAGCCGTAAAAGGCCAAGGATGGAGTTGGAAGAGGAACCGGATCTGGAATCAGAAGAAAACATGGAGTACTCGGAGCAAGAAGAAGGTGAAGTTCAGACGGAAGTCCAAGAAAAGGCCAGGAGGTACCTGTTTCCTGTGGAAGATACTGAGGATTTGGTCCAGGCTGTAAGAAGTACTATGCATGTGGAAGATGTACCACGACCCCAATCCAGACAGGATTTGATGTTTGGAGGTCTTACAGCTCAGATTGATAAAGTTTTTCCTATTAGTGACCATATAAAAACCATGATACTCTGTGAATGGAAGGACGCAAAGCGAAGACTGGTAATGTCACGTGACTTTAAAAACCGTCTTCCTTTTGATCCTGAGGAATCAAAGATGTGGGAAGAAACACCTAGAGTGGATGTGCCAATTGCAAAAGTGGATAAAAAGACTTCGATTCCTTTTGAGGACTCTTCAAGTCTTAAAGATCCTATGGATCGCAAGGCTGACATCCTCCTTAAGCGGGCCTGGGAGTCTTCAGCGGCCTTAATAAGGACCAATATTGCGGCTACTTCGGTAGCTAGGTCTATGTGTTTCTGGATGAGTCAGTTGGAGGATCAACTGGCTAATAGGACCCCTAGGGCTGAAATTTTAGAATCTCTTCCTCTCATTAAGTCAGCTACAGCCTTTCTGGCTGATACCTCGGCTGAGTCAGTCAGGTTTTCTGCCAGAAATAGCTCTTTATCCAATGCAGTCCGGAGGGCTATTTGAAATCCTGGTCGGGGGATAATGCCTCTAAAAATAAATTATGTTCATTACCATATAAAGGATCAAAGGTATTTGGTCAGGCATTGGATGATATTCTGGAGGCCTCAGATAGTAAAAAAGGATTTCCAGAGGAGAAGCCTAAAAAGTTTCAATCCTTTCGGAAGAAACCGGCCTTCCGTAGACAACCGTTTTATAGGGACACAGGTAGACCTAGCAGGGGAACATATAAGGGTTCCTATACTCAAAATAGAGGGAATAGGAGCTCACTGTTTGGATCTTCCTCAAAATCTAGAAAGCAATGACGCCAGGCACATAGGGGGCCGACTTTTGTTCTCGGCGGAGAACTGGGAAAAGATCACCAAAAACGAGTGGGTCCTACAAACTATAAAGGAAGGTTACAGAATAGAACTGGTAGCCTATCCGCCCCAGAGATACATTTCTCCCACTGTGATTCAGGGAAATTGGGGAATGTTTCAGGACATCCAAGACTTAATCTCTTCAAAAGTCATTGTGCCAGTTGTTGGGTCAGAGGAAAAGTCGGGCCTCTATTCCTCTCTCTTCCAATAATGAAACCGTCAGGAGAGTCAAGAACGATTCTGAATCTAAAACCGCTGAACAAGTATGTTCGCTACAAAAGATTCAGAATGGAGTCTATAAAGTCAACAATTCCATTGATAGACAAAAATTCGGTAATGTGTACCCTAGACTTAAAAAATGCCTACTATCAGGTGCCCATCCATCCAGACTCGCAGGAGCTTCTAAGATTTGCTGTAAGCCTACCAAGATCCACCTGCCACTTCCAGTTTCAAGGTCTGCCATTCGGACTAGCTTCTGCTCCCAGAGTTTTTACGAAGCTAATATCAGAGGTAGTAGCCTATTTAAGAAACCAAGGAATTGTAATAATTCCTTACTTGGACGACTTTCTGTTGGTGGCTCAATCAGCAGAAATTCTAAATTACCATACAGAGCGAACAATGGCGGTACTAGAATTTCTGGGTTGGGTGATAAATCGAGAGAAATCTCACCTAACTCCCAGTACAAAAAGAATATTTTTAGGAGTACTCCTCGATTCAAGAGCCAGAACAGCTTTTCTGCCAGAGGTCAAGCAAAGATCTTTGAAAAAGAAAGTGATAGAGATGGTAAAGAACCGAGTTACCATTCGAAAAGCTATGCAAATGCTGGGAGTAATGACATCATGTATACCATGTGTCAGGTGGGCTCAAGCTCATTCAAGACCCCTACAAAGAGAAGTATTATCATGCTGGGATCGTCATCAGTCATCCCTAGACAAAAGGATCCACCTCTCGGCAAGAGCAAAGAGGTCGTTAGTTTGGTGGGCACAAAGCGAAAATCTCAAAAGAGGAGTTCTTTGGATTCCATCCCCATATATAGTAATAACTACAGATGCAAGTGCATGGGGGTGGGGAGCCCATCTAGAAGGGAAGTTTCTGCAAGGCAGATGGCCAGAGAAAATCAGACGAATGTCATCAAATTATCGAGAGTTGTATGCGATCTGGGAATCCTTAAGAAGAAATCAGGACTGTTTAAGAAACCAGCACGTCAAGATCCTATCGGACAACATGACAGCAGTAGCTTTCATCAAACATCAAGGAGGCTCTCGATACAGAACACTGCAAGATCTTGCAGAGAAGATATTTGTATGGGCAGAACGAACAATCCTTTCCATAACTGCTGTTCATCTGGAGGGTTCACAAAACCTAGTGGCAGATTACTTGAGCAGACAGAAGATCTATCCGACAGAGTGGGAGTTAAACCAGAAGGTCTTCCGGTTATTATGTCAACGTTGGGGGACACCTCAAGTGGATCTATTTGCTACAAGAAAAAATGCAAAACTACCAAGGTTTTTTTCACTGAACCCAGCAGACAATCCGGAAGGAGTAGATGCTTTGAGTCAGAGGTGGAACGAACCTCTAAATTATGCATTCCCACCAATAGCATTGATACCAGCAGTTCTGAGGAAGATAAGGGAAGACAGTGCGTCAGTGGTACTAATAGTTCCGTTCTGGCCAAGAAGGAGCTGGTTTCCTCTACTGGGGCCATGACCAGAGAGGATCCAATCGAGCTTCCCCAGTGGAAGGACATAGTGCACCAGGGACCAGTTCTACACCAGGACCCAGAAAGATTGCACCTGTCAGCCTGGATCCTGAACGGGACATTCTGAAAGCTCGTGGTCTTTCAGATCAAGTGATAACAACGATTCAGGCCAGCAGAAAACCTGTAACTTCAGCAATATATTATAAGATCTGGAAGAAGTTTTGTCTGGAAGGTGGCAGGTCTGATGTTGTAGCCAGAGTTCCGGATGTTCCGCGAGTACTGGATTTTCTTCAAACAGGGTTTAATATGGGTCTTAGACCTAGTACACTTAAAGTACAGATCTCAGCTTTAAGTACTTACATGGATTACCCTTTAGCTTCACACCCTTGGGTGGTTAGATTCGTTAAAGCAATCCAAAGGTTAAGGCCTACTATAAGGCAATTGTCTCCCCCCTGGGATTTAAATCTAGTTCTGGGGGCACTTTGTAAAACTCCTTACACTCCAAATAAGGATTTGCCTATTTCTCTCCTATCTATGAAAGCAGCCTTCTTGGTAGCTATTACCACAGCCAAAAGAGTAGGGGAAATCCAGGCGTTATCTATTAAGGATCCATATATGCAGATCAGAGAGGATCATGTGGTATTAAAACTTGACCCTGCTTTCATGCCCAAGGTAGCCTCTTTGCAAAATCGCAATCAGGAAATAATACTTCCATCCTTTTGTGAAAAACCTTCAAACGTTAAAGAACAAGCTTTACACTCCTTGGATGTTAGACAGGCAGTAATCAATTACCTAGAGGCCACTGGGGGCTGGAGGAAAGACCCTAATTTGTTTATTTTATATGGAGGTAAAAATAAGGGTAAAAAAGCTTCTAAGCCTTCCATCGCAAGATGGATTACCACCTTAATCATAAAAACTTACAGATCTGAAGGTGTAGTTTGTCCCATAAAAATAAAAGCCCATTCTACCAGAGCATTGTCAGCCTCATGGGCAGAAAGAGCAGGAGCATCTTTAGAACAAATTTGTAAAGCAGCTTCTTGGGCTACGATAAATACCTTTTGCAGGCACTACAAACTAGACGTGCTAGCAGGACAACAGACGGCATATGGTAGAAAAGTATTACAGGCCGTAGTCCCACCCTAGGAGGGTTTTCTTTGGTACTCTCCATAGTGCTGTCAGGTGGACGTCCTGGAAAATAGGTATTATACCTACCGATAATTCGGTTTCCAGGAGTCCATCCTGACAGCACCGTTAGTTCCCTATCTTGTCTATGTTCATGTATATGCTAATTCATATGATGTAATATGTTTAAGTAATTAAATTTTGTCACTTGTATTGATCCATGGTATGGTACTTGTCAAATCACTGAGGTATTGGGGGAGGAGTGGGACCTTTTAACCTCTCGTGTGCTTCCTGTCCCTGTAAGGAGGAGGAGGACGTCCTCCATAGTGCTGTCAGGATGGACTCCTGGAAACCGAATTATCGGTAGGTATAATACCTATTTTCCAAAGCGTTTGATACCATGTCACACAAGAGGTTGGTACATAAAATGAGAATGCTGGGTCTGCGGGAAAATGTGTGTAAATGGGTAAGTACCTGGCTTAGTGATAGAAAGCAGAGGGTGGTTATAAATGGTATATTCTCTAACTGGGTCGCTGTGACCAGTGGGGTACTGCAGGGGTCGGTGTTGGGACTTATTCTCTTCAACATATTTATTAACGATCTGGTAGAAGGTTTACACAGTAAAATATCGATGTTTGCAGATGATACAAAACTATGTAAAGCAGTCAATACAAGAGAAGATAGTATTCTGCTACAGATGGATCTGGATAAGTTGGAAACTTGGGACGAAAGGTGGCAGATGGGGTTTACCAATGATAAATGTAAGGTTATACACATGGGAAGAAGGAATCAATATCTCCATTACACACTGAACGGGAAACCACTGGGTAAATCTGACATGAAGAAGGACTTGGGGATCCTAGTTAATGATAAACTTACCTGGAGCAGCCAGTGCCAGGCAGCGGCTGCCAAGGCAAACAGGATCATGGGTGCATTAAAAGAGGTCTGGATACACATGATGAGAGCATTATACTGCCTCTGTACAAATCCCTGGTTACACCGCACATGGAGTACTGTGTACAGGTTTGGGCACCGGTGCTCAGGAAGGATATAATGGAACTAGAGCGAGTACAAAGGAGGGCAACAAAATTAATAAATGGGATGGGGGAGCTACAATACCCAGAGAGATTAGCAAAATTAGGATTATTTAGTCTAGAAAAATGACGACTAAGGGGCGATCTAATAACCATGTATAAGTATATAAGGGGACAATACAAATATCTCTCTGAGGATCTGCAAAATCACTGGAAGTAAAGGTCTAGATTTGCACACTTAGTAAGCGAGGTTGGTGCCACCGAGGAAAAAAAAACAAATAAATGTACATAAAGTAACCTCGGGCACACATTAAGTAGAGAAGTCAAGTGGCAATTGAAAAAAGGTTTATTTCAGCTGCAGATGAATGAAGGGAGACACACTCATTACTAGTGGGTAGGCGGAGCCCCAGATAGGATTAACATCTCAGATTCAAAAGCGTGTTGACCGGCCCCTCCAGCTCGGGCTCCTCCTACTCAGGTCTTCAGTCTAGAATTTGAGGTCTCAGAGGATGGTCGCTGCTGGAAGCAGCTCCTCAGAAGATTTTATTATTTTATTCGGACAAGAGACTTGGATCACCAGAGTTGGTCTAGAGGTCTCAGGGGTCTCAGCGCTGCTGGACCCCAACCTCTCCCTTGGCGGATCTGTAATTACCCTGAGGGTGGTCCCTGCAGAACCCTGCCGGAGGGGGGGATGAGGATAGCTTCCCTGGCGGGGACGCAAACCACGCGCAGGGGTCACTGCGATCCCCGCCCTGGGGGGAAGCATGGGCACGCGCCAGAAACCCCTGGGGGTCCCTGTGGCGCTCGGCTGGTGAGTACTCCACATTTTTATAAAGATGTGTGTGAATGATTTAACGGCTGCTGCGGCAGCCGCTGTACATTATACATGCCGGTGACTCTGAGGAGAAGGGAGAGAGAGGAGTGCGCGCTTTTTATTTTTGAATTTCCCGCGCTCTGAGCGCGCGCTTTATGGCAGTCTCCTTTTCTGGCTCCTGTACAGGGAGCACATCGGAGGCAGAGCGCGGCGGCCATTACATGAAAGGCTGAGGGGATAGCAAGCTCCCCGGACATCGCTCCCCTCCCGGCAAGAGCTGTTACCAGCTGGGTGAGTCGCTTCTAGCCCGCGGGCAGAAGCTTAACTCTTTCACCCCCACAGCGCGGACGCCGTCTGGGGCACTTTGGAGTGACAGATTGCGCGGTTCTGCGGCTGTTATCGCATAAGGGGCTCGCACACTCTTTTCAATAATAATAAAGAGGTTGTGGGGAGTCTGCGATTTTAATACTGCCACTATACGTTCCCACTAACGATCCTGATAACGACGCATACTATGCGATCGCTTGTGTGATCTCTTTTAATGTCGCTAGCAGCTGCCAATCTGAGCGATCTCATTAACATCGCATAAGCGGTTAGCGATCCCCTTAATGACTTTGGCGCATTGCGATATACAAACAACGCAATTTTTTAGCGATTTTGTGGAAAGTTTTTTCTTGTATAGTGTGGCATAACTGTCCTGTAGCTGCGACCTTATAAGAGGCGCTTGAGGCTCGCACACCCTTTTCATTATCAAGGTTGTGGGGAGTCTGCTACTTTAACCCCTTCTTAGGCGGTTAGCTCTTAATGGGGACAGCTGGGGTAGCTCTCTCTTTAAGAGCTTTAACCCTTCAGCGTTTGTTTCTTCTTTAAGAAGTTCTGGTTACTGACAGGTTTAACCTGCCATATACTGTGCAAGGGCAGTCCATCTCCCAGATCCGCTACAGGATCAGTCTCGCGTATCTGACACGCAGACCTCGATTCAGCGGTCGGAGGTTCCAGTGACAAAATGGAGGTCCTCACTAGTTTCTATTGATGGCCTGTCTGATCTTCTAAGTTATTGAGTGTCAGCTAGTCTCTCTAAAGGAAGATGACACAAATCGGTTTCTTTCTCATGTAGCGAGGAGGATCGGCAGAGACAATCTACCTCTCTCATGGGCCGTACTAATGGAGCCATGAGGGCGTTTCAGTTACCGGAGGAGGTAACTAGATGTCCTGGTAAGTCGGCCAGGATGTTTCAGGAGTCGCATAGGTCGCGTCGGCTTTACAAACTGTATCCGTTGCTACGGAGTTGTTTGTTAATTGGACCTTTTCTCCTGAACTGAATGTTCCTTTATCCCAGCTTAGCAAATCTTCCTGGTAAAGGAAGGCGAGTCTGCAGGAACCGCTGGACAGAAAAACGGAGATGGCAACAATATCCATCTGCGAAGTCGCGGGTCATGGATTCAGTATTAAGGATCTATGTGTACTTGTAAAAGTTTTACTGAGCCGGTGGAACCGTCTAAGGACGGCGTGGCAAGATGGATCCCTTCTATCGAGGTAGATGGGCTTTTCAAGTTGAAGGATACTGCGTCACTGCTATCCAGGGCGTAATCCTCAGCAGTCACAGTCAGAACTGTGGCTTAGACAGTGGAACGCGGTTTCCAAGCAGGGTTTGCTATCTTTAGCTTAGTAAGGGTCAACTACTTGAATCTGACCTCACGGAGCTGATTGCCAAAGCAAAGGCAAAAGAAACAGCTTTACCGCAGCGCAGAGCTGTGACTTCTGCATCTGGCTGGAAACAGAACTTCTGTTCATACAGAAGCTGGCAAAAAAAAAACAAAAAACCTGCTAAGGCAGACTGACGTCTGGGTCTCATTCGAGCGCTATCGAGTGGGGGGTCGTTTACTCCAATTCAAACCGACTTGGGTTTTCCGTGTGTCGGACGCCTGGGTGACACAGGTGGTGTTGGCAGGCTACTTCATAGAGTTTCTTCCTCGACCCCCGGACAGTTTTTTACTAATCTCGCATTCCGTCAGAGCCAAACTATTTTCCGCTCTACTGCGAGTGATCGATTCTCTTCTGAAGAAGAGTGTGGTGATACCGGTTCCACAGAGGACCGGGAAAGAGGATTTTTTATCCTCTTGGTGTTCCCCAAAGAGGAGGACAAATTTCGCCCTATTCTGGAAGATTGAATCGACTTGTCCACACTCGAACATTCCGCATGGAGTCGTTTCGCTCCGTTGTGGCAGCCCTGTCGCAGAACGTCTTTTTGGTCAATCAACATTCGCGACCCTTATTTGCACACCAGTGCTTCCTTCGTTTTGTCATAGGTTTCTGGCACCTCTCATGACAATTCTTCAAAGACAGGGACTTACGATCTTCCCTACCTGGACGACCTTTCGATTGTGCCGTCCTCAAAGGAGGAGGCATTGACGGCTCGCAATCTATTCCTTCAGCTCCTGGAGGATTTCGGGTGACTGGTCAATTGACAGGACCATTACCAGTTTGTGGCTCGACCATTCAGCTTGGTCTTAACGGCCAGAGTTTTTACAACGAGAGAAGTCGTCTCTGGAACCGTCGCAGTCTATCCTATTTTTAGGAATACATTTTGACACGGTACGGGCAGTGGTGCCTCTACTTCCAGGCGAGCGGGCATGTTCCCCTCGACATGTACAGATATGAAGTCTTCGACAGTAATGTCTCTTCGGAAGTGTATGCGCCTTCTGGGTTTAATGGTGGCGTTCATGGAGACACTTCCGTTTGCCCAGTTTCATTCCAAAGGCTCATCCTGAGTCATTGGGATCGATCGCAAGCTTCTCTGGATTGCAGCGTCATCATCTCTCACAGGGTGCGAGAATCCCTAGGATGGTGGTTACGTCCAGGAACGTTATCCCTGGGGAAATCTTTCCTCCCTCCGAGGTGGTCGGTCATAGCCACCGATACCAGCCTGACGGGCTGGGAGGGGTGCCTGGAACGATTTTTTTGGAGCCAGGGAGTATGGTTATCGGCAGAGTCTGTTCTACCGATCAACATCTTGGAATTGAGAGCAATTGTTCTTTTGCCTCCAACACTGGACGGTCCCTTTAAGCGGTTTATCAGTCTGAGTGCAGACAGACAACGCGACGGCGGTTGTGTATATCGACCACCAAGGCGGGACAAGGAGCTCCAGGATCATGATGAGGTGTCTCGGATTCTGTTATGGGCCGAGACCAAGGTTCCAGCCATCTCTGCGATTCACATCCCAGGAGTCCAGAATGCCACAGCGGACTTCCTCAGTCGCGAGAAGATGGATCCTGGAGAATGGAGTTTTCATCCGAAAATTTTTGCACTGCTGTGCTCCCGTTGGGGAACTCCCCAAGCGGTTTTGATGGCATCCAGGTTCAATGCCAAACTACCGACGTTCATGTCCAGGTACCCGAAAGCTGTGGCGGTGGTTGCTCTGGTGGCTCCGAGGGACCATTTCGAGCTAGTCTATGTGTTTCCGCCGTTATCTTTACTTCCTCTGGTGCTGTGTCGGATCAGACTGGAGAGAATTCCGGCTATGTTGATAGCCCCGGATTGGCCAAGGAGGACGTGGTTCGCGACACTGGTGTCGCTTTTGGCGGCACCGCCATTCCCACTTACTCCTCGCCCGGACCTGTTAACCAGGGGCCCGTTCGTTATCCGGACTTGAAGTCTCTGCGTTTGACGGCGTAGCTCTTGAGACCGAAATATTGACTCATAGAGGTTTCTCAGCTGCAGTCATTGCCACTCTGCGAGCTGTCACAGGTCCGGCTACTACTAAAGTTTATCACAAAACTTGGGAAGCCTTCTTTTCGTGGTGCGGGTTCCTCAAGGAATCCGAGGTTTTTTTCCATTCCCAATCTGTTGGTTTTTTCTACAGTACGGGTTGGACGAAGGTTTAGCAGTTAGCACTCTGAAAGGTCAGGTTTCCCTGTCCTTGCTGTCTCGGAAGACTATCGCCTCGCGTAGGGACGTGCGTTCCTTTTTTTCAAAGGAGTACCCCCCGACCTACTGTCTCCTGCCTCACAATCCTGTAGAATGTAAGCCCGAAAGGGCAGGGTCCTCTCCCCTCTGTATCAGTCTGTCATTGTTAGTTTGTTTACTGTAAGTGATACCTGTAATTTGTATGTAACCCCTTCTCATGTACAGCACCATGGAATCAATGGTGCTATAGAAATAAACAATAATAATAATAATAATAATAATAACCCGTCAGTTCACACCGCGGAAGGCACCTGGGTCTTCTTGGCGGCTCAACCTTGTCTTGGAGGCTCTTCAGCATGTGCCCTTTGAGCTTATGGGTGCTACTAAAACTTTTCGTTATTTTCTTGGAAGGTTGCATTCTTAGTGGCGGTAACCTCTTTAAGAAGGGTTTCTGAGTTGGCAGCTCTTTCTTGCTCGCTGCCTTTCCTGGATTTTTACCCGGATCGAGTAGTGCTTCGCACACGGGGCGACTTTCTACCTAAGGTGGTGTCGTAATTTTATGTTAACCAGGATATTGTTTTGCCCTCGCTTTGCCCGGGCCCGAGGAATGCAAAGGAATGAGATTTGCACAAATTGGATTTAGTGCGGACCTTCAAGTTCTTTTTGTCTGTCATTCAAGGTTTTCGGAAATCAGATTCCCTGTTTATGATTACAGCAGGTCGTAGGCGTGGTCAACGAGCTTCCAAGGACTCTATAGCTCGTTGGATTCGGTCGACCTTTTTGGTCTTACCGACTTAAAGGCAAACCTTGCCCGATTAAGATTCGAGCTCACTCCACCAGGGTTGTGGCTTCATTGTGGGCCTTTCATCAAGGGGCCTCGGCAGCTCAGCTCTGCCGAGCGGCGACCTGGCGTTTCGTCCACACATTTACAAAGTTTTATAAGATGGACGTCAGGGCTTCCGCTGATGCGGCCTTAAGACGTAGGGTCCTGCAGGCAGCGGTAATTTAAAGTTTTTAGTTAACTTATATTTGGCGCCTGTGGCGCATTTATCTAGGTTGTTGGGTTTCTGCCTATTTTGGTTTTATCCCACCCTAATTTTTGGACTGCTTTGGGACGTCCCACTAGTAATGAGTGTGTCTCCCTTCCTTCATCTGCAGCTGAAAGACGGATTTTGGTAAGAACTTACCTGTAAAATCCTTTTCAGCGAAGAAGGAAGGGAGACACACATCCCTCCCATGGCAGAAGTGTGTTGTTATATTTACAGAAGCAGCGTGGCCCTTCTCTGATAGCGATTTTCTGAGCTGAGGTCGACGCGCTACGGCTCTGTTCCAGCATTGCCAGCCTATCGCAGTTGTCAGGTTCAGTGAGTAGTACTGGGACTGTGTGGTTTTTCGTTGGAAATGCATGCATAACCTGTACTTTTGTATTTTTCTCTGAAGTCCTTCAGAAGGGGTTATGTTGCTTCGCTGGTGATATTGTTCTTCCTAAGCTTTGGTACGACTGAAGACCTGAGTAGGAGGAGCCCGAGCTGGAGGGGCCGGTCAACACGCTTTTGAATCTGAGGTGTTAATCCTATCTGGGGCTCCGCCTACCCACTAGTAATGAGTGTGTCTCCCTTCCTTCTTCGCTGAAAAGGATTTTACAGGTAAGTTCTTACCAAAATCCGTCTTTCATCAAATTCAAATCTGGGATTTCACAGCCAAGGATAAACAGAAGAGAATTTTTTAGCAGAAGCGAACATCCCAACGTTTCAGCTTAATTAGCCTTTATCAAGGGTGCATTCTAAATAAGAAATATATGACAAACAATAAATATATAATCACCATAGATACATGACATTCAATCATGAGGGAGGTTCATAATGAAATTATATACATATAATAGGCTGTGTTTTCTAAAGTAAGAAACAAGAAGCGTATATATCAAAAATGAGGATAACAGTGAATATATATTCACACACGTATATGTAATATATGATATAGTTTCAACAAAAAAAAACGCCTGAGAAATTCAATTGTATAAATACAATCTTAGAGGATCTGTTTATACCAAGGGAGGTGACGGTCACAAGGGGACATTCTCTGTGTCTGGAGGAGAGAAGGTTTCTCCACCAACATAGTAGAGGATTCTTTACTGTTAGGGCAGTGAGAATCTGGAATTCGTTGCCTGAGGAGGTGGTGATGGCGAACTCAGTCGAGGGGTTCAAGAGAGGCCTGGATGTCTTCCTGGAGCGTAACAATATTGTATCTTACAGTTATTAGGTTCTTTAGAAGGACGTAGATCTGGGGATTTATTCTGACGGAATATAGGCTGAACTGGATGGACAAATGGCTTTTTTCGGCCTTGCTGACTAAGTTACTATGTATTTCTATGGTCTCGATAGCCTCGGTCTTCCTGTATTTAATTGTCTTATTACAGATTGTACATAAAAACAAGTTTGTCGTCATTACCTCCGTGGCGTACGTCGAATAGGAGCGCGCGCTGAGTTTACTTCTAGTATTTAGTAAATAGAATCCTTAGATGAACACGATTGTTCTGTAGCTTGTAGGTAGCTCCAAATTTACTAGTGTTTGTGTTTCTGTCTAATACGCAAACTAAATTCAGTCATATATATATATATATATATATGATTATAACCTCCGAGAAAGTCTATTAAGCTAGAATTACCTAACGGAAAAAAAATCAATTGTATTGTTACTTCCTCTGTTTGGATTTAGCCAATTATCCAAATGTTAGAATTTGCAGTTTTCTGTAATACTGCATCGTTCAATCACGTCAGTCCCCATACAGCCGGCACAGGTACTATGGAAGAGGAAAGGAGAGATGCAGCTTAACCCTTGATTGTACCCTTAAATTACAGCATCTGCACTGTCTACTGGCTATATCCTATTTTCTATACTGTTCTCTGTTTTACATCCTATAATATGTGATTTAGTTATAAGTGTAGTGTGACCTATGCTAGAGCTCTCCACCTACGGCAACCTTTCCTTTTTTTTTCAGGGAATGTGTAATCGGAAAATTATCTATTGTTACATGAGATTTTCATGTTAAATGTATTTGTTTTTATTTTTTAGTAATCACAATTTTCCGTATGATATATAATAAAAATAAGCAATCTTGCAATAATCACGCTGAGAGCTAAGTTTAATGCTAGAATCATACTTTATCTTCTGAGCAGATAACCTTTCAGCAGTCTGATTACATGGAAAATATAATGAAAGGTAACACATCTAAATACAATGGACAACACAAAAAGAGACGTCACAGTTCATCTCCTGTACAATGCCTGATAACTCCTCTATATACAGTAGATAACACAGGATCCACCATTCACAATAGGTGATATCACAGCTCACCTCCTCCTCCTGTACAATGCCTGATAACACCTCTATATACAGTAGATAACACAGGATCCAACATTCACGATTGATGGTGTCACAGCTCACCTCCTCCTCCTCCTTTAGAATGGCTTATAATACCTCTATATACAGCTGATAACACAGGATGCACCATTAATATTAGGTGATTTCACAGCTCACCTACTCCCCCCTCTCCTTCACAATATCCTTTGTCCGGATCATAGTATGCCTAGAAAACTCTCATATACAAGTCAATGATTCCGAGTCTCTTGCTGCCTATTTTTATGTTGACTTCTGAAAAGCAATATGCACAGAACAGAAAGTTTGATCTAGAGTTAGGCCTAGTGGCCAGTGTACGAAATACAAGTTTGATTTTTTTTATCTTTATTTAACAAGAGAATTAACCTTTTTTTAAGAAATACATTTAAATAGTATTTTTTTTCAATTATCCTCCAGGCTCTGTAAATCTGTAATTTACTTTTTGCAATATACTTCCTTCCTTTACATTGTTTTCTTCTCTCCCAAACATCATCCTGCAGTACTGATTCACATGGCGAGTTCATGCTCCATACGGATCTTCTTTCAGCAGCTGCTCAGCCAAGATCCATACTCTATATACAAAGAGTAAGAGTATGTGAACCCCCTGACTGAGGCTCGCTGCTATATAGTACCATGCTCGTACAGAACAGGGGCTTTATGTGGCAATTGAAAGCAGCTTCTAAAGGAGCATTATCTGACCATGTGAAAAAAATCGTGCATAATGGTGTCTGGAATGGAAGGATGCAAAATAAGGCAATAATAATATTAACTGTGTAATGCCTGAAGGAAAATTTAAACAGGACCGTGATGCATGGTCTGACAGTCTCATATATGCTTTTTGAGGAGTGACCCAGCATGAATCAGGAGACCCTTGGCCACTCCGTGCAACTCGTACCATGAAACACATGTGTGATCCCAGCCTTAGACTTAAATTCTCTTTAAAACCCGGCTACCCTATGGCAGCCAGGTATGCTTTTCTCCAGAATGCTCCAGCGTTTCAGAGAAAACATAATTTGAAGAGTTATCTTGGAACCATAGGGAGAGACTTGGCGAGTCTGGCTTGTCCCATGCTTTCTCCAGATGACTGACAGGTCTTACCCTTATGCATAAACCTCTCGGTCAATCAGAATGGTGCCGGAGGAAACCAGGTGGGGGCAATTCCGGATTAGTCTCGTCTATCTCTATTGACCCATGCCAGCTGCCGTATATTTTTACACCAAACCAGCTATCCTCTGATTCATGGTGTTTGTGTTTTGGGCAGCATAAATTGAGATGCAGGTTCCCTTTTAACATTTTATTAACCTCAGGTCTATGTGGCTGCCGATCAATTTGCCGAATATATAATGTGTGAATTCTGTCAAAGAAGCCATCAATCAAGTAGGAGGAGCCTGTGCTGGGTGGGGAATAGAGCTGGAGTGACGGAGTATATTAATTTATATGCTGATTTCTCAGTAATGGAGGAACAGATTGACCATGTAAAAGTATTTCTGGACTCGTCTTTAAAAGAGCTACATGCACATGTAAATAGTTTGGGGGGGTGAAATCCTGCTGACAGATTGCCATTAAAGGGTTGTTTCACAAAAAACGACTCCTGTACATATTGCCTAATAGGGCTCGTGGACATCGTAGAGGAGGTGAATCAGAATATTTACTGTTCAGCTTCACTTTTGCTGGTCGGGGGTGGAGAAGTAGTGGTGGCATCCAGGCCGGAGGAGAACATAAAACCTCTCTTCCAGTATTATAAATGACACATGGTAGATGAGGGGCGCTGTTACGGATTTCACAATGGGGCTCAGAGGCTGTAAGTTACTTGTTTGGTGCAGCTACATGTGAACAGTCTCGACGTTCTATAGTCTGCACTTCCGGTGACTGTGATTTACCGTCATGGTGCAAATAGCTATCACAGGCTAAATAAAAGCATCTTAGAAGGAAATGCCGTTTTCTTCCAATATTGTAGTGAAGAGCAGAGTCGATGATTCACCTTTGCAGTTCCATAAATATCGTCCTCTCGCTGATCTAATTTAATTTCACAATAAATATAGGATGTGTTATAAGAGAAAAAAAACACAACACAGTATTGTCCTGTGCATGCTATTAGTCATAAAACGTTATGGAAATTTATGATGCGTGAGGTCAGTTTTTTTTTTTTTTCCTGTCATTCCATCACTATAAGAGCAAGAAGTATCCTCTGCTGAGAGTAATTACATTAAGGTTGTGAGTTATTTGTTTCATAAGTCTTGTGTATGCCGGGATTTTGAAAACACGTGCGTTGAACAATAGTGATGTGTTCAGGATTTAAGTCGCCAATTAATTCATTTCATCTCATTTTGTTTTCAGATATGCACTTTGAGGAAATTTTAAATTTAAATTTTGAAAGAAATTATATAATGTATATAATGTAGCATCGATAAAAGTCTGATCTTGACTGAATGCACAAAAACAACCAAACTGAGGCAGCGCCAGGATTGAAAGCAGAATAGTGATGGTGGTTTTTTCAAAAAGTAGAAACTTCTAGGTAAAAGCTTTTCCATTGCCCCAAAAAGTAATTGCAGTATCCATAGGACCCCTTTTTTTGTGGCACGATTGATTAACTTGATGCTTATTAATATGGACGCAGATTAGCCGCATGTTGCATGAAGCTGATCTTTATGCCAATCTGTTACACTCCAGACTGCACATCTGTAGAATTTCTGTCTTCGATCTTGTAGTACTTACATGACAGATTGGTAATATACAAATCCCACACATGTGAGCATACCCTATTAATTGATGTTTCCATTTCTTAGCTTCCTTGCATGCTTCATTTGTTAGATTACTTCTCTTTTGTTTTTGTTCCAAGTCCAATATTAAACAGAACATATCATTTTCTTTTTTTTTTTTAGGCAGAGATAGGGCTGTATTTTATCTCGTCCACCCCATGCCCCCCAACCAGTCGTACACATTATGAATCCTAGTGACCATCTAATGTGTATGATATTAGATTGCACCGCGTCTTCGTTACGGATGATGCTTGACCACATCAGTCTTGTTTTTGTTCCTAGGACTTGAGGTTCATTGTCTGGTCTTCATTGCTCCTTTCTGAGAACCCTAGGCGGGCTGTCTGCTATTTAAACCCCTGAGTCTCTGACTTCCACTGCCAGTCAGTTAGTTTTGCTACCTGACTTGTCCTCCTGTCCTTGCTTGTGATGTTTTCCTGATTCCTCCTGTTGTCTGACCTCAATGTCAATTTTGACCATCCTCTTGTTTTACGATACTGTTCCTGGTGTGACCTCTTTGATTTGACCCTGCTTGGCGATCCTTCCTGCCTCTGATTCACTCCTTCGGACAGCAGCCTTTCCATGTAAATAATCCACTGGGTCCCGTTGTAAGACCAAATCCCTGTAGTGGGGTTAAAGGTGAAAGTCGAAGTTTCTCTGGCATCTACAAGATGGAGTGGTTTGTGCCAGGTCTGTCAGAGGTAGCCTTTTGGGCTTGTGACCTCTGACAGACGTGACACTTGCATAAAAAAAGAGCAACCCTAGTTTTATACTGTTGGCTAAAAAATGATCACTAGATGGACACCTCTTTACTTCGTACACCTACAGGCATAAACAAAATAAGTACTGAACATGCTTATTAAATGTCATATTAAAATGCAGATTAAAGCATATTAATTGCAATCAATTTTCTATTAATTTTTGGTATAATATTGATCTTCTTTCACTATTTGGGGTGGCTCTTGTCTACAGAGCAGGATAGTGACATGTGATAGTAATAATGTTATGTAGAAAAGCAGTTTTTGGCCCCATGTCAGGCTCCCTCTAGTGGTGGCTGATGGCAGCCAGAATTTGACCCATTACTCAAGGGGACTTGGGGTTCTGCGTCAGAATTACAGTGTCCAGACAAAAGAAAGTGGAATATATCTATACAAATCCATAAAATTATCTTTAGATAAAATTAATTTGTTTAGGACAGTATTTGGCCTAAAAGCTGCTATCCCTCTCTTTTTTTCTTTTTTTTTTTGCTACGTGACCATCCCGCCTTAGAAATTTCACAATATGATTAGCATAACATTCTGGGAAAAAAAAAAGATAGGGGGGTTTGCATAATTCTGCAGTGCATTGTATTTTATACGAGATGGTAATCAAGTGGTTATAATTTTTTATCAAAGATGTAAAACGATCATCAATTTATACGAGCGTCATTTGCATAAAACATGAATCATTCGTACTGGTGCGATATAAAGAAAAAGAAGATGATAAAACTAGTTTTTAATGTTTAGCAGAGGACAGTGATAATGGAGAAGGCAAGACAAGGAAGAATTGTGGCCGCATATGTAAATGTCAGTTTGAGTAGAGGACTAAGATCTGGGTGAGCGGAGGGAAATATATGACTAGTGATCGCAGAGGTGACTTCACTTATCTGCAGGACTTCTGCGTCTTGTTCCCTGCAAAATAAAGGAGGCTGTTTTGGGGAAGACTCGCTAATATACAGATGTTATAAGAATATGAACATATGTTCCACTTTAATTAGTAATTTTTATTAAACAAATAATTAAAAAAATTCTAAATCCCACATTAACTTAAAGTGAAATATCACTGAACTAATTTTAAATAATTTCCCTACCAAAAAAAACCTTTTTTAACAAAAGCTGGCCCTCAATCATCTGATCACACCAGGTCTGGCTGCTAAAACTCTTGACCATTAGCTGATGATCTGCTGACAGCATTACATACAGAATACAAACTGCTACTAAAAGGGTTGTCTAACTTGGCAAAAAAAAATAAAATTCAGGGAGTGTTATGAAATAATTCACGGCTTCAGAGAGGTGCACTGCGCATGATCGGAAGGGAAGAAGACTTCCAATCATGCGCAGTTTGCCTCTCTGAAGCCAGGACGTGTGCACCCAGCTTCACAGGATCAATGCAGTGATTGAAAGAAACCGCGCGCATGCATGAGGGATGTATAGCACTGGCGATGACGCCGCCACTTGTAAGTCATTTTATCACCCTCACAGAGTCGTGATACCATGCTAAGTGGGCCAACTAGTCTGGGGAAACTAACGCCCTTTTGACTAGTCAATGTAATAAAGGGATTGTTAGGCACGGTATATAGCTATGTTTAACACAACTGCTGGTGGTTCTAGGATTCAGGGAGCTGACAGGTTCCCTTTTAAAGAAGGTATGCTCCCTCTCCTCTAACACCTCTTGTTCCAGTGTAGGCCTGCGTCAGCCAGTGCAGGAAACATTGATGTCCTAGTGATTGGCTGCAGTGGTCACGTGACTGGAATTGGACGTTGTGAAGAAACTATGGAGCAATAGCGCAAATAGGGTGATACCCGTGATAGAAAGGGTGAATAAAAAGGGGGGTGTAAGCTCACCTTGTTTTGTTGTGATACGCTTGAATAGCTGCTGCAGACCGTGGGTGATAGACCATGAGGATAGTAGGAGGAGATGGACGGCTTTCCTGCGCTGCTGTCACTATCCCACAAAGGATAACGAGAATCAATAAAATAAAAACATTTGTTTATCCCGTGGTGTGGATCTATGCGTTTTGAGGTACTCCAACCTCGCGCTCAGGAAACAACCACATTTCTGCTATGCCCCTATTCACATTGAGGTCATTTGACACAGGGTAAGGTATTAATACTAGAGACAGGCTAGGACAGCCCCGACAGGTACTCCGTCATGTTGGAACGGCATTTATGCTTTTTTTTTTTAAATCAAAATAGCTTTAACTAAGTGCCTTTGTTATTTACATTTACTATTACCTATTTACTTGTTGTAGGGTATATGCTCATTTTTTTTTCCATGAGTTTTGTCTGTGAAATGGCCACAGTGGGAACGTGCTTTTACACTTTGCACATACCTGCCTATAGTCCGGCTCATTTCCTTCGGTTTTTAAGTAATGTGATAGCTGCAGCGCATTATGGGGACGCCTGCTTGACTGCCCCTTATGTCTTCACGTGAAAGGCCGCTTGTTTTTTTGGGTGGGTAATCCTCATTAATCAAAATTGCAGAGTGTTCAAATTCATGGGGACATGCAAATTTCAGCAAATGTGACTCAAAGTCGATCCTCCACAGATTAAACCGTTCCTCTGTAGGAGATTATCAGAGTACATGTTGGGGGTCGAGTTCCCGCTTCTGCACAAGGGAAATCTCAAGCCATTCCGGCTGCGGTCTCCCATTCGTCTCTGGCCGCAGTGGACTCTGCTCAGCTTAGACGTCGGTCCCAGCGTCTCACCCAGTCTGGCAGTGTGCAGAGGGTTACTGCTGCTCCTCCAGACTCTGCTATTGTGGCCAGTACTGGTTAGCGGCGAGCAGACGTCTTTAGGACAAAGTCCTTGTTTTTCCCTTCTGAGCATGCCCAGGGTGAGATCTCTCATTGGAGATCAGGGGTCACATGCTCAGGTACTTCAGCAGCTCCTTTTGGTCCGCCAGGAAGGTCCTGTGACTACTGGTGTTCTGGAACAAGTTTCATTGGTCCTTGTTTCTGGCAGGTCCTGTAGCTGTTATTATAAAAGGGTGGCAATGCTGAGCCGCCATGCGCTAGTATCAACCATTATATGCTTTGCGCCAGTGTGGTCATGCGTGTGTGTGGTTAGGGCCCGGCTGAAATAAGCCCCTAGAATACCGACTTAATCGGTGAGAAGTTTGGTATGCTAGCTGGTCAGGGTCGGTGTCCTAGATGCCCTAGATTACCGGCATAACCGGTGAGGAGTTTGATTGCTGTATTCAGGGCCTGGCGTTCAGACGCCATAGATTGCGGGTGTCTCCCGCGAGGACATTAGCGCATGATCACGTTCTATGTTCGCTTAGCAGTTAACTGTGTACCTGGGTGCCTGACAGGACACAGAAGTTTATCTCAGCGGCTCTGTGACGTAACAGGGTTGGCTTTCAACGCTAGACAGCGCCCTAGCGTGTTTATTTTGCGACTCAGTTGTGTTCAGTGAGTTTGCACACATCGCCATATAGCGCTGCGGCACTCCTTCTAGCGGCTCTGTGGAATAACAGAGTTCGCACATATTGCCACAGCGCGTTACAGCGTTTATTTTGGCGACTCTGCGGGATAACAGAGTTCGCGTCTTGCGCCATTTTACTAGCAGCAGGCTCTGCCTGCACGGTGGACCCCGGGCTGCGAACGCATCTCTCTACCTCATATATTTGGTGCGTTCCGCAGACCCTAACAGTACATAACCATTGGATAGTAGCAGCTTAGATCTTAGGACTAACAAAGCCCTAAATGTTATAAAGGTTTCGTAAAATATTTACAAGTTCTAGAAGAAACACAAAAAGTAAAGTATAAGATGTCTCTTTATTTATTTTAAAATACCAAATAATTTTTTTCTTCCTAAGAAATGAAACCTTAAACACAGATATACAGTAGATTGTATCTTTCTTTTTGTCTTTCGTCTGTTCCTTTTTTTATGTTTTATGCATGTCATATACACAAGGGGACATGTTTTCTGATTGCTGTATCAAAAGGCACAAACTATCCCAGAGTTTGGATGATCTGCACAGAAATCTTCTGTAAGGATCACAAAGTTGACTGAATATTTGCAAAATAGTAAACATCTGAAAAGCCCAAGTCATTATTTGTTAACTTGGTGTCAGAAAAATAGATTAATGCATTTTTTTTCAGTTTTTTTATGCAACTTTTAAATTAGAAAATCTGTTTGTAAAAAATGAAAGCAAATGTAAACTCAATTGGCCATTAATGTTTACTAAGGGCAGTGTGCAACGGAGGAAAATAATGATCACTGGCCTTTCAAATCTTATTATTTAGTTGTAATTTACACATCACAATTATATTTTTGCTGCTGTTACATCCATGGAAAGTCAGGCTTCAACATTAAGTGATAACCAGCACAGTTTTATTATGGACGAGGTTATCAAAACAATCTGTTTTGTTTTCTTTAAGAGATTAGTAGAAGCCTGGACATAGGGGTAGCTGTGTTTATTTATAGTGTTTTTGGACTTCACAAAGTCATTTGATGCTTTCTCAGGAAGACACCAAATATATTAGAAATTAAAGGGAACTTGTCAGGTCAACCATGCCCTCCCACCCCATAATCTCGCGCACGTGCATTGCATATTTCGGCAGCGTCACTGCACCGGTGCAGACAGGAGTATTATTCCCAGCTTCAAAGGCGCATTGCGCATGACCAGAAGCCATCTTATAAACTTCCGGTCATGCACACTGCGTCTTTGAAGCCGGAGAACGGTACACCCAGCTTCTGAGGCTCACTATGTATGACCGGAAGTTCAGAAGATGGCTTCTGGTGAAGCGCAGCGCGCATCTGAAGCTGGGAAGCATACACCCTGCTGCAGAGGTGAAGTGACGCTGCCAAAATGTGCAGCGCACGTGCGCCAGAGTAGAATGGGAGGCGATGATGACCGATTACATGGAAAGAGGGTTGTGTTATGATTTGGTAGCTGAGGAGAGCAGGCAAAAAAGGCAATACACCAGAGAGGTTGGAATCTATTGGATTGCAGTACCCTGACTAACCACCACAACTAAAGGCTGCCGTGGAGCGTACCTACGTTGGTCCTAGACGCCTCGTCACAGCCTGAGAAGCTAACTTCACCTAAAGATGGAAAGAGGAAAACTATCTGCCCCGGAGCAGATCCCCAAAGAACATAGGAAGCCCCCAAACATGTAATGGCGGTTAGACAAGAGGAAATATAGACACAGACAGAAAATAGTATGAGCAAACGTTGGGGCCCAATCTTCCAGAAAGAAAAGGATAGAAAGGTCACTTACTGCAATCCAAAAAACCCTAAAAAAATACCAACACACTAATTGCAAAAACACCTGAGATCACACGACCTCTACCACCAAAATTAGTTCTCTGGTGTAACAAAACTAAGCCACAGCCACAGAAAAAAACTGGAAAAGGCAAATGAACAAACAACTGGCTGAACTAAACTGAGAGGAGCACAAGCCCCGGAGGGGACCTGGCAGACCCCCACAGAAGTGCAGGACAAAATGCAAAAAGCAAGCACAAAAAACTAAAAGAAGAAAATGTCTTATCTGTTAGCAGAAGATGCAGGCACGAAACAGCAAGCTTCAAAGTGAACCAGGAACAAAAGTTGAGACCAGAACAATTGATCACCGGCAACCCTGATGGGAGGGAACCTCCCTTATATAAGACCAGTCAGTAACACCTGATCGCCAATCTTCACAATCTTCATTGAATAGTTCAGTACTGTTTGTAACCACCAGTGGGAGCTTCTGCTCAGAATTCATTTCTAGCACATTCACAACAGTACCCCCCCCTTGAGGAGGGGTCACCGAAACCCTCATTTGGGCAACCAGGTCGGTCAGGATGAGCTCTGTGATATGCACGGATGAGTCTTCTAGCATGGATGTCCGAAGCAAATACCCAAGAATTGTCCTCCTGACCATAACCTCTCCACTTAACCAAATACTGGAGTTTCAGTCTAGAAAAACGAGAATCCAATATTTTCTCAACCACATACTCCAGATTGCCCTCAACCAAAACAGGGTCAGGAGGCACAGCCATAGGAACCACTGTCTCGACAAACCTCTTCAATAAGGACTTGTGGAACACGTTATGGATCTTAAATGTCCCTGGAAGAAGTAAACGAAAGGAAACAGGATTAAGAATCTCCATGATCTTATAAGGTCCAATGAACCTAGGCTTAAACTTAGGAGATGCAACTCTCATAGGGATATTTCTTGAGGACAACCAGACCAAGTCCCCCACTTCAAACGAGGACCATCAGTCCTATGCCGGTTGGCAAACCGCTGGGCCCTCCTGAGAGAGGGACAACCTCTCCACTACCTGGTCCCAAATCTGCTGCATACGCTCTACAACAGAGTCAACACCTGGACAGACAGAAGCCTCCGTCTGTCCTGAAGAAAATCGAGGGTGAAACCCAAAATTGCAGAAAAATGGAGACAACAAGGTGGCAGAGCTAGCCCTATTATTAAGAGCAAACTCAGCCAAAGGCAAAAAAGAGACCCAGTCATCTTGATCAGCAGACACAAAGCATCTCAGATAAGTCTCCAATGTCTGGTTTGTTCTCTCAGTTTGTCCATTGGTCTGAGGATGAAAAGCCGAGGAGAAAGACAATTGAACACCAAGTTTAGAACAAAATGTCCTCCAAAATCTGGAAACAAACTGGAGTCCTCTGTCGGACACAATGTTCTCGGGAATGCCATGTAACCGAACCACGTGCTGAAGGAACAAAGGCACCAATTCGGAGGAGGAAGGCAACTTAGGTAATGGCACAAGATGTATCATTTTGAAAACCTATCACAAATCACCCAGATAACGGTCATTCTCTGAGAAACAGGGAGGTCGGAAATGAAATCCATAGAGATATGGGTCCATGGTCTCTTGGGTACAGGCAATGGTATCAACAAACCACTAGGGCGAGAGCAAGGCTTGGAGCGAGAGCAAGTCCCGCAGGACTGCACAAATTCCCTGATGTCACGAGACAAAGTAGGCCACCAAAAGGACCGACTAACCAAGTCTCTGGTACCAAAAATTCCGGGATGACCGGCCAACGCGGAACAATGAATCTCAGACATCACACTCTTTTTCCACCGGTCTGGGACAAACAATTTCCCAATAGGGCAGCGTTCGGGTTTATCCTCCTGACACCCTTCCAGAGCCAGTCTCAAATTGGGCGAGATGGCGGAAAGAACTACACCCTCTTTCAAAATAACAGTAGGATCAGATAACTCGGGAGATTCAGCAAGGAAACTCCTCGAGAGGGCATCCGCTTTAACATTCTTAGTGCCAGGAAGAAAGGAAACCACAAAATTAAAACGTGTGAAAAACAAGGCCCACCTGGCCTGTTTAGGATTAAGTCGCTTGGCTGATTCCAGATAAACCAGATTCTTATGGTCCGTGAGGACCACCACCTGATGATTGGCTCCCTCCAGCCAATGTCTCCACTCTTCAAAAGCCCACTTCATGGCCAATAACTCCCGATTACCCACGTCATAATTACGTTCAGTTGGAGAAAATTTTCGAGAGAAAAAGGCACAAGGGTTACTTTTAGAGGTCTCTGGATCTCTTTGGGACAAAACGGCACCTGCCCCAATTTCAGAGGCATCAACCTCCACCTGAAATGGCAGAGAAACATCAGGCTGCCGTAGAACAGGAGCAGAAGTGAATCCCTGCTTAAGTTCCTGAAACGCAGAAACTGCCTCAGGAGGCCAATTCACCACATCAGAACCCTTCTTGGTCAAATCAGTCAATGGTTTAACAATAACAGAGAAATTACCAATAAATTTATGATAAAAATTGGCAAAACCCAAGAATCTCTGAAGAGCCTTTAATGAAGTAGGTTGGACCCAATCACAGATGGCCTGAACCTTGACCGGGTCCATTTCAATAACAGATGGGGACAAAATGAATCCCAGAAATGAGATCCTCTGTACGCCAAAAAGACACTTTGATCCCTTCACATACAGAGCATTCTCTCTCAAAATCTGGAACACAGTCCGAACATGTTTCACATGAGAGTCCCAGTCATTGGAAAAAATCAAGATATCATCCAAATAAACAATCAGAAATTTATCCACAAAATCCCTGAAAATGTCATTCATGAAGGACTGGAAGACGGAAGGAGCATTAGTGAGCCCAAAGGGCATCACTAGGTACTCAAAATGCCCCTCTGGGGTATTAAATTCCGTCTTCCATTCATCCCCGTGCTTAATGCGAATAAGGTTATATGCCCCCCTGAGGTCAAGCTTGGTAAACCAAGTAGCACTTTTCACCCTGGAAAACAGGTCAGAAATCAAGGGTAACGGATATTGATATTTCACAGTGATATTGTTCAAGAGACGTTAATCAATACACGGCCTTAATGAACCATCCTTTTTGGCCACAAAGGAAAAACCGGCACCCAAGGGTGAAGAGGATGGTCTGATATGACCCTTCTCCAATGACTCCTTGATATAAGACCGCATAGCGTCATGTTCAGGTACAGACAAGTTAAAAAGGCGACCTTTAGGGAATTTACTACCAGGCACTAATTCAATAGCGCAGTCATAGCTCCTATGGGGGGGCAAGGATGCAGATTTACTTTCGCTAAACACATCAGAAAAATCAGTTAAAAAGTCAGGAACATCCTGAGCCTGGGGGGAGGCAGAAAAAACAGGAGTGTTGGCATTAACACATTGGCAGCCCCAACTGGTTACAGACACAGATTTCCAATCCAAAACAGGATTATGAGACTGTAACCAAGGGAAACCCAGTACAATAATGTCATGCAGATTATACAGCACCAAAAATTTGCAACTCTCCTGATGATCAGGTTCAACCCTCATTATCACCTGAGTAGAGAACTGGGGTTTATTCTCAGCTAAAGGGGCAGAATCGATCCCCAGTAGGGGAATAGACTTCCGTAGGGGTATCAAGGGAAACCCACAACGTTTAGCAAAATCAAAATCCATCAGGTTAATAGCTGCTCCAGAATCAACAAAAGCCTGAGCAGAAAATGTGGACAGGGAGCAAATCAGGATAACAGTCAACAAAAATTTAGTCTGAACACTACCCAAGACAACTGAACGTGCAAAACGTCTTCCCCGCTTAGGGCAGACTGAAATAGCATGAGAGGCATCACCACAGTAGAAACATAACCCATTGCGTTTACAAAACTCATGACGCTGTGCCCCAGAAGCCACTCTATCACACTGCATGGGTTCAGAAGCTGGTTCACAAGGCAACACTATTCCACGCATACCTCTACACTCATGCAAACGTCTGTCAATTTGAATCGCTAATGACATAGAATCACTGAGACCAGAGGGGAAAGGGAATCCCACCATAACATCCTTTACATTCTCTGACAGACCCTTCCGAAAAAGGGCTGCCAATGCATCGTCATTCCATTTGGTCAGGACTGCCCACCTTCGGAATCTCTGACAGTATAACTCAGCGTCCTCAAGCCCTGATTTAATGCCAACAAGGCTTTTTCAGCTTGATCAGTGACATTAGGCTCATCATACAATAACCCCAGAGCCTGAAAAAATGCATCAACATTACTCAAAACAGGGTCCCCAGGTGTCAGGGAAAAAGCCCAATCCTGAGGATCGCCGCGCAGGAGAGAGATGACAATTTGAACCTGCTGTGCTGCGTTCCCTGAGGACTTAGATTTTAAGGCAAAAAACAACTTACAGTTATTTTTGAAATTCAGAAATTTAGCTCGATGCCCTAAAAACAAATCTGGCATGGGAATCCTAGGTTCCACAACAGGCAACCCTGCAAGATAGGTAGCAATACTCCGAACTTCAGTGGCAAGCTGATCCACACGGCCAGACAACTGTGCAAACTCCATTGAGAGAAAAAAAAAATCCTCCTCAGCACCCAGAGATACAGAGGGAAAAAAAAAAAAAATCTCTGACAACTCTGACAATCTTCTTTCTTTCACACTATTTTTCGCTTCTGTGAGTACCATATAATTATCAGTTTTAGGCCGGTGATACTGTTATGATTTGGTAGCTAAGGAGAGCAGGCAAAAAAGGCAATACACCAGAGAGGTTGGAATCTATTGGATTGCAGTACCCTGACTAACCACCACAACTAAAGGCAGCCGTGGAGCGTACCTACGTAGGTCCTAGACGCCTCTTCACAGCCTAAGAAGCTAACTTCACCTAAAGATAGAAAGAGGAAAACTATCTGCCCCGGAGCAGATCCCCAAAGAACATAGGAAGCCCCCAAACATGTAATGGCGGTTAGACAAGAGGAAATACAGACACAGACAGAAAATAGTATGAGCAAACGTTGGGGCCCAATCTTCCCAGACAGAAAAGGATAGAAAGGTCACTTACTGCAATCCAAAAAACCCTAAAAAAATACCAACACACTAATTACAAAAAACCTGAGATCACACGACCTCTACCACCTAAATTAGTTCTCTGGTGTAACAAAACTAAGCCGCAGCCACAGAAAAAACTGGAAAAGGCAAATGAACAAACAACTGGCTGAACTAAACTGAGAGGAGCACAAGCCCCCGGAGGGGACCTGGCAGACCCCCACAGAAGTGCAGGACAAAATGCAAAAAGCAAGCACAAAAAACTAAAAGAAGAAAATGTCTTATCTGTTAGAAGAAGATGCAGGCACGAAACAGCAAGCTTCAAAGTGAACCAGGAACAAAAGTTGAGACCAGAACAATTGATCACCGGCAACCCTGATGGGAGGGAACCTCCCTTATATAAGACCAGTCAGTAACACTTGATCGCCAATCTTCACAATCTTCATTGAATAGTTCAGTACTGTTTGTAACCACCAGAGGGAGCTTCTGCTCAGAATTCATTTCTAGCACATTCACAACAGGGTTGACTAGTCTGGGGCAACTAATGCCCATCGAATAGTCAAAGCTCTAATTAGCATAGGAAACGAGGACAATATACATGCTTTTTTAAACCTCATTTTTACAGAAAAAGCGTTTTACAGGGCTGGTTAGGCAGTTAATGTACTTGCTGCTGCATCATCCATCTGGTTTTGCTCCTGGCTCAGAATCCTAGTTGCCTCCTGACGATGCTTCCCTATAGTCCTCTGGATTATTGCATCTTAGCTCCATTACTGACTAAGCTGCTCATTATTTAGTGATACAACTACAAAACTGTGACTATTCCGGTGACAACAACCTATGAGTCCAATCGGGAAAGTCCATACTCCCTTGTGGGGTTAAGGGTGAAGAGTGTGGGGATTCCTTACTCTTCACACCCTAGTTTAGCCAACTGCAAACCAATTATGACTCGGCTCAGAAATGCCCTAGGCCCTGACTATTATATGGCATTATACCTTACAAAAAAAGTATAGGAGGGGGGCAGGGTCATAAAAAAATTTAAAAAATTACACAAATCTTTCAAACAAGAACATAAACCTGATGTAACGCAAACATTAAAGTGCAGTAATGCTAATATATGTAACTACTGGGATTTGCTATAACCTTAGGTCCTTTGATAGTGACGAATGCTGTAGTATTTTCCATGAGCGCTCTGACTGTTTTGACAGGATATTTCTTCATACGTCCTGAATCTGCCCTTTGATCAGTATAGTGTTGTGAAGGGGCAAGAAACCCGAAGTAAACTCATCTTACAAATAACACATTTGGTGCAACCACTGTCCATTAGCATAGTAACCAGGAGCGACCAATTAATCTTTGAAATAGCAGGTTCCATTTCCACTTCATTAACAATGCACACTTCAAGGTATTTTAGATTTTATTCCAATGCTCATAATTAATCTTAATATTAAAAGGAAATACATATTAAATAATTATACAGGAAAAAACCAAATGATGTTCTGGTATTTAATAATAAACCTTAGAATAATGCTGATGTGGGACATTTGCTGAAAAGATAAATCAGAAAGTAAACAGAACAATGAAAAATCTCTGCAATAAAACAAAGAGTTACAGTGAGGAAGGATGGCAAGCGACATTTGTTTCTGCGCTTTTTTTTCTTCAGTTGCAGTGATTAAAAACCTGATATCATGAATAATATTTAATATTAAATGTGTGTGTAAAGTTGAAATATAAATCCTGTTTATTTTTTACTTGGTTACATTCAATTGTTGGAATGAGCAGATTCATGACTGTAATCATTCATTCATGCAGTTTTTGGAGCAGTTTTTTTTTTTATTTAGCCAAAGTGAGAAATGAATGCTAAAGGAAAGACTTCTCCTGCTGCTCAATCTTCTGATTTTAGCTAAAAAGTTTAATTGCTTCTTTTTCTAACCTCAGCCTTCAAAATATCTAGATCACATTTGCCCCAATTGCTTGGCTCATTTATTTCCAGTCAAATAACTTTTTCTTTTTTTTTTCATACTGACATGTATGGCAAATATCCATGTGCTCTTTTTTTTGGGATGCTTATCCATTTGGACATATTCACAAGCAGCAGTGTTTTGCAAGAATGTGTATGACTATTCATCTAAAAAGGGACAGCACAAATTGATGCACTCGCTCCAGAAACATATCATTTAAGTTAATAGAACTGACTTTTACGTGCAGAACTTAATGCATGTGTGAATGTACGCTTACTTTTCTAATTTTTGTCTATACAGCACTAACATATTCTGCAACGCTTTACATAATCATCATTACTGTCCCCATTGGGGCTCACTTTCTAAATCCCCTATCAGTATTTTATTAGAAAATTTTAGGAAACTGTAGTATCCAGATGAAACCCACGCAAACAAGAAGAGAACATACAAACTCATTTTGGATGTTCCTGGTCCGGATGCCATTGTATAAAATCTCAAAGGTCCGTATACTGTATTTCGTTATTGTCCATGATCCGTGTGCTGCTAAGCAACGTTATTCAGTGGGCCTTTGTTCCTGGGACTCCAAAACTCATTTGGTCATGGTTCGTCAATCTCATAGGGTCGGCGTTCTGTTACAAGACCCCATTGATCAGTGGACTTGCTCCAGGGATTCAGGATTTGTGCCTTGATGCATTTTGGAGTTGAGGATTTACAGGAAAATTAAGATGTCCATTCTACATGTCTCATTGACAAACTGTTGCTGCTAAACTATTTTGTGGAGTTAAAGGGTTATTTCCATGTTCCTATAAAAATAAGCAACTTTTCAATGTACTTGTTATTAAAAATCACCTCTGTTCTCAAGAATTGAGTGATATTTTGTCTAGGTTTCCAGTTACCTCTGCAGTCTAACAGCAGTGATCGAATATTTGCAGTGATTTCAATCTTTTTCCTATACAGCTTGTAAGCGCTGCACTGTAGTTGTCTAGGATCATTGGAGCATACTGTCCCGATCCCTCCAGCGCCATTGTGTTTCTCCGATACATAGCTGCCTCAGAGAACGCACAGTTCAGTTTGTGCCACTGATCTGAAATGTCAGGCAAGCAGAAGCGCACCGCCACTAGCAAGCAGGAAACGGGAAGCTGAGGAGCGGTGCGCTCCTAATGTACTTCATGAAACTTTAAGTTCTTATGTATTAACGTTACTGTCCTAGGAGCAGAACAATGAAAATTATGGAAGGTTGTTCACATGATGGTGTCAGGACTCCAACCCAGCAGCTCTTGTGCACCAGGCAGCATCTCTTCCCTCTGAGCTATTCAGGTCGCTGGACAGTTCCTTGCTAACCCAGGTACTATTACCTGTGTCGTTACTGATTGTCTCTACCCTGAGTTCCTGATTGGCTCCACCCTGATTGAATACCTTACTTAAACCTGGCATTGTACTTCCTTCCTTGCGAGATTATTGAGCTCCAACCTTTAGTCAATCTTTCCTTTCTCCTGCTGCTTGATTACAAGTTTATAATGCTGCTACCGTGTACCGACCCTTCTTTTCCTGACTACGCAACCTGCTGATCCTATAACTATATTGCTGCTACCGTGTATCGACCCCTGGCTTTTCCTGACTACGCAACCTGCTGATCCTTTAACTACATTGCTGCTACTGTGTACTGACCATTGGCTATTTCTGACTACGCTACCTGCCAGTGCTGCCATTAGTGGTTGCAATGCCACTACTCCTACCCAGGTCAGTTCATAACAGAATAATCTCGCACACAAAATGGAGTCTGTTGCAGCCACCCTGAGGCATCAAGTTACTGAACTTCAGAATTTTGGTGCCACACGTCAAGAAAAAATTTCCAAGTTGCAAACACAGGTGCTGGGTATGCAAAAATAAATTGAGTTACAGAGGCAACTTCTGGATTTGCGCAACGCCGGCCCGGAATCAAGCACATGCATGCCGCTGCCCGCAAAGTTCATTGGGGATCGTTATCATTATCGTGGATTCCTTAACCAATGCCATATCTATTTTCAGATGCAACCATCTCCGTTTACCAGTGACTGGAAAAAGGTTCTGTTCATCATTAATCTCCTGATTGATGAAGCTCTTGCATGGGTCTCACCTTATGTGGAAAAGAATTCCGACCTCCTTAACCCCTCTCTGACATTAGACGTACTATCCCGTCCATAAAACCCGTGCCATTCTGCCCATGGACAGGATAGTACGTCATATGCGATCAGCTGCGCTCCTGAGGGGAGCGCAGCTAATTGCCGCCGGGTGTCAGCTGATTATCACAGCTGACACCCGTGACTGTGTGTCAGGAGCGGTCACGGACCGCTCCCGGCACATTAACCCCTAGCACACCGCGATCAAACATGATTGCGGTGTACTGGGGGCACAGGGGAGGATCGCGCAGGGTGGGGGCTCCCTGCGCGCCCCCCTGAGACCCTCAGACCAGCGCGATGTGATCTCGCTGTTCTGAGGGCTTCCTCCCTCCCAGGACCCGGATCCAAGATGGCGCCGGGGTCCTAGAGGGAGGCGGCTTCCTCAGTGCCTGCTGAGAGCAGGCACTGAGAAGCCTGCTGCACTGCCTGAGCGATCGCTGGTGTGACAGTGTGCTGTGCACACTGTCACACCAGCGATTTGATAAAATACAGTGATGTCCCACCCTGGGACAAAGTAAAAAAGTTAAAAAAATAAAAATAAACATGTTATAAAAAAAAATCCAAAATAAATAAAAAAAAAAAAAATATTCCCCAATAAATTCATTTCTTCCTGTAAATAAAAAAACCAAAACAATAAAAGTACACATATTTGGTATCGCCGCGTCCGTAACGACCCCCCCTATAAAACTGTCCCACTAGTTAACCCCTTTAGTGAACCCCTTAAAAAAAAAAAAAAAAAACGAAGCAAAAAATCAATGCTTTATCATCATACCGCCGAACAAAAAGTGGAATAACGCGCGATCAAAAAGACCGATATAAATAAACATGGTACCGCTGAAAACGTCATCTTGTCCCGCAAAAAACGAGCCGCCATACAGCATCATCAGCGAAAAAATAAAAAAGTTATAGCTAGCAGAATAAAGCGATGCAAAAATAATTATTTTTTATATAAAATTGTTTTTATTCTATAAAAGCGCCAAAACATAAAAAAATGATATAAATGAGGTATCGCCATAATCGTACTGACCCGAAGAATAAAACTGCTTTATCAATTTTACCACACGCGGAACAATAAAAACGCCTCCCCAAAAGAAATTCATGAATTGCTGATTTTTGTTCATTCTAACCTCCCAAAAATCGAAATAAAAAGCGATCAAAAAATGTCACCTGCTCAAAAATGGTACAAATAAAAACGTCAACTCGTACCGCAAAAAATAAGACCTCACATGACTCTGTGGGCCAAAATATGCAAAAATTATAGCTCTCAAAATGTGATGATGCAAAAAACTATTTTTTGCAATAAAAAGCGTCTTTTAGCGTGACAGCTGCCAATCATAAAACCCGCTATAAATAGTAAATCAAACCCCCCTTTATCACCCCCTTAGTTAGGGAAAAATAATAAAATTAAAAAAATGTATTTATTTCCATTTTCCCATTAGGGTTAGGGTTAGGGTTGCGGCTAAAGTTAGGGTTAGAGTTGGCACTAAAGTTAGGATTAGGGTTAGGGTTGGGATTAGGGGTGTGTTAGGGTTAGGTTTGTGGTTAGGGTTGGGACTAGGGTTAGGGGTGTGTTGGGGTTAGGGTTGGAGTTAGAATTGGGGGGTTTCCGCTGTTTAGGCACATCAGGGGCTCTCCAAATGTAACATGGCGTCTGATCTCAATTCCAGCCAATTCTGCGTTGAAAAAGTCAAACGGTGCTCCTTCACTTCTGAGCTCTGCCATGCGTCCAAACAGTAGTTTATCCCCACATATGGGGTATCAGCGTACTCTGGACCCCAAGAGTTATTGTGCAATTTGTCCTATTTCTTCTGTTACCCTTGGGAAAATAAAAAACTGGGGGCGAAAATATCATTTTTGTACAAAAAAAAATATTTTTTTGTTTTTACGGCTGTACATTATAAACTTCTGTGAAGCACTTTGTTAGGGTTCAATTTCCTGCTGCTGCACAAGGGGAGTCTCGAACCCGTCCCGCTGCGGTCTCCCATTCATCTCTGGCCGCAGTGGAGCCTGCTCGGCAGAGGCGTCGGTCCGGGCGTCTTGCCCACTCCACTACTGGGCAGTGACTTGTTGCTGCCTTTCCTGGATCTGCTATTATAGCCAATGCTGGAGCAGACGTCTTTGGGACAAAGTACTGCATTTTCCCTTCTGAGCATGCCCAGAGTGAGATCTCTCATTGGAGATCAGGGGTCACATGCTCAGGTACTGCAGCAGCTCCTATTGGCCCGCCAGGAAGGCCCTGTTACTACTAGTCTTCTGGAACAGGTTTCTCATTGGTCCTTGTTCCTGGAAGGTCCTGTTGCTGTTACTATAAAAGGGTAGCATGGCTGGGCCGCCATGCGCTAATATCAACCATTGTATGCTATGCGCCAGTGTGGTCATGCGTGTGTGTGGTTAGGGACCCGGCTGAAATAAGCCACTAGAATACCGACTTAATCGGTGAGGAGTTTGGTGTGCTAGCTGGTCAGGGTCGGTGTCCTAGATGCCCTAGATTACCGGCATTAACCCGTGAGGAGTTTGATTGCCGTATTCAGGGTCTGGCGTTCAGACGCCATAGATTGCGGGTGACTCCCGCGAGGACATTAGCGCATTACCACGTATTATGCTCGCTTAGCAATTAACCGTGTACCTGAGAGCCTGACAGGACACGGTACTTTTTCTCAGCGGCTCTGTGACGTAACAGGGTTCGCTTTAGACGCTAGACAGCGACCTAGCGTTTTACTTTGCGGCTCACTGAAGTTAAGTGAGTTTGCACCTATCGACATATAGCGCTGTGGCATCCCGTTAGCGGCTCTGGGATTAACAGAGTTCGCACTTACTGACACAACGCGCTACGGCGTTGTAAGGTTCTGTGTACATGTTCCTGAAACTCAGTTTGTTCGTCAGCCATTTTACTTTCTGTCTTGCTGCAGCTATCTTGCCCTCAGTCAAAATGGAGTTTCCAGCTTGCATGTTCCCGCCCTGATTCTCTCCTTTTGCTTCTTAAGCAGCCACAGCTGAGCAATCAGTGCTTCAGAATCTAGCCTGCAGTGAACCTGTGACCTGACTCCTAAAGCCTTGGACCTTGTACTCCAGCTATTCCTACTGAGGAACTCTGAAGCACTTGTGGACTCTGAACCCTGCTCTTTGAAAGACCCACGTTTGCATGGACTTACGGTAACAGAGAAGAAGATCCTGAACCTGTTGTGGAGAGTGATTGCTGAGCTTAGATTACTCTGGCCTGCTGTGTCTCCTGCTTCTGTGTCTGCAAACTGTGTGACTATTTTTGCCAACTTGTATGAAGTAATACAAGACTTTCTATATCAAACCTGTGTCTCATGTATTTTCATCGCACCCAAGCACAAGACGCTATATGAACTGTACTACATACATTACAAGATTCTGAAGCCAAAACGTTAGTGTCTGCTGGGTCTGGAAAGGCTGTGTCTGCTGTAACTGTGGATATCGGATGTCCGGTTGTACTTTCTGTGATGACAGTGGTTGTGACTTCTCACAACCATTCCAGGTGAGCAATTCCCTTAAGTGTTTTTTTTCTGCAGTGTTACCACAGGTAAACACTATTGTTTTTTTTTTTCTCTTTTCTCTTTTTTTGTCTGCTGTAACTGTGGATATCAGATGTCCGGGTGAACTTTCTGTGATGATAGTGGTTGTGACTTCTCACAACCATTCCAGGTGAGCAGTTCCCTTAATTTTTTTTTTCTCTCTGCAGTGTTACCACAGGTAAACACTATTGTTTTTTTTTTCTCCTCTCCTCTTCTTCCAGTACTCCTGTCTTAAAAGATCTGGAAAATGGAGGCCCGCATAAAGGAACTTTGCGGAGTGACTGATAATATCCTTGCAGATTTGCAGAATATAAAGACCCGTTTTTCAAGCCTACAGGACCTCACTAATCACAATTTGCAAGTGTTTGGACAGACTGCCCAGGATTTGCGAGCCAGGATTGAGGTTCTAGAAGAGCGAGTCCAGGCTCCTGCCGTAGCCCCGAGTTCTGGGATTCCCAAGTTGCCCCCTTTTCGTTTTGGCGGTGAACGTGAGAAATTCAGGGGATTTATTAATCAATGCAATCTTTTTTTTTCTGCACATGCTTCACAATTTCCCACTGAACGATCTAAGGTGCTTACTATAATTATGTTGCTTACCAACAAGGCTTTGATGTGGGCAAACCCTCTGATTGAGACTGAGGATGATTGTTTGAATCACCTTGATGCTTTTATTTCAGCCATGGGGCAGGTGTTTGATGACCCCAATCGAGGTGCAACAGCTGAAGCAGCCATGTTAGCTTTGCGCCAAGGTAAGCACTCGGTAGCTGAATATGCCTTGGATTTCAGGAGATGGGCCCTTGATACCACCTGGGACAGTTCCGCCAAAAAATCTATTTTTCGAAAGGGGTTATCTCCACTGATTAAGGATGAACTTGCTCGTGCCGACCCTCCCACTGCGTTAGGTGACTTTATTAACTACTGCATTCGTATTGATACTCGTCTGACTGAACGCAGGCAAGAGAGATGGTTCGAAAGCAATCGCACTAACCTTTTCCTACCTTCCTCTCCAGCTAAGGAACCTTTGAGTAGGATTACACGGGAACCTGAACCTGAACCCATGCAGGCAGACTCTTTACAACGACGGGTTAGTGATGCACGCAAGGAACATCGTTTTAAGGAAAATCTATGTTTCTATTGTGGTAAGTCAGGGCACTTCATTATAAACTGCCCCAGCCGTTCTCGTAAGACTACTGCAGCACTCATTCATTGTGAGTGTTGCGAGAGGGGATCTGTCAGGTCCGAGCCTCAGGCTCCAGAGAGATCTGCAGCAACAGATCTTGATTTCTCGGACTTAAACTCCGTTACCTCTGAGGACGTTGACTGTGTAAACGCTGCCATTTTTCAAGTTTCCTCAGCGGTGTCCCAGCTGAGTTGTAAGAAAAACAATTCTCATTGCTTTCTTTCCATCAAACTCTGGGTTGACTCAGCTTGGGTGTCTAGCTCTGCTATGATCGACTCAGGGGCAAGTGGAAATTTTATGGATGTCTCCTTTGCTCTGAAACAGGGGATACGTTCAGTGAAGAAGGCTACTCCAGTACAGATGGAAACTGTGGATGGCTCCCTGCTGACCTCTGGACCAGTGGATCAGGAAACAGAGCCTT
>JARQOD010000010.1:40440376-40498512 GCA_033576555.1 Oophaga sylvatica | reverse complement strand
ATTTAATAATAAGCAATAAAATCAGCCAACCAGATTTTACCTCTGCATTCAATCTGTTTTTATTATAAAGAGTTTTTGTTCATTTTTTTTTTCTATCTCCAGGAAAGATAAAGCACATTTGATAATAAATATTTCACTTTGCTTATGAAGGGCTAATGTTGTCATCGGAAAATGGAAATATATTTCTTTCATGCCTCATTATCGTTTCATGGTCGTAATAGCAGTCAGGCAATAGTATATTTACAAGCGGTTTAAAAGACATTTATTCAATACATTTCCCTGAAGGGCACCTAACGCCTATAGACACATTATCATTTTTGTCTTCTTTGTTTTCGTCTTCCTGATTCTTGTGGTCCATAAGAGATGAAACAAATCCTAACTTCAAGATGGCTGCCACATTTTAGCTGTTTGACTTCAGACTCAGTTCGGAGATGTTCTATTGGCTTTTTAGAAGAAACAACAAACAAGACTTGTTCTGAGCACAAAATCTTCGAGTACTAGAATGGGAATGTAAGCTGACCCATTACAAAGTCTAGATTGATCCTTTATTGAATTTTTTTTTAAGAAATGTCTTCACAAGGAGTTGAAAATTTATCCTATAAAAGTTTTGAAATGATAAAAAAATAATAAATAATTACACCAGTACGAAAATTAATTTTTGATTAGTCCTTTGTTAGTACCTACCATTGATTTTACTGGTATGTTTTGGCCCACTATGATGTCCCATTCTTTTTGGCATCATTACAGTGTGGTCACCAGACCATCACATGACCAAAACAGGCAAAAGCCCCTTAAAAGGATTTTGTATTCTGGACATTCCCCCTTTGTCAGGCCATTTCATAGGTTTGCGCTTGGATTGAAAATCTTAACCCGACCAGTGGATATTCTGCATCATCATATTTGGCCAGAAGATCCAATTTCTCTTTTCTGTTTATTTCTAAACTGAACAGTTTATTTCTAGGATGGATCTGACCACTGATCCCACCCCACCAATCCTAAGAACAGGTCACAATGGAGAGATGACCGCATCTGTGCATCACTGCTCTGTTCATTCTCCATGGTGCTGATGAATACTGTACTCAGCTATCTCCGGCAGCAGTATAAACAATGAATAAAGTGACTGCATCTCAATTCCACTGGGCAATTCTAGATCCCTCTCTTCAAGATTGGTAGCGGTCCAAGCACATGGCGTCCTACCATCAACCATGGCCTCCCAATGCACACGTTATCGTCTATGCTTTGGAAATATGAGAAAGTTAGTTTGCGATAAACTTAGAACAGCTTCCAAATCTGTGTTTTTCAGTGCAGGTACTACTTTAAACACAATCATCCTGGTAACGGTGCTTTCACACTGCGTTTTGGCACCCGATCGTTGGTCACGTCGGGCTTATGTCAAAAACACCAGCAAAATAGGATCTGAGCGTACGTGACGACGGGACCATAGACTATAATGGTGTTTACAGAGTGAACGTGTGCTCTTTCGTGCATCATTTTCAGGCGTGCATGATTCTGTAGGTGAAGAATCAGATGTAGTAACTGTGTCTAGGTGCCCGCATCTAGTAGGCATATGCGCTCGGAAATGATGCACGACAGGGTGCCAGTTCACTCTGTCGGGACAATTATAGTTCATGGCCTCGTTTGTGCAGATGCCCGAATCCCGTTTTGCGGGCGAGGGTGGGTTTGTACATAAGCCCGATGGGACCAACAAACAGGTGGCAAAATTTCTTGTGAAAGCACCTTAAGTGCCAAACACATATCCCCCTTGCTGATGTTTGATTCAAGGTCACATTTGCCGGGGCACAGGACATCTCTCTCTCTCTCTCTCGATTTTAGACAGTCAAAACTAAGATTTTTATCGTATCAATAATTCTGCTCTCACTCATAATATGGTGTCATCAGCAAATACAAAATAATGGCTGACATTCAGCGCTGCATGTAAAGAGCTCATTTTAAGATCCATCCCATCTCTCTAATGTATAATCTGCCAAACTCTACACATCGCTTTGCAACACAAGAAATAAAAAGCGGAGCATCACAACAGCTGCCCAGGACGGCTCCTGTCCAGGTGTACAATAAAGTGCCTACTGCCTGTAAGATCCTAAAGCTGCTTACTAATCAAGAACAAACATTTTCGCTGTGCTAGGCTAGCTGGAGCAGTAATAAACTATTGCCCTTTCCCCATTTATTTTGTCTTCAAAACAATTATTTTTGGAACTGTATTATATATGAATCTTCTGAAGAGCGTTTTCTTGACATCTGTTTGTTGTCGGGTTATTTGTTTGTGACTTTCTGAACTGCAACACTTTGCTCTACAGTTTGCCTGATCTTAATTATAAATGTCCTTTTGTCCTTTTAAAGGGATGTTTAAAGGGAACCTGTCACCAGACAAAACACTATTAACCTGCAGATATGTGGTTAATCTGCAGGTTAATAGCGTTAACTTGCCCGGCGCTCTGCACTTAGCCAAACGCTGTGGGGAGAAATGAACTTTATTCTCCCCGGCACCGTCCCGGTTTTAGTCATAGGGGTGGCATCGTCGCTGTGTTAGTCACTACACTGAGAATACAGAGCGGTGGCTGTAACCGCACCCCGGCCTTGAGTCACATCCGGCCCCAATGAAGAGTCACTCAAGCTGGAACGTTGCGGGGAATGAGTGAGAAAATAAAGTTCATGAGCGCCGGGCAGATTAATAATGTTATTAATCTTCAGATTAACCCCATATCAGCAGGTTAATAGTTTTATCAAACTTAATGGCATTACATGATTTGACACTTGTAGCACACTACTGACCACTCTCTTGATAGCTTCTTTTGAATGTAACATGCTACAAAAGCGCATAAAGGAAAATCTTGTCAGAATTGATGCTATCATTTACTCTGGGATTTCTTATGATATACTAAATTGGTTTTAGAGTCAGAGCAGAAAAAAGCTATTTGATTATTTGTTTTGTGCTAAAAATTACTGTCTTTTTGGAAGTGCATTAGAGCAGCAGGGTGATTGCTGCTGAAGGAGAAAAAAAAAAAAATCTCTCTTTAAATCTTCTGCTTCAGCGAGTGTGAGCGAGCTGAGTGTGACCGGTGCGCAAGTGTGAACGCTGGTAAGTGTGACTTGAGATTCAGTGACTTTGGAATAAGGGAGTTTCCAAGGGAGGATTTACTGAATTGCTGTTACTGTATATTTTATTAATACTTTTTATTTATTTTTACTTATCTTTGCTGTCTGGTGAAATCCCCATTAGATATGTGCTCCACTATTGCCAATGCCATCCAGTGTACATCTTGCCACATGTATACAGTCCTTGAACAGCCGGTCGAGGGTGCATACTGCTGTGTGAGATGTGAGCACGTTGTGCATTTGGAAGCCCAAATCTTGGATCTAAATGTGCAGCTGGCAACACTGAGATCCATAGACAATATGGAAAGGAGTCTTCTGCTCACTGAGCAGACGCTCAATGGGATAGATGAGGGGGGGGATGCTAGGGTGGAGCTGCAGGACACTGAAGTAGGAAGCTGGGTGACAGTTAGAAAGCGGGGTAGAGGGAAGAGCGCCAGGGAGGCTAGTCCTGATCTGGCACACCCCAATAAGTTTGCAAAGTTGGCAGATGAGGGGGTTGTCAGTACAGGGGTAGCACTGCTGCAGCCAGGCATGTCCTCTGAAAGCCGGGGGAGTGTCTGCTCCAGTAAGGGGGGAATTAGGAGAGCAGGGCAGGCCAGACAGGTGCTGGTAGTGGGGGACTCAATTATTAGGGGAACAGATAGGGCAATCTGTCACAAAGACAGGGATCGTCGAACAGTGTGCTGCCTACCTGGCGCTCGAGTCCGACACATCGCTGATCGGGTTGACAGATTACTGGGAGGGGCTGGTGAGGACCCAGCGGTCATGGTGCACATTGGCACAAATGACAAAGTTAGAGGCAGGTGGAAGGTCCTTAAAGATGATTTCAGGGAATTAGGCTGCAAGCTTAAAGCAAGGACCTCCAACGTGGTATTTTCTGAAATACTGCCGGTACCACATGCCACACCAGAGAGGCAACGGGAGATTAGGGAGGTTAATAAGTGGCTCAAGAATTGGTGTAGGAAGGAGGGGTTTGGGTTCCTGGAGAACTGGGCCGACTTCTCAGTTGGCTACAGGTTCTATGCTAGGGATGGGCTGCACCTCAATGGGGAGGGTGCAGCTGTGCTGGGGGAGAAAATGGCTAGAAGGTTGGAGGAGTCTTTAAACTAGGGACTGGGGGGGAGGGTGTTCATTTTATAGGAGGGGAAGGCAGTACAGATAGAGACCTGGGCACAAATAATGAAATTGGGGGTGGGGGTGGCATGGGGGGTGGGGTTAGAACAGTTAATAATTTAAGAAAGAATAGAGGTTCAGAGAGATACATAAAGTGCATGTATACTAATGCTAGAAGCCTCACCAACAAAATGGCGGAATTAGAATTAATTTTGCTGGAACATAATTATGACATGGTGGGGATATCTGAGACTTGGCTGGATGAGAGCCACGACTGGCGGTTAATTTACAGGGCTATAGTCTGTTTAGAAATGACCGTAAAAATAAGCGAGGTGGGGGTGTGTGTTTATATGTAAGATCATCCTTAAAATCCATCCTGCGTGATATCTGTGAATCTAATGAAGATGTAGAGTCTCTGTGGGTGGAGATTAGGGGAGGGGGGAAAAATAATAAATTATTGATAGGGGTTTGTTATAAGTCTCCTAAAATAATGGAAGCAACAGAGAATATCCTCGTAAAGCAAATAGATTTAGCAGCAACTCAAGGAGAAGTCATTATTATGGGGGACTTCAACTACCCTGAAATACATTGGGGAACAGAAACCTGCAGTTCCAGCAAAGGTAATAAGTTTTTGGCAACTATGAGAGACAATTACCTTTCACAACTAGTTCAGGACCCAACAAGTTGGGGGGCACTGCTAGACCTAATATTATCCAACAGGCCAGACCGCATATCAAATATAAGGGTTGGGGGTCACTTGGGTAATAGTGATCACAAAATAATAAGCTTTCATGTATCCTTTAATAAGATGTGTAGTCGAGGGTTACAAGGACACTAAACTTCAGGAAGGCAAATTTCCAACGGATGAGAGATGATCTTGGTGCAATAAACTGGGACGATATCCTGAGACATAAAAATACACAAAGAAAATGGGAGACGTTTATTAGTATCCTGAATAGGACCTGTGCACAGTATATACCCTATGGGAATAAACATGCTAGAATTAGGAGGAAACCACTATGGCTAAATAGAGCTGTAAGGGGCGCAATAAGGGACAAAAAGAAAGCGTTTAGGGAATTAAAGCAAGTAGGTAGTGAAGAGGCATTAAAAAATACAGAAGACTGAATAAATTCTGTAAAAAGCAAATCAAGACAGCAAAGATTGAGGCAGAGAGACTCATTGCCAGAGAAAGTAAAAATAATCCCAAAATATTCTTTAACTACATAAATAGCAAGAAACTAAAAAATGATAGTGTTGGTCCCCTTAAAAATAGTCTGGGTGAAATGGTGGATGAGGATGAGGAAAAAGCCAATATGCTAAATGACTTTTTTTCAACTGTATTTACACAAGAAAATCCCATGACAGATAACATGATCAGAGATAAAAAAATTTCTCCATTAAATGTCACATGCTTAACCCAGCAGGAAGTACGGCGGCGTCTAAAAATCACTAAAGTTGACAAATCCCCGGGTCCGGATGGGATACACCCCCGAGTACTGCAGGAATTAAGTACAGTTATAGATAGACCATTATTTTTAATCTTTAAAGATTCCATAATAACTGGGTCTGTACCACAGGACTGGCGTATAGCAAATGTGGTGCCAATATTCAAAAAGGGGGCAAAAACTGAACCTGGAAATTATAGGCCAGTGAGCTTAACATCTACTGTGGGTAAAATCCTGGAGGGTTTTTTAAGGGATACTATATTGGAGTATCTGAAGCTGAATAACCTCATGACACAGTATCAGCATGGGTTTACGAGGGACCGTTCTTGTCAGACTAATCTGATAAGCTTTTATGAAGGGGTAAGTTCAGGACTGGACCAAGGGAATGCAGTGGACGTGGTGTTCATGGACTTCTCAAAAGCTTTTGATACAGTGCCACACAAAAGGTTGATACATAAAATGAGAACAATGGGGATAGGGGAAAATATGTGTAAGTGGGTTAAGAACTGGCTCATGGATAGGAAACAAAGGGTGGTTATTAATGGAGCACACTCGGACTGGGTCACGGTTAGCAGTGGGGTACCACAGGGGTCAGTATTGGGGCCGCTTCTCTTTAACATATTTATTAATGACCTTGTAGGGGGCATACAGAGTAGTATTTCAATATTTGCAGATGACACTAAACTCTGCAGGGTAATAAATACAGAGGAGGATAATTTTATATTACAGGAGGATTTATGTAAACTAGAAGCTTGGGCTGATAAATGGCAAATGAGCTTTAATGGGGATAAATGTAAGGTCATGCACTTGGATAGAACAAATAAGATGTATAATTATGTGCTTAATTGTAAAACACTGGGCAAAACTGTCACTGAAAAAGACCTGGGTGTATGGGTGGACGACAAACTCACATTTAGTGGCCAATGTCAGGCAGCTGCTGCCAAGGCAAATAAAATAATGGGATGCATTAGACGAGGCATAGATGCTCATGAGGAGAACATAATTTTACCTCTATACAAGTCACTGGTGCGACCACACTTAGAATACTGTGTGCAGTTCTGGTCTCCGGTGTATAAGAAAGACATAGCTGAACTGGAGCGGGTGCAGAGAAGAGCGACCAAGGTTATTAGAGAACTGGGGGGTCTGCAATACCAGGACAGGTTATTACACTTGGGGTTATTTAGTTTGGAAAAACGAAGGCTTAGGGGTGATCTTATTACAATGTACAAATATATGAGGGACAGTGCAAAGACCTTTCTAATGATCTTTTTACTCTTAGACCTGTGACGGGGACGAGGGGGCATCCTCTACGTCTGGAGGAAAGAAGGTTTAGCCATAATCACAGATGCAGATTCTTTACTGTAAGAGCAGTGAGACTATGGAACTCTCTGCCGTCTAATGTTGTAATGAGTGATTCCTTACTAAAATTTAAGAAGGGACTGGATGAAAAGTATAATATTACAGGCTATATTCACTAGTTTCCTAGATACAGCGTTGATCCAGGGAGCTAGTCTGATTGCCGTATGTGGAGTCGGGAAGGAATTTTTTTCCCCAATGTGAAGCTTACTGTTTGCCACTTGGTTTTTTTTTGCCTTCCTCTGGATCAACATGTTAGGGCAGGTTAGGATAGGATATGGGTTGAACTAGATGGACTTAAAGTCTTTCTTCAACCTTAATAACTATGTTACTAAGTATGTGGTGCGTAGTCTGTAAATCTGCACCAAATCCTAGACATATGAACATATACCCTAAGTTTTCTGATGCGCCTGCCAATCCTTCAACTTCCTAGTACCATATGAAACTTCAATATCCTTTGACTTGGTAAAAAGTCTTGTTATTAACTTATTTCCTTCCTTGGGAGTGTTTCTCCGACTCACAAACTAATGCTTCCTACTAACTCTTTTCTACAGTTAGACGGACTTCACTATTCCTCAGGCTGCAGCCCACCAGCGTGCATCTAGGCTTAAACCTCTGCCCGATCTCACAGAATGTCTCACGGTTTCTCATGCATTCACTGTACACACACTCAAAGGCAGTAAAAACCCAAGCATTTATGTGCACAACTCGAAGATACCTCTTACAGACATTGCAATGTGGAGCTTCTTGTGCCACAACATGAGATTTAAGGTGCCGGCAATGGAACGTTTGTGCACACTTGTAAAGCATGTGATTGGATGCAACACGCAGAGGGACACAAAGGGGGAACAGCCAATGAGCTATTTATGTCCTCTGATATGGCGAGAAATTGCAGTAGTTATGAAACAGGATAATCACAAGTAAATTATACAATACAGAACATATAATGAGTCTTAAAATGTACTTTAAATGTTAAGGAAGCTTCTTGAAGATTCTGCTTATGTCCCTCTAACAGGGGTAAAATAACCGTTTCTGTGAGAACTACTGTGCAGACTCCTCCCAGATCTATGATCCTAACAGGAGTCTCTGGTTCTTCCTGCTAGGCCGCATATCCTTCTGACAAAGTCTACTGAAGCATGTTGGGGCTCCTTCACACTTCAACTGACCTCCACCCTATCCACTGTCCCAACCTAGGCCAACTCTGTGCCATATGTCAGTGCTGGGAACAGCTGCCCGGCTCACTCGTGTTTCCCGTTCAGCGCCGCTGGCATCTTCTTCTGGGAGGAGTCTCCTCACGGATCTTCGGTGCTTGACCGACGTCGGTTGTCTCCTAGGTCTGAGGGAAAGTGGGCTGGGCTCTGGCTCTGGGTCTTGACTAGCGCAGGTCTGGAATTCAGACCCTGACTGGCGTAGTCGGGACTCTGGATCTTAATTGGCATTGGTCGAGTCCTCAGGTCTTGATTGGCTTAGTCTGAACTCTGGCTCTGACCTGGTGCCGTTGGGGTCCTGTTAGTAACCGGACAGCAGCCCACTGGAACACTCTCTTCTTACTGAAGCCTGTCATTCTGTTTGCAATGTCTTCTCCTGTGCTTGTCTGTACTGCTCTCCGCTTTGGTCCCATCTGAACGGTAGATGGCAGTCTTTTTGCAACAACAAAACGCAGCACCGTGTTTTTTCAACAGTATTGTTACCTCTTACAAACTGACTGTTAGGTCTCATGTGATAAATGGCAGCATGCACTACTTTATGGGCAACATGGTGGCTCAGTAATTAGCACAGTTAACAAGAACAGAGTGTTTTGTATGTTCTCCCTGTGTTTGCATGGGTTTCCTATGGGTTCTCCTTTTTCCTCCCACATTCCAAAGATGTACTGATAGGAAATGTAGGTTGTGAGCCCCAATGAGGACAACAATGATGTCTGTAAAGTGCTGAGGAGTATGATGGTGCTTTATAAGCGAGTATAATATTATTTTGATTTTTTTTTTGGCTGAGACTCGCCCATTATACTTAATAGGTGCATTAAAAAAACTGGTTCCATACTGATACCATCTACCTTTTATGGCTCCAGTGCAGTTATTTACATAGAATACTGTATATTGTCTTTTACTGTCTATTAAGTTTTTAATTTAAAGACTAGATGCCATACGGATGTAAAGAGCGAGCATACTGATGCAGTATGGATGAAAAATAGGTAGTTTTTTGTCTGGATGAAAATGGAAATCTTCACATATGCTCATCTGAACTCGGTGGCACAAACAGGGTCTCTTATGTTTTTGCTTCCTCTTATTACCTTTTTAGCCTCTATTCATGGTATGACCTGTGAATATAAGGTTAATAGGGTTGTCCGGCTCCTCTCACTTCTGGATAGGAAGGTGAGAGGAGCTGCTGACATTGCATCGACAGATACCTGCCAGGTTACTTGCCTGAATGAATAGGACAGGTGTATGATATATTATGTGAAATGGCTTTCCAATTCTGTACTTATCAGAGACTGGCAACGTCCTTTACTCTCTATGACCTCTCCACTCTGTATTCTTTATCTTCTGGACAATTCCCAATATTATCCTGACAAATTTCCCTCCCACCTTGCACCTTTTCAGAAATGTTTTGGATCCCGATCTTTAGTTGTGAAAATGTTGATGACCATTGCATACTCATTTATTCATTTTCCTTTTCTTTCTTTAAAACATGGCCAAGGTGTAATTCGCAGTTAGGGAAAAGCAAGGGAAGCTGGTGAAACAGGGTTGAATCTACGTGTTGGAAGCCTTGGTTATCAAACTCATTAATCTACATGTCAAGAGGCTAGGAATGAATAATTGTGGGTAGGATTTATCTGCCAACGTGATGGGTACTCCTCAGCTTTCTCTCCAAAGCGTTTTCATTGCACTGAGGAGCATGATTATACTCATTGTCTCTCCGTGTTCCTGATCTGCTGGGGAGCTCGACAATTCCAGGTCTCAGCAGCTCCGAGGACATTTGCTGTGAGACATGACATTGCTTATCATTTTTTTGCATACACTTTTGTTTCTTCCTGGTATGGGAATATGATCGTTCCTCCCAACCCATTTTTCACACAAAGAACAACAAAAGAATCCTAGATTGTGTTGTGTCGTGGAATTATACAGAAAATTATCAATCTGTAAAACTAGAAAAGGAGGCCATCGTATTATTTTTTAACCATATATGTAATAGTTGTGAAGCTGAATATAATTATATATAGTTCATATAATCTATGATATTTAATACTGATTCTGTTGGATATAGGCCTCAGTAGCTGCAGTAGTAAACCCTGACCCTATTTATCTAGGTTGTCTATGTTCTGAAACTTTGACCATTGGTTGAAAATCAGAAGATAAGGCCCAAGATCCAAGAATTTACAAAGCACTGACCCTTAGGTTGCATTCACATAACTGTGTGACACATCGAAATGCTGCCCGATTTATTTCTCCGACGGCACCCGGCCCATAAAATAGAATGGATGTATTCAGACATCTGATGAAATCAGGGGTTTGAGAGTGAGATCCGTGTGACTCGGAGCAGGTCCTGTCTTCCATGTAAGTCTATGGTGATCCACAACATGGATGCAAATTGAAAGCCTTTTGATTTGTTTCCATTTTGCATCTGTATCTCATGGATCTGCTGCTTTGTGATAAATACAGATAAAACATCACCTTCTAGGGGTCTTTCATTGACTTGGAATGAAATCAAGACTTCAGTGGAAAAGAAAAAAAAATAGAAAAAAAAATTGGAAGCAACTAGGATGATATCTGAAAGAAAGTAATTTTTTTTTCTGATAGTATTAGCAGACGCTCACACGAAAGTGTGAAGGCAGCTTAAGTGTGCAGTCAGATGGTCATTTAAGTTGGACCACAGTGCTTGGACTGGCCGGTGCCTCTCCAGACCAGAGTGTGACGTTTGCATAGAAATATATGAAGCTATCTTGCTTGGGAAGAGAGAGCCACTGGCCAGTCCATGCATTGTGGTTCAATCACTATCCAATTTATACGTCCAGATCACTGTAGCCCTAGGGTGATTTTAGACCAGCGGACATGCAGCTGTTAAATGACCAGTGATTGGCTATGTATTTGCTATCGGAGGTCATTTATTAGCCCATTTTGACTGCCCGACCACACTTGCACCACACAGAATGATAGTTAATACAATCATCCTGTGTGCATAGAATATCCTTACCCTCGGCAGAAAATGTTCTGTCTACACAAGATGATGTGCTGCTGAGAACGATTATGTTAAATCCTCTCACCCAACACTAGTTCATCGGGTGATTTGCAGCCTGTTCCAATTGGCAGATTAAGTGTAAATGAACATTTGAGCTAGCCAAATATATTTGTTCAACTTGTCCTTTGTCTGTAACTTGCTGTCAAGTTGCTATTAGGCTATAAAAATAAATGCCAAATAGCAGACAGGTCACGTGCAAAACTCAAGTCTCACATGGCATACATTAAATTCCAATTGATGGTCGTTAAATGCCATGCCACAATGCGGCACCACGATCTTCATGTTGCAAGTATGTCTCGCCTTGTAGCCCCAGCCTCAAAAATGTTGTAACAAGCATTCATTAAGGAGTTAACCTTTTTGGCACTTGAATTTGGGTGCCTACCACGTAGTTGGAAGAAGTTGATTATATAATGGAGTCCATTGAATAGTTTCGGTGTGGTAGGGCAATCCCTCTTGGTGCCAAAGATTTGTGTTGCGGGTTTACCGTGGCAGAGAAGAGCCAGAAGACCGCAGCATCCGATTTTTCCTACTCCTGCACTGATTAAAAGCACTTCACCTTCTTATTAAACGGTGCAGGTTTCTTTTAGAAATACAGGGGTTAATCTGCTCAGTTGAGAGCTCTTGGAAACTTTCCTGCATTAAGGCTCTCAGCTGTTCACTGTTAGCCACTCCCAACTCCTATATATTCTGGACCTTGGCAAGCACTCATTGTCAGAGCTAGCTTATGCTGCATTGTTTAGGAGATGGTGGTTTGTTGCTGCTTGGTGGATTTATCAAAGACTGTTGCGAGGCTTTGGTTGTGTGCTAATCCCCTTCTCCTACTTTGGTTTTTCTCCATTCTCCACTCCCCGGTGTTTATCTCTGTTGTTTATGTGTGAGTATATTTCTATGATTGGTATTTTTCGTCATCCCTGTTTGTATTACCTTGTTAGTTTGATTGATGTATTATGGTACACTATTACTCCCCTCTGACCTGGGTGGGGGAAGAATACAGACTGAGGGCAGATTCAGGAGCTAAGGGAAGGTACGTGGCCCCAGCATCGTCACCATCAGAAGTAATCCGGGAACAGGTCAAGCTAGGACGCCCCTAGCGGTAGGGACAGTGAAAGAGCCCCTGGTCCCAGAATACCCAACAACAGAGTCATGACACTATATGTTTCACAATTCATCTCACCACCCATGAAGATCAGTGGCATTACTGTTTGATAGCCAATCTTTCATGTGTTCTCTCTCTGTGGCTCCCATTACCTGTCAGTGCTTATTATTCTTATTTATTTTGCATACTCCCTATTGCAACCCTTAATAGGATCCTATGTGTCTGCTTACTTCACTTTCCGCTTTTACCCACCCGACACACCCCTGTCACTAGCCCTTGTCATCTGCTGCTATTGCTTAGTTCTTGTAAATTACACGAGTATTATGTGAAAGCTTCAGTTTTCCCAGTGCTTGTCAATCTGTGAGTGATAAACCAGTATCAATCAGTTCATATTGGTGTCGAATTAAAGGAATTTTAGCTCCATTCTGAATGCAATAATATTACCAAAATTACTAAATAAAAATGCAGTTGATCGACAGTTTCAAACGAACAACATGTTAAATCAATGTCAGTGCATGTATCTGCTGCCTCTGTCAGGGAGGAAGGGGTTAAATGCATGCTCAGAACTGCTTGTGGTATGTGATCAATACATTTACCTTCCTGCGACTTCTCACTGAAAGAAAGTGATTATTAGCTTCTTGTCCCTTAATTAGTGCACCGAAGCTCGCTAGTATTTGTATGAGATGCTTCCCCCGTATTCGCACTTGTTATGAAATGAGATAAGAAATACAGGAGTCATTCTACCAGGAATTCAATTTTACAAGACATTGGTTTATTAATGTTGCCATGTTGGAAAAACAAAAAAAAAAGTTTTTTATCCAATAATAGGGGTAGTTTATTATGACTGTTTAATCAAAGGCAAAACCAATGTATGGTCTTGTTCTGGGTTGTGTTCAGATTTATTTGGGCCCCTGGGTGACCAATTTATAGTGGTCCCTCTGTAATTCAAAGCATCCAGTAAAAGCTTCACATGGCCTTCATATAAAGTGTCGCCAAGCATCCAGCTTAAAGGGATAGTCCAATATTGGGCAACCACTTCATTGTCGCTCCAGTCTCCATCATAAAATAAAAAAATAGCTTCATATTTTGTATGTAACCCCTTCTCATGTACAGCACCATGGAATTAATGGCGCTATATAAATAAATAATAATAATAATAATATTTACCTTCTAGCGATGTTGGCATTGCAATTCCCAGCAGTCACTTGATATTGTCTGCATAGGTCACGTCTCATTGACAATCAGCCGACATTTCTAGAATGGTGCCACTCCAGGAAGTGAGTATTTTTATTTTATGATGAGCCATGAAGTGATTAAGAAATAGTTGTCCAGCAGTGGACATGCCCTTTAAGTCTTGTACAGCATCCAGATCAGATAAAGTTTTGTGCAGAATCCAGCTGAGGCTCTGATAACATGTCAAGTAGTTAATTCCATTTTTGGATTCGTTTGAATGGACGCCAACTCTATTAACCTCGCTCTCTATATGCCTAACCAGGCCTCAGGAACTGGGGAAAAAAATATCATTCAGCTTTTAAAAAAAACAAAACAAAACAGGAAAGTTACTTGGTTAAGGGTACACAGCCACACCCCCAATGCACAAACATATTGGAAAGGCCAGCACTCCTATAGTGTTAAACGAATGTGCATGAATGCTACGACCAATAGACAGACATATAGTATTGTGACAAAGTCACTGGCAAAGTACTAGAGGGGAGGTATATTTCACTGAGGCTATTAACTTCAGTGATTTGAAACAAAGAAGTTTTGCTCCAGCATACTAAGTGTTGAAAGGGGTTAAGGAACCATTTTAAAAGGGCTGGGTTCTTGAGAATAATCATAGAGCGGGTGGGAGGTCGCTCTCCATATCTCTACCCCAGGGTGTGGTCTGGGATTTAAATAGCCAGCTTTTTGAGTCTTTAGGTGTTCTGCAGGCCTGGAGAGTGGAACTCCAGTGCTATGCTAAGGGAACTCTAGTGCTAAGGGAAGCTGAACCATTGGAGGTATTCGTAATCCTGAGCAGACGGATTACCTCAGCTGAACAGACTGTATACCATTTGTTTTGTTTTCCTGTTTTGCCAGAAGGGACGTGTTTATTTTTACTTCGCACTGGTTTATATCGCTTGTTTATAATAAACCAGTGGTAGTCTTAAAGAGAATGTGTTTCTTGTGTCAACCTCCATGTGTAGCTGAGTGAGCCGGTCTACCTCAGTATATAAAAACACTGTGCAACAGCAGAATGCTGTATATAGTATGTGTCACTGGGTTATCGCAACAGTGTGGAGCCAGAAGACCGCAGCATCTGATTGCTCCTATTCCGCCGCTGAAAAGAAGCACTTCTTCATTTTAATGGTGTTTATTCCTTCTGGCAGAACAGGAGTTAATCAGCCATGTTGGAAATCTCTGTTCTCGCAGCTGAGCTTAGCCACTAATTTTCCCTTTATAATCTGTGCTCTGATGCTAATCCATGTCCGAGCTAGCATTTGTTGCATGGCTTAGGAGGAGAGGTGTTCATATGAGAAGGAGAGTTGGAGGAGTTATCTGTGACTGATGCTTTGTTTGTATGTATGGTAATTCCCTATCCTTCTCTTTTTTGGTTTCTTCCCCTACCTCCACGTCCCGCTGCATTCCTCTGTTATATATGAGTGAATATTTTTGTATGCCTGGAGTTTTCTGTTAACCCTTGTTTGTGTTGCTTTGTGGTGTACTATGGTGGGGAAGAGAAAAGGCAGAGGATTGACTCAGGAGATAAGGTAAGGGTGGAGGCCCCAGCATCTTCACCTTCACAAGTATCCCGAGGAGTAGGGCGAGCTAGGGCTCCCCTAGAATTAGGGACAGGGAAGGAGCCCCTGGTCACCCAACAGCTGTGTCGTGACATTAGCTCTGACCGTAACCATTTTCTGATCCATTATGGATCCTATTACTACTCTGACAGGGCAACTGCAGCAGCTCAGTCTGGAGGTGGCAGATTTAAGCACAATTGTGCTGCAGAACCCTAATACATTTGGTGTAGGAATCACGTCTCCCAGGCAAACCATAGTGGAGCCCAAGATCGCTTTGCCTGACAGGTTCTCTGGGGGGCGTGACAATTTTTTTTTTCAGGGAGGCCTGTAAACTGTACTTCAGGTTATGTCTGGTTTCCTCAGGTACAGAGGAGCAACGTGTGGGGGAAGAGAAAAGATGGAGGACTGACTCAGGAGATAAGGTAAGGGTGGAGGTCTCGGCATCTTCACCTTCACAAGTATCCCGAGGAGTAGGGCGAGCTAGGGTGCCCCCTAGTATTAGGAACAGGGAAGGAGCCCCTGGTCCCGGGTCACCCAACAGCTGTCGTGATAATGTGTTTATACATTGGCTAAAGTATATATGTAATCTGCAAATGCACATTGAGGGTTTAGGATATTTCTGCAGATAAATAGTGAAATACCGATTGGAGAGTGTGGAAGTAATACTGATGCTCAAATACGAGAAAAAAAAAAACTACATTCTGTATGTGCCAAAGCGTCCATTCTGAAAGCACAGACACATATAATGTATAAATTAGATCTACATGAAGATATTGCTTTACATATATCGCATTCCTAATATTTTTATTGGTGACAGCGCTGACGTGTCCCTAATATATACAATATAAATAGTATATGCCCAAGGACTTTAGTTATCTTTTGCTTTTTTTATAAATTCCTAAAGGGCAACCTTCCCTTAGTTTTTATTACTTTTACTGCTTACAGCATATGTTTACATGCCATAATACAAGCTGACACTCCTCTGATATCTCTATTAATGTTAGAGCTTGTTCACACATGCTCCATATGTTTGGATATGCAATGTTTGGATATGCAGTCATGAACCCCACAATGAAAAAAATACTTGAAATAAAAATGGGTTCGATAACCAATCCTCCTTCTGATTCATTACATCCATACGTGATGTCCAAAGAATCACATTAAAGAAAACATCTGAATAATGACATACAGTCTCTTCAACCATTCATGTGTAAAGGGAACATGAATAATTTTGGGAGTTTTATTATCTGGTTTGAGCTGCCCCTATTTTCTAGCCCAAAAAACATCTTAAAAGGATTGTACTTTTTGTTATTTTGAAGATGGGCTCTTAACATTAAACAACATGTATATACTCACCTACTAGACCCTGCTATTCCTTAGAGCTTCTGCTCGTGTCCCTCGCCAGTCTCTTTGCTTCCTCAATCTGATGTGTATGTCACAAGACCGCTGTGGTGCCCGTTTCCTCCGTCAGTCTCTTTGCTTCCTCGATCTGAAGGTTATGTCACAAGACCGCTGTGGTGCCCGTTTCCTCCGTCAGTCTCTTTGCTTCCTCGATCTGAAGGTTATGTCACAAGATTGCTATTGTCAGGAATCGAACCCAGTGTCTCTTGTCCACCAGCTCTACCATCTGAGCTATTCTGCTGGCTACAAAGTTCCTTGCTGAACCCGGATACCATTGACTGTTCTTCCTGATCGGCTTCACCCAGTGCTCTCTCGTTTGGCCTCTGATTGCCAATTACACGCCCTATATAAACCTGGCCCTGTGGGTGTGTCATTGCGAGATTATTGTGCTTCCAGCCTTTAGTCAAGCTCTTTCTCCTGCTGTTCCTGCTGCTACAAACACTGCTCTCCTGTGAACTGACCTCGGCCTGCCACCTGACTACGTTATCTGCCTGCTCCTCTGCTACCGAATTGCCTTTCCTGTGTACCGACCTCCGGCTGCCACCTGACTACGTTATCTGCCTGCTCCTCTGCTACAAACACTGCTCTCCTGTGAACTGACCTCGGCCTGCCACCTGACTACGTTATCTGCCTGCTCCTCTGCTACAAACACTGCTCTCCTGTGAACTGACCTCGGCTTGCCACCTGACTACGTTATCTGCCTGCTCCTCTGCTACCGAATTGCCTTTCCTGTGTACCGACCTCCGGCTGCCACCTGACTACGCTACCTGCCTCTGCTTTCCATAGTGTTTGCAGTAACATCGGCTCCAACCCAGACGGGATCCTGACAGAATAATCTCGCGCCAAAATGGAGTCCGCTGTGAACACCCTGAGGCGGCAAGTTACGGAGCTTCAAAGTTTTTGTACTGACTCTCAAGGAAAATATTCCAAGTTACAAACTGATTTCATGGTGATACAACAGGAAGTAATTGAGCTTCAAAAACAACTTCTGGACGTGCGCAATTCAGGGTCCGAATCAAACGCAGCGGCTGCCGCTGCCTGCAAGGTTCAGTGGGGATCGCCAGCAGTACCGAGGATTCCTCAATCAATGCCGCATATACTTCCAGATGCAACCTGCTCCCTTTACCAGTGAGAGGAAGAAAGTTTTTTTCATGATAAATCTCCTGACGGATGAAGCTCTTGCTTGGGCTTCACCTTATGTAGAAAAGGACTATGCCCTCCTTAATGACCTGGAAGCTTTCATCGCAGCTATGAATCAAGTTTTTGATGACCCAAACCGCTGTGCCACAGCAGAAACCAAATTACATAATTTGCGCCAAGGACGTCGCTCTGTTGCGGAATATACATCGGAGTTCCGTCGCTGGGTGGCCGACACCACCTGGAATCCAGCGGCCCAGAGAAGTCAATTCCGACGAGGGTTATCAGAACCAGTGAAAGACGAGCTTGCCAGGGTTGAGACCCTGACCAGTTGGAGGACTTTATTCAACTGTGTATCCGGATTGACCAGAGACTTACTGAAAGGAGAAAGGAGAGATTGCGAGCACTTGGGAATAGCCCTGGCTTCTCATTTTCAGCATCAGACCACCAAGAAAAGACGCAAGGCGTGTCTGAACCGATGCAGATCGACGTCATCCGAAGACCACTCTCTGCACAGGAGAAGGAGAGGCGACGTGCAGAACATCTCTGCCTCTATTGTGGGGACCCTGGACACTATGCCATCAACTGTCCTAACAAAAAGACTATAGCCTTTACCAACAACAGGTCTGCCAGCAATATGGACCTTTCTCAGCAGTCGGATTCCATCTTGCAGACTATCTCATCAGTAACGCCAGAAATAGACAAAATACATACTACATCATCTCATTTTGTAATCCCCATTCAGGTTGTAATGGGCACCCAAAAAATACAATGCTCTGCCCTTTGGATTCGGGAGCAGGAGGAAATTTTATGGACTTAAAATTTACACGTGATAATAATATTTCCAGTAGGACCAAATCCACACCAATTGAAATGGAAACTGTGGATGGATCACCTTTGTCTTCTGGACCTGTCACGCATGAGATAATCGAACTGGAGATTTGTATCGACCCGGATCATCATGAAGCTGTCAGTTTCCACCTTATTTCATCTCCGAAATTTCCGGTTTTTCTAGGGATCCCCTGGTTTTCAGTCCATAACCCTTCTATCAACTGGGCATCAAGGACCATCACCTTTCCATCTGACTACTGTAAGAATAATTGTCATAAGGAACCCCCTGTTCTCCAACAAGTCCAAATCTCTGAGATTTTGCATGAGAAGGAAGAGAAACTACCACCTCAATATCAGCAGTTCTCTGATGTCTGCAGTAAGAAGAAAGCAGATCAATTACCTCCTCACCGTCCTTACGACTGTCCCAATGAATTGCTGCCAGGAGCAACCATTCCATTTGGACGGATATACAATCTTTCCGAACCTGAATTGAAGGTATTAAGAAAGTTCCTGGATGAAAATTTAGAGAAAGGCTTTATTCGACCTTCCACATCTCCAGCTGGGCACCACTGTTCTTTGTTGAAAAGAAAGACTCCACTCTGCGGCCATGTATTGACTACAGAGAGATGAATAATATCACTGTCAAGAATCGCTACCCGCTACCCTTGATTCCTGAACTATTTGAGAGACTCCGTTCTGCGAAAATCTTTACGAAGCTGGATCTTAGAGGGGCTTACAACCTCATACGGATTCGCCCAGGAGATGAGTGGAAGACCGCCTTCAGAACGAGATATGGACATTTTGAATCTCTGGTTATGACCTTTGGCCTTAGCAATGCCCCAGCCACCTTTCAACATTTTATTAATGATGTATTTCGAGATTTCTTGGACCAATTCGTTGTGGCTTATCTCGATGACATTCTTATATTTTCAGACACCTTGGAAGAGCATCGCAGGCACGTCCAGTTAGTCTTGGAACGACTACAGGAGAACCAGCTTTACATTAAACTTGAAAAATGTGAGTTTGAACAAACTAGTATCCAATTTCTGGGATATATCATCTCCCCAGAAGGTCTGAGCATGGATCCCGGCAAAATCAATGCTGTAGTGGACTGGCCTGTTCCAAGAAATTTAAAAGACGTCCAGCGTTTCATAGGATTTGCAAATTTTTACCGAAAATTTATAAAGAACTTTTCACGGATCATACTACCAATTACTACACTAACAAAAAAGACCAAAGCATTTTTTTGGTCTCCGGAGGCACAGGAGGCTTTTGACAAGTTGAAAACTCTTTTTACATCTGCTCAATTGTTAGTACACCCAAATCCTGAATTGCCATTTACTGTCGAAGTGGATGCCTCGGACTCTGCAGTGGGAGCCATTCTGTCTCAGCGAGTTGGGGACAAGATGCAACTTCACCCATGTGCGTTTCTTTCCCACACCATGTCATCTGCAGAAAAGAACTACAACATCGGTAATAAAGAACTGTTAGCCATTAAAGTTGCCTTCTCCGAGTGGAGACATCTTCTGGAAGGTGCCAATCACCCTGTGACTGTCCTCACGGACCACAAGAATCTTGAATTCCTCCGTACAGCAAAAAGATTGTCTGCAAGACAAGCACGATGGGCCTTATTTTTCTCAAGATTCAATTTTATAATCTCTTACCGGCCTGGTTCAAGAATTGGCAAGGCTGACGCTCTGTCCAGGATGTGTTCGGAACCTCAGGAGAGGTCTAGTAATGACGATACAATTCTAGGCCCTAAAAATTTTTTGGGAATATTGCACTCTAGAGGACTATGTAATAGAATTAAAGATGGATATCAAGAGGACTCTTTCCTTAACCATCCTTCGGAAGACGTCGATCTTTCATTCAAAGAGGGGTTTTGGATGCAGAAACACAAAATATATGTACCTGAATCTTCTCGCCTTGAAGTCCTCAAAAGTGTCCATGATTCTAAACTGGCAGGACATCCTGGGGTTGCAAAAACACAAGACTTACTACCTCGTTTCTTTTGGTGGCCTAATTGTAGGAAGGACGTGAGGAAATATGTTTCAACCTGTTTAACATGCGCACGAAACAAGACCCCACGATCGTCTCCTCTAGGACTCTTGCAACCACTCCCAGGTACATCCAGGCCTTGGGGATCTATTTCCATGGATTTTATTGTGGAACTACCCCCTTCCAAACAGATGACCGTCATCCTTGTCATAGTGGACCGACTCACAAAAATGGCCCACTTTATTCCAACTGAAGGAATTCCTACTGCTGAAAAAACTGCAGAACTGATGATCAAAGAGGTATTCAGGTTACATGGAATTCCTGACAACATGGTGTCTGACAGAGGCGTTCAATTTACGTCAAAATTTTGGAAGAGTTTCTGTACAGCCTTGGGAGTCACGGTGAATCTTTCTACCACTTTCCATCCTCAGTCCAATGGCCAGACGGAGAGAACGAACCAGACTTTGGAGCAATACCTCCGTTGCTTCATTTCTTATCTTCAGGATGACTGGGTGGACTATTTACCAACAGCAGAGTTTGCCTACAACAACTCCATACATAGCGCTACATCTCAAACCCCATTTTTTGCTAATTATGGAGTACATCCAGTATTTATTCCTAATCTGCCAGTGAACACTCCCATTCCTGCTGTAATGACAGGCTTGCAAAATTACAGGAATCCCAGAAGGAATTATCAGAGATATTACTCAAGACCCAGGAAGAATATAAGGAAGCAGCAGATAAACATCGGAGAGTGCCCCCTGCTCTTCAGGTTGGAGACAAAGTTTGGCTGTCCACTAAAAACCTTAAGATACAGGTGCCATCCTCCAAATTGGGTCAGAAATTCATTGGACCTTTTCAAATTTCTGCAAAAATTAACCAGGTTGCTTTTCGTTTAAAACTTCCCAACAATCTGAGGATTCATCCAGTGTTTCACATATCCTTGCTCAAACCCTTCTGTGAAAAACCGTTTCCAGGAAGAATTCAGCCACCTCCTCCACCAGAAAGGATCCGTGGTGAAGAAGAATACATTGTGAATAAGATTCTGGACTCCCGAAAATTCAGAGGTAAACTGCAGTATCTGGTGCAGTGGGAAGGTTACGGACCAGAGGAAAATTCATGGGAACCAAAGGACAACGTCCATTGTTATGTTTCGGTAGCTGAGGAGTGCAGGTAAAAAAGGCAATACACCAGAGCAGTTGGAATCTATGGGATTGCAGTACCCTGACTAACTACCACAACTAGAGGCAGCCGTGGAGCGTTCCTACGTTGGTCCTAGACGCCTCGTCACAGCTTGAGAAACTAACTACACCTAAAGATAGAAATAGGAAAGCTATCTGCCCCGGAGCAGAACCCCAAAGATAATAGAAAGCCCCCAAACATGTAATGGCGGTTAGACAAGAGGAAATACTGACACAGAAAGAAAATAGAATGAGCAAACGCTGGGGCCCAAACTATCTAAATAGAAAAGGACAGGAAGGGTACTTACTGCAATCCCAGAAAACCCTGAAAAACACCAACTCTACTAATTTCAAAATCACCTGAGATCACACGACCTCTACCACCTAAATTAGCTCTCTGGTGTAACAAAATCAAAACAGCAGCCACTGAAAAAACTGGAAAAAGCAAAAGAACAAAACTCAGTGGCTGAACTAAACTGAGAAGGCAGAAGCCCCCGGAGGGGACCCAGAAGGCCCCAAAGAAGTGCAGGACAAAATGCAAAAATATAGCAAACACAAAAGAAGAAAAATTCTTATCTGGTAGCAGGAGATGCAGACACGACACAGCAGGCTACAAGGGAAACTGGAATGAAGGATTCAGACCAGAACAATTGATCACCGGCAACCCTGATGGGAAAATGACTCCCTTATATAGACCAGTCAGTAACACCTGATTCCCAGTCCTCACAATCTTCACTAGTACCGCTTGTAACCACCAGAGGGAGCCTCTGCTCAGAACTCATCTCAAACCCATTCACAACAGTACCCCATCCTTGAGGAGGGGTCACCGAACCCTCATTTGAGCAACCAGGTCGGTCAGGATGAGTTCTATGATACGCACGGATAAGTCTCCTAGCATGGATGTCCGAAGCAAACACCCAAGAATTGTCTTCCTGACCATAACCTCTCCATTTAACCAAATATTGGAGTCTTCGTCTAGAAAAACGAGAATCCAATATTTTCTCAACCACATACTCCAGATTGCCCTCAACCAAAACAGGGTCAGGAGGCACAGTAGCAGGAACCACTGGCTCAACAAACCTCTTCAACAAGGACTTGTGGAACACGTTATGGATCTTAAATGTCCCTGGAAGAAGCAAACGAAAAGAAACAGGATTAATAATCTCCATGATCTTATAAGGTCCAATGAACCTAGGCTTAAATTTAGGAGATGCTACTCTCATAGGAATATTCTTTGAGGACAACCAGACCAAGTCCCCCACTTTAAACCGAGGACCATCAGTCCTATGCCGGTTAGCAAACCGCTGGGCCTTCTCCTGAGAGAGGGACAACCTCTCCACTACCTGGTCCCAAATCTGTTGCATACGCTCAACAACAGAGTCAACACCTGGACAGACAGAAGCTTCCGTCTGTCCTGAAGAAAATCGAGGGTGAAAACCAGAATTACAGAAAAACGGAGACATCAAAGTGGCAGAGCTAGCCCTATTATTAAGAGCAAACTCAGCCAAAGGCAAAAAAGAGACCCAGTCATCCTGATCAGCAGACACAAAGCATCTTAGATAAGTCTCTAATGTCTGGTTTGTTCTCTCAGTTTGACCATTGGTCTGAGGATGAAATGCCGAGGAGAAAGACAATTGAACACCCAGTTTAGAACAAAAAGTCCTCCAAAATCTGGAAACAAACTGGACTCCTCTGTCAGACACAATGTTCTCAGGAATGCCGTGTAAACGAACCACGTGCTGAAGAAACAACGGCACCAATTCAGAGGAGGAAGGCAACTTAGGTAATGGCACAAGATGTATCATTTTGGAAAACCTATCACAAATTACCCAGATGGTGGTCATTCTCTGAGAAACAGGAAGATCGGAAATGAAATCCATAGAGATATGGGTCCATGGTCTCTTGGGCACAGGCAATGGCATCAACCTCCACCTGAAATGGCAGAGAAACATCAGGCTGCCGTAGAACAGGAGCAGAAGTGAATCTCTGCTTAAGTTCCTGAAATGCAGAGACTGCCTCAGGAGGCCAATTCACCACATCAGAACCCTTTCTGGTCAAATCAGTTAATGGTTTAACAATAACCGAGAAATTACCAATAAATTTACGATAAAAATTGGCAAAACCCAAAAATCTCTGAAGAGCCTTTAATGAAGTAGGTTGGACCCAATCACAGATGGCCTGAACCTTGACCGGGTCCATTTCAATAACAGATGGGGACAAAATGAATCCCAGAAATGAGATCTTCTGTACGCCAAAAAGACACTTTGATCCCTTCACATACAGAGCATTATCCCTCAAAATCTGGAACACAGTCCGAACATGTTTCACATGAGAGTCCCAGTCATTAGAAAAAATCAAGATATCATCCAAATAAACAATCAGAAATTAGTCCACAAAATCCCTGAAAATGTCATTCATGAAGGACTGGAAGACGGAAGGGGCATTAGTGAGCCCAAAGGGCATCACTAGGTACTCAAAATGCCCTTCAGGGGTATTGAATGCCGTCTTCCATTCATCCCCGTGCTTAATGCGAATAAGGTTATACGCCCCCCTGAGGTCAAGCTTGGTAAACCAAGTAGCGTTTTTCACCCTGGAAAACAGGTCAGAAATCAAGGGTAACGGGTATTGATATTTCACAGTAATATTGTTCAAGAGACGATAATCAATACACGGCCTTAATGAACCATCTTTTTTGGCCACAAAGAAAAAAACGGCACCTAAGGGTGAAGAGGATGGTCTGATATGACCCTTCTCCAATGATTCCTTGATATAAGACCGCATAGCGTCATGTTCAGGTACAGACAAGTTAAAAAGGCGACCTTTAGGGAATTTACTACCCGGCACTAATTCAATAGCGCAGTCATAGCTCCTATGGGGAGGTAAGGATGCAGATTTACTTTCGCTAAACACATCAGAAAAATCAAACAAAAAGTCAGGAACATCCTGAGCTTGGGGGGAGGCAGAAAAAACAGGAGTGTTGGTATTAACACATTGGCAGCCCCAACTGGTTACAGACACAGATTTCCAATCCAAAACAGGATTATGAGACTGTAACCAAGGGAAACCCAGCACGATAATGTCATGCAGATTATATAGAACCAAAAATTTGCAGCACTCCTGGTGATCAGGTTCAACCCTCATTATCACCTGAGTAGAAAACTGGGGTTTATTCTCAGCCAAAGGGGTAGAATCGATCCCCAGTAGGGGAATAGACTTCTGTAGGGGTATCAAGGGAAACCCACAACGTTTAGCAAAATCATAATCCATCAGGTTAATAGCTGCTCCAGAATCAACGAAAGCCTGAGCAGAAAATGAGGACAGAGAGCATATCAGAGTGACAGTTAATAAAAACTTAGTCTGAACACTACCCAAGACAACTGAGCGTGCAAAACGTCTTCCCCGCTTAGGGCAGACTGAAATAGCATGAGAGGCATCACCACAGTAGAAAATAACCTATTGCGCTTTCGAAACTCATGACGCTGTGCCCCAGACACCACTCCATCACACTGTATGGGCTCAGAAGCTGGCTCACAAGGCAACACCACTCCACACATACTTCTCCGCTCACGCAAACGTCTGTCAATTTGAATCGCTAATGACATAGAATCATTGAGACCAGAGGGGACAGGGAATCCCACCATAACATCCTTTACATTATCCGACAGACCCTTCCGGAAAAGGGCCGCCAAAGCGTCGTCATTCCATTTGGTCAGGACTGCCCACCTACGGAATCTCTGACAGTATAACTCAGCGTCATCAAGCCCCTGATTTAATGCCAACAAGGCTTTTTCAGCTTGATCAGTGACATTAGGCTCATCGTACAATAACCCCAAAGCCTGAAAAAATGCATCAACATCACTCAAAACAGGATCCCCAGGTATCAGGGAAAAAGCCCAATCCTGAGGATCGCCGCGCAGGAGAGAGATGATAATTTGAACCTGCTGCGCTGCGTTTCCTGAGGACTTAGATTTTAAGGCAAAAAACAATTTACAATTATTTTTGAAATTCTGAAACTTAGCTCGATCCCCTAAAAACAAATCTGGCATGTGGAATCCTAGGTTCCACAACAGGCAACCCAGCAAGATAGATAGCAATACTCCGAACCTCAGTGGCAAGCTGATCCACACGGCCAGACAACTGTGCAAACTCCATTGGAGAAAAAAGATCCTCCCCAGCACCCAGAGATACAGAGGGAAAAAAAAAAAAAAATGCAACAAACAGAAAAATATCTCTGACAACTCTGACAACCTTTTTTCTATCACAATATTTTTTCCCTTCTGTGAGTACCATACAATTTTCAATTTTTCGGCCGGTGATACTGTTATGTTTCGGTAGCTGAGGAGTGCAGGTAAAAAAGGCAATACACCAGAGCAGTTGGAATCTATGGGATTGCAGTACCCTGACTAACCACCACAACTAGAGGCAGCCGTGGAGCATTCCTACGTTGGTCCTAGACGCCTCGTCACAGCCTGAGAAACTAACTACACCTAAAGATAGAAATAGGAAAGCTATCTGCCCCGGAGCAGAACCCCAAAGATAATAGAAAGCCCCCAAACATGTAATGGCGGTTAGACAAGAGGAAATACTGACACAGAAAGAAAATAGAATGAGCAAACGCTGGGGCCCAAACTATCTAAATAGAAAAGGACAGGAAGGGTACTTACTGCAATCCCAGAAAACCCTGAAAAACACCAACTCTACTAATTTCAAAATCACCTGAGATCACACGACCTCTACCACCTAAATTAGCTCTCTGGTGTAACAAAATCAAAACAGCAGCCACTGAAAAAACTGGAAAAAGCAAAAGAACAAAACTCAGTGGCTGAACTAAACTGAGAAGGCAGAAGCCCCCGGAGGGGACCCAGAAGGCCCCCAAAGAAGTGCAGGACAAAATGCAAAAATATAGCAAACACAAAAGAAGAAAAATTCTTATCTGGTAGCAGGAGATGCAGACACGACACAGCAGGCTACAAGGGAAACTGGAATGAAGGATTCAGACCAGAACAATTGATCACCGACAACCCTGATGGAAAAATGACTCCCTTATATAAGACCAGTCAGTAACACTTGATTCCCAGTCCTCACAATCTTCACTAGTACCGCTTGTAACCACCAGAGGGAGCCTCTGCTCAGAACTCATCTCAAACCCATTCACAACAGTCCATGCTCCTGGACTTACAAGAGCCTTCCATCAGAGGTACCCAGATAGGCCAGCTCCTGAGATGTCCAGAGGCCATCCTGGAAGGAGGGGAGTACTGCCAGGAATCGAACCCAGTGTCTCTTGTCCACCAGCCAGCAGCTCTACCATCTGAGCTATTCTGCTGGCTACAAAGTTCCTTGCTGAACCCGGATACCATTGACTGTTCTTCCTGATCGGCTTCACCCAGTGCTCTCTCGTTTGGCCTCTGATTGCCAATTACACGCCCTATATAAACCTGGCCCTGTGGGTGTGTCATTGCGAGATTATTGTGCTTCCAGCCTTTAGTCAAGCTCTTTCTCCTGCTGTTCCTGCTGCTACAAACACTGCTCTCCTGTGAACTGACCTCGGCCTGCCACCTGACTACGTTATCTGCCTGCTCCTCTGCTACCGAATTGCCTTTCCTGTGTATCGACCTCCGGCTGCCACCTGACTACGTTATCTGCCTGCTCCTCTGCTACAAACACTGCTCTCCTGTGAACTGACCTCGGCCTGCCACCTGACTACGTTATCTGCCTGCTCCTCTGCTACAAACACTGCTCTCCTGTGAACTGACCTCGGCTTGCCACCTGACTACGTTATCTGCCTGCTCCTCTGCTACCGAATTGCCTTTCCTGTGTACCGACCTCCGGCTGCCACCTGACTACGCTACCTGCCTCTGCTTTCCCTAGTGTTTGCAGTAACATCGGCTCCAACCCAGACGGGATCCTGACAGCTATGCTACCCGTGTCCCTCGCCAGTCTCTGCTTCCTCAATCTGATGTGTATGTCACAAGACCGCTGTGGTGCCCGTTTCCTCCCCGTCAGTCTCTTTGCTTCCTCGATCTGAAGGTTATGTCACAAGATTGCTATGCTACCCGTGTCCCTCGCCAGTCTCTTTGCTTCCTCAATCTGATGTGTATGTCACAAGACCGCTGTGGTGCCCGTTTCCTCCGTCAGTCTCTTTTCTTCCTTAATCTGAAGGGGATGTCACAAGACCGCTGTGGTGTCCGTGTCCCCAGCCAGTCTCTTTGTTTCTTCAATATTAAGGGGATGTCACAAGACTGCTGTGGAGCCCATCTCCTCTGTCAGTCTCTCTTCTAGCTTAATCTGAAGGGGATGTCACAAGGCTGATGGGGTGCCCTTGTCTCTCACCAGTCTCTTTGCTTCCTGTATCTTAAGGAGATGTCACAAGACTGATGTCTCTAAAGACCGTCCACCACGCTCATTTCTCATCTGAACCTGAAGAAACAGTCTCAGAGCTTTCTCTTCTTATTGGATAGCACAGAATGTATTTTTTAAATTACCGTATTTTAAGACAACCATTGGCCCATTTATTAAAAAAATTGTGCACAGTCGCTCTAGGATTGGAAAAAAATAAATATATATATTTTACTAGAAACGTGTTGAATTCTTTATTAACAGATGATTAGGGGGTTAGCCTGCCTTTAGATATTTATATAGATACAGGAAATGCCATAGAAAGGCGAGGACCCCACTATTCAGGGGGAACAGGTGTTTGGGGTCTAAATCTTTTCTTACAATGTAATAAAGAAGAGAAATCACAGATTCTATCGCCACTTCTTTTCTAAAAGCAAAAAGTTATCCGATGAGCAAAAATGCTTCAGTGAAGTTTTTGATATATTTCCCTCCTGCGTAAAAATTGAATAGAATTCAACTCCAAGAAATTTGTGCAAAAAAATTAGGAATTAAATTTTCACAGATTTGCTCTTATCGATCATGGATGGATGTCATTGGTTAGAGTGGAGAGTACTCGCCCATTTGGCTCTCGGCATGAGTCTGGTGAAACCTTTATAAAATAGCATATTTTGGGATTATAATCTTACAACGTTCTCTATCAGCGAGCGCAGCAAATTCCACCGATGTATCCAGAAAATGTTTCTGACCATTTTCCATACTCCAGCCCTCATCCCAGGAGCCCCGGCTCCCAGCTTCTGCCTTGTCAGCCGCATTTTTGATGTGTTCATAATTAAATGTCCACCAAGCTCACAGTATGTTGACCACAGAGGGGCAATAAGCGATAAAGATAAATGAGATTGAGAGACGTAATATTGCTTCACTTGTGGTTGTTTTTTTTCCTGATGTTAAATATTGTCAGTGATAATTATGGATGCGTGACCTGCTCCATTCCTAATATGAACAATGAACATTTTAATAACCATGGAACCCTCCAATGGGGTCTGTGCCGAGAGCCGTGGTCACTTCATCTTCAGCTGTCTTCTCTTAGGTTGGTAGGCAATTAAATATGTGCTCACCAAAGGGGCTGAGGAGAGTGGGTTCAATTCTGGCAATCTGTCCTCCTTTCTTTTTCTTTAAGGTCTGAAAGTTAATATTCAATGCACATTGTCTCAATAATGCCAGGCCAGATAAATAGCAAACCGTTCCACTCACTTCTGATATTAAATGAATGTAAAATCTAATATTCTAGAGCTTCATGGTGATATATATATATTTATTTGTGTATGTATATATATATATAAAAAAATATTTATGTGGGCGTGTTTGTGTGTGTGTGTATATATATATATATACTGTATATACTGTATATATATATATATATCTTTCAATCACAATTCGGCCCATCACTTGAAATGTACTTTGTAATTGCTGCCAAAAGGGCTAGGGTAAAGGAAGTGACAACTGGTCTGCGCACAATTCTGAGTCACAATGGTGTGTGTCAGAAATACTGGCACAGGAGCAAATCATTTCTTGGGCTTCACAGCCATTCTGGCCATTAAGATTTGCCATGTTTAGCGAATATAAATAAATTGATACGTTATACTGTATAGATTGTTTTAGCTCATTCACAGATTTTCCAATCTGGGGATCGTTGGATATGAGTCGGCGTCTTAGTTTTTTTCTTTGTGATTGACAACTTTCTTCCCGCTCCTTAAAATAAACCTTTGCGGAGAGAGTAGTCTCTCTCTTTTTTTTCTCTTCCTCCCGGTGTTCCTCGTTGTAATTTTTGCACATAAAGCAAATTGAACCCAAGTCCATAATTCACAGTAAATTGTCTTATATATGTCCGGGGATACAATGTGGAAATATGGCCCCTTTATGTGGATACATCTGTTACAATTGTACTGTGGTCCCCCTTACGCTCTCCTAACCTGGGCTAATGTGCCTGTAATAAGAAAGCCTTTATCTGGAGGACTGGCTGGCAATGATCTGCAGAGAAAATTACACAATATGTTGCCTGGCTGTGACATCTACCAACTGCTAATATGACTCAATTTACAGTTGGATAAACTGAGGCGCTAGGGAGGAAAGTGACTTTTTTTTTTCCTCCCAAGGTCAGTCTGGAATTCACAAGCAGTTTGAGGAGTTGATTTTTTTGTGAGGAGCTTTTTATAAGCCATGAAAAACTGAAATTCTGCCTCATTAATGACTCTTTTTTTTTTATTGCTCGACATTGCCATTAACTAGACGGAGGAGGAGATTTATTTTGTATCATGGATTAGAATTATTTTTATGTCTTTCCCTCTATGACCCCACCTTTCCATTTTTTTTAAATGACCTATGGAAGGGATGTCAAACTCAAATACACAGAGGGCCAATATGAAAAAGTTGGAGAAAGTTGCGGGCCAACCTTGATAATTACAAAAAAAATAAATAAATAAAAAATTTCTACAATTGTGGAAGTTTTTTTCTTATAATCAAATATAACAATTAACCTTTTTATATGGAAGCAAACTTAAAGGAGTTGTCCCATGAACAAAGTACATTTTAATTAATAGATTTTAGAATAAAATAAACACAATCACAAATGGGACATACTGGAATAATATGTTATATTGTTATGTAAGAGCAGGAAAAAGCATATGGCCAATGGCCTACTTTTAAATATGTAATAACAAAGGATACAAAACCTTGAATTAATAAATAACACCGATAATAAAGTTTGATGCCAACAAAAGTGCCCCGCAAACAGTATGATACCCCGACAGTACCCTCCACACAGGGGCGGACATATCATTGGTGCAACCTGTGCAGCCGCACAGGGGCCCAAGAGGTGAGGGTGCCCATTTATACCTCCAAAGCAGGTGCAATTTTGCATTTTTAGGAGATCTTGGGCTGCAAAGGGCCCATGTATTGTTCTTGCACAGGGGCCCTTTTCTGACTTTGTCCACCAGTGCCTCCACTTGCACAGTATGATGACCCTTATTGTAACCCTCCAGCAAAGTATAGTGGCCCAACACCGTATGATGCCCCATACAGAATAATGGCTCCACATTGTCCTCCATATAGAATAATGGGCCCCACATAGACTTCCATAGGAATATTGGTCACAACATAGTCCTCCATACAGAATGGGCTCCACATAGTCCTTCATAAAAAATAATGGACCCTACATAGTCCTCCATACAGAATAATGTACCCCACATAGTCCACTATACAGAATAATGGCCCCACATTAAAAATACCTCTCCTCATTCTCCGCTGCTTCTGTCTCAACAACGAGAGCTCTGGAGTCTTAACTACTCTGCACAGCAGGCGCAAAATAGTGATGTCACCGCACCCGCTGCGCTGACACATCAATTGCAGAGGGAGAATGATGAAGGATGGAGCGTCAGCTGATGCTCCCTCTTCCTTCATTGCTTTCAACTGTATTGGCATCCAGGGTGGTGATACAGTTGAAAGTATGATGCCGGCCGTGGAGGGGGTCAGCATCGCAGGCCAAATATAATCACTTTGCAAGTTTGATATGTGACCTACAGTATGGATCATGTTAAATGCTGGGTTAATATTTCTTACTTTTACAACAAAATTAAGACTGAATCTCCATGAACCTAATCTAGGGTCCCTGACTACACACTGTTATGATCTTCATTAAAGGGGTTGTTCACTTTTTTTCATTAAATGCATATATTTTGGGTTAAAAATATCAGTTTAATTAACAATTTTGCACTGTTTTTGCAGGTTTCTTGTTTCCCTACACATTCAACTTTGATATGGTCTATGGTCAGAAATCAGCTGAGAGCAAGTGAGAACAAGATTAAAGCATTGTAAATTTCTCCATCAGGCCAGCAGAACATGCTCACTGATCGAGTCTCTGATAACTCATTCAGTTGCAAGCAATAGCCGTTGCAACATAGAGGCAAGAGAAGGCAAACAGTGCAACATTTTTAATTCAACCCCATTCCAAAAATGATATTTATGTCCAAATACATATTAAGTAGAAAGGCAATTTTCCCCAGAGATGGACAATCCCTTTAATATGTTGCTAACATTGACCATACTGGTACGTCCAATGTTGGGTCCCAATGTATGATGTGGGCTCTGGAGCTTAGCACACATCATACCCATACCAGCACTAGCAGCAAGAGGAGTTTGGCTCTGCTTGTTGCTGTTAATCCCCTTAAATGCAGTTGTCGATCTCCATCTAAGGCGTGCAGTCTGTAGCATCGGCGTCCCTGCCTTGCCAGGCAGGGACGCTGTTCCCCTGCGACAGCGTCCTCTGCCAGGCAGGGACGTCGCCCCTCTTACCCGCGCTCAGCGTCCTCCTTCCGCCCTGCTGGGGCCGCGCGCTCCTTCCCTGCTGCTGGACTTAGGGCGCGCGCCCGCGCCCTCCCCCGCTCTTAAAGGGGCCGCGCGCATCTTTCAAAAAGGTCCCCGGCCAATGCCGGAGGACTCCACCCTATATAAAGTACTTCCTCCTTAATGGAGGTGCCCGAGCAATGTTGTTGTTGCACTGTTTACTCTGCTTCAGCCCTCAGGGTCCGTTTCCAGTTACCTGCCCGTTTCCTGCCAGTTTGCTGTCTGCTACCTGCCTGCAAGCCTGCCTGGAGGTTCGGCCGTCACATGCGGTGACCATCGGCAATTCCAGAGACTCTCGCCTGCTCACTTGGGGGCGCTCATCTGCCATCTGACTGCAAGCCCACCTGAAGGTTCGGCCATCACCTGAGGTGTTCATCGGCTGTTCCAGAGACTCTCGCCTGCTCACTTGGAGGCGCTCATCTGTCATCTGCCTGCTAGCCTACCGGGAGGCTCCACCGTCTCAGGTCGTATATACCTGTCCAGTCAAAGACTGCCCCGGCTCCTTGCCTGCCTGTTTATCCAGAGACTGCCCCGGTCACTTGCTGTGACTTCCTGCCTGTCTAACCAGAGACTGCCCCGGTCACTTGCTGTGACTTCCTGCCTGTCTAACCAGAGACTGCCCCGGTCACTTGCTGTGACTTCCTGCCTGTCTAACCAGAGACTGCCCCGATCACTTGCTGTGACTTCCTGCCTGTCTAACCAGAGACTGCCCCGGTCACTTGCTGTGACTTCCTGCCTGTTTAACCAGAGACTGCCCCGGTCACTTGCCGTGACTTCCTGCCTGTCTACCCAGAGACTGCCCCGGTCACTTGCCGTGTCTACCCGCCTGTCTAACCAGAGACTGCCCCGGTCACTTGCCGTGACTACCCGCCTATCTATCCAGAGACTGCCCCCGTCACTTGCAGTGACTTCCTATCCGTCTCCCCGGGCGCCACCCGCTCCTTTACAAGGAAAGCCTCCTTGTATAATAAAGCTCAGAGGTTCCGCCTCCAGACCCGTTACAGTTTGCTCGGGCCATGGAACCCGGTGGCACCCAAACCCCTTCGCTCTCTGACCTGTGTCATGAACTGTCTCGTCAGAGGTCTCAACAGGAGTCCATCGTGGGTCACCTGCGGAATGTTAATTCCCGCCTGGACACTCTGACTACTTCACCAGCAACCACTGCGGGCGCCATTGACTCGCAATCCGGCAGTTCCGCTGCTTACCAACTCCGTGGTTTCTGTTCCTGGACCTCGACTCTCAGCTCCTCCTCGGTTTGGAGGCGACCCTGCTCTGGCTCGGGGTTTCATTAACCAATGCACCCTGCATTTTGAACTCCTGGCACACCAGTTTAACTCCGACCGGGCCAAAATTGCCTTCATCATGTCCCATCTCACCGGAGAGGCCCTGGCCTGGCTAAATCCTCTTTGGGAGAGAGAGGATCCTCTGGTGTCTGACCTGTCTGCTTTTCTCTCAGCCTTCCGGAAGGTATTCGATGAACCCGGACGGAAGACCTCCTCTGCATCTTTTCTGCTGCGTCTCCGTCAGGGAAGTCTCACCGTGGGCCAATATGCCATACGGTTCCGTACCCTTGCCTCGGAGCTAGCTTGGGATAATGACGCTCTGATCTCTGTCTTCTGGGAGGGTCTGTCCGGCCGCATTAAAGATGAACTTGCTGGTCGGGACATTCCAACCTCTCTCGATGACCTAATAAATCTCGCCAATCGAATTGATCTGCGGTTCCAGGAGCGCGCTAAAGAGGCCACCCGTGAGAGAAGGTTTCCCCGTCTTGCCCCTTCTTTTCAGAGACCTGTAACTCCTTCCGTTTCTCCTCAGGTACACTCTTCTGAGCCTATGCAGGTCGACCAGACCAAGATGGTCAAAGCCCGTCAGGACTCACGCCGTACCGAGAGGAGTTGCTTCTACTGTGGCAGTAAGGAGCACTGGATCCGTACCTGCCCAGAGAGGTCGGGAAACGCCTGTGTCTAGGTTCGCTCGGAGAGGTCCACCTAGACAAAAATAAATCCTCTTCATCTCTGCTGTTGTCAGTCTCAATTCTCCTCGGTGAGAACCGTTATTTCGAACTTGCCCAACTTGATTCTGGAGCAGCCGGGAATCTTGTTTCACAGGCTTTAGTAGAGAAATATCGCATTCCTACCAAACCTCTGGTTGAACCAGTATCTGTTGCTGCTGTGGATGGAGGTCTCCTGCCACGTCCCATCCAACTTATCACTGAAGCCATAACCCTGCAGGTAGGAATGCTGCATTCTGAGAGCATCTCGTTTCATGTTCTGCCTGGACTCTCACATGCTTTCTTACTAGGTCTGCCTTGGCTCCAAAAGCATGCACCCGTGCTCGACTGGCAGACTGGAGAGATCCTTCGCTGGGGACAGGACTGTCATAAAACTTGCTTGGTTCCTGTTCATCCCGTCCATCCTTCTCCTACACCAACTAATCTACCAGGGCTCCCGATTCCATATTGGTCTTTCGCTGATGTCTTTAATAAAAAGGAAGCAGAGACATTACCCCCGCACAGACCGTATGATTGCCCTATCGACCTGCAACCCGGTACTACGCCTCCCCGTGGGCGTATTTACCCATTGTCCGCTGCTGAGACCAGGTCGATGTCCGAATATATCGAGGAGAATTTGGCTAAGGGATTCATCCGGAAATCCACCTCCCCAGCGGGAGCAGGTTTTTTCTTCGTAAAAAAGAAAGACGGCTCTCTCCGTCCCTGTATTGACTACAGAGGCCTAAATTTGATCACGGTGAAGAATAGGTACCCTCTTCCGCTCATTCCAGAATTGTTTGATCGTCTGAGGGGGGCTAGAATCTTCACCAAACTGGATCTCCGTGGGGCATATAACCTGGTCCGTATCCGTCGGGGAGATGAATGGAAGACGGCATTCAATACCCGGGACGGCCACTACGAGTATTTGGTTATGCCCTTTGGTCTCTGTAATGCTCCAGCAGTCTTTCAGGAGTTGGTCAATGACATCTTCCGGGACCTTCTCTACTCCTGCGTTGTGGTGTACCTAGACGACATCTTGGTCTTCTCTCCGGATCTCCAGTCTCACCGGAGGGATGTTCGTCAGGTTCTGCTCAGGCTCAGGCAGAATCACCTCTTCGCCAAATATGAGAAGTGCCTCTTTGAGCAGACCTCGCTTCCGTTTTTGGGCTACATCATTTCTCAGACAGGCCTACGAATGGATCCGGAGAAACTGTCTGCCATCGAGAAATGGCCCCGACCGGAGGGGTTGAAGGCCATTCAGCGGTTCCTGGGATTCGCCAATTATTACCGACTCTTCATACCACACTTCTCTTCCCGGACTGCTCCAATCTCCGCGCTCACCCGCAAGGATGCTAATCCCAAACAGTGGACGCCCGAAGCAGAGGAGGCCTTTCTTTCCTTAAAACAGGCCTTCTCTTCCGCTCCAGTGCTGCATCGCCCGGACGGCAACAAGCAGTTCTTCCTGGAGGTGGATGCTTCCTCTTCTGGAGCCGGAGCGGTACTTACTCAAAAATCTTCATCCGGGAGGATGGTATCTTGCGGCTTCTTCTCCAAACTCTTCTCCTCTTCTGAGCGCAATTACTCCATAGGAGACCGAGAGTTATTGGCCATCAAGCTGGCATTGGAGGAGTGGCGTTACCTACTCGAGGGGGCTCTTCATCCGGTAATCATTTACACTGACCACAAAAATCTGGCTTACCTCCAGCATGCCCAGAGACTTAACCCTCGCCAAGCCCGGTGGTCCTTGTTTTTTGCCCGCTTTAATTTTCTTTTACATTTTCGTCCAGCCGACAAGAACATCAAGGCGGACGCCTTGTCCCGGTCCTTCCTGGTGTCGGATCTCGAGGAGGAACCTAAACATATCATCGATCCCGCCAGAGTGATGCAGGTGGCTCCCGTGAGTCTAAATCGTCTCCCTCCTGGCAAGACGTTCGTATCAGTAACCGATCGGGAGAGAATCCTACACTGGGGTCATTCGTCTAAACTAGCTGGCCACGCTGGTCAGAAAAAGACCCTCCAGCTCATTACTCGGCATTACTGGTGGCCTACCCTGCACAAAGACGTAATAGACTTTGTTTCTGCCTGTGTCTCCTGTGCCCGCAACAAAGTTCCGAGACACCTGCCTGCCGGCCGTCTTCTTCCGCTTCCTGTACCCGCTGCCCCCTGGCAGCATATAGCCATGGACTTCATAACAGATCTGCCCGTCTCTGCCGGTTGTACGGTCATTTGGGTGGTCGTTGACCGATTTTCCAAGATGGCTCACTTCATTCCCCTGCCAGGGCTTCCGTCTGCACCCGAGTTGGCTAAAGACTTTATCCGCCACATCTTCCGTCTTCATGGTCTGCCTCGTCACATTGTGTCGGATCGTGGGGTACAGTTCACCTCACGATTCTGGAAAGCCACTTGTAAGTTGCTAGACGTCACCTTGGATTTCTCCTCCGTTTACCACCCGCAGTCCAATGGACAAGTCGAGCAAATCAATCAGAATCTGACCAGTTATCTCCGGCACTTCGTTAATGCTCACCATTCTGACTGGGTGGATCTCCTGCCTTGGGCCGAATTCTCTTATAACAATCACGAGAGTGAATCTTCCTCCAAATCTCCGTTTTTTGTAGTCTTCGGTCAACACCCTCGGATCCCTGTTCCTGTCTCCATCTCTGTGGACAATCCAGCTGCGGAATCTCTGGTTAACGAATTTTCCTCCATATGGGAGAGTACCCGGTCCGCACTCATTCTGTCATCCGAGCGTATGAAGAAACATGCTGACAAAAGACGTTTGGATCCTCCTCAATTCCGTCCTGGGGATAAGGTCTGGCTTTCGTCCAAGTATGTCCGGCTCAAGATTCCTTCCTACAAGTTAGGCCCTCGGTTTATCGGTCCTTTTGAGATCATCAGTCAGATCAACCCGGTGTCGTATAAATTGAAACTCCCGACCAATTTGCGGATTCCTAACTCCTTCCATGTATCTCTCCTCAAACCGGTGGTACTTAACTCTTTTGTCAAGTCTACAGGTACACCTCCTGCTCCAGTGTCTGCTGAAGACGAATTTGAGGTAGAGAACATTCTGGCCACGAAAAGGGTAGGAAGAAAGACCTATTTTCTGGTGGATTGGAAGGGGTTGGGTCCTGAGGAGAGAACGTGGGAGCCTCGGGAGAACATCCATGCCCCTCTCATCCTAGCTAAATTTCTTTCTGGCCTAAAAAGGGGGGGGCCTAAAGGGGGGGGTACTGTAGCATCGGCGTCCCTGCCTTCTGCCAGGCAGGGACGCTGTTCCCCTGCGACAGCGTCCTCTGCCAGGCAGGGACGTCGCCCCTCTTACCCGCGCTCAGCGTCCTCCTTCCGCCCTGCTGGGTCCGCGCGCTCCTTCCCTGCTGCTGGACTTAGGGCGCGCGCCCGCGCCCTCCCCGCTCTTAAAGGGGCCGCGCGCATCTTTCAAAAAGGTCCCCGGCCAATGCCGGAGGACTCCACCCTATATAAAGTACTTCCTCCTTAATGGAGGTGCCCGAGCAATGTTGTTGTTGCACTGTTTACTCTGCTTCAGCCCTCAGGGTCCGTTTCCAGTTACCTGCCCGTTTCCTGCCAGTTTGCTGTCTGCTACCTGCCTGCAAGCCTGCCTGGAGGTTCGGCCGTCACATGCGGTGACCATCGGCAATTCCAGAGACTCTCGCCTGCTCACTTGGGGGCGCTCATCTGCCATCTGACTGCAAGCCCACCTGAAGGTTCGGCCATCACCTGCGGTGTTCATCGGCTGTTCCAGAGACTCTCGCCTGCTCACTTGGAGGCGCTCATCTGTCATCTGCCTGCTAGCCTACCGGGAGGCTCCACCGTCTCAGGTCGTATATACCTGTCCAGTCAAAGACTGCCCCGGCTCCTTGCCTGCCTGTTTATCCAGAGACTGCCCCGGTCACTTGCTGTGACTTCCTGCCTGTCTAACCAGAGACTGCCCCGGTCACTTGCTGTGACTTCCTGCCTGTCTAACCAGAGACTGCCCCGGTCACTTGCTGTGACTTCCTGCCTGTCTAACCAGAGACTGCCCCGATCACTTGCTGTGACTTCCTGCCTGTCTAACCAGAGACTGCCCCGGTCACTTGCTGTGACTTCCTGCCTGTTTAACCAGAGACTGCCCCGGTCACTTGCCGTGACTTCCTGCCTGTCTACCCAGAGACTGCCCGGTCACTTGCCGTGTCTACCCGCCTGTCTAACCAGAGACTGCCCCGGTCACTTGCCGTGACTACCTGCCTATCTATCCAGAGACTGCCCCCGTCACTTGCAGTGACTTCCTATCCGTCTCCCCGGGCGCCACCCGCTCCTTTACAAGGAAAGCCTCCTTGTATAATAAAGCTCAGAGGTTCCGCCTCCCAGACCCGTTACACAGTCCAAGGAGTGCGTCGTTCCATGCACCCATGAGTCCCCATGCAATGTGCTTGCTGGGAGTTGAAGAGTTGCCTTGGCAGCTGGGGGCCTGCTGAAGTCCTCTGTGCCTGCAATTTAGGAGATTGTGACTTTTTTACTGGCAGTATATAGAAAAAAACAATCAAATGATTGCAGCTTCAAGGTCCCCCAAACAGACTAAAAATTGGTAAAATATTTTTTTTAAAAAGTTGAAAAACTAAGCATTAGACTCACCCCCGTTTTTCCAAACAAAACTTAAAAATGTTTTCTTTAAAAAAAATTTTTATATCTCTTTGTAAAAGTCTGATCGATCAAACTAAAAAATTTACCTGTATGTTAAACCTGGGAAAACAAAAAAAAATAACTCCAGAGTTGCAGTATTGAGCTGCAGCAACTTTGCCAAAAAATGAAAAAATAAAAACATTGTATCTATGCTAACATAATATTGATAAAAAAGTCAAGTCACTGTGCTAAAAATGAGCCCTCACACAGCTCTGTTGATGTAAAAATTAAAATGTTACAAGTATCAGAAAATGAACCCTATTTTTTTGTTTATTTATTTTAGAAATTTCAGATTGTTTTATTTATCACTATTTAGATAAAAAAAAAATTGCAAGTTTGGTGTTGCTGTAATCGTAATGACGTGAAGAATGATGTGAACAGGTCATTTTTACTAGACCATGAATGCCGTAACAGCAAAACCCAAGAAACTATGGCAGAATTGTGTTTTGTATCTTAAGGTAAAGCAATATCACTTTCTATAGGCTACAAAACTTCACTTTTCAGGCCACAGATGCTTCACTGTCTTAGACCACGGTATGTCCACTAACTGGCTCTTGTACGGAAAGCAGACTGCTGCAGCCAACAACGCCAGGTCACCTCTAACACCTCAACAACCTGTGACCTTATATTCATTCCTGGCAGATGCCAGCTGTGTTATATAGTCGGCATCTACCTTTTAGCAGCAGCATCTGGAGCTACTCTAGCTCTGATAGCCACTGTTCACCATGTAAATGCCACTATGATTTGCAAACAAGCTCCCATCAGCCCCCTGCAACATGACTGCGGGGAGCTGATGGGCTACCATGGAAGCCTGGAGCTTGGTGAAGACACCAATTACTGCCATCTTAATCCTTCTGTTAAGCTCAGCAAGAGGCTATATATAGTAAAAGTCATCAAATGGTCAAAGGTTCAAGTCCCTTAAGGAGACAATAAAATAAAAATGAAACAAATCAAAAGTATATAATAAATGACCCTTCTTTTCAAAAATAAATGTAAAAAAATGACAACATAAATAACACATTTGGTACCATCGTGCCTGAAAAAATCTGATCTATCAGAATATATATTTTTTTAAACTGTCTGTTAAGCGACAAAAAAGAAAAAAGAAGTCGAAACTGCAGAATTTTTTGGGAGCTATACTTACCTATAATCTTAGCCAGCCTGGGTACCTACTGCCCACATTTTCCAGAAATTGCTGGCACAAGACATGCACAATGACATAAGCATACATTGTCTGCAAGAAAAAGTTTACACAGAATAATACATATACAGGGCTGTCTTTTTGCTAAAAGTGTGTGATATTCTGCAAAAGTTGTCCTGGTTGTTAAAGGGCAACTCGAAAGAGAGAAGTACTAATTCTTATAGTGTTTACTTCAGTGGCTCTAACAGTTCAAAGAGGCATCATTTTGTAAAGGGATAGATATGTCTGACTGCCATGAACAGTACCCATATTCTGTTACTGGCGCTTATGGATCTCTACATTTATCCCAAGGGTAGAATAGGCAATTAAAAGTATTCAATATTGTAAGCCTATGGCTAATTCACTTTAGGGAAACTGCAGGAAATGTAAATTTTCTTACACTATAGTATGTTTAGGTTTTGTCCTAAAGAGGAAAGATTTTGTTTAAAACAAGAAATTTGATGATTTTTTGCAAACTAGTAAATTCTGGAGTCAAGTACTTGCAATCTATCAACATAAAAAATATAAAGCAAATTTAACTACACCCCTCCAAAAATTAATGCTACCAAAGGTATGGCTTCAACAAACTTTCAAACCCCCTAGATCGACAATATTTCACTCCAGTTTCTTAAGCATCCCTGCTTAACGGAGTCTCCTTAATTTACATCCACTATTATTTAAAGGGTTGTTTTAAAAAAATCCAGTTATCCCATGCTGATGCACAGGGGTCTGACTGTAGGGAACCCTTCCTATCCTGAGATCTGGGTTTCGGAACCCAAAGAACGGGGATCATCAGCCCAGTCTTAAGAGCAGCGGAGGTGTGCATGCTCGCCCTCCACTCCATTCATTGTTTATGAGACTGCCGAGTACAGCGCTCTGCTATTACAGGCAGTCCAATAGGCAATGAACGTAGCAGATGCCAGACATTGCTCAAATCCACTGGATTTAGGACAAAGCTACTGTGATGCTGAGTAACTTCTGATTGACAAGCCGTAAGTCAGGGTAATCAAGGAGTCCAAGGTCAGAATACTAGGAGGATAACGCATCAGAGCAAAGGGGTTAGGCAAAACTGATGGTCAGAACGAGGTCCAAGGTCAGGCAACAAAAAGATCCACAAGCAAAGCACATGGCACAGAGAAATAAACCACACAGAGCTGAATCTACGTCTGGCAGAGATCTTGGGACTGACAGCCTAGCTAAGTAGCTGGGCAATCACCTGGGACAGAGAACACCTGAAGGCAGCCCAGCACCTCACAGTCTCAGATTGGATGGCCAAAATGTCAAACAAAACACTGATGCTTTCAGCATGCCCCTGCACCAAATTGGACAGCTGAGTCGTCAGTAATTGAATCCCAGACACACTAAGGGGTGAAATTGCGATTGCTACAAGCCCCATTCAGAGTTTAAGCCCTGATCTCAGGATTGCTGGGGGTCCCAATGGTGAGACCCCAGCGATCAGCAAGTTATCCTCTATCCTATGGATAAAACAAGTTTTTTTGGGGGAGAATAACCCTTTAATGTTCTCTGCTTGGTTATGTCATATTTTATTAATTATAAACATGGGTTTTTATGTTTGCGCTCACAGATTAGTTAACTAATATCCCCACTGTGAATCTGAATATAAAATAAAAAAAAACGTAAGATATGTTACATGTTACACCATTGGGGACCTCTAAAGACTTTGGTTTACAGGGGGTGCAGATCGCTGGGATTAATCAGGTTCAGCTTTGACAGATATCCGTTGCAGCCTTAAGAAATCCTGCTCGTTTCCCAGGAAAAAGCACAGGCGGCTGTCAGCTCAGCACTGGAGAGGAAATCAGCCTGAGGATGGCTTATAGATCCGCTCCCGCTTCAATAGGACTTGACTGCATTTAAGTGGAATTACATGGCACTGGCTTTAGCAGACTGCTTTATCTACTCTCAACGTAGGCAGCCGCTATCAAGATCCTTTTACTGCTCCTTACTTAAAGACCATAGGGGTCACTTCATGTCAGCTGATATGTCACCCTGTGAAAGGCATCAAAATAGGCTTTGGATTAATGGATAATATAACACATTACTTGCTGCAAGATTACAGTTGGAATAAGCCCATCTGCTCTCTTTCATTTAATATTACATGTTGTGTATCTATGAATGACTCGCCGGTGGCCCCCATGTCTATTACTGGTCAGCCACGTCTCCCATGGGGGGTAAAATATGCCTTATTCCCTCACATGGGCCAGCACACTTATTTACTGTGATCTATAGCCACAGCCAGGTCCATTTGTTACACACCACTGGGAATAGATCTGATTAAATGTATAACAACATGATTCGGAGTAATACAACTTGTTTTAGCTTTTCTGATATGAGGTCAATATAATTGTCACTATGTTTTTTTTTCTTTTTTTATTATCACCATTAGAAATTTGTAGTTGATTTTGGTCATAAAGCAGGGTATTGCATCAGATCTTGGTTTTATAAGGTCACCAGAGGTGGTTTATGCTTCACGCTTAAGGGCTATTATATTTGTAAGAATTTTCTAGAATATATGTTTATATAAATTTACTTCCAATATGAAAGGAATTGGATACACCGCTGCGTTTGCAATATCCTTTTGCTCGTCTGTAGGGAAGAAAGGAAAAAAAAAACAAGCTATACGTTAAATGAAGGTGTATGATTTTTGCAGGTTTTACATTTTTGTTTTAAGTCTGATTAACAAAAGATAATAAAAAATGGGTTAAAAAAACACTGAAAAAAGGAGACATAAAAGAGAAAATGCAAGGGTTTTTCAAGAATAAACATTGATGGCTGCAGGATTTGGAGCCCCACTGTCCGCAGAATAAAGGGTATACAAGTGGCACATCATTAAATGCATCTGGTATCGGAATCAAAATGATCACACATTGCTGGTCTACACTAAGGACATCAACGTATTTTAGAGATTAACTTGAAAAAAGGATAGAAAAACACAGGAAGAATATATATTATTCCGGCAGACAGTAGTTCGTTACTGGAAGATAGAAATGGGAGAACTTTTGACTATACCATTGCAATGTAAAAAAAAATGGTGTAGGGTCCCCCTTATTTTTGATAACCAGCTAAGGGAAAGCAGACAGCTGTGAGCTGATATTAAGAGTCTGGGAAGGTCCATAGAAATTGCCCCTTTCTCAGCCTAATAAGATCAGGTCTCAGCTGCCCAGAAATGTGCATCCATTAGATGCACCAATTCTGGCGCTTAGCCTTGGTTCTTCACAATTGTAAAGAGAGGCCTCTCCATTACTAACCTTGAGCTTGATGTCAGCGGAGATTATACAGCTGACATCAACCCCAAAACAATTACCCAAATGCCAATGGACCAGGGCAATCGGGAAGAGCCGAGGCTAGGCGCCATCTAATGGATAAGCTGTTGCTGGGGTGGCTGAGGGCTGGTCTTATTAGGCTGGGAAGAAGTGGATAATATCCATGGACCTTCCCAGCCTATTAATAACAGCCCGCAGCTGTCTGCTTAGCCTTTCTTGGTTATTAAAAAGAGGGGAACCCCACATCATTTTTTTAGGATCCCCTTTTTAATAGCAAGTAAAGCCTAAGCAGACAGATGTGAGCTGATCTTAATAGACTGGGAAGCTCCATGGTCATTGGCCACTTCTCAGACTGGTAAGACCAGGTAACAGCTGTCTGCTATTCCTTAGTTGGTTATTAACATTAAGGGGCACCCCATGACATTTTTTTAATTTATGTATTAGCCAGAAACATGTACAGTAAACTGTACTTGCAAAGCACTGATTATATATCTCAGTGACATCTATCTATATCTATTTTATTCTGATGGTTTGGGCTGTGAATTTACTGTACTTCGCTGATGAAATGTTAGGTTTCCTTTTGAGATGTGTGCATAAAAATCAGACGGCACATGCATGGTCTGTGTGCCTTGCGATTTTTTTTTCTCGCACCCATTAACTTGCATTGGTGAGTCTCATTTAATATACACGGCCACTTGCGGCATGATGCAATTTTTTTTCTCATCCAGATTCAAGATAAGAAAAAATCACAGAACAGCACAGAATCATTGAATAACATTAGTCAGAATGCAATCTGATTTCTTTTTTTATCGGATTGCACTCTTCCAATTTATATGTAGATGACAACGAGCCCTTAAACATTTTTATGTCTCTGCTTTGCAAATCTATGTGTCTGTGAAAAAAATCTAACCTTTTTGTTTTTCACGGATTGACAGAATGGAGAAGGCAGAGAACCTTTTTTTTTTTTCTTTCCTCTCCACGTCCGAAAAAAAAATGATCAGAAAAATCAGTCCATTTTTCTCAGATGTGGAAAAAACGGTTGTGTGAGCCTAACCTTGGTTAATCTGTGAGAACAGCTCAATGCCTCAACCTGGAAGTATGCAGGACACTCTATATAAATCATTAATGTACTGCACTATGTTGTAAAGGTGCCACTATGCCCAGATTTGCATGATTTTTTAAATAGAAGGAGCAGAATTAATAATCCAATGTCAGAATTGGAAGGCCCCTATACAATAAGCCGGTTTTGTCCTTCTGAAATAAGGTTCGTCCATTGTTACTCTGGTGGCCTTTTGCGTCTTTATCTTGAGCTTGTACCTAGGATGCTCTCTGGACTTAGGGTACCGTCACACTCAGCGACACAGCAGCGATCCCGACAACGATATGACCTGGCAGGGATCATTGCTGCGTCGCTATGTGGTCGCTGGTGAGATGCCAAACAGTCAGATCTTCCCAACGACGCAGCATGATCGGCAACCCGTAGTGACCTGTGTAACGATGTGTCTCCTATGTGTCTCAGTGCTGAGTCGCTAGCGAGATCGCTGGTAAAAGGTGTCAAACACACCGATTCATGCTACCCAGCAGGATCTCAACGACCAAAGAAAGGTCCAGGCATTTCTGACACGACCAGCAATCTCACAGCAGGGGCCTGATCGCTGGTAAGTGTCAAACATAGCGAGATCGCTGCTGAGGTCGCTGTTGCGTCACAAAACTTGTGACTCAGCAGCGATCTCGCTAGCGATCTCGCTTAGTGTGACGGGGCTTTAGTCCTTGTTTATCAGATTGGTCTCTGGACTCACCTCAGTTTCATCTAGGTTTGACACTCTTCTGCCCTAATCCTCTGCTATGCACACATTGTATCCTTAGCTGAACTCTTGCCTGATCATGGGGTATGTTCCTGACCTTGCTTCTGCTTAGCTGTTACGTTACCACTTCTAGAGCTTGTGGTACCAAGCCTCCTCATCTTCACTGTGCTTTTGGTTTCCATGTCTGGTTGTAATAGTACTACTCTATGACTACACCGTTTCACCCACATTTAATAATAACAAAACCTTTTTCTTCCACCAGCGACTATCCATCACCACAACCATAACTATCCATAACACAACCTGTTCTTCCACCAGCGACTATCCATCAGCACAATAACTATCCAAAACAACCTGTTCTTCCACAGCGACTATCCATCAGCACAACAATAACTATCCATAACACAACCTGTTCTTCCACCAGCGACTATCCATCACCACAACCATAACTATCCATAACACAACCTTTCTCCACAGCGATATCCATCAGCACAACCATACCTATCCATAACACAACCTGTTCTTCCACCAGCGACTATCCATCAGCACAACAATAACTATCCATAACACAACCTGTTCTTCCACCAGCGACCATCAGTGACTATTCTGGGAGCGCAATAGCTCCAAGTCAACCCTCCTTTAAGTGGAAGAGGTCAACGGTGAAACCCTGAATTCTGTACCCCACTTTGACTGCTCCAACCCACAGTAGTTTCCAGTCATCCCGGTGAGCAATCATAACCATTTCTGACCACATCCAAAGACTTGATGCAAATGACTTGTATCAATATTCTATATGTATTTACTTAAGAATTCTTGAATACCCAGGAAGTAAACCAGTCGTCTCTTATTACTACTACTTAGAGTGATGGATCTAATTTTCATTTGTATGAACTCTAAATCCCATTGTTTATTGACCTACCCCGCCTCTCAAAAAAGCATGGTTAAGTCATGTTGCTATCCCATTTACCATAGTGTGCATTAGTCTTTGTGGTGCACAAATTAGATTGTAAGCTCCACAGGGACATTAATAAATGTGAATGAATACATTTTCTGTATAGCACTAGAGCAATATAAAATAAAATAAATGCCATGAATCTACCTCTAGTTGGAAATACTGCCCCCAGAGTTCACCATCAGAGCTGCAGGGCATATCGATAAGATGGAGAGCCGACAGTCACAACCCAGAGATTATGAATATAGTAGCAGTTCTCTGTTATTTTCCATGTAAAATAGATCCATACAAAGACACATATCCGTAAGACAAGCTCAGCAGGGATCCAGCATCTTGAGAGCAGGCCTGGGAATTTCTCTTGATAAAATATGAAGGCATAAAGGTTACATACTGATTATCCGTGACAGCCCAGGGAACAACATCCATCCTGCCACATACGTTGTCTAACAACGCACAAGGCTTCGTTTTAACCCTTTGGTTTAATATTCGTATAATGAGCGAGATCTGAGAACAGCAAAAATGTACATGAAATATGATGGGCATACAAGCCCAAGAATAAAAGTCTGAGATGGTGTAGTAGATGTCTGGTGTCTACATTTTACCAAACAGGAAAATATTTTCAAAATGCGTCAATATTTGCAAGTTATATGTGATATAATAAATATATAATGCTACAAAGCAAGACTGCTTTCAGAAATACATCACTGAAAAAGAGAAACAGCAGCCATTCTTGCAATACTGTGTCCAGATACAAATGCACAACAGGATGCAGCAAGTCCCCCATGGTATAGGCGGGGGGCAGCACAGGTGCAAAATACTAAGAAAACACCCACTTTTTAACCCACCAAACATCCGTAGTGTGTCTGTCTAGTATTCAAAATGCACACAGGCTTGCATTCACCCCATTACATGAGGTGCTTCATAATGGGGGACCTGTTGTGCATTTATGTCTGGGCATGGTATTTGCAAGTATTGCTGCAATTTTTCTTTTTCAGTTGTGTTTTTAATTGATTTTTTGTCCTTTTTTCAGTGAGTTGCTTTCAAAAATATAAGTATTTACTTTTATCACATAACAAAATGCAAGGTGAATGAATAAAACAGAAATTTAAATGACGTTAATATTTAGTACCCGCCCATCGCTTTCATCACTTCTCCTCGTCACTTGAACAGTTTTTGAAGGAACTCTGCAGGAAGTTGTTCCAAACATCTTGGAGAATTGACCCCAGATCTGTGTATGAGGCTCATGCGGATCCTTCTGTCTCTTTATGTGATCCCAGACAGACTGATTGATGTGAGATCAGGGCTCTGTGGGGCTGAATCATGACTTCAAGGACTCCTCGTTCATCTTTACAATGAAGAGAGTTCTTAATGACATTGGATGGATGTTGGGGGTCATTATCCGACTGCAGAATAAATTTTGAGCCATTCAGACGCCTCCCTGATGGTATTACATGATGAATAAGTATTGGCCTGTATTTTTTAGCATTGAGGATACCAAGAAGTGGGCAGCGTTGAGGACGTAGACTCGGTAGTCGGCCAAGGAAACTTGGTGCAGCAGATGAGCGACACATTAAGGTTATTTCTCTTCAAAATCAGAAGATGTCCAGCAGTGCCATCAGCTCAGAACTGACAGCAACCATTGAGACCAAGCTACACACATCTATTGTTCAGAGAAATCTGTCCAGAAGTGATCTCAGTAGAAGAATTGCAGATAAAAGCCAAACCTATTACATGGAAACAAGGCCAAGTGAATCAACTAAGCACGAAAACATAGGAACAGCGTGCAGAAAAATGTCAGCTGGTGCTCTGGACCGATGAGTCAGAATGTAAGATATTTGGCTGTAACAGAAGCCAGTCTGTCCACCGAATGGTTGAAGAAGGGCTGTACAATGAGGGTCTGCAGGAACAGTGAAACTTGGCGGAGGGTCTTGCAAGTAAGGAGATGTATTTCAGCAAATTGTGTGCTCATTGCTGAGAAATACGGGAAGATACTTCCCCATCATGTTATATCAATAGGGAGGCGTCTGATTGGCTCCAAATTTATTCTAGAGCCGGACAATGACCCCAAATACATAAGGCTTCTTTTACTTACACTGTTTTTGCTGCATTTCTTTAAGCTATATGCAATATTTTTGTAATTTTATGTTACTTTTTTATTAAATGTTTATTATTTTTGGGCATATTCTGAGGCATTACAGATCGTGTGGCTTCTAGATCATCAGATACTTATAGATTCACACGACACATGTAACACAAAAAATGCCACCAGCAAGTATATGTTCACACGGGGCATGCATGCATGCAGCACTTTTTCTGCCGTATTACAGTAGCAACGCCGTGAATCAAATTTTAGAAAATCTCATAAAGTAGAGCTGTATTTCAAGTGTTAAAAATAGGATGGCGGAATAACATTTCCTTGGGTGTAAGTTACAAACGACCAGAGTCATCTCCAAGTTTTCTAGGTTAGTGAGATGCAAACAAAAAAAATACACAAAAAAATTTTCATATCCTAATACAACCGATTACCATAAACACCGGCACTTGCGACATCAACCATGGGAATGTATTCTGATTTTATTACTGGGATGGATTCACAAGTGGTTTATGGAGCATTATAATGGGTTGCTGAACCTTGCACTGATGGTACGGGCTATTTGTGTTACATTCTGAATGCAAAAGGAGAAAAAAAAAAATCACTCAGCAAATTTCTGCATACCAAAAGCCTCTTTAAAAATTCTCATCCACATCTCATAAGTAGGGAATCGGGTAATTCAAGGTCTGCCGCCCCGTTTGCTATATAAAATCTTATGTTGCTTTGAGATACTACCGTGCTATAATGTTTTAATGAAAACTTAAAAAATTGTACACAAGATTCTGATAGATATGCAGTCACATGTGTCTCTGGTGTACCCTTCTGCGGAGAAGAATGATAAGCATAATTCTGGATTTTATCTCCATTATAAATTCTCTTTGCTATTTTGAATGTATTAAAGTTCATTCTCTCACAGTTGTATCAAAACGCTGTCATTTTGCTTCTTCGCTTCTATGCAAAATAATAAAAAAAAAAAACAAACAAATCCTGGCACTGGAAAAGTTTAAAAGTTGCCACGTCTCCATCTCTTCCTGCCAATCTCGTTTTTTCTTGCCCTTCAAGTTCCCCCGCCGGTGAGGACAGGTCCGCATACTTTTATTTGCAGCCTAATTTCTAATCCATTATGCTTGGGAAATATCCTGCTCTTGTAATGTAATTGATTTTTAAGCTATAAATTAACAATCCGTACTCGCTTTCTTTGATAATATGAAAATGTCCAATTTATGGGCAGTTTGCCTCTCTGTTAATCCTCACTTTGCCGTATTTGCGCGATATCAGAGGACACGGCGTTGATAACATTTTAAAAGGAGAAGGGTCATTGATGAGTGGAGGTGAGTGGAATCATTAACACTGAAAGTGCTTCATAGAGGCCTGTGATGATGTGAAATACATAGAAGAGATTGGGAATATATATGATATCACATTCCCTGCCTGATTTATTGGATATCTAACCTCTTCATGGCTATTTAATACCTGGTGTATATATACAGCATAATTATGTACAAGAAGATGCAAGGTTATACCAGCTGATGTACGCCTTATACCGCTAGCACATCAAAAAAATTGAATTCAGGGTAATTGTTCAGTCCTATTGCCCCTGGTGTATAACATCCAGCCCCTCGTCATGCAGTCTGCCTTTACAAACATATCTCCATTGGTATTAATATCAGCACAAAAACTGCATCATCGCCAGGAGCTTCATGGCTGAGCAGCTGCATGCAGCCTTACATCATCAAGCACAATGCCAAGTGTCGGATGACGTCGTGTAAAGCCACCACCGCTGGATTCTGGAGGAAATGTGTTCTGTGCAGTGACGGATCCCACTCCTCTATCAACCTGGCTGCATTGTGCCAGCTGTACAGTTTGGTGGAAGAAGGATAATGGTACAGGCTTGACTTTCAGGCTTCGGCTCCTTAGTGCCAGTGAATAGAAATCTTCATACTTCAGCATATGACACATTGGACAATTGTAGCTGCAGCTTTGAGGGAACAGTTTGGGGAAGACCCTTTTCGGTGCTCTAAAACTGTGCCCAAGGTACAAGGTCCATAAAGACATGGAGAGGGGAGAGCATGACCACCCGTACAGATCCTGGAAATCAACCCCATCCAACACCGTTAAGATTAAGTAGATCGGTCTCGCCCCAATATCAGTGTTTGACCTCACAAATGCTCTTCTGGATGAAGGGGTAACAATTCCACCAGACACCTACAAAATCTTGTAGAAATTCTTCTCAGAAGAGTTGGAGCCATTATATCTGTGGAGGACCAACTCCATATTAAAGCACCACTCCAGCATCTTTCATTGCAGAGCTGGAGTGGTGCTACTAATGTAAGTTACCTACACCTAGTCTCATACTTACCAGCCGCCTTCTTCATCTTTTATCCACACCGCTCCTGCCAGTCTCCAGACGTTTGTGACCTGCCCGATCGCTCGTGTTTGCTTTTTGATCACTTTTCCATGTAAGTCTATGAGAACCAGAACAAGGCTCTCCTAGTCTTACATTGAGAGCTTGTGACTGTTAGCTCTGACTTCCGGTCAGTCAGAAGTTGCTGGCACAAGATGGGACCATAGCGGCATCGGGAAGAGCTGAAGAAGGCAGGTGGTGAGTATAATATTAGGTGCAGGGTAGTTACGTTGGTAGCACCACTCTAGCAATGATGACTTGTGCTTTCATGACTATGGATGTATAATAGGAGGTCATAAAAGCTTTTTTAGGTGCCTTGTGTAGGAGACTTTTGTCCATATGCGATATGTAATTATATACAGATGATTTACAGGTTATTGATACACATTACAATTTACCATAAAGCTGTTAGTCATTCCTGGAAGTAGGTGGAAGCTCAGTGTCAGGGATAGTGCTCTGTCGAGTATAATAGTCGCCATCACCAGGCGAGACCAGTATTGAGTAGGACAAACCCTTGCTCAAGTGCTTGTGCTCCCTGGCTAGTTATCGTCTGCCAGGAAAAGTATTATTTCTCATTAGCTATGAATGTTTAAAGCAAGTGTCCATTATGTGCAGACTGCTGAATGCTTAGACAAGATGAGTGAATGAATGGGCTAAGCTGGATCTGTCATTCAGTAACATTGTGTCTGTGTTTATATTCAATTAATACCGACCTGTCAGCTCCCCCTGATCCTCACGGTCCCACTGATTTGCACTCAGTCTCCTAGAATACTTTTTTTTTCTTTTACCATCATCGTCTCATTGCTAAAAGGCAGATGAATGGTTTTACATACACTAACTCGATCTCTGTGCTAAAAGGCAGCCAGATGGAACATTTACACCCAGGAACCTGATGTCTATCAGCTGGCTCTCCAAGGTTTCGGTTAAAGGGCCTAGTAGACCTGGAGCAGAAGAAAAATAAGATGATGGACGTTCTGCAGCTTGACTGATGATCTGGATTCAGTAAAATGACAGCCCTTGATGCCTCCGGTTGTTTATCAGATCCGATTAGCAGCTTAATGGCCGAGGTTATAGGGCTGTTTTCCACGGTCAAATTTGCAAATGGAAATTGCAAATTTTTTTTACTTACTGATAAAAGCAGAAAGTGTGAATGATATAGGATAAAGTAATCATGTTCAGAATGGCATATCACTAAGATCTAATTTCTGGGATCCCAAAAATCCTGAGAATTATGGAGCAATGGTACTGGTGTAGTTTTGCGTTTCCTTCGCTGTTTTTTACTGCACGATGGTGCCAGGCTGTGTGGGAAACTGTCTTGTGGCCATTTTAAAGTGACTAGGGCTCAATACAGGTGCCCGCAGAGCCGGGTGGCCAGGACTGTTGATGTGCATGGAAGTTGAGAAGCAGGCATAGTGCTAAACCAGCACCACAGAACATACATTACTAGGATTGGTTTGGGTCTCTGAGGTGGGACCACCACCTATCATAGTTTTGACATATGGTGGTAATGATAAGTAGAAACTATAGTCATTGACCAGCACAACCTACAATATTAAATTAATATGCAGATGTAACTATGTGAGAATATGCAACTTTGTTCATGCATTTTGTGTTTTGTTAATTGATAAAAAAAATACTATTAGCACTTCTATTTTTAAACCATTCTTATTTGGCAGCATTTTTTTCATACCTCCCTAAAACTTCTGCATAGTGGTGTATGTGTGTGTGTGTATGCAGTTCTGTGCAGAAGTTTTAGGCAGACGTGAAAACATCTCACAAGTCTTGCAATTTTCACATTGGCCACTAGGCCTAATATTTAACTCATATTTCCTGTTTTGTACAAAAGGTTTTTCAACAAAAAAGGTAACACACCCTCAATTGTGGCTCTGGCAGGATGTTTAGGGTCACTATCCTGCCGGAAGGTGAACCTACACCCCAGTCTAGTCTTTTGCAGCCTCTATCTCTATCCTGCGCTCCAAATTATTATGCAAATGCTATTTTTCTCTGATGTTCCTAAATGGTTGATGCAGATGAGTCGTATAATGTTCAAATCATCAACCAATAGAGTATAAATCACATTTTATTGAACAAACCTCCCAATGATAATAGTATTTTTCTAAAAACTAAAAAGACTCATAATGCACTGTTCCAAATTTGTTATATACAACAGAGTTTCCAAACATTTTTATAGGTTGTACAGATCTGAAAATGGTCATTTGTTGAATTTTCAACATTTAAGAGTTCACATTTATTGAAATCGAAAACTTTTTCAATCGAAAACATCTTACCAGACTAAGTTACATGTAACATAGGTCTCTTCTTTGATGTCTGCTTAGCAATTCTTGCACCCATTGTGCTTGTGAGTTTTTTTGGAGAGCTTCTGCTTGCATTACTTTCCATGATGTCAGAATCGCCCCCAGAGCTGCTGTTTTGATGTGAATGGCCTCCCCCTCATAGATCTTTTGCTTGAGGATACTCTTAAGTTTCTCAATAGAGTTGAGATCAGGGGAGTATGGTGGTCACCCCATGAGTTTCACTCCTTTTTTGCCCATAACAGACAATGAAAGGTTTCCTTGCAGCATGAGGTCGGACGTTTTCAGCATGAAGATTTTGATACGGATGGCATGGTTCTTTTGTACCGTGGATGAAAGTGGTTGGTCAGAAACTCTATATACTTTGCTGGGGTCATTTTCTCACCTTCAGGGACCCTAAAGGAGCTACAAGCTCTCTTCCCCTGATTCCAGGCCAAAACATGACTCCAACACCTCCTTGCTTAGGTGTTGTGACAAGGTGGTCATCCTCCAACCATCCACTACTCCATCCATCTGGGTCATCCAAGGTTGCACGGTGATCATCCGTAAACAAGACTGTTTTAAATGTTTTCATGTATATCAGGGCCCACTGCAACCGTTTTTGCTTGTGAGCACTGTTTAGAGGCAACTGAATAATAGATTTTTGCACAATTGCAGCATTTGGAGGATCCTACACCCTAAGGTTTGCTGGACTCCAGAGGCACCAGCAGCTTCACATACCTGTTTGCTGCTTTGTAATATTATTTTAGCAGTTGCTCTTTTAATCTGTTGAATTTGGGTGGCAGAAACCTTCCTCATTTTGCTTTGTCTGCGCAAACCAGTCTGTGCTGTGTATCAGCCACAAATCTCTTCACAGTATAATGATCACACTTACGTTTTCATGAAATATCTGTTTTCATACCTTATCCAAGACATTGCATTTGACGGTTTTCAGAAGCAGAGATCCTTTTCCTTTCCCATATTGTTGGAAACCTGTGGCTGCTTAATAATGTGAAATGTCGTTCCTAAATAGTTTTCCTTAATTGGGCACCTGGCAAACTAAATATCACAAGTGTTTGAGATTGATATCAGTGATCCAAAGATCCTTGAGATACAAACCATCCATGAGGTTATGGGGAAAAAAACTCAGAAACTTATATCTTTATGAAACTTAGGCTATGTGCACACGTTGCGGAATTGCCATGGAAATTTCCGCGGCAATTCCGCACCTCCCTGCCGCGGGAAATACGCATATTATAGGTATGCCTATTCCCGCTAAAAACTAGCGTTTTGCAAGCGTAATTAGCTTGCAGAATGCTAGCGTTTTACAAGCGATCTGACAGGTTGGTCACACGAGTCAAACAAGTGTTTGACAAGTGTGACCAACTTTTTACTATTGATGCCGCCTATGCCGCATCAATAGTAAAAAGATCTGTTAAAAATAATTTAAAAAATAATAAATAATGATATTCTCACCTTCCGGCGGCCCCCGCAGCTTTCCCGCCTCTCAGCGACGCTCCCGGCCAATCCCGTTCCCAGGCGTCCTTTGCGACAATGACCCCGATGACGTAGCATCACGCGAGACCGCTACGTCATCTGGGGTGATTCTCGCAATGCATTACTGGGAACGGGATTGGCCGGGAGCGTGGCTGAGAGGCGGGAAAGCTGCGGGGGCCGCCGGAAGGTGAGAATATCACTATCTTTTATTTTAATTATTGTTTTTTACATGGATATGGTACCCAGGGCCTGGAGGAGAGTCTCCTCTCCTCCAGACCCTGGGTACTATCCGCACATGAACCGCTTACTTTGTGCATGGTGGGCACAGCCACATGCGGAAAGTAAGCGGTTCAATGCATTCCTATGGCGGCGGAATCGCCGCGGTTCCGCAAAAAAGAATGAGCATGCTGCGGATTTTTCCACGATGCGATTCCGCCGCGGAAAACACCTGCAGCATGTGCACAGCATTGCGGAATCCCATAGGCCATAATGAGTTGTGTTGTGCAAGCAGTTTTGCCGCGGTTTCGCGGCAAAAACGCTAGAAATCCGCAACGTGTGCACAGACCCTAAATTCCAATTTGCATATACAGCTGACAAAAATTAAGAGCCCACTGCATAGTTGTATAACAATCCGCTTCTCTACATGCCTGACAGCCATTCCATTCCTGTGTCAGTTGAATTCCAACCAGAGTTCACCTCATTCTACTTAATGTGCTCCTGATTAGTGATCACCTAAACCAAATCTTATTTAACAAAGGAAAATATAAGAAACACTACTGTGGTGTTCACAATCCTCTTGCAATAGGACAAGCTGGATGGCAAAACAAGTGCTAGTAATATCCCAAAAGTAATAGGAATGAAAAAATAACTTTTAACCATGCCAAAGGAGATGAAAAGAAAAGTCTTGAATTAGGAAAAGAAGGGTTCAATTCTGGCTTTACTAGCAGAGGGATACAGGGAGCATCATGTCTCCTCCATCCTTAAAATTTCTAAGACTGCAGACCATTACAACAAGGTCAAGCAGCAGATATTGGGGACAACAAAGCTACAGACCGGCAGAAGGTGAAAATGACTCTCCACTGACCGGGATGACCGTCATCTTATTTGAATGCCACTCAGCAACCGCAGAATGACATCAAGTGACCTGCAAAAGGAATGGCAAATGGCAGCTGGGGTGAAGTGCATGGCAAGAACAGTTCGTAACAGGCTCCTAGAGGCAGGGCTCAAGTCATGTAATGTTAGGGTCTGCGGAACGCACCAAATATATGAGGTAGAGAGATGCGTTCGCAGCCCCGGGTCCACTGTGCAGGCGGAACCTGCTGCTAGTAAAATGGCGCAAGACGCGAACTCTGTTATCCCCAGAGTCGCCAAAATAAACACCGCAATGCACTGTGGCAATATGTGCGAACTCTTATTTCACAGAGCCGCTAGAAGGAGTGCCGCAGCGCAATATGGCGATGTGTGCGAACTCACTGAACACAACTGAGTCGCAAAATAAACACGCTAGGGCGCTGTCTAGCGTTGAAAGCGAACCCTGTTACGTCACAGAGCCACTGAGAAAAAGTTCTGTGTCCTTTCAGGCACCCAGGTACACAGTTAACTGCTAAGCGAACATAGAACGTGATCATGCGCTAATGTCCTCGCGGGAGTTACCCGCAATCTATGGCGTCTGAACGCCAGGCCCTGAATACGGCAATCAAACTCCTCACCGGTTATGCCGGTAATCTAGTGCATCTAGGACACCGACCCTGACCAGCTAGCATACCAAACTCCTCACCGATTAAGTCGGTATTCTAGGGGCTTATTTCAGCCGGGCCCTAACCACACACACGCATGACCACACTGGCGCAAAGCATATAATGGTTGATACTAGCGCATGGCGGCTCAGCATTGCCACCCTTTTATAATAACAGCTACAGGACCTGCCAGAAACAAGGACCAATGAAACTTGTTCCAGAACTCCAGTAGTCACAGGACCTTCCTGGCAGACCAATAGGAGCTGCTGAAGTACCTGAGCATGTGACCCCTGATCTCCAATGAGAGATCTCACCCTGGGCATGCTCAGAAGGGGAAACGCAGGACTTCGTCCCAAAGACGTCTGCCCAGCACTGGCTATAATAGCAGATCCCGGAGAGACAGCAGCAAGTCACTGCACAGTACCGGAATGGGCAAGACGCTGGGACCTACGTCTCTGCTGAGCAGGCTCAACTGCGGCCGGAGATGAATGGGGGACCGCAGTGGGGCTGGTTCGAGACTCCCCTTGTGCAGCAGCGGGAACTCGAACCCTAACATGTAAAGCTAGAAAAAAGCCTTTCATCAATGAGAAGCAAAGGAGAGCCAGGCTGAAGTTTGCCAAAGACCATAAGGATTGGACCATAGAGGACTGGAGTAAGGTAATCTTCTCTGATGAGTCTAATTTTCAGCTTTGCCCCACGCCTGGTCGTTCAATGGTTAGATGGAGACCTGGAGAGGCGTGCAAGCCACAGTGTCTTGCACCCACTGTGAAATTTGGTGGAGGATCGATGATGATCTGGGGATGCTTCAGCCAGGCTGGAATTGGGCAGGTTAATCTTTGCGAAGGATCTATGAATCAAGCTGCATACAAGGTTATCCTGGAAAAACAGTGGATTCCTTCTGCTCAGGCAATGTTCCCCAACTCTGAGGACTGGTTTTTCAAGTAGGATAATGCGCCATGCCACACAGCTAGGTCAATCAATGTGTGGATGAAGGACCACCACATCAAATCCCCGTCATGGCCGCCCAATCTCCAAACCTGAACTCCATTGAAAACCTCTGGAATGTAATCAAGAGGAAGATGGATGTCACAAGCCATCAAACAAAGAACTGCTTACATGTGTGTACCAGGAGTGGCATAAGTTCACCCAAAAGCAGTGTGACAGACTGGTGGAAAGCATGCCAAGACGCATGAAAGCTGGGATTAACAATCATGGTTATTCCACAAAATATTGATTTCTTAACTTTTCCTGAGGTAAAACATTAGTATTCATGTTTCTAAATGATTATGAACTTGCTTTCTTAGCATTATTTGAGGGCTACAAGCACTGCATTTTTTGTTATTTTGACCATTTCTCATTTCCTGAAAATAAATACGAAATTTATTGCTTGGAAATTCGGAGACATGTTGTCAGTAGTTTATAGAATAAAATAGCAATTTACATTTTACTCAAAAATATAACTATAAAGAAAAAAATCAGACAAGCTGAAATTTTGCAGTGGTCTCTTAATTTTTTTCCAGAGCTGTAAATGCAACATAGCCAATAGATAATTTTCTCATGGAACATTTCCTTCAATACTATTGAATACCATTGTAAATACTAAGCACACAATGGAGCCAATTCTTCAAGACAGATTAGCTCACTCTCTTACTACCCCAATCTTAGAGTGCAAGGCACCAAATTCATTAAGAGGGGTGCGCCACTTAATAAATTCGGTGCATCTTCACTGTGGGTTGTGCACTCGTGCACCACACCAGAGATAACACTCCAGGCAGGGACTAGAGTCAAATTTCTTGAGTACAAAAAGTCATC
>JARQOD010000010.1:40398164-40440276 GCA_033576555.1 Oophaga sylvatica | reverse complement strand
TAGGACTAACTGGAAACTCAGGAGCAGACCGAAAGATGGAGTAGAACCCACCAGGGTTTAATGCTAGTTGAAACACAGACGTACAGGTAATGAAGCGCACACCATACAATGAACATTACAGTCAAAATCCCAAGACATAGGTGTGCATGTCAATGGAAAATAGGTAGGTGTGGGGAGATGATGTCATTGATCCACGTCGGGTAACCTGCACAACCAACGTGGATCACAACAGGGGGCAGCGGACCCAGGAGAAGGGAGCGGAGTCTAGGATACCCAGGACAGTGGCTAGTTTAAGCCTCAACATGGAATCTTGTGAAGGACCACTCCTACCCTAAATTCAGCCATGAATGGTAAGATGCAGCTTCATCTTTTTCTTGTTTGTTGTTTAAGTTATTAAAGTTTGATGTCCTTATAAACATCCGCTTTGGGTGTTTATATCCAATGTCTGTTTTCAATGCTGAGTCTGTAGAATACAGTTTTGTCCTTTCTTACAAGGTCCATTGTACGAGCGAGCAGCCCTTCTGCGCTCGCTTTTAAATACCCAGATTAACAGCTGAAGCTTTGGTAATGGTGCACCATCTACTGATTGCTCATGCCAGGCACAAAGGCATTATATTTTTAGGTGATTTATCTACTTATAAATTATATTACTGTTGAAATCTTATTCTGTACGGCAGGAATTCTGTTAACATTATCAGCTTAATTTTGGCTGCCAGTTTGTCTCTGAATGTCGGTATGACAATGCTTTGCTATTTAACTAATGTGGGTGATGAGACTGGTAAAAGTAGTATATTTTGTGGAGCCGAGAGAGAAAGTATTGCCTTTAGTGAACCCTCGTTCGAATGCTAGAACTAAGCAGCATCAGCCATTCTGTGTTGCATAGTTTTTCCTATAAAAGTTTCCACCTTTTCCAAATTCCCAAATTTGAAGCTATAATCTATTTTATAAATCTCTGGATTCCTGACACAGGATTAAGAAATAAATGGCTATAAATAGTGGCCACATTAGACATTGGTTAGAAGATGGTGAATGGTTGATCACCCATTGAATGCACATTCCACTTGTCAACACTCTTTCTGTTTATGCAACTGTGCACATTTTAGTTTATATTGGCCGCTGCAATTGGTCATACTTGTTACTTTACCCGGGTCGTAACATAAGAACAAAAAATGTTTCAGAGAGAGTTTTTCACGGTCTAATTCATGTATGGGATAAAAATTTTCCTTTCTTGCTACTATTTTTTAATAGGCTAAAGTATCAATTAATAGAGTCAATCTACAAAACATCCTTAAAAATCTAGAAATAGATGTCATGTATAGGATTGCACTTAAAACAGTTTTGTATCAATGCCCTAATATATGTATATACCTCAGAACAAACAAAAAGTGCTATAAATCCTTTAAATAAACTTTATTAGTAAAATTGCATACAAAAATTAAAAACAAAGGTGTCTCATATCTGAGGATGCATGTAATGGATTAGACCAAAGGGGTATGTGATATACCGTATGTTGCAGAGTAAAATGGACGAACTGCGCGTCGGGGTGGAGGGACATGGGACATAACCTTCTATGTGTGACCCAGGTAAGTATGACTAGTGTGTTGCCTACAGCTATTAATAACAACCTTTAGACACTGTATCTAACACATTGATGCTAATTAATTTTTCCATAAGGTGGAATTTGATATTCAAGGCACAATATATATTTGCTTTTACCATTATACTCTGTCTACATGCTCTACTCCGTTAGGGATTCAGATGGACCCTCCAAGGTAGCCAACGACTGTAATGAGATACAGTTCAAATCGACTACATTTTTTTATTATGTTTATTTGTTAATTGCCCATCTTTTCTGACAGTCATAAGAAAAAAAAAGCACAGTCCACCTGAACTCATTTTGTCCCATTCAACTGCTAAATAATTTTTTTTTCATATTTTTGGACATATTTTTTTCCATTTATAGTTTTTCTTTTATTGCATTTTACTGCACTTATTGGAAAAGTTCTATGAACTGAAGTATTGCCACATGAGCTAATATAAGTCCACTTTTTCTCTTGCGTTATATTCGAGTGTTGCCTTTCTTTTTTATTATATTACATTATTACAACCAGATTGTTGTTTGGGACAATTTGCACCCTTTATCTCTCAATTATTGTGCTGTTCCATTATATATATAATGTAGTGTTGGCAATCATGTGATAGAAGCATACGGATTGCTGATGCTTTTTTTTTGCTACATACTTCTCATTGAGTAACTGAGTGCGATGTAACTGGTATAAGAGAAGGCAGAAAAACCGCTAAGATCTTATCCTTAGGCAGTAGCTGACAGCTTGAGACTCGACCTGCTCCAGCTTCATGTCAGAAGATGTCGCTGCAGACTTGAATCCCAAACCATCCACTGTCAAAAAAATAGTGGGCAGTCATGAACAGGCCAACATTAAAAAAACTTGATTTAAACAATTGTGTGATGAAAAAGACCATTTAAGGTCCACACCCTAATATATTGTGAATAGTTAGAAGTTGTAAGCACATAACTTCAGAGATTTCTACTCGACGTGAAAGTTGCGTCCCTTTTCTTAGACCCATTATAGCAAAAAAATTAACTACACTACCCTACCCCTTAATTGTGGCCCATTTCCCTGTCTAAAAGCTCAAACACTTTATGTATTATTCAAATCACAGCTATTTATGCTGAAATAATTTGTTTTGCCTTTGAAATCCAAATACAGTGGGGAAAAAACTATTTAGTCAGCCCCCAATTGTGCAAGTTCTCCCACTTAAAAAGATGAAAGATGAGATGAGAGAGCGCTTACTGTACAGTATACTGCTTTATTAGTGATTTCACTACATGAACAGTATGCAGGACGCTCCTGAGCTCCCTCTTGTGGCAATTATAGAAATTCAGCATCTTAGCGCTTAAAGGGAATCTTTCACCACATTTTTTGAGTATAAGATGCGGCCACCTCCATCAGGGGCTTATCTACAGCATTCTGTAATGCTGTAGATAAGCCCCCCGATGTAACCTGAAAGAGAAGAAAAACGAGTTATATTATACTCACCCAGGGGCGGTCCGGGGTCCGGTCCGATGGGCATTGCGGTCCGGAGTCTCCGATCTTCTAGCGAAGACGTCCTCTTTGCTTCCCGTCACGACTCCTGCGCAGGCGCACTGCTCTGCCCTGTTGAGGGCAGAGTAAAGTATTGCAGTGCGCAGGCGCCGGACCTCGCTGACCTTTCCCGGCGCCTGCTCACTACAGTACTCTGCTCTGCCCTCAATAGGGCAGAGCAGTGCGCCGGAGCCGTGACGGAAAGCAAAGAAGAGGACGTCTTTGCTAGAAGATGGGAGGTGCCGGACCGGACCGCGACGCCCATTGGACCGGACCCCATCCCGCCCCTTGGTGAGTATAATATAACTCGTTTTTCTTCTCTTTCAGGTTACATCGGGGGGCTTATCTACAGCATTACAGAATGCTGTAGATAAGCCCTGATGGCAGTGGCCGCATCTTATACTTGAAAAATGGGGTGACAGATTCCATTTAAAACTATGGATTTGGAACTTTGCATCAGAAAAAAATGTGATTCCTGTAAGTATTTATTAAGAAAGTAATCAGCATATCAGAATCCGACTATTCAGTTTGCATTAAATAGCAAGTGCATAAACTCTGAGCCTGTGATATAAAATGTGGCAAATGCATAAGAAATTTTCTTCAACAACAATGACTTTTTAAAAAAACATCTGCAGAAAATTAGCATATGTATCTTAGGAGTCATATCATTAACTATATGTAAGACTCCCCAAATCGTGAGATCAGTGTATGTTACATTACACAGGGCCAGACTGAGACTTTTTGGTCTCATAGGGAAAATGCTGGGTGGAGAGGGGAACATATATTACTGCTCAAGGAAAAGAATCATTCTCCCAAATTATACTGCCACATATGTGTGATAGTTACAGGGCAATTGCATCTTTTGCCCATACTGTAGTTCAGGCCTGAGTTTCATTGTACAGTAGTAGCGGTTCCTCGCATTTACTCCCTAGAAAAATAGTTAATTCCTGGAACTGTCGTTGCTTCAGTTTCATTTACATTTTACTATTATGACCAATGCTGCTTAATTACTGAAGTTTTTTTTTGTTTAATGTGTTAACGCTGGATCGAGTACAATATTAATAAAACAAGGTCAACGAACCTTTCATACGAGAACGGTGCTTTGTCAAATTATACACAACATATGACTGGTACATTTTAAATTCAACCTGCTTGCGAATAAAGTCACAAATCATAATGAATTGGTTAGACAGCATTATCATCAATTTTCTGCAGGTACAGCCGTGGGAAATCAGTCATTTCCATCAAACACCTTTGTCAGCTTTTGCGGCAGAGTCATTTTTTACATTTAAAGGCTGACGAAATGTGTAACACAAAACACTTCTGTCTGCAGGTTCTTTTCTTCTATGGGTGATGCATTTGAGCAGGGAAGAGACAAATCCAGAGGTATTAGCTATGTGTGATAGATATATATTATATATGTAATATGTACAGTATATACAGTACAGACCAAAAGTTTGGACACACCTTCTCATTTTAAGATTTTTCTGTATTTTCGTAACTATGAAAATTGTACATTCACACTGAAGGCATCAAAACTGTGAATTAACACATGTGGAATTATATACTTAACAAAAAAGTGTGAAACAACTGAAATTATGTCTTATATTCTAGGTTCTTCAAAGTAGCCACCTTTTGCTTTGATGACTGCTTTGCACACTCTTGGCATTCTCTTTATGAGCTTCATGAGGTAGTCACCGGAAATGGTCTTCCAACAATCTTGAAGGAGTTCCCAGACATGCTTAGAATTGTTGGCCCTTTTGCCTTCACTCTGCGGTCCAGCTCACCCCAAACCATCTCGATTGGGTTCAGGTCTGGTGACTGTGGAGGCCAGGTCATCTGGCGTAGCACCCCATCACTCTCCTTCTTGGTAAAATAGCCCTTACACAGCCTGGAGGTGTGTTTGGGGCCATTGTCCTGTTGAAAAATAAATGATGGTCCAACTAAACGCAAACCAGATGGGATAGCATGCCGCTGCAAGATGCTGTGGTAGCCATGCTGGTTCAGTATGCCTTCAATTTTGAATAAATCCCCAACAGTGTCACCAGCAAAGCACCACCACACCATCACACCTCCTCCTTGCTTCACGGTGGGAACCAGGCATGTAGAGTCCACCCGTTCACCTTTTCTGCGTCACACAAAGACACGGTGGTGGGAACCAAAGATCTCAAATTTGGACTCCTCAGACAAAAGCACAGATTTCCACTGGTCTAATGTCCATTCCTTGTGTTATTTAGCCCAAACAAGTCTCTTCTGCTTGTTGCCTGCCCTTAGCAGTGGTTTCCTAGCAGCTATTTTACCTTGAAGGCCTGCTGCACAAAGTCTCCTCTTAACAGTTGTTGTAGAGATGTGTCTGCTGCTAGAACTCTGTGTGGCATTGACCTGGTCTCTAATCTGAGCTGCTGTAAACCTGCGATTTCTGAGGCTGGTGACTCTGATAAACTTATCCTCAGAAGCAGAGTTGACTCTTGGTCTTCCTTTCCTGGGGCGGTCCTCATGTGAGCCAGTTTCTTTGTAGCACTTGATAGTTTTTGCAACTGCACTTGGAGACACTTTCAAAGTATTCCCAATTTTTCGGACTGACTGACCTTCATTTCTTAAAGTAATGATGGCCACTCGTTTTTCTTTACTTAGCTGCTTTTTTCTTGCCATAATGCAAATTCTAACAGTCTATTCAGTAGCACTATCAGCTGTGTATCCACCAGACTTCTGCACAACACAACTGATGGTCCCAACCCCATTTATAAGGCCAGAAATCCCACTTATTAAACCTGACAGGGCACACTTGTGAAGTGAAAACCATTCCCGGTGACTACCTCTTGAAGCTCATCAAGAGAATGCCAAGAGTGTGCAAAGCAGTAATCAAAGCAAAAGGTGGCTACTTTGAAGAACCTAGAATATAAGACATATTTTCAGTTGTTACACACTTTTTTGTTAAGTATATAATTCCACATGTGTTAATTCATAGTTTTGATGCCTTCAGTGTGAATGTACAATTTTCATAGTCATGAAAATACAGAAAAATCTTTAAATGAGAAGGTGTGTCCAAACTTTTGGTCTGTACCAATATATATATATATATATATATTTATATATGTATACATACATGTATATAGATAGATGTAGATCTCTCTCGTTATATATATAAAATGTATGGACAAGTGTAAAAAAAATGCTGCAAAGAAAGAATGCTTAAAAAAAATATTTGTGTCAATAGTTTATTTTTATCAATTAATAAGAATCACAGTGAATGAAAAAATTGCCTTCATCAGTTCTCACTTTCACACAATTTGTGAACTCGGCAGGAGATTGTTGTAAGCATCTTGGAGAACTGACCCCAGATCTTCTGTGTATGAGGCTTATGCAGAGCCTTCTGTTTCTTCATGTGATCCCAGACTGAATGATGTGAGGTCTGGGCTTTGTGGATGCCATATAATCACTTCCAGGACTCCGTATTCTTCTTTACAGTACACTAAGGACCCTCCACCATGCTTCACTGTTCCTGCAGCCCATCATTATTGTGCCCTTTGGGACCAAACCACCCTTCTGTTACAGCCAAATAGTTCATATTTTGACTCATTGGTCCAGAGCGTAGTTAAATCACTTGGTCTTGTTTCCATATTGAAGGTAGGGTTTTTGGCCACAATTCTTCCACAAAGACCACTTCTGGCCAGACTTCTGAACAATAAATGGGTGTAGCTGGTTCCACTGGTTGCTTCCAGTTCTGAGTTGACGGCACTGCTGGACATCTTTTGATTTCTTAGTGATGTAACCATAATGGGTCCTTTATCTGCTGCACTAAGATTCCTTTTGCCGACAACTGCGTCTACACTCCTACCACCTGCTTGGTATAATTGGTTACTCATGCACCTGACTATAATCCTGCAAAATTTCTGACTTTGTGCAAGTGTACCACACCTACCTAAAATGGATGCATGGTACTATATATATATAAGAGAGCCTGGATCTGATGAATTGCTATATAACAGCAGACCAAAGGAAAGCGGATATATGAAGCGTGTGAGACAACTCTAGATGGATATAAGTCAAGCATGTCCACTGACTGAGAAACAACTAATCACCCAACATTTCAATATCATAAAGAGAAAGCTATTATCGCAGCTTGAGATGGATCAACTGCACTGCAGATCCACCCCACATGAAGACCTGGAAGAACAACATGTGCAACCCCCTGAAAATCCAGATGCAACCCTGCAACTAGAGAGCAACGCAGCTGGTGTGAAACAGAAGATCTTAGATAAACTAAATACCATCAATACCAGAGATCGACTGCCAAGGCTTAGCAAAGAAACACCACCAGACAGTATGCTAGAAGATGCCAATAGAGCGCTTGCATCAATACCTGCCACCACCATAACTCAAAATAATGAACTTATCTATGCTACTGCCTCAGCAATCATGGAAATGCTTGGTTATACAACCTGCAAGAACAACAAAAGTACGTGCCCGCCTTGGAAAAGAAGACTGGAGACAAACATCAAGGTGACACGAAGGGAAGTCAGCCAACAGAAATACAGAAGGGTGTAAGATCAAGAATAAGACCAAGCTGGACAAGTACAAAGGCCTGACCCCAGCTGAAGCCCTAGAGACTGCTAAACAAAGGCTCACAGCACTCACTGAAAGACTAGGGAGATACACTAGAGAAGCTGAGGCCTAGAAGATAAATGCCCTGTTTGCCAAAGAACCATCCAAAGTGTACTCCCAACTACAGAGTAACAGCATAAAGACTGCAACTCCACCAATAGCAGAGAATGAGCAGTACTGGAGGAACATATGGGAGAAAGAAAAAACACATAACACCAGTGCAATGTGGCTGCAAGATTTGAGAATGAAACACAGCAACCACCTAGAGCAAGAACCCGCCACCATTACAGAAGCAGACATCCAGAAGTGGGTCAAGAACATGAGGAGCTGGACAGCACCTGGCCCAGACATCCACACCTACTGGCTAAAAAAATTAACAGCGGTACATGAACGCATGGCAAAGCAGATGAACCAACTGCTAGAAGAAGTCCACCACCCGGCTTGGCTAACACAAGAAGAACTGCAGTGCTGATCTTGAAGGATCCTCAGAAAGGAACAGTTCCATTCAACTACCACCCAATAACCTGCCTTACAACAACATGGAAACTCCTGTCGGGCATCATAGCCACCAAGCTACAGAACCATATGAATCCAGCACTGAAAGGCATTGGGACTGACACCAGAGGCTCTAAGCACCAGCTCGCAGTAGATAGAGCAGTCGCTCAAGACACAAGATCCAGACAGACCAATCTCAGCACAGCCTGGATTGACTACAGGAAAGCCTATGACTCAATGCCACACACATGGATCTGTGAATGCTTGGCTCTCTACAATGTCAATAGGAAATTAAGAACCTTCCTCAGAAACTCAATGGGGCTATGGAGAACAACATTGGAAGTCAACTCAAGATAACTAGCACAAGTGACCATCAAATGCGGTATATACAAAGCTGATGCACTGTCCCCATTGCTGTTTTGCATAGGCTTGAACCCCCTCAGTCAGATAATTACAGAGTCTGGCTATGGATACAAGTTCAAGAGTGGAAGCACCATCATCCACCTCTTCTACATGGATGACATCAAGCTGTATGCAAGAAACGAACCAGACATCGATTCACTGATCCACCTGACAAGGATCTACAGCAAAAACATCGGGATGTCCTTCAGACTGGAGAAGTGCGGCTGGTTGGTAATAAAGAGAGGCAAGGTAGTCAAGACTGATGGAGAGGAATTACCAGCAGGGCACATAGCAGATGTACAGAGAAGCTACAAGTACCTCGGCATTCCGCATGGATACGGTAACCATGATGAGGAGGCAAGGAAAGCAGCAACATCCAAATATCATCAAAGTGTAAGACAGGTCCTGAAGAGCCAGCTCAATGGGAAGAATAAAATTTTCGCCATCAATACATATGCCCTGCCAGTTATCAGATACCCTGCTGGCATAGTGTGCTGGCCAAAAGAAAAAAATTGGTTTGGTACCGTGTTAGCCAGTAGAAAAAAACATATAGTGCTCTCAGTGGGAGAAGCAAAATAGGAATCTTGTGGGTATGATACCTTTTAATGGCTAACAAAATATAGTGAATGATATTACAAAGCAAGCGTTCGAGACTGCTTACATCTCTTCATCAGGCTGGTATAACAAAATATTTGAAGAAACCCAATTATATACAGTGAAAAGCACAGGCATGGTGTGATACATGAACATTTAAATAAACAAACACTGAGCTTAAAGAGAGAATCCTTAATTATGTAAGATTAGATAAGTGGTGTGAGAGTTTTATGGACCCCATATGCATGTGAGATCAAAGGACTGGTGGTGTCTTCATTGTTTTTGGAGGAAGTTGCTCAGATTTGGTAGTGGGCCATAAATCCTCCTGACAAATTGAGTCCTGTGTGAACAGAATCAAAGATGGTAATGAATTTGTATTCCCAAACCCTGCGATGTTTTTGTGGTTTGAAATTGCCTTTCAAAATGACAACTTTCATATTGTGGCCAAAAGAAGAGATGGAAGCTGCAGATGTGAAGTCACAAAAGCTCCTCACAATGCATAGAGGTCTCCACCCTAAGTTTAGCACCCAAAGATTGTATACCAACAGAAAGGAGGGTGGTCGAGGCTTGATAAGCACCCAAGCCACCATCACGGATGAAACAAGGAGTATTCAGGAATAATCAGAAAAATGGCACCAAAAGATGAGATGCTGAGGGAAAGCCTAAGGCAGCAACAACAACACATCTGGAAGGAAGAACAGGAACATGAAGCGCCATGGCAAGACAAGCCGCTGCATGGGATGTACCATCGACAGATAATGGAGGTGGCTGACATGGAGAAATCCTACCAATGGCTGGAGAATGCTAGACTCTGAGACAGCACAGAGGTACTAATCATAGCAGCACAAGAGCAAGCATTAAGTACCAGATCCATAGAATCAGGAATTTACCACACAAGACAAGACCCAAGGTGCAGACTATGCAAAGAAACCTCAGAAACCGTCCAACACATAGTGGCAGGATGCAAAATGCAAGCAGGAACAGCGTATACTGAATGACACAAACCAGTCGTGCTGAAGGATGTTGCAGGCAGCAGGTTCACACTCAGCACATGTGACAAACGTGACAGAGTCTGGAGACGCCGTGGAGAGCGATCTGCTGCCTACAACATTCTTCAGCATGACCGGTTTGGTAGTGGGTCAGTAATGGTGTGGGGTGGCATTTCTTTGGAGGGCCACACAGCCCTCCATGTACTCGCCAGAAGAAGCCTGACTGCCATTAGGTACCGAGATGAGATCCTCAGACCCCTTGTGAGACCTTATGCTGGTGCGGTTGGCCCTGGGTTCCTCCTAATGCAGGACAATGCCAGACCTCATGTGGCTGGAGTGTGTCAGCAGTTCCAGCAAGATGAAGGCATTGAAGCTATGGACTGGCCTGCTCGTTCCCCAGACCTGAATCCGATTGAGCACATCTGGGACAGCATGTCTCGCTCTATCCACCTACGTCACGTTGCACCACAGACTGTCCAGGAGTTGACGGATGCTTTAGTCCAGGTCTTGGAGGAGATCCCTCTGGAGACAATCCTCCACCTCATCAGGAGCATGCCCAGGCGTTGTAGGGAGGTCATACAGGCACGTGGAGGCCACACACACTACTGAGCATCATTTTGACTTGTTTCCTCTTTAATTTTGTCTTGTTTTGATTTTTATTTGGCCTCCATTAGTTCAAAAATTTGATTTCCATTGATGATTTTTGTGTGATTATGTTGACAGCACATTCAACTTTGTACAGAACAAAGTATTCAATGAGAATATTTCATTCATTTAGATCTAGGATGTGTTATTTGAGTGTTACCTTTATTTTTTTGAGCAGTGTATATTGTATACTTGGGTGTTCTTACCAATTTTCTTACCAAATCTTGTTTCTTAGGGATTATTATGAAATGTTTGAACAGATTTTTAAGGCAAAATAGTAAAGTCATGGAAATGAGTTATAGTTTAAAAAAATAGCTTGTTTTTTTCCTCTTCAGGAAGAAAAAAAGACATGGAGTAGAAAATAACATTAGCTTGTGTACTAGTGTAGTAATGATGAACTTTGCAATTTGGATTGCAATTAATATGCAATGTAACCTTTTAGTTTAGCTCTAATGTCTCATACTGGGATGGTGTAGTTAGAGCAGGATGGTGCATTGTTTTTTTTACATACATATTAGGTCAGTAATGTAATGAGATCTACAATCAGATGAGTATGACTTTATACAAATCAGTAACTTGTAAATAAATACAGTTTGTTTTGGGGTTACCTGCAACCTTAAAGGGAACCTGTCAGGTCCCCCATGCCCTCCAAGCCAGCAACAGTCACTTATTTATTTTTAAATTACCTGCCTAACCAGCCCTGTATAACTTTTTTCTTTAAAAAAGAGGTTTAAAAAAACCATTTACATTGCCCCAGTTTTCTATGCTAAAGAGGGCTTTGACTAGTCGATGGGGCATTAGTTGCCCAAAACTAGTCAGCCCTCTTTCCATTTTATCGTGATAACATTTTTGCAGGAGCTGTCGTCATCGACAGCTCTTGCAAATCTCTCTCACGCGCGCCGCACATTTCAGCAGCGTCATGGCACCTCTGCAGCCAGGTGTCATGACCCAGCTGTTGAGTGACCCGGGACCAGGGCCTCCTTCCCTGTCCATACCACTAGGGGGCACCCTAACTCGCCTTATTACCTGGGATACTTCTAAAGGTGAAGATGGAGGGGCCGACACCCTTGCCTTATCTCCTGAATCCTCTCTCTGTCTATTCTCTTCCCCCACCCAGGGAGGAGGGGCGCTGCTGTGCACCACGTACACCAACCCGTCGAACAAGGCTGCACACAGGGGTAAACTGAAAACACCAAGCATAAAAATATTTACTCACATATAACAGAGGAATGCAACGAGGAGTGAAGGATGGGGGAATAACCAAAATAAGAGGAGGGGAGGAAATTATCACAATTACAAACCACGCAACAGTCACAGATAACTCCTCCAAAACTTCTCATATAAACGCCTCTCCACCATGCCGTGCAGCATAAGCTAGCTCTGACATGGATCTGAATCAGGACCAAGATTATAAAGGGCATGGGAGTGGCTAACCGAGCTCAACTGAGAGCTCATACTCCCAGAGTTTCCAACATAGCGGATTAACCCCTTGTTCTGTCAAAAGAAATAAACACCATTTAAAAAGAAGGTGAAGTGCTTCTTTTGAGCCCAGGAGTAGGAGCAATCAGACGCTGCGGTCTTCTGGCTCTCCTCTGTTGCAGTAACCCTGTGACACTGGGTGTACGCTTCCCAGCTTCAGACGCACAGTGTGCAAGACCAGAAGCCATCTTCCAACCTTCGGCTCATGTGTACTGTGCCTCTGAAGTCTGGAAGCATACACCTGGCTGTGGAGGTGCAATGACGATGCCAAAATGTGCGGCGCACGTGCAATAGATTTGCAGGAGCTGTTGATGACAACAGCTCCTGCAAATTATATTATTATGCCAATGGCCGTGGGCGTGATAACATTGAAAGAGGGCTGACTAGTCTGGGGCAACAAATGCCCCATCAACTAGTCAAAGCCCTCATTAGCATAGAAAGCGGGGCAATATAAATGTTTTTTAAACCTCTTTTGTACAGAAAAAAGTTATACAGAGCTGGTTAGGAAGGTAATTTAAAATTATAAAAAATACTTAGTCTACAGGGTAAAGGGCCCGTCTCACACAACGATCTCGCTAGCGAGATCGCTGCTGAGTCACTAGTTTTGTGACGCAGCAGCGAGCTCACCAGCGATATCGCTGTGTGTGACATTCAGCGACGATCAGCCCCCCTGCCGGGTATCGCTGATCGTCGCTGAAATGTCAGGACATTTTTTTGATCGCTGGTCTCCCGCTGACAGGCACGCATCGCTGCGTGTGACAGGCGGGAGACCAGCGATCTGCTGATAACCAAGGTACACAGCGGGTTTCCAGGCGCGGGGCAGTGCCTAGAAACCCGCTGTGTACCTTGGATACCAGCTTCCTGAAGCAGGGAGCTGGTAACCAAGGTACACAGCGGGTTTCCAGGCACCGCGCAGCTCCTGGAAACCCGATGTGTACCTTGGTTACCAGCTCCCTGCATCAGGGTGCTGGTATCCAAGGTACACTGCGGGTAACTAAGCGATGTTTACCCGCAGTGTCGCTTGTACTGATCGCTGCCTGTTTGGCAGCTCAGCAGCGATAATGTAGCGATACACCAGCGATCCTGATCATTGTCAGGATCGCTGGTGTATTGCTATGTGAGACCCAGCCTTAAGGTACTGCCACACTAAACAATCCCGCTAGCGATCACGATAACGACGCATACTAATGCGATCGCTAGCGGGATTGTTTCTATATCGCTAAGTGCGGCCACATTTAGCGATATAGTTAACGACGCTATCGCCATTAGCGATCTTCTTAACGACTTTAGCGGTACAAAAGTACCGCTAAATCGCTAAGAAAAGGTGCCACACTAGCGATATATACTTACCCAGCGGGAGCGCCGACGAGAAAATAGGGTCCGGAGCGATTCCAGCGACGAGCGAGATCACAGCAGGAAGCTCGTCGCTGGCAGATGCCGCACTGAACAACATCGCTAACGGGATCGCTAAATAGTGACGTTTTTTAGCGATCCCGTTACCGATATTGTTCAGTGTGGCATACCTGTCACGCGGTCTTATGATATGTGTACGATGTCAGTAAACTATTCTTAAAAGAACAACACTCTATACAACATATAGATTAGCAACATCAGCATGTAAATATAGAATAGATTTACCTGACACGATATCCGTTGAACTCAGGGTTAATCTTGAGGACTTGATACACTGTCACAGGAAAGAGGAGGACCGGGGGTCTAACCTGACCCTAAACTGGGGTCCTAACTAATCCCTCACCTTGGAGGTACTGATAATGGTTCAGAGGTCCAAGTCTCCAGCCTAACCCTGTCTCCTATCAGTCCCTGAACCCTGTAATCAGTCCTAAGAAGGATTCTGATTACCACCAAAGGGATATGGGCTGATCTCTGCTAAATACACAGATTAGACATATAAGACAGACTGGAGAAAACACAGACTTGCATACACACTCAAACACAGAAGGAACATAAATGATCTGGGATATTAAACTCTAAGCAAGGTGAGCTTAAAACAACTAAGGAGCTCTTTAACTTAAGTCTATACAGATACAATCCTATCTGTGGTCTGCATGAAGAATTTCACTGGCAACTCCCAACACAGACAACCAGAGATTTAAAGGAAACCAATCAACAAATAATTAATTGCAGCCGGAAGAAACTGCACCCAGTCCCAGAACTGAGCACAGACAGAATTAACTCCCTAACTGCCAAACACAAAGAAACAGCAACTCAGCTGTGAGAAGTCAGAATGTGCAACCGCGACGATCTTCGTGGTGATGCACACATGACAGTACCCCCCTTCTAAGAGGGGCCTCCGGACCCTCAGGGCCAGGTTTGCCCGGGTGAGTTCTGTGGAAGGTCCGCACCAAACGATCTGCGTTAATGTCAGACGCAGGAACCCACGTCCTCTCCTCTGGACCATACCCCTTCCAATGCACCAAGTACTGAAGGGACCGGCGATTCAGACGTGAGTCAATGATCTTTGACACTTGAAACTCCAAGTTACCATTGACCACCACTGGAGGAGGAGGTAGAGGTGATGGTATGACTGGTGCCACGTACCTCTTAAGTAATGACTTGTGGAACACATTATGAATTTTAAACGTAGGAGGGAGGTCCAGACGAAATGCCACAGGATTAATTATGGAACTGATCCTGTACGGCCCGATGAATCTGGGGCCCAGCTTCCAGGAGGGAACTTTAAGTTTTATATTCCTGGTAGACAACCATACCAGATCGTTCACATTAAGATCTGGACCAGAAACTCTCCTCCTATCAGCCATACGTTTATAACGGTTCCCCATAGCACTCAGATTATTCAATACACCTCTCCACACTGAAGCAAGTGACGACGAGAAACGCTCCTCCTCAGGAACCCCAGAAGGGCCCCCCCCCATTGAATGTACAAAACTGGGGATGAAAACCATATGCCCCAAAAAACGGGGACTTACCAGTGGACTCGCTCCGCCTGTTGTTAAGAGCGAACTCTGCCAGAGGCAAGAAAGAAGACCAGTCCTCCTGGTTCTCTGAGACAAAACACCGAAGATAAGTCTCTAGGCTTTGATTCAGACGCTCTGTCTGACCATTGGTCTGCGGATGAAAAGCCGAGGAAAATGACAATTGCATCCCCGACGTAAACAAAATGCCCTCCAAAACTTGGACACAAACTGAGACCCCCTATCTGACACCACATCAGAAGGCAACCCATGAAGTCTCACAATCTCCCCAATGAACACCTGCGCCAGAGTTTTAGCATTAGGGAGGGCAGGAAGAGCAATGAAATGTGCCATCTTACTGAACCTGTCAACAACCACCAGTATGACAGTCTTCCCTGACGACTGAGGAAGGTCCGTGATGAAGTCCATAGACAAATGAGTCCATGGACGCTCCGGAAGTTTCAAGGGTAAGAGGGTCCCAGACGGACGGGTATGAGGGGTCTTAGAGTGAGCACAAACCCCACAGGACGCGACAAAAGTTAAAACATCTTTATTAACGTTAGGCCACCAAAACCGGCGAGAAAGGAGATCTAAAGTAGCCTTACTCCCTGGATGTCCTGCTAAAGCAGAATTATGATGTGCCTCAATAACCTTTTGTCTCAACTGATTTGGGACAAACAGTCTCCCTGGAGGTCCTGCAGGGGCGTCCCCCTGAGCCTCTAACACCTCCTCCTCAAGCTCAGAACATACAGCCGACACTACCACCCCCTCCTGAAGGATAGGAATCGGGTCATCCATTTTCCCGGCCCCTGGGAAACTGCGAGACAAGGCATCCGCCTTAACATTCTTAGATCCAGGGCGATAAGTGACAACAAAATTAAACCTGGTAAAAAACAACGACCATCGAGCTTGTCTGGAATTCAGACGCTTAGCAGATTCCAAATACAGCAGGTTCTTGTGATCAGTAATGACGGTGACCGGGTGGACTGCCCCTCCAAAAAGTGACGCCATTCTTCAAAAGCCAACTTAATGGCCAAAAGTTCCCTATTGCCGATATCATAATTCCTTTCGGCGGACGACAATTTTTTAGAAAAGAAAGCGCACGGATGCCATTTACCAGGGGACGGACCCTGGGACAATATTGCACCCACCTCTACGTCAGACGCGTCCACCTCCACAACGAACGGCTGTGATGCATCTGGTTGGATGAGAACGGGTGCCGAAGCAAAACATTTTTTCAAAGAGGAAAAAGCTTGGCAAGCTTTGTCCGACCATTTAGAAAAATCCGTCCCTTTTCTTGTCATGTCAGTGAGAGGTTTGACAACAGATGAGAAATTACAAATAAATTTCCGGTAGTAGTTAGCAAACCCCAGAAAACGCTGCAGAGCCTTAAGATCCTCTGGCTGATCCCATTCAAGCACTGCTCTCACCTTTTCAGGGTCCATACGGAAACCGGAGGCTGACACCAAGAAACCCAAAAACTGAAGTTCCTGTACGGCGAATACACACTTTTCCAGTTTGGCGTATAGTTTATTGTCTCGCAAGATCTGCAACACCTGTCTCACATGCTCCTGGTGAGACACAAGATCTGGTGAGTAAATTAAAATGTCATCCAAATATACGACCACAAACAGCCCCACCAGATGACGAAAAATGTCATTAACAAAATGTTGGAATACTGCTGGTGCAGTAGTCAGACCAAAAGGCATGACAAGGTTCTCATAATGTCCCTCCGGCGTGTTAAACGCCGTTTTCCACTCATCCCCCTCTTTTATCCTAATCAGATTATACGCCCCCCTGAGATCCAATTTAGAGAACCATTTGGCGCCAACAATTTGATTGAAGAGATCAGGAATCAGAGGGAGTGGATACGGATCTCGAACAGTAATCCGATTAAGTTCGCGGAAATCCAAGCAAGGGCGTAGGCCTCCATCTTTTTTCTTCACAAAGAAGAACCCCGCGGCCACTTGGGAAGATGAAGGTCTAATATGCCCTTTGGCCAGACTTTCCGAAATATAATCTTTCATAGCCTGCCTCTCAGGACCAGAAAGGTTATATAACCTAGCTTTAGGTAACTTAGCATCAGGAAGTAAATTAATAGAGCAGTCATACACGCGATGAGGAGGCAACTCCTGACACCCCTCCTCAGAGAACACATCCCCAAAGTCCTCCAAAAAAGGAGGCAAAGTACTAGGCACGACCGCACTGATGACTGTGTTCATGCAGTTACTTTTGCAAAACTCCCCCCATTGGCTTATATCTCTGGACTGCCAATTAATCACAGGGTTATGTTTAACCAACCAAGGAAGTCCCAACACAATAGGAGTAGGTAGACCCTCCAACACATAACAAGATAATAGTTCCCTATGTATTGCCCCTACCCGAAGGTCAATGTTATGAACCTCATGAACAAAGCTACCTTGGCCGAGAGGCCTGGCGTCAATGGAGAATATAGGGATCGGTTTGACCAATACACTCAGATGCATACCTTGAGCCTGAGCAAACTGAGCGTCAACCAGATTAGCCCCGGACCCACTATCAAGAAGAACAGAAAATCTCTCCACTCTCGTACCAACCACCACCTCCACTGGTACAAGGAACTGAGAAGAACTAGCGGACGAAATACATACTCCCAGGTTGTCGTCCACCACACAACCTGGGATTAACAGTTTTCCGGCGACTTTTTGCTCAACAAGGCACGGGATGGACATCCCCCAACAAAATGTCCCTCTTTCCCGCAGAAGAAACACCTTCTAGTCCTGCGGCGTACCGCCAATCCCCTCCTACGAAATGATGTCCCTCCCAACTGCATAGGCTCCTCCGAACAGACAAGGGGAACCTCAACATAAGGGACTTTAGTAGTAGGTGGAGTAACAACAGGGGGCGGAGTTACCTCGCACCTCTCCCGGAGCCGTCTATCAGTACGGATAGCTAGGGCCATAGCAGCCTCCAGTGATGGAGGAGAATCATACTGAGCCAAAACGTCCTTTAATTTGTCAGAAAGCCCATGACAAAACTGGCTCCTAAGAGCTGGGTCATTCCACTGAGTATCTGTGGCCCATCTACGGAACTCAGAAGCAAATTCCTCCGCCGGACGATCTCCCTGCTGTATCTTACGTAATTTTGTCTCAGCAAGAGAGACCCGATCTGGGTCATCATATACCAAACCCAGGGCAGTAAAAAATCGATCTACTGACTGTAGAGCCGGGGATCCCGGAGGAAGGGAGAAGGCCCAGGATTGAGGGTCCCCTTGTAGGAGCGAGATAACAATTCCCACTCTCTGCTCTTCACTCCCTGATGATCGAGGCCGAAGCCGAAAATACAATTTACATGCTTCCCTGAAGGTAAAAAATTTGTCTCGCCCACCAGTGAACCTGTCCGGGAGAGCTACTTTAGGTTCAAATCTGGTTTGCTCCGAGGGAGACAAAACTTTGGACTTAATGTCCGTCAGCTCCATGGATAATCCCTGCAACTGCAGAGCCAGCTGGGCTACTGGATCCATGGCAACTGGGAATAATTTTATGGGCCAGTGAAAATGTCACGCGGTCTTATGATATGTGTACGATGTCAGTAAACTATTCTTAAAAGAACAACACTCTATACAACATATAGATTAGCAACATCAGCATGTAAATATAGAATAGATTTACCTGACACGATATCCGTTGAACTCAGGGTTAATCTTGAGGACTTGATACACTGTCACAGGAAAGAGGAGGACCGGGGGTCTAACCTGACCCTAAACTGGGGTCCTAACTAATCCCTCACCTTGGAGGTACTGATAATGGTTCAGAGGTCCAAGTCTCCAGCCTAACCCTGTCTCCTATCAGTCCCTGAACCCTGTAATCAGTCCTAAGAAGGATTCTGATTACCACCAAAGGGATATGGGCTGATCTCTGCTAAATACACAGATTAGACATATAAGACAGACTGGAGAAAACACAGACTTGCATACACACTCAAACACAGAAGGAACATAAATGATCTGGGATATTAAACTCTAAGCAAGGTGAGCTTAAAACAACTAAGGAGCTCTTTAACTTAAGTCTATACAGATACAATCCTATCTGTGGTCTGCATGAAGAATTTCACTGGCAACTCCCAACACAGACAACCAGAGATTTAAAGGAAACCAATCAACAAATAATTAATTGCAGCCGGAAGAAACTGCACCCAGTCCCAGAACTGAGCACAGACAGAATTAACTCCCTAACTGCCAAACACAAAGAAACAGCAACTCAGCTGTGAGAAGTCAGAATGTGCAACCGCGACGATCTTCGTGGCGATGCACACATGACAATACCCTTTAAGTTAGAGGTTATCTTGGGAGAAGATAACATTAAACAGATATCATTAATCAGGTGGCATCACAGACTCATCCAATAATTTGGAAAACTCAGCAAGTCCTTCTGTCCAAAAGACCAATGACCCAACTTTTCAGTGTATGAAGCTTTTTGTGTAGCCCGAGTTACGTCCCGTTAGGGAACTAAGGACCTTGAATGCTATATAGCCGGCACAGTTAGTTACTTATTGCAGATCCTCTACAGTCAAGCCTTCTTCACACATGAGCGCGTTGTCTTGTGGCCTGCACCAAGATCTACTTGTTCCCAAAATGTCAGCTATCTATAAGTCACAACCTACTATTTAACCACCACTGTTCAGGAATGTTTGCTATCTGAATATTCCATGTGGATAGATTTGACTCCCTTCCTAGCTTAGGTTTTGACAACTTCACACTTTAACCATACTTGATAGTGGAGAATTTGCTTTCTTGATAACTTAGAACACTGGCTGACAGTTGTCCATTTTCATTCAACACCCCATCCACCATGAGAAATAATAAAGTTGCAAGAGTTAAATTCTCCTCCTACAGAGTATAAGAGCGACATTTTTCAGGTAGACAAGAATTGCTTTGGATGTGTTGACCAAGCAGACAGTGAGCAGACAAATGTCTTCTTATTTATGGAACATGAAGTCTGTGATAGATGATTTTAAACAACAAAGCTCAGCCACTGAGACAAAATTAGTGTTGTTTTAATTACCAGTGTCTGTAATGTTGCCCATCCATTACTGTCTTACAATACTCTGTACCGTGGAGAGACGACAAGATCTTCTGCTGCCATGTGACATCATCTGAGCAGACATGTTCTGTCTACGCTAGTAATGTAGCGCAGAAAAGCTATACTTCTCTGCCTGTAATTTGCATTCTTAGTTGCAGGCTGCTATTAATAATAGTCAGTTTTTATTCTGCATTTACAAATCTCAGAAATGTACGTTTATAAAAAGCTTTTTTTTAAAGTGCTGATTCTGAAATTATTTCCAGTAAGATTTAAAGTTAATTTTAACATTTAAAGTGTATCTGTTGTTTAAGGTGACTTTTTAGAATAATCGTTTACATGTATACACGAGGCATAGTGCTATGTCTTGCCATTATAGGAGAGGAATCCTGCATTTTTCCGCCAGTTTTCCCTTTTGAAGAAACAGTCTCTAATTCACAACTGATGGAGGGTAGATAATATGATGGAGGATGGAGGGTAGATAATATGATGGAGGATGGAGGGTAGATAATATGATGTTTCCCATACACAGCACACACATATGTGAGGGGTTCCTGCTCTACTAACATTGTGAAGCACATGTTCAGATGTTTTGCAGCAGCACAGAGGACATTTATAGAGCTCTATTAATCAGTGTAGCTATTAATTAAGATATGTGATGAATTAAAACACTTACTAAAAAGCAGCAGCATGATTGATATTATACAGCAGTGTAGCTGTGAATCCAGATAAGGGATGATATAAAACATTTAATAGAAAGTGACATGGAGTATAATATACAGAAGTGTAACTGTGAATCCATCACTGAGCAGTGTAGCTGTGAATCCATCACTCCCTTTCTCCCCTGACTATTGACTTCAATTGACAACTGTAATCTGATTCCTTTGTTTTATTCAAGATGGATTTTAGTTGTTTTTCAGAATGAATAATGAATTTAGGGGGAGAAGGGGAAGTGGCTTATAAGCGGAGAAGGAAGCATATTTGTTATGATTTGGTAGCTGAGGAGTGAAGGTAAAAAAAGGCAATACACCAGAGCAGTTGGAAACTATGAGATTGCAGTACCCTGACTAACCACCACAACTAGAGGCAGTCGTGGAGCGTTCCTACGTTGGTCCTAGACGCCTCGTCACAGCCTGAGAAACTAACTACACCTAAAGATAGATATAGGAAAGCTATCTGCCCCGGAGCAGAACCCCAAAGACAATAGAAAGCCCCCAAACATGTAATGGCGGTTAGACAAGATGAAATACTGACACAGAAAGAAAATAGTATGAGCAAACGTTGGGGCCCAAACTAACTAAATAGAAAAGGATAGGAAGGACACTTACTGCAATCCCAGAAAACCCTGAAAAGCACCAACTCTACTAATTTCAAAATCACCTGAGATCACACGACCTCTACCACCTAAATTAGCTCTCTGGTGTAACAAAATCAAAACAGCAGCCACTGAAAAAACTGGAAAAAGCAAAAGTACAAACATCAGTGGCTGAACTAAACTGAGAGGGCAAAAGCCCCCGGAGGGGACCCTGAAGGCCCCCACAGAAGTGCAGGACAAAAATGCAAAAATATAGCACAAAAAGAAAAAGAAGAAAATGTCTTATCTGTTAGCAGGAGATGCAGACACGACACAGCAGGCTACAAGGGAAACAGGAATGAAGGATTCAGACCAGAACAATTGATCACCGGCAACCCTGATGGGAAGGTGACTCCCTTATATAAGACCAGTCAGTAACACCTGATTCCCAGTCCTCACAATCTTCACTGGACAGACCAGCACCGCTTTTAACCACCAGAGGAAGCCTCTGCTCAGAACTCATCTCAAACCCATTCACAACAGTACCCCCCCCCTTGAGGAGGGGTCACCGAACCCTCACCTGAGCAACCAGGCCGGTCAGGATGAGTTCTATGATACGCACGGATAAGTCTCCTAGCATGGATGTCCGAAGCAAACACCCAAGAATTGTCTTCCTGACCATAACCTCTCCATTTAACCAAATACTGGAGTTTCCGTCTAGAAAAACGAGAATCTAATATTTTCTCAACCACATACTCCAGATTGCCCTCAACCAAAACAGGGTCAGGAGGCACAGCAGCAGGAACCACTGGCTCAACAAACCTCTTCAACAAGGACTTGTGGAACACGTTATGGATCTTAAATGTCCCTGGAAGAAGCAAATGAAAAGAAACAGGATTAATAATCTCCATGATCTTATAAGGTCCAATGAACCTAGGCTTAAATTTAGGAGATGCCACTCTCATAGGAATATTCTTTGAGGACAACCAGACCAAGTCCCCCACTTTAAACCGAGGACCATCAGTCCTATGCCGGTTAGCAAACCGCTGGGCCTTCTCCTGAGAGAGGGACAACCTCTCCACTACCTGGTCCCAAATCTGTTGCATACGCTCCACAACAGAGTCAACAACTGGACAGACAGAAGCCTCCGTCTGTCCTGAAGAAAATCGAGGGTGAAACCCAGAATTACAGAAAAACGGAGACATCAAAGTGGCAGAGCTAGCCCTATTATTAAGAGCAAACTCAGCCAAAGGCAAAAAAGAGACCCAGTCATCCTGATCAGCAGACACAAAGCATCTTAAATAAGTCTCCAATGTCTGGTTTGTTCTCTCAGTTTGACCATTGGTCTGAGGATGAAATGCCGAGGAGAAAGACAATTGAACACCCAGTTTAGAACAAAAAGTCCTCCAAAATCTGGAAACAAACTGGACTCCTCTGTCAGACACAATGTTCTCAGGAATGCCGTGTAAACGAACCACGTGCTGAAGGAACAACGGCACCAATTCAGAGGAGGAAGGCAACTTAGGTAATGGCACAAGATGTATCATTTTGGAAAACCTATCACAAATTACCCAGATGGTGGTCATTCTCTGAGAAACAGGAAGGTCGGAAATGAAATCCATAGAGATATGGGTCCATGGTCTCTTGGGCACAGGCAATGGCATCAACAAACCACTAGAGCGAGAGCAAGGCTTGGAGCGAGAGCAAGTCCCGCAGGACTGCACAAATTCCCTGACATCACGAGACAAGGTAGGCCACCAAAAGGACCGACTAACCAAGTCTCTGGTACCAAAAATTCCGGGATGCCCAGCCAATGCGGAACAATGAATCTCAGACATCACACTCTTTTTCCACTGATCCGGGACAAACAATTTTCCAACCGGGCAGCGCTCGGGCCTATCCTCCTGACACCCCTCCAGAGCAAGTCTCAAATTGGGCGAGATGGCGGAAAGAACTACACCCTCTTTCAAAATAACAGAAGGATCAGATAACTCAGGAGAGTCCGCAAGGAAGCTCCTCGAGAGGGCATCCGCCTTAACATTCTTAGTGCCAGGAAGAAAGGAAACCACAAAATTAAAACGTGTGAAAAACAAGGCCCACCTGGCCTGTCTAGGATTGAGTCGCTTGGCAGATTCCAGATAGACCAGATTCTTATGGTCCGTAAGGACCACCACCTGATGTTTGGCTCCCTCCAGCCAATGTCTCCACTCTTCAAAAGCCCACTTCATAGCCAATAACTCCCGATTACCCACGTCATAATTACGTTCAGTAGGAGAAAATTTTCGAGAGAAAAAGGCACAAGGGTTACTTTTAGAGGTCTCTGGATCTTTTTGGGACAAAACGGCACCTGCCCCAATTTCAGAGGCATCAACCTCCACCTGAAATGGCAGAGAAACATCAGGCTGCCGTAGAACAGAGCAGAAGTGAATCTCTGCTTAAGTTCCTGAAATGCAGAGACTGCCTCAGGAGGCCAATTCACCACATCAGAACCCTTTCTGGTCAAATCAGTTAATGGTTTAACAATAACCGAGAAATTACCAATAAATTTACGATAAAAATTGGCAAAACCCAAAAATCTCTGAAGAGCCTTTAATGAAGTAGGTTGGACCCAATCACAGATGGCCTGAACCTTGACCGGGTCCATTTCAATAACAGATGGGGACAAAATGAATCCCAGAAATGAGATCCTCTGTACGCCAAAAAGACACTTTGATCCCTTCACATACAGAGCATTCTCTCTCAAAATCTGGAATACAGTTCGAACATGTTTCACATGAGAGTCCCAGTCATTAGAAAAAATCAAGATATCATCCAAATAAACAATCAGAAATTTGTCCACAAAATCCCTGAAAATGTCATTCATGAAGGACTGGAAGACGGAAGGAGCATTAGTGAGCCCAAAGGGCATCACCAGGTACTCAAAATGCCCTTCAGGGGTATTGAATGCCGTCTTCCATTCATCCCCGTGCTTAATGCGAATAAGGTTATACGCCCCCCTGAGGTCAAGCTTGGTAAACCAAGTAGCGTTTTTCACCCTGGAAAACAGGTCTGAAATCAAGGGTAACGGGTATTGATATTTCACAGTAATATTGTTCAAGAGGCGATAATCAATACACGGCCTTAATGAACCATCTTTTTTGGCCACAAAGAAAAAACCGGCACCTAAGGGTGAAGAGGATGGTCTGATATGACCCTTCTCCAATGATTCCTTGATATAAGACCGCATAGCGTCATGTTCAGGTACAGACAAGTTAAAAAGGCGACCCTTAGGGAATTTACTACCAGGCACTAATTCAATAGCGCAGTCATAGCTCCTATGGGGAGGCAAGGATGCAGATTTACTGTAAGGTTCTATGTATATATTCCTGAAACTCAGTTTGTTCGTCAGCCATTTTACTTTCTGTCTTGCTGCAGCTATCTTGCCCTCAGTCAAAATGGAGTTTCCAGCTTGCATGTTCCCGCCCTGATTCTCTCCTTTGCTTCTTAAGCAGCCACAGCTGAGCAATCAGTGCTTCAGAATCTAGCCTGCAGTGAACCTGTGACTTGACTCCTGTAAGCCTTGGACCTTGTACTCCAGCTATTCCTACTGAGGAACTCTGAAGCACTTGTGGACTCTGAACCCTGCTCTTTGAAAGACCCACGTTTGCATGGACTTACGGTAACAGAGAAGAAGATCCTGAATCTGTGTTGGAGAGTGATTGCTGAGCTTGGATTACTCTGGCCTGCTGTGTCTCCTGTTTCTGTGTCTGCAAACTGTGTGACTATTTCTGCCAACTTGTATGAAGTAATACAGGACTTTTCTATATCAAACCTGTGTCTCATGTGTGTTCATCGCACCCAAGCACAAGACGCTATATGATCTGTACTACATACATTACAAGATTCTGAAGCCAAAACGTTAGTGTCTGCTGGGTCTGGAAGGCTGTGTCTGCTGTACTGTGGATATCAGACGTCCGGTTGTACTTTCTGTGATGACAGTGGTTGTGACTTCTCACAACCATTCCAGGTGAGCAATTCCCTTAAGTTTTTTCTTTTTGCAGTGTTACCACAGGTAAACACTATTGTTTTTTTTTTTTTTCCTTTCTTTTCTCTTTTTTGTCTGCTGTAACTCTGGATATCAGATGTCTGGTTGAAACTTTCTGTGATGATAGTGGTTGTGACTTCTCACAACCATTCCAGGTGAGCAGTTCCCTTAATTTTTTTTTTCTCTCTGCAGTGTTGCCACAGGTGAACACTATTGTTTTTTTTTTTTTCTCTCCTCTTCTTCCAGTAATCCTGTCTTAAAAGATCTGGAAAATGGAGGCCCGCATAAAGGAACTTTGCGGAGTGACTGATAATATCCTTGCAGATTTGCAGAATATAAAGACCCGTTTTACAAATCTACAGGACCTCAATAATCACAATTTGCAAGTGGTTGGACAGACTACCCAGGATTTGCGAGCCAGGATTGAGGTTCTAGAGGGGCGAGTCCAGGCTCCTGCCGTAGCCCGAGTGCTGGGATTCCCAAGTTGCCCCTTTTCGTTTTGGCGGTGAACGTGAGAAATTCAGGGGATTTATTAATCAATGCAATCTTTTTTTTTCTGCACATGCTTCACAATTTCCTACTGAACGATCTAAGGTGCTTACTATAATTATGTTGCTTACCAACAAGGCTTTAATGTGGGCAAACCCTCTGATTGAGACTGAGGATGATTGTTTGAATCACCTTGATGATTTTATTTCAGCCATGGGGCAGGTGTTTGATGACCCCAATCGAGGTGCAACAGCTGAAGCAGCCATGTTAGCTTTGCGCCAAGGTAAGCACTCGGTAGCTGAATATGCCTTGGATTTCAGGAGATGGGCCCTTGATACCACCTGGGACAGTTCCGCCAAAAAATCTATTTTTCGAAAGGGGTTATCTCCACTGATTAAGGATGAACTTGCTCGTGCCGACCCTCCCACTGCGTTAGGTGACTTTATTAACTACTGCATCCGTATTGATACTCGTCTGACTGAACGCAGGCAAGAGAGATGGTTCGAAAGCAATCGTACTAACCTTTTCCTACCTTCCTCTCCAGCTAAGGAACCTTTGAGTAGGATTACACGGGAACCTGAACCTGAACCCATGCAGGTAGACTCTTTACAATCGACGGGTTAGTGATGCACGCAAGGAACATCGTTTTAAGGAGAATCTATGTTTCTATTGTGGTAAGTCAGGGCACTTCATTATAAACTGCCCCAGCCGTTCTCGTAAGACTACTGCAGCACTCATTCATTGTGAGTGTTGCGAGAGGGGATCTGTCAGGTCCGAGCCTCAGGCTCCAGAGAGATCTGCAGCAACAGATCTTGATTTCTCGGACTTAAACTCCGTTACCTCTGAGGACGTTGACTGTGTAAACGCTGCCATTTTTCAAGTTTCCTCAGCGGTGTCCCAGCTGAGTTGTAAGAAAAACAATTCTCATTGCTTTCTTTCCATCAAACTCTGGGTTGACTCAGCTTGGGTGTCTAGCTCTGCTATGATCGACTCAGGGGCAAGTGGAAATTTTATGGATGTCTCCTTTGCTCTGAAACAGGGAATACGTTCAGTGAAGAAGGCTACTCCAGTACAGATGGAAACTGTGGATGGCTCCCTGCTGACCTCTGGACCAGTGGATCAGGAAACAGAGCCTTTGAGGGTTCTTATGGGTAAAGATCATCAAGAGAAACTGTCCTTTATGCTTATCTCTTCTCCCCACTTTCCCATTATTCTAGGGCTACCATGGCTGCAGGCTCAGAATCCTACCATTAACTGGGAGACCAAGGAATTACACTTTCCAGAGAAACAGATGAGTCCAAAAGTTTCAGCTTGCTCTGTTCCTAAAGGAATCATGTCAGTCCCTGAACTACCAGCTGTATACCAGGACTATGTGGATTTATGTGACAAGAAGAACGCTGACCAGCTTCCTCCTCACCGTCCATATGATTGTCCAATTGAATTATTGCCTGGAGCAGAGATACCTTTTGGTAAGATCTACCCCCTGGCGGGGCCCGAGCTAAAGGCTTTAAAGGATTACATAGATGAAAATCTAGCCAAGGGCTTCATACGCCCCTCTTCATCTCCTGCAGGTGCACCCATCTTCTTTGTAAAGAAGAAAGATGGATCTCTGAGACCATGCGTAGACTATAGGGAACTCAATAAGGTTACTATTAGAAACCGTTATCCATTGCCTTTAATCCCTGAGTTATTGGAGAGAGTGCGACATGCCAAAATTTTTTCTAAACTAGATCTTCGTGGGGCCTATAACTTAGTCCGTATTAGACCTGGGGATGAATGGAAGACTGCATTCAGGTCACGCTATGGATACTTTGAATATCTAGTTATGCCTTTTGGTCTGAGTACCGCCCCAGCCACTTTCCAACACTTGGTGAATGACATCTTCAGGGATCTCCTAGATACATTCGTGGTAATTTATTTGGATGATATTCTAATTTTTTCTAACTCCACAGAGGAACATCATGGACATGTGAGAATGGTCTTGGAACGTCTAAGACAAAATCATCTTTACATCAAACTTGAAAAGTGTGAATTCCATAGGACCGAAATTCAATTTCTGGGGTATGTACTGTCTACACAAGGAATTAGTATGGATGGAAGCAAAACCCAAGCCATCAAGGATTGGCCAAGTCCTAGAAATGTGAAGGAGGTACAGCGCTTCATCGGGTTTGCCAACTTCTATAGACGTTTCATTAGAAATTTCTCTGAGGTAGTGTCACCTATCACTCAACTTACCCGGAAAGAGTCTAGGTTTTCCTGGACTCCCCAAGCCCAGGAAGCATTTTCCCGTCTAAAAGATAAATTTACCACTGCACCTATCCTAGTACATCCCAACCCCGAGCTTGCCTTCATAATAGAGGTGGATGCTTCAGACTGTGCCGTTGGAGCTATACTCTCTCAGAGAGCAGGTGAGAAGAATGTCTTGCATCCCTGTGCCTTCTTTTCCCAGCAGTTGTCTTCGGCTGAGAGGAACTACGATGTGGGCAATAGAGAGTTGTTGGCCATTATTGCCGCCTTCAAAGAATGGAGACACCTTCTTCAGGGAGCTGCACAGCAAATAGTCGTCCTGACAGACCATCGTAACCTTGAGTTTATCAGGTCGGCTAAGTGCCTGACTCCTCGCCAGGCTCGCTGGAATCTTTTCTTAAACCAATTTAATTTTATCATCTCTTATAGACCAGGATCGCGCAATGGAAAGGCTGATGCACTCTCTAGGATTTACTCAGCAGAGACACGTCCAATTACTCCTCCTAAGACTATTCTTCCTGACTCTAGATTCCTAGGAGTAATTCATAATCAAGACCTACTTAAGGACATCAAGGAAGCATACCATGCGGATTCCTTTTTGGCACAACCCCCAAGGGACGTAAGTCTTGTCTTTAAGAATGGTGTGTGGATTCAGGGACAACGCCTGTATATTCCTGAAACAGTCAGATTGAGAGTATTGCAACTCATTCACGATTCCAAGATAGCTGGGCATAGAGGAATTCTAAAGACACAGGAATTTCTTTCTCGTTTCTTTTGGTGGCCCACTTGCAGGAAGGATGTTTTGAATTATGTCACTTCATGTGAGGTCTGTGCAAGATGCAAAACACCTCGCTCCTCACCAACTGGTCTGTTACAGCCTCTTCCCACCCCGTCCCGCCCGTGGGGATCCATTTCTATGGACTTCATTGTGGAGTTACCAACCTCTCAGGGGAAGAACACCATTCTAGTGGTGGTTGACCGTCTAACAAAGGCAGCTCATTTTATCCCTTGTGTCGGCTTACCCACTGCAAAACAGACATCAGATTTGATGATTAAAGATGTGTTTCGCTTACATGGAGTACCGGATGAGGTTATTTCGGATCGAGGGGTGCAATTCACTTCTAGGTTTTGGCAAAATTTCTGTGCAGCATTGGACATTAAAGTAAACCTTTCTTCTGCTTTTCATCCCCAGACTAATGGACAGACCGAACGAACCAATCAAACCCTGGAGCAGTATCTCCGCTGCTTTATCTGCCACCTACAGGATGATTGGGTGGATCTACTTCCATTAGCTGAGTTCTCGTATAACAACTCTCAGAGTGCCTCCACTAAACAGTCTCCTTTTTACTCTAATCTAGGTTATCATCCTAACATTCTACCACGATTTCCATAGAAACGCCTTTACCAGCAGTGGCTGAAAGAATCACGTCTTTACAGAAGAATATGGATCTTCTAAAGGAAAATCTGGAATCGGCTCAGAAAGGTACAAGAAAGCAGCAGATAAATTTCGTAAACCTGCACCAGCTTTCAAGGTAGGAGACTTGGTCTGGCTGTCAACCAGAAATCTTAAGTTAAGGATTCCATCGTCAGTGAACTGGACTTGACTCCTGTAACCTTGGACTTTTTACTCCGATTCCATGAGGAATCTGAAGCACTTTGGACTCTGAACCCTGCTCTTTGAAGACCACGTTTGCATGGAATACGGTAAAGGAAGAAGATCCTGAATCTTTGGAGAGTGATTGCGATTGGAACTTGGCTGCTGTGTCTCCGTTTCTGTGTCTGCAAACTTTTGTGATATTTCTGCCACTTGTTGAATAATATAGGCTTTTTCTTATATCAAACCTGTGTCTCATGTGTGTTCACGCACCCAAGAACAAGAGCTATAGATCTTACCATAATTACATTTACTTTCGCTAACAATCAGAAAAATCAACAAAAAAGTCGGAATATTGACCTGGGGGGGGAGAAAAAACAGGGGGTGTTGGTAAACATTGGCACCCCCAAAATGGTTACGACCGATTTCCAAACCAAAAGGATTATGAGACTGAACCAAGGGAAACCCCCACATAATTCTCGATTATACGAACAAAAATTTGCAGCACTCTGGTGTAGGTTAACCCTCATACACCTAGTAGAAAATGGGGTTTATTCCAGCCAAAAGGGGTAGAAAAGTCCCCATAGGGGATTACTTCTTAGGGGTTCAAGGAACCCACAACTCTAGCAAAAAACCACAGGTAAAAGCGCCCAGAATTTAATAAAGCCCCTAGCGAAAATGAGGACAGGAAAAATTCTTGACGAAAAAAAAATTAGTCGAACCTACCAAACAACTGAGGGCAAAGTCTTCCCCCCTTTAGGGCAGACGAAATAGCATGAGAACACCACATAAAACAAAACCCCTTCGCTTTCAAAACTCAGACGCGGGCCCCCAGAATCATCACACACTGCGGTCAAAAGGGTGGTTCACAAGGCAAACACCATTCCACGCATATCTCCTTCACGCAAACGTCTTCAATTTGAATCCAATGACATAAACATTGAGCCCAAAGGGGGGAAGGGAATCCCACCTAAACCTTTACTTATCTAAGCCCTTTCGGAAAAGGGGCCAAAGGCTATTTCCATTTGGTCAGGAACTGCCCACCTACGGAATCTTGACAGTTAACTTAGCGTCATCAACCCCGATTTAATGAAACAAGGCTTTTTTCACTTGTCCGTGAATTGGTCCATGTACAATAACCCCAAAGCCGAAAAAATGCTCAAACCTCAAAACAGGATCCCATGCATTAAAAAGCCCAATCCTAGGGTCCGCGCAGGAGAGAGATACAATTGAACCTGCTGCGCTGCGTTCCCTGAGGACTTAGATTTTAAGGCAAAAAACAATTTACAATTATTTTTGAAATTTCTGAAACTTAGCCGATCCCCTAAAAACAAATCTGGCTGGAATCCTAGGTTCCCACAACAGGAACCAAAGATAGTTTGTAAGGTTCTAGAAAATTATTCCAAAACTCGTTTGTTCGTCAGCCATTTTACTTTCTGTCTTGGTTATTTGCCCTCGTCAAAATGGAGTTTCCAGCTTGCTGTTCCCCCCTTTTCTCTCCTTTTTTTTAAGCGCCACGTTTGTCAATCAGTGTTCAGAATCTTGCCTGCAGTGAACCTTGACTTGACTCCAAAAAGCCGACCTTGTACCATATTCCACTGGAACCTGAAACAGTGGATCTGAAACCGCTCTTTGAAAGACCCACGTTTCATGGACTTCGGAACAGAGAAGAAGATCCTGAATCTTTTTTGGGGAAAGGATTGCTGAGCTTGGATTACTCTGGCCTGCTGTGTCTCCTGTTTCTTGTCTGCAAACTGTGGGGACTATTTCTGCCAACTTGTAGAATAATAAGGACTTTTCTATATAAACCTGTGACCCTGTGTTTTCATCGCACCCAAGCACAAGACGCTATATGAACTGTACTACTCTTACAAGATTCTGAAGCCAAAACGTTGTGCTGTGGGTCTGAAGGCTGTGTTGCTGTACTGGGATTCGAGTCCGGTTGTACTTTCTGTAAGACAGTGGTTGTGACTTCTCACAACCATTCCGTGAGCAATTCCTTAAGTTTTTTTTTTTGCGTGTTACCACAGGAAAACCTATTGTTTTTTTTTTTTTTTTTCTTTTCTTTTCCTTTCTTTTCTCTTTTTTGTCTGGAAAAACCCCGGATACAATGTTGGTTGAAACTTTTTTGTGTTGATAGTGGTTGGACTTCCAACCATTCCAAGGTGAGATTTTTCCCTAATTTTTTTTTTTTCTGCATGTTGCACAGGTGAAACTATTGTTTTTTTTTTCTCTTCCTCTTCTTCCATAATCTGTCTTAAAAGATCGGAAATGGGGGGCCCGCATAAAGGAACTTTGCGGGTGATGATATTATCCTTGCAGTTTGCAGAATATAAAGACCCGTTTTACAAATCTCAGAAAACCTCAATAATCACAATTGCAAGGGTTGGACAATACCCAGGATTTGCGAGCCAGGATTGAGGTTCTAGGGGGGAGTCCAGGCCCTGCCGAGCCCGAGGCTGGGATTCCCAAGTTGCCCCCTTTTCGTTTTTTGGCGGTGAACGGAGAAATTCAGGGGATTTATTAATCAAGCAATCTTTTTTTTTCTGCCATGCTTACAATTTCCCATGAACGATCCAAGGTGCTTACTTAATAGTTGCTTACCAAAAAAGGTTTAATGTGGCAAACCCTCTATTGAGCTGAGGATGTTTTTGAATCCCTTGTGATTTTATTTCGCCATGGGGCAGGTGTTTGATGACCCCAATCGAGGTGCAACAGCTGAACGCCTGTTGCTTTGCGTCAAGGTAAGCATCGGTAGCTGAATATGCCTTGGATTTCAGGAGATGGGCCCTTGATACCACCTGGGACAGTTTTCCCCCAAAAAATTATTTTTCAAAAGGGGTTTCCCATGATTAAAGGTGAACTTGCCGGCCGACCTCCCACTGCGTTAGGTGACTTTATTAATAGATCCGTATTGATCCGTCTGACTGAACGCAGGAAGAGAGTGGTTCGAAAGCAAAGTACTAACCTTTTTCCTACCCCTTCTCTCCAGCTAAGGAACCTTTGGTTAGGTTTACACGGGAAACCTGAACCTGAACCATGCAGGTAGGACTCTTTACAACGGGGTTAGTGATGCACCAAGGAACATCTTTTTAGGAGAACATGTTTCTATTGTGGTAAGTCAGGGCACTTCATTATAAATCCCAACCTTCTCGTAAGGGGGCTACGCAGCACTCATTATTGTGGTGGCGAGAGGGGATCTGTCAGGCCGAGTCAGGCTCCAGAGAGGATTGCGAAAAATCTTGATTTTCGGACTTAAAATCCGTTACCTCCCGAGGACCTTGACTGTGTAAACGCCCATTTTTCAAGTTTCCTCCGCGTTTGTCCCAGCTGAGTTGTAAGAAAAACAATTCTCATTGTTTCTTTCCATCAAACTCTGGGTTGACTAGTTGGGTGTCGTTGCTAGATCGACTCAGGGGCAAGGGAAATTTAGGTTCCCTTTGCTCTGAAACGGGAAACGTTCCGGAAGAAGGCTACTCAGTACAGATGGAAACTGTGGATGGCTCCCTTTGACCTTGGACCCTTGGGGCAGGGGAAAAGAGTTTTTTTGGGTTCTTAGGGTAAAGACATCAAAAAACTGTCCTTTTGCTTATTCTTCTCCCCACTTTCCCTTATTCGGGGCCCCCTGGCTGCGGCTGAACCCTCCATTAACGGGGAACCAAGAATTACATTCCAGGAAACTTTTGCCAAAAATTTTTCAGCTTGCTCTTTTCCCAAAAAAGGAATCAGCACCCCCTGAACTACCAGCTGTATACCGGTTTGGGGGATTTAGTGAAAAAAAAAACGCTGCCTTCCTCCTCACCGTCCTTGATTTCCAATTTGAATTATTCCCGGGGAGCAAAAAACCTTTTGGGGAAAGATCTACCCCCCTGGGGGGCCCGACTAAAGGTTTAAGGGGGATTACATAAAAAAACCCCAAGGGTTTTTACCCCTTTCTTCCCCTGCAGGTCCCCCCTTTTTTTGTAAAAAAAAAAGATGGATCTCTAGACCATGGTGACTTGGGAAAACTCAAGGTTCTTTTAAAAAACCGTTACCCTTTTCCCTTTAATCCCTGATTTTGGGAGAGGGCGACATCCAAAAAATTTTTTCTAAAAAATCTTCGGGGGCCCCTATAACTTACCCCGAATAGACCTGGGGATGAAGGAAAAGACTGCATTAGGTCACGCATGGCATTTAATACTAGATCCTTTTGTTGAGTACCCCCACCATTTCCAACATTGGGGGAATGACATCTTGGGGTTCCCCTAGATACATTGGGGGTAATTTTTTTGGGGAAAAAATTTCAATTTTTCAACCCAGGGGAACAAAAATGGACATGTAGAATGGTTTGGAAGTCTAAGACAAAATCATTTTTTCATCAACTTGAAAAGTGTGAATTTCCCTAGGACGAATTAAAAATTGGGGTATGAAGTTTCACGGGGTTAGTTTGGAGGAAAACAAAACCCCCAACCATCAAGGGGTTTGGGCCCAAATCCAAAATGTAAAAAGGTAAAGCGCTTCATGGGTTTTAAAATTTTTTAGATTTCATTAAAATTTTCTCTGGGTTTGGTCCTATAATAAAAATTCCCCCGGAAAGATTTTGGTTTTTCCCCGGACCCCCCAACCCCCGGAAGCATTTCCCTCAAAAGAAAATTTACCATGCACCTATCCTAGTACACCCAACCCCAGCTGCCTCTAAAGAGGTGGATGTTTTTGCGTGCCTTTTGGGGCATACTCTCCGGAAAAAAGGTGGAAGAATGTCTTGCATCCTTTTTTCTTTTCCCACATTGTCTTCGGCTAGAGGAACTCGATGTGGGCAATAGGGGTTTTGGAATTTTGCCGCCTTCAAAAATGGAGACACCCTTTTCAGGGAGCTGACAGCAAATGCCCCTGACAGCCCCTCGAACCCCTTTGGGTTTTTCATGGGCTAAGTGCCTGACTCCTCGCCAGCTCGCTGGAATCTTTTTTTAAACCCAAATTTTTTTTTCATCCTTTAGACCCGGATCGCGCAAGGGGAAAGGCTGATGCACTCTCTAGGATTTATCAGCAGAGACACGCCCCCTTATCCCCGACTTTTTTTCCGCCAGTTTTTGGATAATTTATAAAAAAGACTATTTTTGGCATAAAGGGGAATACAGCGGATTCCTTTTTGCAAACCCCAAGGGACAAAAATTTTTCTTTAAAATGGTGGTGGTTCGGGGGAACGTCTGAAATTTTTCCCGAAACAGTAATTAAGAGTATTGCAACCTTCACGACCCCGAACCGGGGCAAAGGGGGAAATTTAAAGACACAGGAATTTCTTTCTCGTTTTTTGGGGCCCCCCTTGCAAAATTTTTTTAATTTTTGTCACTTCATGTGGGGCTTGCAAGATGCAAAACACTCGCCTCACCAACTGGGGTGTTACCCCTCTTCCCCCCCCTCCCCCCGGGGGGGTTTTTCAGGGACTTCTTTTGGATTTCCAAACCCTCAGGGAAGAACCCATTTTAGGGGGTTGCCGTCTAAAAAAAGGAGCTTTTTTTTTCCCCTTTGTCGGCTTACCCACCCCAAAAAAAGACATCAGTTTTTATGATTAAAGGGTTTTTTCGCTTACATGGAGTCCCGGGGTGGGGTTTTTTCGGATCGAGGGGTGCAAACTTCTAGGTTTTTGGGGAAAATTTCTGGGCAGCATTGGTATGGGGAAAAGTGTTCTGTACCGTGTAGCCAGTAATAAAAAATATTTAGACTTGGGTCCCAGTGGTTTTACCTTTTAAAAAGGCTAAAAAAATAAAAAACCCGAGGACTCTCAATCTAAATTTTTTCTGTGCAGCATTGGACATTAAAGAAAAACCTTTTTCGTTTCATCCCCAGCTAATGGACAGACTGAACGAACCAATCAAACCCGGAGCATATTCCGCGCTTTACGCCCCTACGGTGATGGGTGGTCTACTTCCATTTGCTGGTTTTTCGTATAACAACTCTCAGAGTGCCCACTAAACAGTTCCTTTTTACTCTAACTAGGTTTCACCTAACATTCTCACGTTCCTTGAAACGCCTTTACCAGCAGTGGCTGAAAGAATCACGTCTTTACAGAAGAATATGGATCTTCTAAAGGAAAATCTGGAACGGCTCAAGAAAGGACAAAAAAAGCAAAGATAAATTTGTAAACCCACCAGCTTTCAAGTGGAAAATTGGTCCGGCTGTCAACCAGAAATTTAAGTTAAGGATTCCATGTCTAAGTTGGGACTAAGTACATTGGACCCTATAAAATCAGTAAAATTATAAGTCCCGTTGCTTGTCTTTCTTAACTGCCCAGAATATAGAACCCCCTGCTTTCATGATCCCTATAAAGGCTCAAAACCCCAAACGTTCCTGGACGTTCCTCTCCTTGCCCTGACCCAGTGCTAGTCGATGGCAGGAAAAAATTTTGGTGGAAAGGATTTTAAAATCAGGTTGTATAGAAATCATTACAATATTGATTAAATGGCAGGGCTACCAGTGGGGACAATCAGGGGAACCGGTCAATAACGTTAATGCCCTCCTGTCCGTCATTTCATCAGAGGACCCACCAAGCCGGTCTGGGTCACCCCGGAGGTTGTCCTTAAGGGGGGAGAATGTAAGGTTCTATGATAATTCCTGAAACTCAGTTTGTTCGTCAGCCATTTTACTTTCTGTCTTGCTGCAGCTATCTTGCCCTCAGTCAAAATGGAGTTTCCAGCTTGCATGTTCCCGCCCTGATTCTCTCCTTTGCTTCTTAAGCAGCCACAGCTGAGCAATCAGTGCTTCAGAATCTAGCTGCAGTGAACTGTGACTTGACTCCTGTAAGCCTTGGACCTTGTACTCCAGCTATTCCTACTGAGGAGCTCTGAAGCACTTGTGGACCTGAACCTGCTCTTTGAAAGACCCACGTTTGCTGGACTTACGGTAACAGAGAAGAAGATCCTGAATCTGTATTGGAGAGTGATTGCTGAGCTTGGATTACTCTGGCCTGCTGTGTTCCTGTTTCTGTGTCTGCAAACTGTTGTGACTATTTCTGCCAACTTGTATGAAGTAATACAGGACTTTTCTATATCAAACCTTGGACTCCTGTGTTTTCATCGCACCCAAGACAAGACGCTTAATGACTGTACTACATACATTACATAGGTAGCAATACTCCGAACCTCAGTGGCAAGCTGATCCCACGGCCAGACACTGTGCAAACTCCATTGAGAGAAAAGATCCTCCCCAGCAACCAGAGATACAGAGGGAAAAAAAAAATGCAACAAACAGAAAAATATCTCTGACAACTCTGACAACCTTTTTTTTTTTTTTTTTCTTTCACAATATTTTTCCCTTCTGTGGTACCACACAATTTTCAGTTTTGGCCGGTGATATGTTAGATTTGGTAGCTGAGGAGTGAAGGTAAAAAAAGGCAATACACCAGAGCAGCTGGAAACTATGGGATTGCAGTACCCTGACTAACCACACCACACTAGAGGCAAGCCGTGGAGAATTCCAACGTTGTCCTAGACGCCTCGTCACAGCTGAGAAACTAACTTACACCTAAAGATAGATATAGGAAAGCTATCTGCCCCGGAGCAGAACTCCAAAGACAATAGAAAGCCCCAAACATGTAATGGCGGTTAGACAAGATGAAATACTGACACAGAAAGAAAATAGTATGAGCAAACGTTGGGCCCAAACTAACTAAATAGAAAAGGATAGGAGGGCACTTACTGCAATCCCAGAAAACCCTGAAAGCACCAACACCATAATTTCAAAATCACCTGAGAATCACACGACCTCTACCACCTAAATTGCTCTCTGGTGTAAAACAAAATCAAAACAGCAGCCACTGAAAAAACTGGAAAAAGCAAAAGTACAAACATCAGTGGCTGAACTAAACTGAGAGGGCAAAAGCCCCCGGAGGGGACCCTGAAGGCCCCCACGAATGTGCAGGACAAAAATGCAAAAATATAGCACAAAAAGAAAAAGAAAGAAAATGTTTATCTGTTAGCAGGAGATGCAGACACGACACAGCAGGCTACAAGGGAAACAGGAATGAAGGATTCAGACCAGAACAATTGACACCGGCAACCCTGATGGGGAAGGTGACTCCCTTATATAAGACAGTCAGTAACACCTGATTCCAGTCCTCACAATCTTCACTGGACAGACCGCACCGCTTTTAACCACCAGAGGAAGCCTCTGCTCAGAATCATCTCAAACCCATTCACAAACACATATTGTTTAATAAGATATGTTACAACTTTTCTTATTTCTTTACTGTTGATTTAGGCAAAGTTTGTTGAAGTGACTTGGCAATTTACCGTATGTACTCATGTATAAGCGACCCGTGTATAAGCCGACCCCCCTAATTTTGCCACAAAAAACTGGGAATAATGTATTGTACTCGTGTATAAGCCTAGGGTGGAAAATGATTATGCCCCCATTATGTCCAGATTATGCCCCTATGCTGCACAGATTACCCCACTGTCCACAGATTATGCCCCATATGCTCCAAAGATTATGCCCCATATGCTCCCAGATTTGCCCCCATATGTTCCACAGATTATGCCCCCATATGCTCCACAGATATTCCCCCATATGCTCCACAGATTATGCCTCATATGCTCCCAGATTATGCCCCCATATGTTCCACAGATTATGCCCCCATATGCTCCCAGATTATGCCCCATATGCTCCACAGATTATGCCCATGTGTTCCACAGATAAGCCCCATATGTTCCACAGATTATGCCCCATATGTTCCACAGATTATTCCCCCCTGTTCCACAGATTATTCCCCATATGTTCCACAGATTATGCCCCATATGCTCCACAGATTATGCCCCCATATGTTCCAGATTATGCCCCCATTTGCTGCACAGATTATGCCCCATATGTTCCACAGTTTATGCCCCCATATGCTGCACAGATTATGCCATATGCTCCACAGATTATGCCCTATGCTCCACAGATTATGCCCTATATGCTCCACAGAATATGCCCCATATGCTCCACAGATTATGCCCCATATGCTCCTCAGATTATGCCCCATATGCTCCACAGATTATGCCCCCATATGTTCCAACAGATTAAACCCCCATATGTTCCACAGATTATGCCCCATATGCTCCACAGATTATGCCCCATATGCTGCACAGATTATGCCCCATATGTTCCACAGATTTGCCCCCATATGCTCCACAGATTATGCTCCATAGTATAGGTCCTTATGCTGCCGCGTGCTGCAAAAGAAAAAAAAAATGACATACTCACCTCTGGTCGCTGGGGGCCAGGTGCGGTGTCCTGAGCAGGCGGTGACACTGGCGCGCTATGGGGGAAGGTGCCGGTGTCACCGCTCGCTCAGGACCCCGCCACCTGAGATATTTACCGTCACCGGACCGGTCCACCGCTGCGCGCTGCTCCTCTTCGAGTACTCGGCAGTGAATGATCAGGCAGGGGGCGCGGTGCGCACTATCTACGTATCGCGCCCTCTGCCTGAACATTCACAGCCAGAGGAGTCGGACGTAGGGAGCAGCGCAGCGGTGGACCGTGGGGACAGGTGAATATCGCTATACTCACCCCTCGCCGGCGCGTCACTCTTGCAGCCCCTGCTTTTCTCCCGGCGGTCTCCGCCTCTCTTCCTTCCTACAGCGGTCACGTGGTACCACTCATTAAAGTCATGAATATGTGCATATTCATGACTTTAATGAGTGGTACCACGTGACCGCTGCAGGAAGGAGCCGGAGATCGTTGGGAGAAACAGGGGGGGATACAGAGACGCGCCGGCGGAGGGGTGAGTATGATCCGACACCCCCGCTCCCCCAACCCCCCGGTATATGACGCGTATAAGCCGAGAGGGGGACTTTCAGCCCTAAAAATGGGCTGAAAAATCTCGGCTTATACGGGTATATACGGTGAACATTGTTTTATATCTCTTTTATAATGATTGGATTTACATAAACTGTGATTGAAGGAGTTATTGGCAAAGTTCTGAATTCAGCCCCCCCACATCAGCTATTTGAAGGGTCCACCATACTCGCACACGGCACTTTTCCTAGCCCTGGGCTTAGTATTGTGGCTTTTACCCATTTACTTCAATACTGCAATGAGCAATGAAGTTTAGTGTTTCTCTCCTCAAAGAAATGAATGGGGTCTGTTTAGATAGCGCGATCATTTGAATTCCTGTTGACAAAGGAAGATCAAAGCAAATGGCGCATTATATACCAGGCTGAGAAACTTCTCATCAGAGACAGTTTACACAGGACGATGCACCACTGAGAATTACCATATTTTATGCTGCACAAAAGATCATTTTACCGACGAACAAGCTTTTTTGCTCCATCATCGGTTGATCGTCAGTCTGTTTACATGTCAAGAGAATCGTAAAATTTTCTTGCCCAAAAACATTCCAAAACTCTCAGAGGCAGTACATTATTTAGGAGCATGAGTATAAGCATAATACAATACGACACTTGTTTTTTTTTACCTTGAGAAAGGCAACGAAAGCGTCAGTATGAAAGAAAATCTTCTTTATAATCTTTGGATCTCATCTTTTTCATGATAATCATGATAATCTCTCCTTTTCCTACATACAATACCTTGTCCTTCCTAAAAACCTCAAGAAAACTCTGATCTTGTCCTTAGATACGAGTACGCTTACCTGATCCTTTCAATGGCGGACATTGGGGAGGGGTTGTGTCCTAATAAAAGTGGCCTGTGGTGGCAAAAAAAATGTAAAATTATCTTATCTAATTACTTTAGCTGCAGGCAAATGAATAAGGACAACAATAGACATAGGAAAAGCAATGGGGGTGTTCCCCTAAATCATGAGCTCGCCCTTAATAAAAGACAAAATAATTAACTCACTGCAAAGGCGATAATACAAAGCAATGTCATAAATAGTGCTAACAATTTGGTAAGGATGTTTCTCATGTGTTGTCATCTACAACTCAGATTGCAAAATATTATGGCCCCAGTGTAATGATCAAAGCGCCCCCTCAGTTGTAGGCTGGCTGACGCATCCAGCAAGGGCGTGCGAGGGAAGGAAAACATGTAATAATTGTAGCAATAAATAATTTGTTTATGCTGATTGATAATCCAGTAAACTAATTAGTTTTATTAATTAATTTTTCATATTATATGGTATATTTCCCTTTAAGTTTGGCCTCCACTTCCGTCTCTAGAACAAATGGGTTTATTTACGGCTAACTGATGTTTTATTTGTCATGAATATTGTATAGTCATAAGTAAAATATGATCGAGATAAGTTTTCATAGCAAAATCTCTGGAGGTCAAGTGCTGGGTCCTGTTACATATCATTCTTCGTAAAGCGCTGTTCTTGGTATCCAAGGTATTATATAAACTCATTCCATCTGGGGGCAGATATCGCTCCTCATACATCTCCATGTTTTTAATGGGACAATTATTGCTGGGAATTTAGTCTTCTGTCACTTTAAAACATTATTGTAGAGGAAGAAAACTAATGAAACATGTTGGAAGCGAATACAATAAATGGTAACTTACATAACACAAAACGCAATAATGGCAGGACCCCAGTAAAGACAAGTAGTTGAATACTCTTGGATGGTTTTAGGGGAACATCCCTGTGAAAGCAAACTTATGTGCTTAAACAGATGGATGAAATTTTCTTTCTATCTGTGGGGATCCCTGATCTCCACAAGGGTCATGGGCGTTTACATCAGAGGAGAGGTTTGTAAAAATGTCTCGTGGCGCTGGACGATTGACAAGGGTTTGTGTTCGATATTTGTAGGGAATCTCAGCTTCCAGTAATTTGACTGTTATACGACTCCATAACTATCCTGTGAGTGTAGGGTTCTTAAGCAGTGATTCCTGTATGTCTGTATAGAACAACTACTCACTCGAAGAACTTCGTCAGATAGCTTCAACTCGACTGCAGAGGATCGTATGAAAGTTCCAGGAGTTTATTCTCAGACTGATTTTTGTATTATGCACAACAGTAACAGCCGTATCTTCAACAGCTGCAGCAGGTGAAAAGGCCATTCTGGACCAGGATGAGTGTCAGATGATGATGGCTAACAAAACTAACTGGGAAAGAAAGTAGGGGTTACTTACATCAGAGCTGGACTACAGGGAGAGAGACCAAATTATAAAAGAGGAAAAACCTGATTGCATAGCCATATAACAATAACAATACAATCATAATGCAATACTGTATGATTCCCTGTTGTCAGGAT
>JARQOD010000010.1:40337304-40398064 GCA_033576555.1 Oophaga sylvatica | reverse complement strand
GGTGTGACAGTGTGCACAGCACTCTGTCACACCAGCGATCGCTCTGGCATCGCTGCAGGCTTCCCCAGCGCCTGCTCTCAGCAGGCACTGAGGAAGCCGCCTCCCTGCAGGACCCCGGCGCCATCTTGGATCCGGGGACCTGGAGGGAGGACGGACCCTCGGAACAGCGCGACACATCGCGCTGCTCTGAGGGTCTCAGGGGAGCGCGCAGGGAGCCCCCTGCCTGCGCGATCCTCCCCTGTGCCCGGGTCACCGCGATCATGTTTGATTGCGGTGTGCCAAGGGTTAATTGTGCCGGGAGCAGTCCGTGACTGCTCCTGACACACAGTCACGGGTGTCAGCTGTGATAATCAGCTGACACCCGGCGGCGATCAGCTGCGCTCCCCCCGGGAGCGCAGCTGATCGCCCATGACGTACTATTCCGTCCATGGGAATTAGGTCCAGGGTCACATGGACGGAATAGTACGTCTGATGGCAGAGAGGGGTTAATGTACACTCTGCACCCCATCTTGACTGAAAAAAAAAACAGAAATGTAGAAAATTTTGCAAATTTATTAAAAAAGAAAAACTGAAATCTCCCATGGTCATAAGTATTCAGCCCCTTTGCTCAGTCTTGAGTAGAAGCACCTTTTGAGCTAGTTCAGCCATGAGTCTTCTTGGGAATGATGAAACAAGTTTTTCACATCTGGATTTGGGGATCCTTTGCCATTCTTCCTTGCAGATCCTCTCCAGTTCCATCAGGTTGGATGGTGAACGTTGGTGGACAGCCATTTTCAGGTCTCTCCAGAGATGCTCAGTTGGGCTTAGGTCAGGGCTCTGGCTGGGTCAGTCAAGAATGGTCACAGAGTTGTTCTGAAGCCACTACTTTGTTATTTTAGCTGTGTGCTTAGGGTCATTGTCTTGTTGGAAGGTGAACCTTCGGCCATGTCTGAGGTCCAGAGCACTCTGGAAGAAGTTTTCATCCAGGATATCTCTGTACTTGGCTGCATTCATGTTTCCTTCAATTACAACCAGTTGTCCTGTCTCTGCAGCTGAAAAACACCCCCATAGCATGATGCTGCCACCACTTTCACTGTTGGGATTGTATTGGGCAGGTGGGGAGCAGTGCCGGTTTTCTCCACACATACCACGTAGAATTATCACCAAAAAGTTCTATCTTCATCTCATCAGACCAGAGAATCTTATTTCTCATAGTCTGGGAGTCCTTCATGTGTTTTTTTTAGCAAACTCTATGCGGCTTTCATATGTCTGACACTGAGGAGATGCTTCCGTCGGGCCACTCTGCCATAAAGGCCGGACTGGTGGAGGGCTGCAGTGATAGTTGACTTTGTGGAACTTTTCTCCCTACTCCATCTGTGGAGCTCAGCCACAGTGATCTTTGGGTTCTTCTTTACCTCTCTCACCAAGGCTCTTCTCCCACGATTGCTCAGTTTGGCTGGAAAGCCAGGTCTAGGAAGACTTCTGGTGGTCCCAAACTTCTTCCATTTAAGGATTATCAAGGCCAGTGTGCTCTTAGTAACCTTGAGTACTGCAGAAATTCTTTTGTAACCTTGGCCAGAAGTGCGCCTTGTCACAATTCTGTCTCTGAGCTCCTTGGCCAGTTCCTTTGGCCTCATGATTCTCATTTGGTTGTGACATGCACTGTGAGCTGTGAGGTCTTATATAGACAGGTGTGCGCCTTTACAAATCAAGTCCTATCAGTGTAATTACACACAGCTGGACTCCAATGAAGGAGTAGAACCATCTCAACGAGGATCACAAGGAAATGGACAGTATGTGACTTAAATATGAGTGTCTGAGCTAAGGGTCTGAATACTTTGACCATGTGATAATTCAGTTTTTCTTTTTTAATAAATTTGCGAAAATTTCTACATTTCTGTTTTTTTTCCAGTCAAGATGGGGTGCAGAGTGTACATTAATGAGAAAAAAAGGAACTTTTTTGAATATACCAAATGGCTGCAATGAAACAAAGAGTGAAAAATTTAAAGGCGTCTGAATACTTTCCAAACCCTCTGTATCCATCTAGAAATTCAGATTTACAGCTGTCACTTTATTTTATGTATGTTCATTTGTATCTGGATTTTGGAGCAGTAGATGCCCAGGTCACCATGAAATAGCAATGCACTAATTATCTTTTATCTACTGTCAGGCTGATCTTGTCTGCTGACCGCTCAATATTATTTTATCTGTTTCTGCAAAAAATACTGTTAAATGATCAGGATAATCCATTGCAGACATGAAACTGATGAATTTCAATCTGTGTTCTTTGTCTCCAGTACAAATTGTCTTTGTGCAAAACAGACAAAATAATTATAACAGGTGTTCGCCAGCAGTAGAATTATGTTCACATGTGATCGCAGGCCGGACGGTCAATTCTAGTTCATATAAAAGTAATTTGTCCAGATCAGATATTAAAAAAAAAGTCAAAAATGTTTGTGGAACGATCACCACCCCAAGGCAAAAAATCCAACGGAAATAAATCTATATATGTGGACATATAGTACATATTGTTTCCATGCCTTTCCTGGAGCCTCCTCTGTGATAAGACGGAGACTATAGCTCATTTGTGGCCTTTTCATTGTCATCAAACCAGGCAGAAATAGGTGAGAAAAATTTGCATGGTAATACACATAATTAATTATCCGTTCTCACATCAAATCTGACGTTGATGAATCAGCCTGTGATATAACTGCCTTTGCATGACACTCATTTGTTGGATGGAAAGAGAAAATTAGTGCGACTAATTTTAACACAATGCAAATTTCCATGCGTATGTGAGCCTGATGAATGGAGAGGGAGCAAGTGCAAAAATTCAATATGAGCACAACCCCCCATTCCTCATCAGTGTTTTTAGGACAAAGGTGGGATAAAGAGAAGTCTCCAGAAATCGTACTATTAATATCGGCAAGGGCTGCTGATAATAATCCAATTGTACTTTTCACCACCAAAGGTGTCCTATTTACAGTAGGTGCCGCCTTAGGTATTGTTAACTCGGAAATGAGCAGTTTTACATCTCGCCCACTCCCATTATCTAATAGCCTGTTATCATTCTCTATAGATAAAAAAGTGTCAGAGATAAAATGATGAAAAAGAAGTCAGATGTAAAACCTCTTGGTCCTTTGGGGGCATTTATCTTACGCACTTTTAGGTGCAATATTGTTTTAGATCCTCATTACTGTAAATAAAAACATTTTATTTTTGTACACATTTACAAACACAAGGGTTTTTTCTATGATGAGGTACAGTGGTAAGATTTGATTCTTGCTTTGTTCTCTTCTGCCATGTTGCTAGCTTAGATATTTCTGTTTCTAAGAAATGGTGTACAATAATAAATTATATTGTGGTACCGTGTTAGCCAGAAAAATCGATGTGAATACTTTTCTGTCAAATTATGACAAGAGCATTCTTAAAGTGATACCTTGCTTTTCTTTTGAAGGCATCACACCTCCAGGTCTTGAACAAATTTCCTACTATAGTAAGCATCTAATGTGTCTTTCTTATTTATTCCAAATGTAATCTTGCCTGAAGAAGGAGCCTTTGAGCTCTGAAAGCTAGCGAACATATAATTTTCTGGTTAGCCAATAAAGGTATCACTTTAAGAATACTCTTGTCATAATTTGACGGAAAAGTATTCACATCGATTGTTTCTAAGAAAGATATTTATCGGCTATTATGGCCACCAATGCAGTTCCCACACGGACTGTCACCTTGCTTTCCCAGACTCCAGCAAGGCAAAGTTGTTTGCTCTATCCCATTATTTACATTGTACTACAGTCCTGAACAGATTGTGACTTGGTTGCATTTGGTTCTAATGTTATTTGTGTTTGTAATAAATTGTTATATGAAAAAAGCTCCCACCCCCCATACAAAATAGATAACGATCGGCCAAAGAATGATTTAGCCCTCCGTTATCCTTCCCAACTCCCCCCACACAAAAGCTCTTAGCTCAGGTTAGAACGTTCTATGAGAGAAACGTCACCAGAGGAGAACAAAAAGATCGACAGTCCGAAATCGGATATGCCAGGTCCTTCTCTCCTTGACATTGTATGTTTGGAAGAGTCAGGAGACCTCATACACATTAGTGTCAGCAGATCCATGAATATCAATTGTAAAGTGCTGCAGAATTTGTTGGCGCCATATAAATAAAATTGATAATCTCAACGGCATGGGCTGATATTAGTCTGTGTATTGGTTTCATACATCCGCATTTCCCTATTCCTTATATCTGACTTCTAAAACAGCCGTGGGTCTCCTGACGTGAACTAACAGCCTGATAACAAGAATATGAGACTGTTAGTTTGAGACAGGAGACCTGTGGCCATTCCAAAAACTACAGTTTGAACACTGGTCATGAAGTGCGAACATATGAAGCCAAGTGTAAAACATCTAAGCCTATTCTGAAGTTTGTTCCTAAGAAGCAAAATCAGAATCCAATTTGAATAACCATGAAGGCTTAAATTCATGCATCTGGTTATGAAATGTCTATATAATTACCCCTGCTCCTACCATAGTACAGGAGGGGCATTACCAGCTCATACATCTGGAAAGTTGTTTTTAGTTTATGTAGGTAACATTGACCAATGAAGCATATTAAAGAGATATTCCAAGAATTGAAGATTATCTCAAAGAGAACTGAATACAGCTTCCGATATTTCCGACAGTCAATAATCGTGTGCACCTTTGAGGACAGCCCATGGGCGTACCAGGATCAAAACTAGGGGGGGCTAAGCCAATGTCACATCTTATACAGGTTACATCATATACACTGTACATTATACTGCATATTAGGTATGGAGCATTAGAACTGTTGTATATTGTATAATACAGCAGTGTATGTGACACTACGCTGTATATACCATATATTATACATGGCACACTCACCTCTATACAAAGAATAAGAGGCATTATAGCCTGTATATGAAAAGTATAATACAGCAGTGTATATACACTCTATATACCGCACACGATGTGTATGACCTGTATACACCATATACTACTCTATATACCGCACACGATGTGTATGACCCTGTATACACCATATACTACACTCTATATACCGCACACGATGTGTATGACCCTGTATACACCATATACTACACTCTATATACCGCACACGATGTGTATGACCCTGTATACACCATATACTACTCTATATACCGCACACGATGTGTATGACCCTGTATACACCATTACTACACTCTATATACCGCACACGATGTGTATGACCCTGTATACACCATATACTACACTCTATATACCGCACACGATGTGTATGACCTGTATACACCATATACTACACTCTATATACCGCACACGATGTGTATGACCCTGTATACACCATATACTACACTCTATATACCGCACACGATGTGTATGACCCTGTATACACCATATACTACACTCTATATACCGCACACGATGTGTATGACCCTGTATACACCATATACTACACTCTATATACCGCACACGATGTGTATGACCCTGTATACACCATATACTACTCTATATACCGCACACGATGTGTATGACCCTGTATACACCATATACTACACTCTATATACCGCACACGATGTGTATGACCCTGTATACACCATATACTACACTCTATATACCGCACACGATGTGTATGACCTGTATACACCATATACTACACTCTATATACCGCACACGATGTGTATGACCCTGTATACACCATATACTACACTCTATATACCGCACACGATGTGTATGACCCTGTATACACCATATACTACACTCTATATACCGCACACGATGTGTATGACCCTGTATACACCATATACTACACTCTATATACCGCACACGATGTGTATGACCCTGTATACACCATATACTACACTCTATATACCGCACACGATGTGTATGACCCTGTATACACCATATACTACACTCTATATACCGCACACGATGTGTATGACCTGTATACACCATATACTACACTCTATATACTGCACACGATGTGTATGACCCTGTATACACCATATACTACACTCTATATACCGCACACGATGTGTATGACCCTGTATACACCATATACTACACTCTATATACCGCACACGATGTGTATGACCCTGTATACACCATATACTACACTCTATATACCGCACACGATGTGTATGACCCTGTATACACCATATACTACACTCTATATACCGCACACGATGTGTATGACCCTGTATACACCATATACTACACTCTATATACTGCACACGATGTGTATGACCCTGTATACACCATATACTACACTCTATATACCGCACACGATGTGTATGACCCTGTATACACCATATACTACACTCTATATACCGCACACGATGTGTATGACCTGTATACACCATATACTACACTCTATATACCGCACACGATGTGTATGACCCTGTATACACCATATACTACACTCTATATACCGCACACGATGTGTATGACCCTGTATACACCATATACTACACTCTATATACCACACACGATGTGTATGACCCTGTATACACCATATACTACACTCTTATTTTGAAGTAAAAAAAATAAAAATAAACAGGAACAAACACAATACTTAAGATAAAGAATAAGTAAAGTTAAAAATCAACAAACTTACTGGTATTTCAGTGGGAACTATGGGTATGCTTTTGGCTAATGAGATGGTCAATGTTCGGTTCCATATTTGTCACAAGTGAAGCAATTTTTCTCTTTCTTGATATCATTATTTCCTAGGGATTCCAAATTGCTATTAGTAAAATACCAATATATATACAGCGCTACAAAAACAATATACCAGCAATAAAACTGCCCACACAGAGACATACAGCCTGCACTGCCCATCATTGCAGCCTTGCCAATCCATATCATTTCATCCTCATCAGTGCACATAGTGGCGCAACTCCGCTTTTAGCTCAGGCTCAGACTGGTGTGGTGCCAAAGTTCCTAATAGGCAGGTAAATGTCCCCAATAGGCAGCATTGATCCCCAATAGGCAGCATATGTCCTCAATAGGCAGCATAGGTCCCCAATAGGCAGCATAGGTCCCCAATAGACAGCATAGGTCCCCAATAGGCAGGTAAATGTCCCGATAGGCAGCATAGGTCCCCAATAGGCAGCATAGGTCCCTAATACGCAGCATATGTCCTCAATAGGCAGCATAATCCCCCATAAGCAGCATAGTAGTCCCCAGTAGGCAGCATAATCCCGCATAAGCAGCATAGTCCCCAATAGCCAGCATAATCCCCCAATAGCCAGCATTATCCCCCTATAGCCAGCATAATCCCCCAATAGCCAGCATAATCCCCCAATAGCCAGCATAATCCCCCAATAGCCAGCATAATCCCCCTATAGCCAGCATAATCACCTATAGCCAGCATAATCACCTATAGCCAGCATAATCACCTATAGCCAGCATAATCACCCTATAGCTAGCATAATCCCCCTATAGCCAGCATAATCCCCCTATAGCCAGCATAATCACCTATAGCCAGCATAATCACCTATAGCCAGCATAATCACCTATAGCCAGCATAATCACCCTATAGCTAGCATAATCCCCCTATAGCCAGCATAATCACCTAATAGCCAGCATAATCACCTAATAGCAGCATAATCCCCCTATAGCCAGCATAATCCCCCAATAGCCAGCATAATCCCCCAATAGCCAGCATAATCCCCCTATAGCCAGCATAATCACCTATAGCCAGCATAATCACCTATAGCCAGCATAATCACCTATAGCCAGCATAATCACCCTATAGCTAGCATAATCCCCCTATAGCCAGCATAATCCCCCTATAGCCAGCATAATCACCTATAGCCAGCATAATCACCTATAGCCAGCATAATCACCTATAGCCAGCATAATCACCTAATAGCCAGCATAATCACCTAATAGCAGCATAATCCCCCTATAGCCAGCATAATCCCCCAATAGCCAGCATAATCCCCAATAGCCAGCATAATCCCCCTATAGCCAGCATAATCACCTATAGCCAGCATAATCACCTATAGCCAGCATAATCACCCTATAGCTAGCATAATCCCCCTATAGCCAGCATAATCCCCCTATAGCCAGCATAATCACCTATAGCCAGCATAATCACCTATAGCCAGCATAATCACCTATAGCCAGCATAATCACCTATAGCCAGCATAATCACCCTATAGCTAGCATAATCCCCCTATAGCCAGCATAATCCCCCAATAGCCAGCATAATCACCCAATAGCCAGCATAATCACCTAATAGCCAGCATAATCCCCCTATAGCCAGCATAATACCCCAATAGCCAGCATAATCACCTAATAGCCAGCATAATCACCTAATAGCAGCATAATCCCCCTATAGCCAGCATAATCCCCCAATAGCCAGCATAATCCCCCAATAGCCAGCATAATCCCCCAATAGCCAGCATAATTCCCCCTATAGCCAGCATAATCCCCCAATAGCCAGCATAATCACCTATAGCCAGCATAATCCCCCTATAGTCAGCATAATCCCCCTATAGCCAGCAGAATCCCCCTATAGCCAGCAGAATCCCCCATAGCCAGCATAATCACCTATAGCCAGCATAATCCCCCTATAGCCAGCATAATCCCCCTATAGCCAGCATACTCCCCCTATAGCCAGCATAATCCCCCTATAGCCAGCATAATCCCCCTATAGCCAGCATAATCACCCTATAGCCAGCATAATCACCCTATAGCCAGTATAATCCCCCACAGGCCGGGCCCGGCGTCAAAAAAAAAAAAAAAGCCAGTACTCACCTATCTCCCCCGCTGCTCTGAAGAAGCGCGCTCTGGACTCCGTCTTCTCCTGAGTCCTGGCACAGGCGGCGTGATGTCATCAGGGCGCGCAGGCGGCGTGATGACGATCACGTCGCCTGTGCTGCATATGGAAGGCCGCAAGGCCTTCCTAACTCAGCACATTGCGCCCGCGATTAAAGGGCCCGCCGCCCGCCGGCAATGAACTGTCAGTTCAATGTCGGTGGGGCCGACGGGCCGGATCATGCGCTGTGCGCCCCTGCTTCTAGGGGGGGGCACTTGCCCCCCCCTGCCCCACGGTGGGTACGCCCATGGGACAGCCTCTACATTTCTCAGTAGACAGAGCATCATTCTCGGGATCAATGGGGGTCCCATTATTCAGACCCCCAGTGATTAGTCTCCTGTGGATAGGAAATACTGACATTACTCTTTTCCGACTTGAATTTTGATTCCCCTATAAATACTAATATATTTTGGTTAATATTCTTCATTATTCCCATCGCAATTCATTAAAATTCTTGTGTTGAAATTTCAATTAATTTTCTTTCCCCATGTATCAAGATCCAATTTTTGTCTTTTTCCCAGCAAGCTCTTATGTTGTAATTTCAGATCACAGTAAATATTACGTCTTATTGGTTCCCAAAACACAAGCTCATTGGTGGGATATTAATTAACACATTAGCTTACATGGTAGGGATGTTTTCTTTATTAATGAGGAACTCACACATTCTATTTACATTAATTTGTGAGGTTTAAAATTAATTTAACGTGGCCTTTGGTGACCTCAAATCTGCTAAGACAAAGCCCTGGCATTGTACTACCCGTTAAACCATTCATTATACATTTTATGCAAATAGTGTTTGTTTATAAACAAATTAACTGCGAGGATTTTCAAAACAGGTGCTGTGTTGTGAATGCGTACTAAATGATGTGGTACTGAAAGAATTAATTAGACCTTCAGATGTAATTAGTTGCAATAATTTGCGTGATTAGCGGCTTGGTTAAAGAGTAAGACACACACATTGTAATGCATGGCAGAGTCACTGCAGTCGATGTGTATTTCATAGGGAGAGGATGAGCTTCTGTGCATCCTGGAAATTTTTCAAAAAATTGCTGACATAACTGCAGTTAATTACCAAGAATTCTGTGAAGAGAGATCTATTTACTGCGCTTACGGGGAAATATATAAGGTAGAGGAACAGGAGGAACTGTTCTGCAGGACCCTGCTTTCTGGAGAGTTACTGCACAAACCAAAATTACCAAATTGTTTCCCGAGCCAATAATTAGGGCTATATTAATCTATTCCGAGAATTGGATTTGGCAAACTGGAATCACGCATTATTTTAATTCTCTTGCCTATTTCCACTTATATGGATTAGCCAACAGTAGAGCCATATATTGTATAGTCACCTCTTGTGTTACCAAAGCAGCTCTGACCCTATCTGTCTGGCACTCAGATGTTGGCAGTACATCCATTCTTCTATGTTGAGCGGTGAGTCTTTAGAAATTAGACTTGTTTTTCGAGAACATCCTACAGATGAGGAAATTAATTAAGATGTGGGAACTGTGAACTTGGAACACTTTTACAGCATACCATTCCTGAACAATGTTATCCTTCTGAAAGTGGTCACTGCCAATAGTGGATACCATTACCCTGAAGAGATGTACTTGGTTTTAAACTATGTGGTATATGTCAAAGCAGCAGACACATGCTAGGATTTCTTCGCAGACCATTACGCGGTCTCCTCTACCATATTGTATTCTTCCCATAGTACATCTTGGTACCATATCTTCCTAGGTAAGCGGTGTACACACAAGGCTGACAATTGAATGTGACTGAAAATGTAATTCATGAGACCAAGCCCCTAATATTATATCACCATCTAGATCTATGTTTACATGTCCATTGTCCACACTCTCTACATTTGATGAGCATTAACACGGATTGGTCTGTTTCTGCTCTGAAAGTTTTGATTCCTGTGCTTTCTGACATCTTTTTAATCAAAGGTAGCATCATCTTTTTCAGCAATTTGTGTTGCAAAATCCTTTCCGAATGAGCCTTGGACCCCCGTGACCCTTGTTCATCGGCCGTTGTCCCCTGGACCCCTTTTTGTATAGTTGTGACCAAAGGTTTTGAGACCGAGACATATTTTGGTTTTCACATTGTGCTGCTTCAGTATTTTTCCATCCTTTAGTTGGATGTTTTGATGGTTACCGAAGGAATAGTATATGTTTTTAAACTTTTATTGACAAATACATGAACTTTATGTCAAGATATTTTATTTTCAAGACTTCTACTATCCACCTCAGCAGCTGGATATCGACTTCTAGGCCTAATCATGACTGATAGCAACCCATTCTTAATCACTGCTCTTGGAGTTTATCACAGTTACTATTTTTGTTGTTTTTTTGCTTTTTGAGCATTGTCCGCAGGTTCTCAATGGGAACCAGTTTGAAGGGGGCTTCATCAGAGAACATAACTTTACCCCAGTCCTCTGCAGTCCAATCCCTTTACTTCCTGCAGAATGGCAGTCTGTAGGAAGTTCACGGATTGGTATGCAGGGAACTGGAAGAATGATTGTCCGGAGAAGAAAAAGGTGAGCTCTACCATGAATCCTGTGTCATGCCAACGGTAAGGCATCTTGAGACCATTCATGTATGGGGATTTTACATCCAAGGGAATAAACTCATTCACAATTTTGCCTAAGAATTAGGCCATGAATAAAGAATAGTATCAAAACATCCTTCTAGAGCAACTTATTCCAACAAACCAGGAGCAATTTGGTGATTATGCTTTTTCCAGCAGGATGGAGACCGTGTCACAAGACAGAAATGATAACTAAGTTGCTCAGTGAATAAGACATAGACACATTGGGAAAATGGTCAAGAATCTTCCCCGATCTCAATCCCATTTAAAACCAGTAGTCAATCCTCAAAAAGTGGGTGGACAAAGAGAAACACAGAAATTTTTATAAACTCCAATCACTGATTATACAAGAATTGGTTGCCATCAGTCTGGATGTAGCCCAGGTGCTGATATCTAGCTGCCAGGGCGAAGGGCACACGTTTTGAAAAATAAGACTCAATACTATAAATAATGAATGTTTATAGAAACTTTGGCAAAATGTTGAAAAAAAAACCTATTAAATAATTTGTTATCGTCATTCAGTGACCATAGAAACATCTGTCTAAAAGGTTGAAAAACACTGAAGCATCCAACTTTTTGAAAACCAAAACTGGTTTGTTTCAAAACTGTTCATCACAACTGTCAATAATGGAAACTTCCCGCAAAACCAACTATTTTGAAGATGCTCTGTCTTAGTCATCACAGATTGACCCTTGTCTAAAGGTAATCAGACTTCATTACTTTCCATCAATGGCTTATTATGGTATTAGCAGCTTTGCTGGTTTAAGTGTTATGCAGATACATAATGTTGCATGGAGTGATGTATCTGTAGAGAATATCAGCGTTCTAGCCTAATGATGTCCACAAGGTAATATGCACAGGAAACTCTACTTTCAGCCTCATAGAATCATAAAATGTTAGTGTTGGAAGGGACCTCCAGGGTCAACATGTCCAACCCACTGCTCAATGCAGGAGTCACTAATCCATCTCAGACAGATGTCTGTCCAGCCTGTGTTTGAAGACTTCAATTGAAAGAGAACTCACCACCTCTCATTGCCGCCTGTTCCACTCATTGAACAACCTCACTGTCAAAATGTTTTTTTTCTAATATCTAATCTGTATCTTCTCTAGTGTTGAGCGATATTGCTCGATATCTAAAAATATCGTATCGAAATTGTATCGCCGATATCACTAAATATCGTCGATATCCGATTTCGATAGCGGAAGTCCCATGTAAGTCTATGGGAACAAAATATCGAAACTAAAAAAAACCTTTATTTCCTTGTAAACACTAAATATACACACATAGAATACATATATATATACATGTCATTGTGACATATATATATACATATATGTATAGTTTATACACTTCTACATAGTAAAATATCCTCTGATTCAATTGCCGGGTAAAGCCGGCTTCTGTGAAAAGACAGAAGCACCCGACATGAAATGACACTTGGTGTACATAGGGTTAACCATGTCTTTTCATGTCATTTGCAATCTGATTTGCACAAACAATTACATCAGTCTATGTGTGCAAAATTTCACACCTGTAGGGGTTAATTAAAGGTGTAAATTCCTTGTAAAAAAAACGGACTTTTTTGCTACGAATTTACACCTTTAATTAACCCCTACAGGTGTGAAATTTTGCACACTTACACTCATGTAATTGTTTGTGCAAATCAGATATCAAACTACATGAAAAGACATGGTTAACTCTATGTAAACCAAGTGTCATTTCATGTCGGGTTCTGCATTTTCACAAAAGCCGGCAATTGAATTAGCGGCTATTATACTATGTAGAAGTGTATGAACTATAAATATAAATATATATATATATGTGTCACAAATTTAATGACATGTATATATATATATATATATATATGAGGTGTAAAATTGCTGAAAAAAAATGCGTGGGCTCCCGCCCTATTTTCGCAACCAGACAGACAAAGCCAGTGAGTGGGGGCAGATAATAATAGCCCAGAGAGGGACCATTATTTTTGGCCCCCCCCGGCTACTAACATCTGCCCCCAGACACCCCAGAAAGGGCAAATCTCTAATTAGATTTGCCCTTTCTGGCACTTTGCCCGTCTATTCCCATTGCCCTGTAGCGGTGGCGAATGGGTTAATAAGGGGTTAAAATGACCTTGCAATTGAAAGGTCACTTTAAGGCAGGTTAATAATTGAGAGCTGTCAATTAGACAACTATCAATTATTAATCCTATTGTATGAAAGAAAAATCAAACACACACACTTTAATAAAAAAGAAGTTTAATGAAATAATCACACAGTTTTTACCATATTTTATTTTCCTGCTAAAACCATTTCCTGTAATAAAAATAAAATAATAAAGCAAAATTATTCTTACCAATCCCATGCACAGTCTGGTCCCACGGTGTAATCCTTCAGAAAGGGTTAATGTTTACTGCAGGGACCGCAGCTAATGCTGCAGCCTCACAGTAAACCCCCAAATGAATGAGCTCCTCTCCTGGCTGACAGGAGAGGAAGTGGAAAGCTTAATTGATTGCTTTCCACTTTCACTTCAGGTCAGCCAGGGACACAATCAGTGACGTCAGAGGGAACTGGTTAACAAAATAGGGTTCCCTTTGAAAAAAAAAATGGCGTGGGGTCCCCCCTATTTTTGTTAACCAGCCAGATGAAGCAGACCGCTGAGGCCTGGATTTTCAGGCTGTTAAGGAGCCAAGATCCATGGACCTTGCCAGCCTGATAATACCAGGCCACAGCAGTCTGCATATCTTGGCTGATTAACAAAAATAGGGGATCCCCTCGAAAAAAATTGGCGTGGGGTCCCCCCTATTTTTGTTAACCAGCCAGATGAAGCAGACCGCTGAGACCTGGTTTTTCAGGCTGGTAAGGATCCAATATCCATGGACCTTGCAAGCCTGATAATACCAGGCCACAGCAGTCTGCTTAGCTTGGCTGGTTAACAAAAATAGGGGATCCCCTCGAAAAAAAAACGGCGTAGGGGTCCCCCTATTTTTGTTAACCAGCCAAGTAAAATGCAGACTGCTGCGGCCTGGTATTAAAAGACTGTCAAGGCCCATGGATTTTGGCCCTCAACAGCCTGATAATACCAGGCTACAGCAGCCCCACATTTGGCGCATCAAAAGATGTGCCAATTGTGGCACTTTACCCGGCTCTTCCCACTTGCCCTGTAGTGGTGGCAAGCGGGGTAATAAGGGGTTAATGTCACCGTTGATTGCACGGTGACAATAAGCCCGGTTAATAATGGAGAGGCGTCAATAAGACACCGATCCATTATTAATCCCAAAGTTTTTAAATGCATAAAAAAAAGACAAAGCAAGAAAAAAGTATTTTAATGAAATAAAAGAGACAACACAGTTTTCATTTCTTTTATTATACTCTCATTCCTGCGACGCCATCGATCTCCTGTAAAAAAAAAAAAAAACAAACCAACAGTATACCACCTGTCCGACGCAGTCCATAGTAACGACAGTCCCACGACGATCCAGCTCTGCTACATCGCAATGACAGGCAGAGCCTGACATCCCGGCGCAGCACAGCTGATTACCTGCTTCCCCGGCGGTGACGTCATCGGACTGACTGCTTTACGGCCGGGATTACCCAGCAGTCACTGCAGTTATCGCGAGAAACTGCATGTGACCGCCAGGGAGAAGAGGATGGCGGCCATTAAGCAGTCCGGGATGTGACCGCCGGAGATCTTCTGCCAGGTAAGTGCCGCTGACTCCTGACAGACCCGACCGACGGACACTGACAGTGACAGACCCGACCGACGGACACTGACAGTGACAGTGACAAATCCGATTCCGGTATCCGATATGACGAAAATATCGAAACTAATTATCGAAAGGCCGATACAGCTAATATCGGCCGATAGCCGATATTTGCATTATCGTATCGCTCAACACTAATCTTCCCCCTTTGTTTCATTCCATTGTGTCTCGTGATTTCATGTGAAAATGAGAATAATGATGATCCCTCTACACCAGTGTTCCCCAACTCAGGTCCTCAGAGCCACCAACTGGTCATGTTTTCAGGATTTCCTTAGTATTGCCCAGGTGATGGAATTCTTATCCATCCAGAATGTAATTATCACCCAGCAATACTAAGGAAATCCTGAAAACATGACCTGTTGGTGGCTCTTGAGTACCGGAGTTGGGGAACACTGCTCTACACTGTCACAACCCTTCAGATATTTGCAGACATCTATTAAGTCTCCTTTTAGCCTTCATTTTTCAAGCTAAACATTCCTAGATCCTTTAACTGTTCCTCGTAGGACATACTTTGCAGTGCGCTCACCATCCTGGCAGCTCTTCTCTGAACTTGCTCCAGTTTTTCATTTTTTTTTTAAATGTGGTGCCCAGAACTGGACACAGTATTCCAGATGAGGCCTGACCAAGGAGGAGTAGAGGGGCATAATTACTTCACGTGATCTGGACTCTATGCTTCTCTTAATACATCCTAGAACTGTGTTTGCCTTTTTTGCTGCTGCATCACACTGTGGACTCATGTGCAGTCTGTGATCTATTAGTATACCCAAATCCTTTTCACTCGTGCTGTTGCTTAGTTCTATTCCTCTCATGCTGTAGATTTAATTTTAATTTTTCTTGCCCAGATGTAGAATCTTGCATTTCTCCTTGTTAAATACCATTCTATTAGTCACTGCCCATTGCTCAAGCTTTTCTAGAGTCTTCTGAATCTTTTCTGTCTTCTCTAGTGTTAGCTATCCCACCTAGGTTTTTAAAATCTGCAAATTTGATTAGTTTATCTAGATCACCTATAAAAATGTTAAACAACACCGGGGCTAGGACAGAGCCTTGTGGTCCCCACTAGAAACACTTTCAATTGGATGTGCAACAATTTATTACCAGTCTTTAGTAGTAGAACCACCTTTATCTGTTTCTTATTGCGATCTTAACATAAGTAATATTTTATTGGCTTCTATATTGGTATAAGCATTACGGGAAGATGTCAATTTCTTATAAAGTCTACAACAAGTAGACTTGGATATACCTATTCTCTGTTTCCCTGTGAGATTTTACCCTGGGCTGGATTTAAGTGTTTTATTTCTCTTTATGAGCAGGAAAGCAAAACTCATGGACAGAAAGGTATATATTTTCAATCTGCACCTACCAGCATTTTCGCATGCAGTGAATATATACATATTTGTTGAAAGTCTCCATCTATATTTTCCCTTTTTCTTGGTATCATACTTGTAACTCCTTTTAAGACTTCTCCACTAACAGACTACAGTGCTATAATACTCTGTACTTACATTAATAGCTTTCCTATACTCTGAGCTTCTAAATAAGATATTTGTAAATCAGTCTTTACTGCGCATCTATCAACTCTAACGGAGAATTCAAATAAAATTAAGATTTGTCTGTCATGAGTTGTTGCATTGAGTAGCCCCAGGCAATGACGAAAGAAACTCTGAATATTCTGGGGGTTGATTAAGATTAATGAGCAAAGAAACTTTTCAGAGATGGATAAACAAGCATTTTGTTAGCTAATTTATTTGTTCTCCATCTTATGTTGAGAAGGGGACATTTTTTTCCCCTGTGCACTTTCAAAGTCATAATTTATAAAAGAAGCACAAGAATATAAATCACAAAAACTTAAATAAAACATGCATCAATGTAAAAGTAATATTTTCTCATAAGGCTAGTAGTATAGTTCAAGGAGAAAAAAACAAACATGATCATAGACTTATGCTAATATAAGTGGAGGTCATGACTTCCAGAATTATAGACTAAAGACCCAAATGCACATTAAATAAAGGTCAACCAAACCCACCAATTTTTCCATGAATGGCCATCTAATGTGAATTTGGACCTTCTGACACTCTCCTGATAGTCTGGGCTTGTTGAACTTCAATTCACAATCCTTTCCTTCTCCCAGAAAAAAAGCCTCCATCAAAAGGTTCTGGCAGTGTCATATTCTATGCATTTATGTGTATGAGGTGATCAGTTGAACAATTGGTCATCCGGCAATTATCTAAGGTGTATCTTTTTAAATCAAAATGAGGTTCAGACCTTGGCACAAGAGAGAGCAGATACATTGTCCTACGACATTTGTGCCAAGATCCTCCCTTTGAGCCAATAAGATGTATGGGAGACCACACTTTCATAGTGATTTAAAGGGGGACTCTAATCCAGTTACAATCTTAAGAGATGTCCACTGGCATTGCTTTCTAAAGCCCCCGTCTCACACAGCGATCTCCCCAGCGATATCGCTGTGTGTGACATTCAGCGACGATCAGCCCCCCTGCTGGGTATCGCTGATCGTCGCTGAATGTCCTGGACATTTTTTTGATCGCTGGTCTCCCGCTGGCCAACACGCATTGCTGCGTGTGACACGCGGGAGACCAGCGATCTGCTGGTAACCAAGGTACACAGCGGGTTTCCAGGCACTGCACAGCGCCTGGAAACCCGACGTGTACCTTGGTTACCAGCTCCCTGCATCAGGGATGTTACCCGCAGTGTCGCTGTGTTGATCGCTGCCTGAGCTGCCTGTTTGGCAGCTCAGCAGCGATCATATAGTGACACACCAGCGATCCTGATCGTTGTCGGGATCGCTGGTGTATCGCTATGTGAGACCTGGGCTTAAGTTCTAAGCTCAAGTGTGAAGGTTTCTCGTTTTTTGACTCTGTATTGATGTTTTGTGGTTCTCTTTTCTTGACATTTAATTTTCTTACCTTATGGCCAAAGTAAAGTACTATAGAATATATTAGCACTGTATAAATACAGGGTATTTATTACCATATTTTGCTGTTTATAAGACACACCAGATTATAAGACGCACCCAAAATTTTGAGAAAAAAAATGGGAAAAAAACCCTTTTTTTTAATAAAATGGTTGTGCTTCTTACAATCCATGCATCTTATTGCTTACTGGGGGTGGTGGCTGCGGTGAAGCAGGGTCGCTGCTGGCGGAGGCAGGTGTGGGGCAATGATTCGGACACCAGACTGGGAGAAAGGGGTGTTCAGATGTGTTGCGCTGCGATTGTTCAGTGTTGCGGGGGCTCCTCTGACATTTTGTGAAAGCCCCGAGGCCCCGTACTTCCATGGTTTACTTTGCGGTGGACTCCGGGAAAATGGCTGCCGGGGGCGGCGCATGCGCAGATGGAGATCTTGGTGCTGAGTTCTCATCTCCCGAAATCTTGGTGCTGAGATCTCCATCTGTGTTGTGAATGGGTTTGAGATGAGTTCTGAGCAGAGGCTCCCTCTGGTGGTTACAAGCGGTACTAGTGAAGATTGTGAGGACTGGGAATCAGGTGTTACTGACTGGTCTTATATAAGGGAGTCATTTTCCCATCAGGGTTGCCGGTGATCAATTGTTCTGGTCTGAATCCTTCCTTCCAGTTTCCCTTGTAGCCTGCTGTGTCGTGTCTGCATCTCCTGCTACCAGATAAGAATTATTCTTCTTTTGTGTTGTTGCTATATTTTTGCATTTTGTCCTGCACTTCTTTGGGGGCCTTCTGGGTCCCCTCCGGGGGCTTCTGCCTTCTCAGTTTAGTTCAGCCACTGAGTTTTGTTCTTTTGCTTTTTCCAGTTTTTTCAGTGGCTGCTGTTTTGATTTTGTTACACCAGAGAGCTAATTTAGGTGGTAGAGGTCGTGTGATCTCAGGTGATTTTGAAATTAGTAGAGTTGGTGTTTTTCAGGGTTTTCTGGGATTGCAGTAAGTACCCTTCCTGTCCTTTTCTATTTAGATAGTTTGGGCCCCAGCGTTTGCTCATTCTATTTTCTTTCTGTGTCAGTATTTCCTCTTGTCTAACCGCCATTACATGTTTGGGGGCTTTCTATTATCTTTGGGGTTCTGCTCCGGGGCAGATAGCTTTCCTATTTCTATCTTTAGGTGTAGTTAGTTTCTCAGGCTGTGACGAGGCGTCTAGGACCAACGTAGGAACGCTCCACGGCTGCCTCTGGTTGTGGTGGTTAGTCAGGGTACTGCAATCCCATAGATTCCAACTGCTCTGGTGTATTGCCTTTTTTACCTGCACTCCTCAGCTACCGAAACATAACAGTATCACCGGCAACAAAAATTGAAAATTGTATGGTACTCACAGAAGGGAAAAAATATTGTGATAGAAAAAAGGTTGTCAGAGTTGTCAGAGATATTTTTCTGTTTGTTGCATTTTTTTTTCCCTCTGTATCTCTGGGTGCTGGGGAGGATCTTTTCTCCCAATGGAGTTTGCACAGTTGTCTGGCCGTGTGGATCAGCTTGCCACTGAGGTTCGGAGTATTGCTATCTATCTTGCTGGGTTGCCTGTTGTGGAACCTAGGATCCCATGCCAGATTTGTTTTTAGGGGATCGAGCTAAGTTTCAGAATTTCAAAAATAATTGTAAATTGTTTTTTTCCTTAAAATCTAAGTCCTCAGGGAACGCAGCGCAGCAGGTTCAAATTATCATCTCTCTCTGCGCGGCGATCCTCAGGATTGGGCTTTTTCCTGATACCTGGGGATCCTGTTTTGAGTGATGTTGATGCGTTTTTTCAGGCTTTGGGGTTATTGTACGATGAGCCTAATGTCACTGATCAAGCTGAAAAAGCCTTGTTGGCATTAAATCAGGGGCTTGATGACGCTGAGTTATACTGTCAGAGATTCCGCAGGTGGGCAGTCCTGACCAAATGGAATGACGACGCTTTGGCGGCCCTTTTCCGGAAGGGTCTGTCGGATAATGTAAAGGATGTTATGGTGGGATTCCCTGTCCCCTCTGGTCTCAATGATTCTATGTCATTAGCGATTCAAATTGACAGACGTTTGCGTGAGCGGAGAAGTATGCGTGGAGTGGTGTTGCCTTGTGAGCCAGCTTCTGAGCCCATGCAGTGTGATGGAGTGGTGTCTGGGGCACAGCGTCATGAGTTTCGAAAGCGCAATAGGTTATGTTTCTACTGTGGTGATGCCTCTCATGCTATTTCAGTCTGCCCTAAGCGGGGAAGACGTTTTGCACGCTCAGTTGTCTTGGGTAGTGTTCAGACTAAGTTTTTATTAACTGTCACTCTGATATGCTCTCTGTCCTCATTTTCTGCTCAGGCTTTCGTTGATTCTGGAGCAGCTATTAACCTGATGGATTATGATTTTGCTAAACATTGTGGGTTTCCCTTGATACCCCTACAGAAGTCTATTCCCCTACTGGGGATCGATTCTACCCCTTTGGCTGAGAATAAACCTCAGTTTTCTACTCAGGTGATAATGAGGGTTGAACCTGATCACCAGGAGTGCTGCAAATTTTTGGTTCTATATAATCTGCATGACATTATCGTGCTGGGTTTCCCTTGGTTACAGTCTCATAATCCTGTTTTGGATTGGAAATCTGTGTCTGTAACCAGTTGGGGCTGCCAATGTGTTAATACCAACACTCCTGTTTTTTCTGCCTCCCCCCAAGCTCAGGATGTTCCTGACTTTTTGTTTGATTTTTCTGATGTGTTTAGCGAAAGTAAATCTGCATCCTTACCTCCCCATAGGAGCTATGACTGCGCTATTGAATTAGTGCCGGGTAGTAAATTCCCTAAAGGTCGCCTTTTTAACTTGTCTGTACCTGAACATGACGCTATGCGGTCTTATATCAAGGAATCATTGGAGAAGGGTCATATCAGACCATCCTCTTCACCCTTAGGTACCGGTTTTTTCTTTGTGGCCAAAAAAGATGGTTCATTAAGGCCGTGTATTGATTATCGTCTCTTGAACAATATTACTGTGAAATATCAATACCCGTTACCCTTGATTTCTGACCTGTTTTCCAGGGTGAAAAACGCTACTTGGTTTACCAAGCTTGACCTCAGGGGGGCGTATAACCTTATTCGCATTAAGCACGGGGATGAATGGAAGACGGCATTCAATACCCCTGAAGGGCATTTTGAGTACCTAGTGATGCCCTTTGGGCTCACTAATGCCCCTTCCGTCTTCCAGTCCTTCATGAATGACATTTTCAGGGATTTTGTGGACAAATTTCTGATTGTTTATTTGGATGATATCTTGATTTTTTCTAATGACTGGGACTCTCATGTGAAACATGTTCGGACTGTGTTCCAGATTTTGAGGGATAATGCTCTGTATGTGAAGGGATCAAAGTGTCTTTTTGGCATACAGAAGATCTCATTTCTGGGATTCATTTTGTCCCCATCTGTTATTGAAATGGACCCGGTCAAGGTTCAGGCCATCTGTGATTGGGTCCAACCTACTTCATTAAAGGCTCTTCAGAGATTTTTGGGTTTTGCCAATTTTTATCGTAAATTTATTAGTAATTTCTCGGTTATTGTTAAACCATTAACTGATTTGACCAGAAAGGGTTCTGATGTGGTGAATTGGCCTCCTGAGGCAGTCTCTGCATTTCAGGAACTTAAGCAGAGATTCACTTCTGCTCCTGTTCTACGGCAGCCTGATGTTTCTCTGCCATTTCAGGTGGAGGTTGATGCCTCTGAAATTGGGGCAGGTGCCGTTTTGTCCCAAAAAGATCCAGAGACCTCTAAAAGTAACCCTTGTGCCTTTTTCTCTCGAAAATTTTCTCCTACTGAACGTAATTATGATGTGGGTAATCGGGAGTTATTGGCCATGAAGTGGGCTTTTGAAGAGTGGAGACATTGGCTGGAGGGAGCCAAACATCAGGTGGTGGTCCTTACGGACCATAAGAATCTGGTCTATCTGGAATCTGCCAAGCGACTCAATCCTAGACAGGCCAGGTGGGCCTTGTTTTTCACACGTTTTAATTTTGTGGTTTCCTTTCTTCCTGGCACTAAGAATGTTAAGGTGGATGTTAGGGTTCGAGTTCCCGCACAGGGGGAGTCTCAAACCAGTGCCGCTGCGGTCTCCCATTCGTCTCCGGCCGCAGTGGATTCTTCTCAGCAGAGACGTCGTTCCAGGCGTCTTGCCCACTCCACTACTGGGCAGTGACTTGCTGCTGCTTTTCCTGGCTCTGCTATTATAGCCAGTTCTGGAGCAGACGTATTTGGGACAAAGTCCTGCATTTTCCCTTCTGAGCGTGCCCAGAGTGAGATCTCTCATTGGAGATCAGGGGTCACATGCTCAGGTACTGCAGCAGCTTCTATTGGCCCGCCAGGAAGGCCCTGTTACTGCTAGTCTTCTGAACAGGTTCTCATTGGTCCTTGTTCCTGGAAGGTCCTGTGGCGGTTGCTATAAAAGGGTAGCATGGCTTGGCCGCCATGCGCTAGTATCAACCATTTTATGCTATGCGCCAGTGTGGTCATGCGTGTGTGTGGTTAGGGACCCGGCTGAAATAAGCCACTAGAATACCGACTTAATCGGTGAGGAGTTTTGTGTGCTAGCTGGTCAGGGTCGGTGTCCTAGATGCCCTAGATTACCGGCATAACCGGTGAGGATTTTGATTGCCGTATTCAGGGTCTGGCGTTCAGACGCCATAGATTGCGGGTGACTCCCGCGAGGACATTAGCACACGATCACACATTATGTACGCTTAGCACTTAACTGTGTACCTGAGAGCCTGACAGGACACAGTTCTTTTCTTTAGCGGCCCTGTGACGTAACAGGGTTCGCTTTCAACGCTAGACAGCGCCCTAGCGTGTTTTCTTTGCGACTCAGTTGTTTCAGTGAGTACGCACACATCGCCATATAGCGCTGCGGCTCTCTTCTAGCGTCTCTGTGGATTAACAGAGTTCGCACTTATTGCCACAGCGCATTACGGCGTTTATTTGGGCAACTCTGCGGGATAACAGAGTTTGCTTCTCGCGCCATTTCTACTAGCAGCAGGCTTCGCTTGCACGGTGGACCCCGGGCTGCGAACGCACCTCTCTACTATATATATTTGGTGCGTTCCGCAGACCCTAACATAATACTAGCGCCAGGGTCTGGCTAGTAAAATGGCGGATGAACAGCGTCTATTGCAGTACATCCAGCAGCTGAAGGGCAGGTTGGAGGCTCTTGAGCTCAAAACCTCAGCTGTGGATGTTACCGCAGTCGCTGTTCAGGCTGCTAGCGTGGCTGCAGCCAGTTTGTCCTCTGCTACCTCTGCCCCTACATTATCCCACCTCCCGCTTCCTGACAAGTTTGCCGGTGATAGCAAGCAATGTCGGGGATTCGTGAGTCAGTGCTCTATACATCTCGAGCTTCTGGCTGCACGTTTTCCCACGGATCGGGCACAAGTGGGTTTTGTACTTTCTTTACTCTCGGGCAGAGCATTGGAGTGGGCAACGCCGCTGTGGGAGCGCGATGATCGTGTGGTGCAGAGTGCTTCTCGTTTCTTGGAGGCTCTTAAAAAAGTTTTTTAGGACCTCAGGTCACCCACGATACGGCGCTACAACTGCTGGCATTGACACAGGGTTCGTCTTTGGTCAGTCTGTTTTCCGTCCAGTTTCGGACTCTGGCAGCTGAGCTAGATTGGTCTGATAAAGTTCTTATTCCTATCTACTGGCGGGGACTGGCTGATCATGTTAAAGACGCTTTGGCTACCAGGGAGATTCCCGCCACACTGGAGAAGCTTATCTCCATATCTACCCGCATTGACCTCCGTTTTCACGAGCGGAGGTTGGAGCGGGCCCAGTGTAGGCAGAGGTTTCGGTTGGCTTCCACCTTTGCCAAACCTCTCGAATTCCCCGATCTGGCGTCCGAACCTCAAAAGGCCACAGAAGTTCCTCATGCAGGACCTAAGTCTCGGTCCGTTCGAGTATCCGTGGTCTGTAACCATTGTCAGCAGACTGGACACTATGCCAACAGATGTCCACAGCGATCGGGGAAGCGATCGCGTCTAGTGGCCCTGGGAGGAGGTTCACTAGAGACAGCGGTATTTTCCTCCAGGATGACACTTAAAGGGACAATCACTGTTGGTACTTCCATTCTCACCGCCGACCTTTGCGTGGACTCAGGAGCAGAGGGGAATTTCATGTCCTCTAGCTTTGCTCGCCGTCATGCAATACCTCTGGTGGCGCTTGATAAATCAGTGACTGTTCGGGTAGTGAATGGGTCGTCTTTGCCCTCACAAATTACACACCAGACTGTCCCACTTGCATTGTCTGTATCTCCTTCCCATCAGGAATTTATTTCCCTACTCGTCCTTCCCGAGGGAATAGACGAGTAGGTATATTAGGTATACCTTGGCTCCGTTTCCACTCCCCACATATAGAGTGGACTTCGGGTAGGATACTGGGTTGGAGTGATGCATGTACAGGCAGATGTGTCAGAAGTAGCGTTCAGGTTACCACTACTGAGTTACCCGCAGATCTTACTCCACTTCCCAAGCACTACTGGTCTTATGCAGACGTGTTCTCCAAGAAGGCTGCGGAGACTCTTCAGCCTCATCGCCCCTATGACTGTCCTATCGACCTCTTGCCTGGCGCAGAACCTCCTCGGGGAAGGGTCTATCCCCTCTCTCTTCCTGAGACAGAGGCCATGTCGCAATATATTCAGGAGAACCTGGCAAGAGGGTTTATTAGGAAGTCGGTGTCACTGGCAGGGGCGGGATTTTTCTTCGTGCAGAAGAAAAACGGAGAATTGCGTCTGTGTATTGACTACAGGGGTCTTAACGCCATCACCGTTAAAAACAAGTACCCGTTGCCCCTGATCTCTGAGCTATTTGATAGGCTTCGGGGAGCAAGGGTATTCACTAAACTAGATCTGCGCGGTGCTTATAACCTGATTCGCATCCGTGAGGGGGACGAATGGAAGACGGCTTTTAATACCAGGGATGGGCATTACGAATATCTGGTGATGCCCTTTGGGCTCTGTAATGCTCCAGCCGTTTTCCAAGACTTTGTCAATGACATCTTCCGGGATATGCTCTCCACCTCGGTCGTAGTCTATCTGGATGATATACTCATCTTCTCTCCAGATATTGACTCCCACCGGAGGGATGTTGGCAGGGTCTTCGACCTCCTACGGGCAAATTCCCTTTACGCAAAGTTGGAGAAATGTGTGTTTGAGCAGGAGTCCTTACCTTTCCTGGGCTATATCATCTCCGCCCAGGGATTGGCTATGGATTCTGCCAAACTACAGGCGGTGATGGACTGGCAAGAACCCCACTCTCTAAAGGCGGTGCAGCGCTTTATGGGGTTCATTAATTACTACCGTCAGTTCATTCCCCACTTCTCAACTTTGGTAGCTCCGTGGTTGCCCTTACCAAAAAGGGAGCTAATCCCAAATTGTGGTCTGAAGAGGTCTCCAAGGCCTTCACGTCTATTAAGTCTCATTTCGCTAGAGCTCCCATCCTACATCGCCCCGATGTTGATAAGCCATTTTTATTGGAGGTGGATGCCTCGTCTGTTGGTGCTGGAGCAGTCCTCTTCCAAAAGGATGCTCAAGGTCGGAAGCATCCATGCTTCTTTTTCTCCAAGACCTTCACACCAGCAGAGAGGAATTATTCCATCGGGGACAGGGAGTTGCTAGCAATGAAGTTGGCCTTCTCGGAGTGGAGACATCTGTTGGAGGGAGCTCGCTTTCCCTTCCAAGTCTTCACGGATCACAAATATCTGGTATATCTTCAGATAGCCCAGCGGCTTAATTCTCGCCAAGCCAGATGGTCCTTGTTCTTCTCCCGGTTTCATTTCACACTGCATTTCCTCTCGGGAGAGAAGAACATTCGTGCCGACGCTTTCTCTCGCTCTGTGGTGTCCTCGGAGGAGGAGGTGGAGGAGCCTCGGCTTATCGTCCCCACAGAGAGCCTGAGAACAGTGGCCCTGGTTTCGCTAGAGTCTGTGCCCCGGGCAAGACTTTTGTGCCTACTAATTTGCGACCGGAGGTACTCTCTTGGGCACATTCGTCCAGGGTGGGTGGACACTTTGGGGCAAAGAGGACATCTGAATTGCTGGCGAGGACATATTGGTGGCCGCATATGGTCCGTGATGTTGGGGACTATGTTCGGGCGTGTGTCTCCTGCGCCAAAAATAAGTCTCCACGACAACGGCCAGCTGGGTTGCTTTACCCTTTGCCGGTGGCAGACAGGCCCTGGGAGATGGTTGGGATGGACTTTGTGGTGGGCTTGCCCAAGTCTCGGGGTTGCACCATCATTTGGGTAATCACCGACCATTTCTCTAAAATGGTGCATCTGGTGCCACTACCACGGTTACCTTCTGCACGGGCTCTGGCAGCATTGTTTGTTAGGCACATCTTCCGTTTGCACGGCATGCCGGACAAGATTGTCAGTGACCGAGGTCCCCAGTTTGCGTCTCGGTTCTGGAGAGAGCTTTGTCGTCTACTCAGTATTGAGTTAAATCTCTCTTCAGCGTACCATCCTGAGACGAATGGGTTGGTAGAGAGGGCCAACCAGACCTTGGTCACCTATCTACGACATTTTGTCTCAGCCAGGCAGGATGACTGGGCATCCTTGCTACCATGGGCTGAGTTTGCATTAAACAATGCTGTGGCTGATTCCACCGGACAGACCCCATTCCTCCTGAACTATGGTCAGCATCCGCGGGTACCAGTGCCTATGCCCGTGTCTTCCGCCGATTCCAGGGTGGCAGACTGGGCTGTGGAGGCACGGGACATTTGGGACCGCACTCAGGATGCCATTCAGGCCTCCAAAGAGAGGATGAGGTCTTCAGCCGATGCCCATCGGCGCCCCGCTCCTAAATTTGCTCCTGGGGATTTGGTGTGGCTCTCCGCCCGTAACATCAGGCTGCGAGTTGAGTCCACTAAGTTGGCACCCCGCTACCTGGGTCCTTTCAAGGTCCTCGAGCAGGTTAACCCTGTGGTATACCGTTTAGCTCTTCCACCACGCCTGGGTATCTCCGACACCTTTCATGTGTCCCTCCTGAAACCCGTGCTCATGTCCCGGTTTTCTGAGTCATCTGTCGGGACATCGGGTTCATCTGCGGATGACCATGAGGTGAACGCCATCGTGGGGTGTAAGGTGGTACGGGGCAAAAAGTTTTATTTGGTGGACTGGAAGGGCTATGGGCCTGAGGATAGGTCTTGGGAGCCTGCCGAGCATGTTCACGCTCCGCAGCTCATCGCTGCCTTTGAACACAGCGAGGCCCAGAGAAGGGGGGGCCCTAGGAGGGGGGGTAATGTTAGGGTTCGAGTTCCCGCTCCTGCACAGGGGGAGTCTCGAACCAGTGCTGCTGCGGTCTCCCATTCGTCTCCGGCCGCAGTGGATTCTCCTCAGCAGAGACGTCGTTCCAGGCGTCTTGCCCACTCCACTACTGGGCAGTGACTTGCTGCTGCTTTTCCTGGCTCTGCTATTATAGCCAGTTCTGGAGCAGACGTATTTGGGACAAAGTCCTGCATTTTCCCTTCTGAGCGTGCCCAGAGTGAGATCTCTCATTGGAGATCAGGGGTCACATGCTCAGGTACTGCAGCAGCTTCTATTGGCCCGCCAGGAAGGCCCTGTTACTGCTAGTCTTCTGAACAGGTTCTCATTGGTCCTTGTTCCTGGAAGGTCCTGTGGCGGTTGCTATAAAAGGGTAGCATGGCTTGGCCGCCATGCGCTAGTATCAACCATTTTATGCTATGCGCCAGTGTGGTCATGCGTGTGTGTGGTTAGGGACCCGGCTGAAATAAGCCACTAGAATACCGACTTAATCGGTGAGGAGTTTTGTGTGCTAGCTGGTCAGGGTCGGTGTCCTAGATGCCCTAGATTACCGGCATAACCGGTGAGGAGTTTGATTGCCGTATTCAGGGTCTGGCGTTCAGACGCCATAGATTGCGGGTGACTCCCGCGAGGACATTAGCACACGATCACACATTATGTACGCTTAGCACTTAACTGTGTACCTGAGAGCCTGACAGGACACAGTTCTTTTCTTTAGCGGCCCTGTGACGTAACAGGGTTCGCTTTCAACGCTAGACAGCGCCCTAGCGTGTTTTCTTTGCGACTCAGTTGTTTCAGTGAGTACGCACACATCGCCATATAGCGCTGCGGCTCTCTTCTAGCGTCTCTGTGGATTAACAGAGTTCGCACTTATTGCCACAGCGCATTACGGCGTTTATTTGGGCAACTCTGCGGGATAACAGAGTTTGCTTCTCGCGCCATTTCTACTAGCAGCAGGCTTCGCTTGCACGGTGGACCCCGGGCTGTGAACGCACCTCTCTACTATATATATTTGGTGCGTTCCGCAGACCCTAACAGCGGATGCCCTCTCGAGGAGTTTCCTTGCGGACTCTCCTGAGTTATCTGATCCTTCTGTTATTTTGAAAGAGGGTGTAGTTCTTTCCGCCATCTCGCCCAATTTGAGACTTGCTCTGGAGGGGTGTCAGGAGGATAGGCCCGAGCGCTGCCCTGTTGGAAAATTGTTTGTCCCGGACCAATGGAAAAAGAGTGTGATGTCTGAGATTCATTGTTCCGCATTGGCTGGGCATCCCGGAATTTTTGGTACCAGAGACTTGGTTAGTCGGTCCTTTTGGTGGCCTACCTTGTCTCGCGATGTCAGGGAATTTGTGCAGTCCTGCGGGACTTGCTCTCGCTCCAAGCCTTGCTCTCGCTCTAGTGGTTTGTTGATGCCATTGCCTGTGCCCAAGAGACCATGGACCCATATCTCTATGGATTTCATTTCCGATCTTCCTGTTTCTCAGAGAATGACCACCATCTGGGTAATTTGTGATAGGTTTTCCAAAATTATACATCTTGTGCCATTACCTAAGTTGCCTTCCTCCTCTGAATTGGTGCCGTTGTTTCTTCAGCACGTGGTTCGTTTACACGGCATTCCTGAGAACATTGTGTCTGACAGAGGAGTCCAGTTTGTTTCCAGATTTTGGAGGACTTTTTGTTCTAAACTGGGTGTTCAATTGTCTTTCTCCTCGGCATTTCATCCTCAGACCAATGGTCAAACTGAGAGAACAAACCAGACATTAGAGACTTATCTAAAATGCTTTGTGTCTGCTGATCAGGATGACTGGGTCTCTTTTTTGCCTTTGGCTGAGTTTGCTCTTAATAATAGGGCTAGCTCTGCCACTTTGATGTCTCCGTTTTTCTGTGGTTCTGGTTTTCACCCTCGATTTTCTTCGGGACAGACGGAGGCTTCTGTCTGTCCAGGTGTTGACTCTGTTGTTGAGCGTATGCAACAGATTTGGGACCAGGTAGTGGAGGGGTTGTCCCTCTCTCAGGAGAAGGCCCAGCGGTTTGCTGGCCGGCATGGGACTGATGGTCCTCGGTTTGGAGTGGGGGACTTGGTCTGGTTGTCCTCAAGGAATATTCCTATGAGAGTAGCATTGTCACGCGGTCTTATGATATGTGTACGATGTCAGTAAACTATTCTTAAAAGAACAACACTCTATACAACATATAGATTAGCAACATCAGCATGTAAATATAGAATAGATTTACCTGACACGATATCCGTTGAACTCAGGGTTAATCTTGAGGACTTGATACACTGTCACAGGAAAGAGGAGGACCGGGGGTCTAACCTGACCCTAAACTGGGGTCCTAACTAATCCCTCACCTTGGAGGTACTGATAATGGTTCAGAGGTCCAAGTCTCCAGCCTAACCCTGTCTCCTATCAGTCCCTGAACCCTGTAATCAGTCCTAAGAAGGATTCTGATTACCACCAAAGGGATATGGGCTGATCTCTGCCAAATACACAGATTAGACAAATAAGACAGACTGGAGAAAACACAGACTTGCATACACACTCAAACACAGAAGGAACATAAATGATCTGGGATATTAAACTCTAAGCAAGGTGAGCTTAAAACAACTAAGGAGCTCTTTAACTTAAGTCTATACAGATACAATCCTATCTGTGGTCTGCATGAAGAATTTCACTGGCAACTCCCAACACAGACAACCAGAGATTTAAAGGAAACCAATCAACAAATAATTAATTGCAGCCGGAAGAAACTGCACCCAGTCCCAGAACTGAGCACAGACAGAATTAACTCCCTAACTGCCAAACACAAAGAAACAGCAACTCAGCTGTGAGAAGTCAGAATGTGCAACCGCGACGATCTTCGTGGCGATGCACACATGACAGTACCCCCCCTTCTACGAGGGGCCTCCGGACCCTCAGGGCCAGGTTTGCCCGGGTGAGTTCTGTGGAAGGTCCGCACCAAACGATCTGCGTTAATGTCAGACGCAGGAACCCACGTCCTCTCCTCTGGACCATACCCCTTCCAATGCACCAAGTACTGAAGGGACCGGCGATTCAGACGTGAGTCAATGATCTTTGACACTTGAAACTCCAAGTTACCATTGACCACCACTGGAGGAGGAGGTAGAGGTGATGGTATGACTGGTGCCACGTACCTCTTAAGTAATGACTTGTGGAACACATTATGAATTTTAAACGTAGGAGGGAGGTCCAGACGAAATGCCACAGGATTAATTATGGAACTGATCCTGTACGGCCCGATGAATCTGGGGCCCAGCTTCCAGGAGGGAACTTTAAGTTTTATATTCCTGGTAGACAACCATACCAGATCGTTCACATTAAGATCTGGACCAGAAACTCTCCTCCTATCAGCCATACGTTTATAACGGTTCCCCATAGCACTCAGATTATTCAATACACCTCTCCACACTGAAGCAAGTGACGACGAGAAACGCTCCTCCTCAGGAACCCCAGAAGGGCCCCCCCCATTGAATGTACAAAACTGGGGATGAAAACCATATGCCCCAAAAAACGGGGACTTACCAGTGGACTCGCTCCGCCTGTTGTTAAGAGCGAACTCTGCCAGAGGCAAGAAAGAAGACCAGTCCTCCTGGTTCTCTGAGACAAAACACCGAAGATAAGTCTCTAGGCTTTGATTCAGACGCTCTGTCTGACCATTGGTCTGCGGATGAAAAGCCGAGGAAAATGACAATTGCATCCCCCGACGTAAACAAAATGCCCTCCAAAACTTGGACACAAACTGAGACCCCCTATCTGACACCACATCAGAAGGCAACCCATGAAGTCTCACAATCTCCCCAATGAACACCTGCGCCAGAGTTTTAGCATTAGGGAGGGCAGGAAGAGCAATGAAATGTGCCATCTTACTGAACCTGTCAACAACCACCAGTATGACAGTCTTCCCTGACGACTGAGGAAGGTCCGTGATGAAGTCCATAGACAAATGAGTCCATGGACGCTCCGGAAGTTTCAAGGGTAAGAGGGTCCCAGACGGACGGGTATGAGGGGTCTTAGAGCGAGCACAAACCCCACAGGACGCGACAAAAGTTAAAACATCTTTATTAACGTTAGGCCACCAAAACCGGCGAGAAAGGAGATCTAAAGTAGCCTTACTCCCTGGATGTCCTGCTAAAGCAGAATTATGATGTGCCTCAATAACCTTTTGTCTCAACTGATTTGGGACAAACAGTCTCCCTGGAGGTCCTGCAGGGGCGTCCCCTGAGCCTCTAACACCTCCTCCTCAAGCTCAGAACATACAGCCGACACTACCACCCCCTCCTGAAGGATAGGAATCGGGTCATCCATTTTCCCGGCCCCTGGGAAACTGCGAGACAAGGCATCCGCCTTAACATTCTTAGATCCAGGGCGATAAGTGACAACAAAATTAAACCTGGTAAAAAACAACGACCATCGAGCTTGTCTGGAATTCAGACGCTTAGCAGATTCCAAATACAGCAGGTTCTTGTGATCAGTAATGACGGTGACCGGGTGGACTGCCCCCTCCAAAAAGTGACGCCATTCTTCAAAAGCCAACTTAATGGCCAAAAGTTCCCTATTGCCGATATCATAATTCCTTTCGGCGGACGACAATTTTTTAGAAAAGAAAGCGCACGGATGCCGTTTACCAGGGGACGGACCCTGGGACAATATTGCACCCACCCCTACGTCAGACGCGTCCACCTCCACAACGAACGGCTGTGATGCATCTGGTTGGATGAGAACGGGTGCCGAAGCAAAACATTTTTTCAAAGAGGAAAAAGCTTGGCAAGCTTTGTCCGACCATTTAGAAAAATCCGTCCCTTTTCTTGTCATGTCAGTGAGAGGTTTGACAACAGATGAGAAATTACAAATAAATTTCCGGTAGTAGTTAGCAAACCCCAGAAAACGCTGCAGAGCCTTAAGATCCTCTGGCTGATCCCATTCAAGCACTGCTCTCACCTTTTCAGGGTCCATACGGAAACCGGAGGCTGACACCAAGAAACCCAAAAACTGAAGTTCCTGTACGGCGAATACACACTTTTCCAGTTTGGCGTATAGTTTATTGTCTCGCAAGATCTGCAACACCTGTCTCACATGCTCCTGGTGAGACACAAGATCTGGTGAGTAAATTAAAATGTCATCCAAATATACGACCACAAACAGCCCCACCAGATGACGAAAAATGTCATTAACAAAATGTTGGAATACTGCTGGTGCAGTAGTCAGACCAAAAGGCATGACAAGGTTCTCATAATGTCCCTCCGGCGTGTTAAACGCCGTTTTCCACTCATCTCCCTCTTTTATCCTAATCAGATTATACGCCCCCCTGAGATCCAATTTAGAGAACCATTTGGCGCCAACAATTTGATTGAAGAGATCAGGAATCAGAGGGAGTGGATACGGATCTCGAACAGTAATCCGATTAAGTTCGCGGAAATCCAAGCAAGGGCGTAGGCCTCCATCTTTTTTCTTCACAAAGAAGAACCCCGCGGCCACTGGGGAAGATGAAGGTCTAATATGCCCTTTGGCCAGACTTTCCGAAATATAATCTTTCATAGCCTGCCTCTCAGGACCAGAAAGGTTATATAACCTAGCTTTAGGTAACTTAGCATCAGGAAGTAAATTAATAGAGCAGTCATACACGCGATGAGGAGGCAACTCCTGACACCCCTCCTCAGAGAACACATCCCCAAAGTCCTCCAAAAAAGGAGGCAAAGTACTAGGCACGACCGCACTGATGACTGTGTTCATGCAGTTACTTTTGCAAAACTCCCCCCATTGGCTTATATCTCTGGACTGCCAATTAATCACAGGGTTATGTTTAACCAACCAAGGAAGTCCCAACACAATAGGAGTAGGTAGACCCTCCAACACATAACAAGATAATAGTTCCTATGTATTGCCCCTACCCGAAGGTCAATGTTATGAACCTCATGAACAAAGCTACCTTGGCCGAGAGGCCTGGCGTCAATGGAGAATATAGGGATCGGTTTGACCAATACACTCAGATGCATACCTTGAGCCTGAGCAAACTGAGCGTCAACCAGATTAGCCCCGGACCCACTATCAAGAAGAACAGAAAATCTCTCCACTCTCGTACCAACCACCACCTCCACTGGTACAAGGAACTGAGAAGAACTAGCGGACGAAATACATACTCCCAGGTTGTCGTCCACCACACAACCTGGGATTAACAGTTTTTCGGCGACTTTTTGCTCAACAAGGCACGGGATGGACATCCCCCAACAAAATGTCCCTCTTTCCCGCAGAAGAAACACCTTCTAGTCCTGCGGCGTACCGCCAATCCCCTCCTACGAAATGATGTCCCTCCCAACTGCATAGGCTCCTCCGAACAGACAAGGGGAACCTCAACATAAGGGACTTTAGTAGTAGGTGGAGTAACAACAGGGGGCGGAGTTACCTCGCACCTCTCCCGGAGCCGTCTATCAATACGGATAGCTAGGGCCATAGCAGCCTCCAGTGATGGAGGAGAATCATACTGAGCCAAAACGTCCTTTAATTTGTCAGAAAGCCCATGACAAAACTGGCTCCTAAGAGCTGGGTCATTCCACTGAGTATCTGTGGCCCATCTACGGAACTCAGAAGCAAATTCCTCCGCCGGACGATCTCCCTGCTGTATCTTACGTAATTTTGTCTCAGCAAGAGAGACCCCATCTGGGTCATCATATACCAAACCCAGGGCAGTAAAAAATCGATCTACTGACTGTAGAGCTGGGGATCCCGGAGGAAGGGAGAAGGCCCAGGATTGAGGGTCCCCTTGTAGGAGCGAGATAACAATTCCCACTCTCTGCTCTTCACTCCCTGATGATCGAGGCCGAAGCCGAAAATACAATTTACATGCTTCCCTGAAGGTAAAAAATTTGTCTCGCCCACCAGTGAACCTGTCCGGGAGAGCTACTTTAGGTTCAAATCTGGTTTGCTCCGAGGGAGACAAAACTTTGGACTTAATGTCCGTCAGCTCCATGAATAATCCCTGCAACTGCAGAGCCAGCTGGGCTACTGGATCCATGGCAACTGGGAATAATTTTATTGGCCAGTGAAAATGTCACGCGGTCTTATGATATGTGTACGATGTCAGTAAACTATTCTTAAAAGAACAACACTCTATACAACATATAGATTAGCAACATCAGCATGTAAATATAGAATAGATTTACCTGACACGATATCCGTTGAACTCAGGGTTAATCTTGAGGACTTGATACACTGTCACAGGAAAGAGGAGGACCGGGGGTCTAACCTGACCCTAAACTGGGGTCCTAACTAATCCCTCACCTTGGAGGTACTGATAATGGTTCAGAGGTCCAAGTCTCCAGCCTAACCCTGTCTCCTATCAGTCCCTGAACCCTGTAATCAGTCCTAAGAAGGATTCTGATTACCACCAAAGGGATATGGGCTGATCTCTGCCAAATACACAGATTAGACAAATAAGACAGACTGGAGAAAACACAGACTTGCATACACACTCAAACACAGAAGGAACATAAATGATCTGGGATATTAAACTCTAAGCAAGGTGAGCTTAAAACAACTAAGGAGCTCTTTAACTTAAGTCTATACAGATACAATCCTATCTGTGGTCTGCATGAAGAATTTCACTGGCAACTCCCAACACAGACAACCAGAGATTTAAAGGAAACCAATCAACAAATAATTAATTGCAGCCGGAAGAAACTGCACCCAGTCCCAGAACTGAGCACAGACAGAATTAACTCCCTAACTGCCAAACACAAAGAAACAGCAACTCAGCTGTGAGAAGTCAGAATGTGCAACCGCGACGATCTTCGTGGCGATGCACACATGACAAGCATCTCCTAAATTTAAGCCTAGGTTCATTGGACCTTATAAGATCATGGAGATTATTAATCCTGTTTCTTTTCGTTTGCTTCTTCCAGGGACATTTAAGATCCATAACGTGTTCCACAAGTCCTTGTTGAAGAGGTTTGTTGAGCCAGTGGTTCCTGCTACTGTGCCTCCTGACCCTGTTTTGGTTGAGGGCAATCTGGAGTATGTGGTTGAGAAAATATTGGATTCTCGTTTTTCTAGACGAAGACTCCAGTATTTGGTTAAATGGAGAGGTTATGGTCAGGAAGACAATTCTTGGGTGTTTGCTTCGGACATCCATGCTAGGAGACTTATCCGTGCGTATCATAGAACTCATCCTGACCGACCTGGTTGCTCAAATGAGGGTTCGGTGACCCCTCCTCAAGGGGGGGGTACTGTTGTGAATGGGTTTGAGATGAGTTCTGAGCAGAGGCTCCCTCTGGTGGTTACAAGCGGTACTAGTGAAGATTGTGAGGACTGGGAATCAGGTGTTACTGACTGGTCTTATATAAGGGAGTCATTTTCCCATCAGGGTTGCCGGTGATCAATTGTTCTGGTCTGAATCCTTCATTCCAGTTTCCCTTGTAGCCTGCTTTGTCGTGTCTGCATCTCCTGCTACCAGATAAGAATTTTTCTTCTTTTGTGTTGTTGCTATATTTTTGCATTTTGTCCTGCACTTCTTTGGGGGCCTTCTGGGTCCCCTCCGGGGGCTTCTGCCTTCTCAGTTTAGTTCAGCCACTGAGTTTTGTTCTTTTGCTTTTTCCAGTTTTTTCAGTGGCTGCTGTTTTGATTTTGTTACACCAGAGAGCTAATTTAGGTGGTAGAGGTCGTGTGATCTCAGGTGATTTTGAAATTAGTAGAGTTGGTGTTTTTCAGGGTTTTCTGAGATTGCAGTAAGTACCCTTCCTGTCCTTTTCTATTTAGATAGTTTGGGCCCCAGCGTTTGCTCATTCTATTTTCTTTCTGTGTCAGTATTTCCTCTTGTCTAACCGCCATTACATGTTTGGGGGCTTTCTATGTTCTTTGGGGTTCTGCTCCGGGGCAGATAGCTTTCCTATTTCTATCTTTAGGTGTAGTTAGTTTCTCAGGCTGTGACGAGGCATCTAGGACCAACGTAGGAACGCTCCACGGCTGCCTCTGGTTGTGGTGGTTAGTCAGGGTACTGCAATCCCATAGATTCCAACTGCTCTGGTGTATTGCCTTTTTTACCTGCACTCCTCAGCTACCGAAACATAACACATCTGTGCATGCACTGCCCCGGCAGCCATTTTCCTGGAGTCCACCGCAACTTAAACAAAGGAAGTGCAGGGTTCCCAGGACTTCACAAAATGTAGGTGGAGCCCCCACACCACCAAACACCAGCAGTGTCGCATCTCCAAACACCCCATCATCCCAGCCTGCGGCCTGCAGCAACGCGCCACTCTTTTCTCCCCCAGCAGCGACCCTGGGTCCCTGCTCCACTGTGGCCAGAAAGTTTATATTCGAATTATAATACGCAATAATACGAGCTTTGGTTAGAATATTGGCAACAATTTCCTGTAACTATAAACTCTCTAAGACCAAAGGTTTTTTTGGCATTCATAGCCGCTCTGTTTTCAAGGTTTATGGTGGTCAAAGCTTGCAGGCTCCATTGCCTAACATATATTCAAGGGGTGTGATTAGATTTTTTGTTGCAGGACTTGCCCCTTTTAAAGGTTATGCACATCTTCAAAAAAAAATTTCCTATTGTTCATTTGCTTTCTAAGTGCAAAAGTTAAGAAAATTCCTAAATAGTCTTCATAAAAGAAAATCCAACATTTTACTGCTGCTGAGTGTGTATCAAGCTGATTAATTTGCAAAAATGACATAAATCCATCACAGTTAAACGCTAGTGACTTAGTTCTCCTCTGAGTGTAAGGCAAAGTCTGCACAAGCTTATTTCATGGTCCATATACTGAGCGCAATGCCAGATCTGACATTGGGTCAACCTCATATGTGGCTGTAAGTTTGGGTCTGGAGACCCACAGTCAGTTCGAGCATTGAGGTTTGTATATAGACCGTGAAATATGCTCGTGTGAATCAGGCCTTAGACATAGCAGGAGGGAGGGGAAGGATTTTGTATTCAGATCTCCAGTGGAGAGGAGAGAAAGCATCTAAAATTTATTGAGCATAGATAAACTGGAAAAGGATGTTATCAATACCATGGATGGCAAGAAGAACAAAGAAATCAATTTTAGAACAAATCAAGCCAGACACTCGAATCAAGGATCACCAAGCTACGACTTGCCCACTTAGACACATCATAGGAAGAGAGCGATCACTGGAGAAGGACATCATGGATGGAAGAATAAAAGGAACAAGACGAAGAGCTAGACCAGCAACCTGATGGCTTGATACTGTCAACATAATGTCAGAGAAGACCATGGTGGATATATCCCGGCTTGTTGAAGAGCGATCTTCCTACAGAGCCCCATTGCTCGAGATTGAGCTGAAGGCTGTTAAATAATATTGAATAGTGAAATAAAGCTATATAGACAAGAAGGAACGAAATGCAGAACTGAAGCTGTGCTGATGCATGAAAGCAAAGCAAGTTCACATTTAGCCTATATTTGTGGGACTCACACTCTCAAGAGAAAAATCTGAATCTTGGATCAGTCTGCAAACTGCATATCAGGGGGTCTGAAAATTAATGAAGGAATGAAGATTACAGTCTGACACTTAGTGGTGACCTTTAGTTACTAAAATTTCACTAATATATGTGCAAATATGTTTTCCAAGTCAAAGGTGTCCATAGTTTTTAACAAAGACCCTCCAAAACAGCCTGGCATTACTATCCGGGTATTAAAGGAGTTTGGATGATTGTTTCTTTTAAAACTTGTTTGTTTAGTCACATGATTTTTGGATTTATCTAGACCCTGCTATTGCCCTTATTAGTCACCGTATTTACAAGTGTACATTTTCATTAGGAGCCCTTCCTCATTGTGAATATATATCTTAGTATTTTTTGTAGGTCTGTTTTTTGACCACATTTATTGCACTTTTTGCTCTTTATATTAGATATTATTTGTACTTTTACATCCTATGGAAAAAATTTTTGTGGTTCCTTATGTATACTTATAAGTGTCTGTGACTTGGGCTTTCTTTTTGCCCTCTTAATTGTATTTCATATATATGGGTCTATATATTGTGATGCTATATACCAGTCGGCTTGAATGTGGTATCTAGGTGTCACTAATTCCCTTGTTTTTATGGCTTATAATATTTATTGTTTTACTCATATGTCATTTTGTATCAACAAAGTTTGTATATTATTTTCTATAATTTGCTCTTTTGTCCATATTTGTTTTTTTTTTTCTTTTAAAACTTGGTAGACAAATACTTTTTCCGTTTTGCAGTCTGTAGGCGCAAAGACTTCCATGCTTCTGCTATATCAGTACTGTGCTTGTTGTGATTTACATTTTACATTGTATAGTCTTTATCCCAAACATGTAATAGTAGGGGTGAACTCTGTCAGCTCTTTCTAACACTGTGAATGCTTCTGTATAATGCAATCATACCTACAGTATAAACTAACTCCATTTTAAATTGATACCATGTATAAAATATCTTAAATTATGGTCATTCTCAACCATACAGGACCTTAAAAGAAGCGTTAGTGCACATTTAAAAACAGTTTAAAACACGCTGACTGACGTCTTGCCCTAGCATCTTCTCCTTAGTGGATACCAGTCCTTTCTCGGTTAAGGGACCAGGAACAACTCACGGCACAGTCCTTTATTTTATTTATTTATTTTTTTAATTTTACCAACACCATTCTTTCTTGGTAAGGACCCCGGAACAAGGTGTCCATGTCCATATTAAACAGAGACCCGTAGGTCAACACAGTAGCAGCCCTTTTTATTCAAGAGCACAGTCCTTAAAGTTCCTGATCTGGCTGGAACATCAGGCCAGCTGTCACTTTAGGGATAAAGTCCATTGAACTCACAGTCTCTGTTGTTGATAGTATCAGACCCTCACGGTTGCGCCAGCGCCTTCAATCCAGCAGAAAAAGACGCAACAAAACAAAAATGAAAAAAAAAAAGTTCAGCCTCCTTGGCTCTCACAGGCCCACCCGACCTTGATGGTATCCCAAACAGTACCTCCAACTCCTTTTAGCAGCAGCAAAACAGAGCACACTGGCCTTTTGGCCTAGAATATGGAGTAAACAGTCCTTAACAGACATCGAAGGTGGCCTGCCTTCAACACGAGTTTCCAGATGTCCAACCAGTTTTCTTTACCTTTAATACAAGTGCATTTGGCCAATCCTTTTCTTATGGACTTCTTCAATGTCTTCTTCCTCTCCTCCATAAAAGTGGCCCAGGTGGTGAGGGAAGGTGGTCTCCACTTCCAGGGCTGGTCTGGGTAATTGATTGGACCTGGATCATCTTCTCCGGACATTGCACTTACACAGCCCACCTGGGTTAGCCCATAACTAATCTCTGAACTAATCTCCCAATATCTTCCTTCACGTAATCTTCGATCCTCTCAAGACCTCCTACTATCCTCCACACTTATTCGTTCCTCACACAACCGCCTCCAAGATTTCTCCCGAATATCCCCCATCCTCTGGAATTCCACGCCTCAACATGTACGATTATCCACCACCCTTGGATCCTTCAGACGGAACCTGAAAACCCATCTCTTCAGGAAAGCCTACAGCCTGCAATAACCATTCTGCCGCCTCGCCACCACCTGAGCTTCTGCCTCGCCGCCATCACCCGAGCTTCCGCCTTGCCGCCACCACCCGAGCTTCCGCCTCGCCGCCACCACCTGAGCTTCCTCCTCGCCACCACCCGAGCTTCCGCCTCGCCGCCACCACCCGAGCTGCCACCTCGCCGCCACCACCCTAGCTGCCGCCCCGCCACCACCACCAAAGCTGCCACCACCACCAGAGCTGCCACCACCACCAGAGCTGCCGCCTCGTCGCCAACACCAGAGCTGCCGCCTCGCCGCCACCACCACCAGAGCTGCCGCACCCCCGACCTTCTGTTTCTTCCCCATTATCCCGTAGAATGTAATTCCGCAAGGACTGGGTCCCTCCCCTCTGTACCAGTCTGTCATTGTAAATTTGTTTACTGTAAACGATATCTATAACTTTGTATGGTACCCTTCTCATGTACAGTACCATGGAATTAATGGCGCTAAATAAATAAATAATAATAATAACTGGTCACCTGAAAAGTCTGGACCACTTGTCCTGCTATGGCCCTGTTTCCTTCAGTTGACTCCTGATTCGTACATCCTGAACCTTCCTCCCACAAGCTTGGCGACCACGCCTGGTCAGGCAGTTTAGCCAGTTCACAGCCATCCTGGAGGTTCTAATGAGTCACTTCTGACTCTATCAGTGAATGCTCTTCGGGAGTCACCTTTTTCCCTTTTCGGTTGCGATTACTAGCTCTCGGGACCTGTATAAACCCTTTTGGGGCCTCCTCTGACCATTTATTTCAGGCCTCTCTCTGAGCCCTTCGCCGGAGTATGTCCTGGTCACATGCTCTCACATCCTCGCATTCATAAGGACGTACTAGAGCTGCTGTGTACCAGCTTTTTCTGAGCTCGCATTTGATGAACTCCACAATTTCACCTTGGTTCAGACTACGGAGCCGGGGAGGCAGGTATTTTCATTTCACCATGTTGTGGCTCACATATGCATCTTGCCCAGTCAATTTCTCTTCCAGGAACCCAAATCCCCTCTTTATGTCAAATTCCACCACTCGGCCTCTGGTTTGAGCATCCTCTACAGCTTCTATTGGAACCTTCCAACCATGCCCTCAGACAGGGATCAATCCTCTTTCTCTGTACCACCAAGTTGTCCATCTCTGGTGGACACTGTCAAGCACCTCGGCTGGTAATCATGGGGACTATCAGTCGGCTGAGTATTGAGTATGCCCTGCTCTATCCTCCACCAATTTATGCAGGGAACTTTTGGCTTTTCCAGCCTTACCACTGCCACACAGACTGTAATGTATGTGATACAGTTCATATAGCGTCTTGTGCTTGGGTGCGATGAAAATACTTGAGACACAGGTTGAAAAAGAAAGTCTTGTATTGCTTCATACAAATTGGCAAAAATAAACACACAGGTTGCAAACACAGAAGCAGGAGACACAGCAGGCCAAAGTAATCTAAGTTCATCAATAACTCTCCACAACAGATTCAGATCTTCTTCTATGTTACCGCAAGTCCATGCAACCGTGAGGCTTTCAAGAGCAGAGTTCAGAGTCCACAAGAGCTCCAGAGTTTCTCAGTAGAAATGGCTGGAGTACAAAGTCCAAGGCTTCAGGAGTCAGAACACAGGTTCACTGCAGGCCAGATTCTGAAGCACTGATTGCTCAGGTGTGGCTGTTTAAGAAGCAAACGGAGAGAATCAGGGCGGGAACATGCAAGCTGGAAAACTCCATTTTAACTGAGGGCAAGATAGCTGCAGCAAAACAGAAAGCAAAATGGCCGACGAACAAACTGAGTTTCAGAAACAGATATACAGAACCTTACATTACTCCCCCCTTAGGGGCAACCTCCGGATGACCTTAGACCAGGCTTGTGTGGGTACCTCTGATGAAACTGACGGAGCAAGCGAGGAGCATTAACGTTATTGACTGGCTCCCATGAGTTGTCCTCCACTGGGTAGCCCTGCCATTTGATCAGATATTGTAACTGATTTCTATACAACCTGGAATCTAAAATCCTTTCCACCACAAATTCTTCCTGACCATCGACTAGCACTGGGTCAGGGCAAGGAGAAGAACGTCCAGGAAACGTATTGGGTGTTGCAGCCTTTAGTAGGGATACATGAAAGACAGGGTGGATTCTCATAGTTCTGGGCAATTGAAGACGACAAGCAACGGCACTTATAATCTTACTGATTTTATAGGGTCCAATGTACTTATGTCCCAACTTAGATGATGGAATCCTTAACTTAAGATTTCTGGTTGACAGCCAGACCAGGTCTCCTACCTTAAAAACTGGTGCAGGTTTACGAAATTTATCTGCTGCCTTCTTGTACCTTTCCTGAGCCGATTCCAGATTCTCCTTTAGAAGATCCATATTCTTCTGTAAAGTCGTGACTCTTTCAGCCACTGCTGGCAAAGGCGTCTCTATGGGAAATCGTGGTAGAATATTAGGATGATAACCTAAATTAGAGAAAAAAGGAGACTGTTTAGTGGAGGCACTCTGAGAGTTGTTGTAAGAGAACTCAGCCAATGGAAGTAGATCCACCCAATCATCCTGTAGGTGGCAGATAAAACAGCGGAGATACTGCTCCAGGGTTTGATTGGTTCGTTCGGTTTGTCCATTAGTCTGGGGATGAAAAGCAGAAGAAAGGTTTACTTTAATGTCCAATGCTGCACAGAAATTTTGCCAAAACCTAGAAGTGAATTGCACCCCTCGATCCGAAATAACCTCATCCGGTACTCCATGTAAACGAAACACATCTTTAATCATCAAATCTGATGTCTGTTTTGCAGTGGGTAAGCCGACACAAGGGATAAAATGAGCTGCCTTTGTTAAACGATCAACCACCACTAGAATAGTGTTCTTCCCTTGAGAGGTTGGTAATTCGACAATGAAGTCCATAGAAATGGATCCCCACGGGCGGGACGGGGTGGGAAGAGGCTGTAACAGACCAGTTGGTGAAGAGCGAGGTGTTTTGCATCTTGCACAAACCTCACACGAAGTGACATAATCCAAAACATCCTTCCTACAAGTGGGCCACCAAAAGAAACGAGAAAGAAATTCCTGTGTCTTTAGAATTCCTCTATGCCCGGCTATTTTGGAATCATGAATGAGTTGCAATACTCTCAATCTGACTGTTTCAGGTATATACAGACGTTGTCCCAGAATCCACACACCATTCTTAAAGACAAGACTTACGTCCCTTGGGGGTTGAGCCAAAAAAGAATCCGCATGGTATGCTTCCTTGATGTCTTTAATTAGGTCTTGATGATGAATCACTCCTAAGAATCTAGAGTCAGGAAGAATAGTCTTAGGAGGAGTAATTGGACGTGTCTCTGCTGAGTAAATCCTAGAGAGTGCATCAGCCTTTCCATTGCGCGATCCTGGTCTATAAGAAATAATAAAATTAAATTGGTTTAAGAAAAGATTCCAGCGAGCCTGGCGAGGAGTCAGGCACTTAGCCGACCTGATAAACTCAAGATTACGATGATCTGTCAGAACGACTATTTGCTGTGCAGTTCCTTGCAGAAGGTGTCTCCATTCTTTGAAGGCGGCAATAATGGCCAACAACTCTCTATTGCCCACATCGTAGTTCTTCTCAGCCGAAGACAACTGCTGGGAAAAGAAGGCACAGGGATGCAAGACATTCTTCTCACCTGTTCTCTGAGAGAGTATAGCTCCTACGGCACAGTCTGAAGCATCCACCTCTATTATGAAGGCAAGCTCTGGGTTGGGATGTACTAGAATAGGTGCAGTGGTAAATTTATCTTTTAGACGGGAAAATGCTTCCTGGGCTTGGGGAGTCCAGGAGAACTTAGACTCTTTCCGGGTAAGTTGGGTGATAGGTGACACTACCTCAGAGAAATTTCTAATGAAACGTCTATAGAAGTTTGCAAACCCGATGAAGCGCTGTACCTCCTTCACATTTCTAGGACTTGGCCAATCATTGATGGCTTGGGTTTTACTTCCATCCATACTAATTCCTTGTGTAGACAGTACATACCCCAGAAATTGAATTTCGGTCTTATGGAATTCACACTTTTCAAGCTTGATGTAAAGATGATTTTGTCTTAGACGTTCCAAGACCATTCTCACATGTCCATGATGTTCCTCTGTGGAGTTAGAAAAAATTAAAATATCATCCAAATAAATTACCACGAATGTATCTAGGAGATCCCTGAAGATGTCATTCACCAAGTGTTGGAAAGTGGCTGGGGCGGTACTCAGACCAAAAGGCATAACCAGATATTCAAAGTGTCCATAGCGTGACCTGAATGCAGTCTTCCATTCATCCCCAGGTCTAATACGGACTAAGTTATAGGCCCCACGAAGATCTAGTTTAGAAAAAATTTTAGCATGTCGCACTCTCTCCAATAACTCAGGGATTAAAGGCAATGGATAACGGTTTCTAATAGTAACCTTATTAAGTTCCCTATAGTCTACGCATGGTCTCAGAGATCCATCTTTCTTCTTTACAAAGAATATGGGTGCCCCTGCAGGAGATGAAGAGGGGCGTATGAAGCCCTTGGCTAGATTTTCGTCTATGTACTCTTTTAAAGCCTTCAGCTCGGGCCCCGCCAGGGGGTAGATCTTACCAAAAGGTATTTCTGCTCCAGGCAATAATTCAATTGGACAATCATATGGACGGTGAGGAGGAAGCTGGTCAGCGTTCTTCTTGTCACATAAATCCACATAGTCCTGGTATACAGCTGGTAATTCAGGGACTGACATGGTTCCTTTAGGAACAGAGCAAGCTGAAATTTTTTGACTCATCTGTTTCTCTGGGAAGTGTAATTCCTTGGTCTCCCAGTTAATGGTAGGATTCTGAGCCTGCAGCCATGGTAGCCCTAGAATAATGGGAAAGTGAGGAGAAGAGATAAGCATAAAGGACAGTTTCTCTTGATGATCTTTACCCATAAGAACCTTTAAAGGCTCTGTTTCCTGATCCACTGGTCCAGAGGTCAGCAGGGAGCCATCCACAGTTTCCATCTGTACGGGAGCAGCCTTCTTCACTGAACGTATTCCCTGTTTTAGAGCAAAGGAGACATCCATAAAATTTCCACTTGCACCTGAGTCGATCATGGCAGAGCTAGACACCCAGGCTGAGTCAACCCAGAGTTTGATGGAAAGAAAACAGTGAGAATTGTTTTTCTTACAACTCAGCTGGGACACCGCTGAGGAAACCTGAAAGATGGCAGCATTTACACAGTCAACGTCCTCAGAGGTAACGGAGTTTAAGTCCGAGAAATCAAGATCTGTTGCGGCAGCTATCTCTGGAGCCTGAGGCTCGGACCTGACAGATCCCCTCTCGCAACACTCACAATGAATGAGTGCTGCAGTAGTCTTGCGAGAACGGCTGGGACAGTTAATAATAAAGTGCCCTGACTTACCACAGTAAAAACATAGATTCTCCTTAAAACGATGTTCCTTGCGTGCATCACTAACCCGTCGTAGTAAAGAGTCTACCTGCATGGGTTCAGGTTCAGGTTCCCGTGTAATCCTATTCAAAGGTTCCTTAGCTGGAGAGGAAGGTAGGAAAAGGTTAGTACGATTGCTTTCGAACCATCTCTCTTGCCTGCGTTCAGTTAAACGAGTATCAATACGGATGCAGTAGTTAATAAAGTCACCTAACGCAGTGGGAGGGTCGGCACGAGCAAGTTCATCCTTAATTAGTGGGGATAACCCCTTTCGAAAAATAGATTTTTTGGCGGAATTGTCCCAGGTGGTATCAAGGGCCCATCTCCTGAAATCCAAGGCATATTCAGCTACTGAGTGCTTACCTTGGCGCAAAGCTAACATGGCTGCTTCAGCTGTTGCACCTCGATTGGGGTCATCAAACACCTGCCCCATGGCTGAAATAAAGTCATCAAAGTGATTCAAACAATTATCCTCAGTCTCAATCAGAGGGTTTGCCCATATCAAAGCCTTGTTGGTAAGCAACATAATTATAGTAAGCACCTTAGATCGTTCAGTAGGAAATTGTGAAGCATGTGCAGAAAAAAAAAGATTACATTGATTAACAAATCCCCTGAATTTTTCACGTTCACCACCAAAACGAAAAGGGGGCAACTTGGGAATCCCAGAACTCGGGGCCATGGCAGGAGCCTGGACTTGCCCTCCAGAACCTCAATCCTGGCTCGCAAATCCTGAGTAGTCTGTCCAACCACTTGCAAATTGTGATTATTTAGGTCCTGAAGATTTGTAAGACGGGTCTTTATATTCTGCAAATCTGCAAGGATATTATCAGTCACTCCACAAAGTTCCTTTATGCGGGCCTCCATTTTCCAGATCTTTTAAGACAGGATACTGGAAGAAGAGGAGAGAAAAAAAAAACAATAGTGTTCACCTGTGGCAACACTGAAGAAAGAAAAAACTTTAAGGGAACTGCTCACCTGGAATGGTTGTGAGAAGTCACAACCACTATCATCACAGAAAGCTTTCAACCAGACATCTGATATCCAGAGTTTCAGCAGACAAAAGAGAAGAGAAAAAAAAAAAAACAATAGTGTTTACCTGTGATAACTCTGCAGAAAAAAAAAAACTTAAGGGAATTGCTCACCTGGAATGGTTGTGAGAAGTCACAACCACTGTTATCACAGAAAGTACAACCGGACATCCGATATCCACAGTACAGCAGACAAGCCTTTCCAGACCCAGCAGACACTAACGTTTGGCTTCAGAATCTTGTAATGTATGTGATACAGTTCATATAGCGTCTTGTGCTTGGGTGCGATGAAAATACTTGAGACACAGGTTGAAAAAGAAAGTCTTGTATTGCTTCATACAAATTGGCAAAAATAAACACACAGGTTGCAAACACAGAAGCAGGAGACACAGCAGGCCAAAGTAATCTAAGTTCATCAATAACTCTCCACAACAGATTCAGATCTTCTTCTATGTTACCGCAAGTCCATGCAACCGTGAGGCTTTCAAGAGCAGAGTTCAGAGTCCACAAGAGCTCCAGAGTTTCTCAGTAGAAATGGCTGGAGTACAAAGTCCAAGGCTTCAGGAGTCAGAACACAGGTTCACTGCAGGCCAGATTCTGAAGCACTGATTGCTCAGGTGTGGCTGTTTAAGAAGCAAACGGAGAGAATCAGGGCGGGAACATGCAAGCTGGAAAACTCCATTTTAACTGAGGGCAAGATAGCTGCAGCAAAACAGAAAGCAAAATGGCCGACGAACAAACTGAGTTTCAGAAACAGATATACAGAACCTTACACAGACATCAGGCCCAGAAAGTTCCACCTTTTCCTCAGAAACTCCCCTGACAAGGATCAGTCACGCAGAGGCCCATTTGCCATCTTCAGAAGGTGTTGCTTACGTGCTGGCAGGCTCAGAGGTTCTCTCTCCCTGAGCGGAGGGAAATTTCCGCATACGGCTCCTAAACATCACCCTCCATTTATGGACCAAAAGTACCACTTCCGGCTGCGAAATCCTCATCTGTGGTGGAGGTGATGGCCCTTGGGCAGCACCCGTTGTCCGGTGACTTCCCACAGTGGCCCCAGGGGTGGTGATCTGCAGCATCTCTTCCTTCGCTCGTTTGTAGGGCACACCTTGTTCTTTACCTCTATATGCCATTGTTGCTCAGGGTTTTTCTTTCAGCTTCTCTCTCCACAAGCTGTAGGGAAAATGGCCCCAACCTCTCACCATGCGTTTCCTGTGGGTTTGGCTCCACCTCTTCCTGGGCCGGAAGTCTGGCATACTCACCATGTCACCCGTAACTCCTGGTGACTGCGCCTTTGGCCATGCCTTCTGCCTTTGCCATCTTTCACACAATGGTCCATGCCTCACACTGTGCCGCGCCCTTCTTAGGTACACACCTCCCACTTTGGGCTGAATCCTGGATGCAGGAAACATCCTTTTGTCTGACACTCTTGGAGGCTGGACACACTTTTCGCGCTCTAAGGCGCCGTCCATGCTCACAATAGGCAGTCCTTTTTCTCTTCACCGCCGTTGTCATCTTGGAGTCCATGCTTCCTCTCCACCATCTTGGGCCGCAAGTATTCCGGTGCTTTTCCATCTGTGCCACGAATCTTCTTTGCCCCACTTTCTTCATATGAGGAATTCGCATCCTTCAGACTATACCAAATGTAAGGTGCCTGAGCGAGGTAGTTGTGGATGAGCTACTGCTTCTGCATGCTCTGGCACCCTACAGGAAAATTGTGTCCCAATCCTGGTGTGCTGCTCTGAGTGGAGTGCATCCCACTTACTTGTGGCCCATAGGCCTCAACTGACTCCAGGTTTCCATCTTCCAGAACCGCAGCACACAATCCAGGGGACACCAAATACTTTATAACAGTGAAACGTTTACTGGGCAGATTGCGGTCATTACAATAAAGCTTTTGGGATAGGGCACAACGGGTTGCAGTCTTTCCCACAGGTAATAATAATAATAATTTTATTTCTATAGCACCAACATATTCCCTAGCACTTTACATTTTAGAGGGGACTTGTACAGACAATAAAAGACATTACAGAATAACAATAATCAAATAAATCAACAGATACCAAGAGGAATGAGGGCCCTGCTCACAAGTTTACAATCTATGAGGAAATAGGGAAGACACGAAAGTTGGATGGTAACAGTTGTTTTCATTGTATGGTCCAGTCATCAATGTAATAAATCGGGTGTTCATGTAATGCATGAACTGGTAACCAACCAGTATGTGTAAATGTACATATGCAGAGGGCTATTAAATGCATAAAGGGTGTGAGAACAGATGATACAAGGTACTGGTTTTGAAGAAAATTTTACATGGGCAACACAGGGATAGTTAGATAAATATGTTGAGGTGGTAGGCCAGGCTGAAGAAATATGTTTATAGGGCACTCTTAAAACTGTGGGTATTGGGCATTAATCGAATTGTCCTGGTTAGTGCATTCCAAAGAATTGGCGCAGCACACAAGAAGTCTTGGAGACAAGAGTGGGAGGTACGGATTGTTGAGGATGTTAATCTTAGGTCATTAGCAGAATGGAGGGCATGGGAAGGGTGGTAGACTGAGACGAGGGAGATGTAGAGTGGTGCTGAACCGTGGAGCTCTTTTTGGATGAGAGTGATAAGTTTATATTGAACTCTGGAGTGGATGGGTAACCAGTGCAGTGCAATGACTGGAAGAGAGTAGAGGCATCAGTGTAACAGTTGATGAGGAACATAATCCTGGCTGCTGCATTCAAGACGGATTGGAGAGGGGAGAGTTTAGTAAGAGGAGACTGATTAGTAGAGAGTTACAACAGCCCAGACGAGAATGAATGAGAGCTACAGTAAAAATTTTTGCACAGTCAAAAGTAAGAAAGGTTGAATTCTATAAATGTTTTTGAGGTGTAGATGACAAGAGCGAGCCATCGGATGTGGGGGGTTAATGAAAGATCTGAATCAAGTATGACCCCCAAGACATTGGGCCTGTTGCTGGTGAGTAATGGTAGAACCACACATGGAAATGGCAATGTCGGGCATATTTACAGTCATGGCCAAAAGTTTTGAGAATGACACAAATATTATATTTTCACATGATCTGCTGCCCTCTGGTTTTTATGTGTGTTTGACAGATGTTTTTATCACAGACAGAAATATAATTGCAAACATATGAGTAACAAAAGCTTATATTGACAGTTAGAATGAGTTAATGCAGCAAGTCAATATTTGCAGTGTTGACTAGAGTTGAGCGATACTTTCCGATATCCTAAAGTATCGGAATCGGAATGGTATCGCCGATATCACTAAAATATCGGCGATACCCGATACCGATACCGGAAGTCCCATGTAAGTCTATGGGAACAAAATATCGCAACTAAAAAAACCCATTCTTTCCTTGTAAACACTAAATATACACACATAGAATACATATATATATATATACATGTCATTGTGACATATATATATACATATATGTATAGTTTATACACTTCTACATAGTAAAATATCCTCTGATTCAATTGCCGGGTAAAGCCGGCTTCAGTGAAAAGACAGAAGCACCCGACATGAAATGACACTTGGTGTACATAGGGTTAACCATGTCTTTTCATGTCGTTTGCTATCTGATTTGCACAAACAATTAAATCAGACTATGTGTGCAAAATTTCACACCTGTAGGGGTTAATTAAAGGTGTAAATTCGTTGTAAAAAAAAACGGACTTTTTTTGCTACGAATTTACACCTTTAATTAACCCCTACAGGTGTGAAATTTTGCACACATAGTCTGATTTAATTGTTTGTGCAAATTAGGCTGGAGTCACACACAACCACAAAAAATCGGTCCGTTTTAGACGGTCGACAATCGGATCAAAATAAAAACATCACACATCCTTCTGGCATCCGATTTTCCTTCAAAGATGCGATTTAATCGCATGTGTGTGTACCTTGTAACATCCGATTTTCATCCGACTTGCGAGATTTTCTCGCAGGCTTGCAAAACTGACATATAATGGATCCAAAAGAATAGTATTTAAATGCCAAAAGAAAGAATAGATATATACACATATATATATATATATATATATATATATATATATATGTCATTGTGACATATATATATATACATATTTATAGTTCTTCTTACACTTCTACATACTGTTATAGCCGCTAATTCAATTGCCGGCTTCAGTGAAATCACAGAAGCCGACATGAAATGATACATTGTTTCCACACATTTAACCATGTAATTTCATGTATTTTTATATATGTTTGAAACATACAATTACATGAGTATATGTGTGCTAAATTTCAGACATGTAGGGGTTAATTAAAGGTGTAAATTCGTTGTAAAAAAAACGGACTTTTTTTGCTACGAATTTACACCTTTAATTAACCCCTACAGGTGTGAAATTTTGCACACATAGTCTGATTTAATTGTTTGTGCAAATTAGGCTGGAGTCACACACAACCACAAAAAATCGGTCCGTTTTAGACGGTCGACAATCGGATCAAAATAAAAACATCACACATCCTTCTGGCATCCGATTTCCTTCAAAGATGCGATTTAATCGCATGTGTGTGTACCTTGTAACATCCGATTTTCATCTGACTTGCGAGATTTTCTCGCAGGCTTGCAAAACTGACATATAATGGATCCAAAAGAATAGTATTTAAATGCCAAAAGAAAGAATAGATATATACACATATATATATATATATATATATATATATATGTCATTGTGACATATATATATATACATATATTTATAGTTCTTCTTACACTTCTACATACTGTTATAGCCGCTAATTCAATTGCCGGCTTCAGTGAAATCACAGAAGCCGACATGAAATGATACATTGTTTCCACACATTTAACCATGTAATTTCATGTATTTTTATATATGTTTGAAACATACAATTACATGAGTATATGTGTGCTAAATTTCAGACATGTAGGGTTAATTAAAGGTGTAAATTCGTTGTAAAAAAAACGGACTTTTTTTGCTACGAATTTACACCTTTAATTAACCCCTACAGGTGTGAAATTTTGCACACATAGTCTGATTTAATTGTTTGTGCAAATTAGGCTGGAGTCACACACAACCACAAAAAATCGGTCCGTTTTAGACGGTCGACAATCGGATCAAAATAAAAACATCACACATCCTTCTGGCATCCGATTTTCCTTCAAAGATGCGATTTAATCGCATGTGTGTGTACCTTGTAACATCCGATTTTCATCTGACTTGCGAGATTTTCTCGCAGGCTTGCAAAACTGACATATAATGGATCCAAAAGAATAGTATTTAAATGCCAAAAGAAAGAATAGATATATACACATATATAATATATATATATATATATATATATATATATATATATGTCATTGTGACATATATATATATACATATATTTATAGTTCTTACACTTCTACATACTGTTATAGCCGCTAATTCAATTGCCGGCTTCAGTGAAATCACAGAAGCCGACATGAAATGATACATTGTTTCCACACATTTAACCATGTAATTTCATGTATTTTTATATATGTTTGAAACATACAATTACATGAGTATATGTGTGCTAAATTTCAGACATGTAGGGGTTAATTAAAGGTGTAAATTCATTAAAAAAAAATGCGTGGGCTCCCGCTGTATTTTCTCCACCAGACAGACAAAGCAAGCGAGTGGGGGCAGATAATAATAGCCTAGGGAGGGTACATTTTTTTTGTGCCCCCCCCTGGCTACTAACATCTGCCCCCAGACACCCCAGAAAGGGCAAATCTATAATTAGATTCGCCCTTTCTGGCACTTTGCCCGTCTATTCCCATTGCCCTGTAGCGGTGGCGAATGGGTTAATATGGGGTTAAAGCCACCTTGCTATTGAAAGGTGACCTTAAGCCAGGTTAATAATTGAGAGCTGTCAATTAGACAACTATCAATTATTAATCCTATTGCATGAAATAAAAATAAAACACACACACTTTAATTAAAAATCATTTTAATGAAATAAAGACACATGTTTTTGACCATCTTTTATTTTACTGCAAAAACCATTTCCTGTAATAAAAATAAAATAAAAAAGCAAAATTATTCTTACCTATCCCATGCACAGTCAGGTCCCACGGTGTAATCCTTCAAAAAGGGGTTAATGTTTACTGCAGGGACCGCAGCTAATGCTGCAGCCTCACAGTAAACCCCAAATGAATGAGTTCCTCTCCTGCCTGACAGGAGAGTAAAGGCTGGGTGTCACATAACGATACACCAGCGATCCCGACAACGATATGCACTTGTCAGGATCGCTGGTGTATCGCTACATGATCGCTGCTGAGCTGCCAAACAGGCAGCGATCTGGGACAGCGACACTGCGGGTAACATCGCTTAAGGGCCCGTCTCACATAGCGATATCGCTACCGAGATCGCTGCTGAGTCACTAGTTTTGTGACGCAGCAGCGAGCTCACCAGCGATATCGCTGTGTGTGACATTCAGCGACGATCAGCCCCCCTGCCGGGTATCGCTGATCGTCGCAGAACTGTCAGGACCTTTTGTTGATCGCTGGTTTCCCTCTGACAGGCACGCATCGCTGCGTGTGACAGGCGGGAGACCAGCGATCCGCTGGTAACCAAGGTACACAGCGGGTTTCCAGGCACCGCGCAGCGCTTGGAAACCCGCTGTGTACCTTGGATACCAGCTCCCTGCATCAGGGCGCTGGTATCCAAGGTACACAGCGGGTTTCTAGGCACAGCCCCGCGCCTGGAAACCCGCTGTGTACCTTGGTTACCAGCGGATCGCTGGTCTCCCGCCTGTCACACGCAGCGATGTGTGCCTGTCAGCGGGAAACCAGCGATCAAAGGTCCTGACATTTCAGCGACGATCAGCGATACCCGGCAGGGGGGCTGATCGTCGCTGAATGTCACACACAGCGATATCGCTGGTGAGCTTGCTGCTGCGTCACAAAACTAGTGACTCAGCAGCGATCTCGGTAGCGATATCGCTATGTGAGACGGGCCCTTAAGTGGAAAGCTTAATTGATTGCTTTCCACTTTCACTTCAGGTCAGCCAGGGACACAATCAGTGACGTCAGAGGGAACTGATTAACAAAAATAGGGGTTCCCTTCGAAAAAAAAATGGCGTGGGGTCCCCCCTATTTTTGTTAACCAGCCAGATGAAGCAGACCGCTGAGGCCTGGATTTTCAGGCTGTTAAGGAGCCAAGATCCATGGACCTTGCCAGCCTGATAATACCAGGCCACAGCAGTCTGTATATCTTGGCTGATTAACAAAAATAGGGGATCCCCTCGAAAAAAATTGGCGTGGGGTCCCCCCTATTTTTGTTAACCAGCCAGATGAAGAAAACCGCTGAGGCCTGGATTTTCAGGCTGTTAAGGAGCCAAGATCCATGGACCTTGCCAGCCTGATAATACCAGGCCACAGCAGTCTGCATATCTTGGCTGATTAACAAAAATAGGGGATCCCCTCGAAAAAAATTGGCGTGGGGTCCCCCCTATTTTTGTTAACCAGCCAGATGAAGCAGACCGCTGAGGCCTGGATTTTCAGGCTGTTAAGGAGCCAAGATCCATGGACCTTGCCAGCCTGATAATACCAGGCCACAGCAGTCTGCATATCTTGGCTGATTAACAAAAATAGGGGATCCCCTTGAAAAAAATTGGCGTGGGGTCCCCCCTATTTTTGTTAACCAGCCAGATGAAGCAGACCGCTGAGGCCTGGTTTTTCAGGCTGGTAAGGATCCAATATCCATGGACCTTGCAAGCCTGATAATACCAGGCCACAGCAGTCTGCTTAGCTTGGCTGGTTAACAAAAATAGGGATCCCCTCGAAAAAAAAACGGCGTGGGGATCCCCCCTATTTTTGTTAACCAGCCAAGTAAAATGCAGACTGCTGCGGCCTGGTATTAAAAGACTGTCAAGGCCCATGGATTTTGGCCTCAACAGCCTGATAATACCAGGCTACAGCAGCCCCACATTTGGCGCATCAAAAGATGTGCCAATTGTGGCACTTTACCCGGCTCTTCCCACTTGCCCTGTAGCGGTGGCAAGCGGGGTAATAAGGGGTTATGTCACCGTTGATTGCACGGTGACAATAAGCCCGGTTAATAATGGAGAGGTGTCAATAAGACACCGATCCATTATTAATCCCAAAGTTTTAAATGTATAAAAAAAAGACACAGCAAGAAAAAAGTCTTTTAATGAAATAAAAGAGACAACACAGTTTTCATTTCTTTTATTACTCTCTCATTCCTGCGACGCCATCGATCTCCTGTAAAAAAAGAAAAAAAAACAAACCAACAGTATACCACCTGTCCGACGCAGTCCATAACGATAGTCCCACGACGATCCAGCTCTGCTACATCGCAATGACAGGCAGAGCCTGTCATTGCAACGCAGCACAGCTGATTACCTGCTTCCCCGGCGGTGACGTCATCGGACTGACTGCTTTACGGCCGGGATTACCCAGCAGTCACTGCAGTTATCGCGAGAAACTGCATGTGACCGCCGGGGAAAGAAGATGGCGGCCATGAAGCAGTGCAGGACGTGACCGCCGGAGATCTTCTGCCAGGTAAGTGCCGCTGACTCCTGACAGACCCGACCGACGGACACTGACAGTGACAGTGACATCCCGATTCCGGTATCCGATAAGACGAAAATATCGGAACTCGGAATCGGAATTCCGATACAGCTAATATCGGCCGATACCCGATATTTGCAGTATCGGAATGCTCAACACTAGTGTTGACCCTTCTTCTTCAGGACCTCTGCAATTCTCCCTGGCATGCTCTCAATTAACTTCTGGACCAAATCCTGACTGATAGCAGTCCATTCTTGCACAATCAATGCTTTCATTTTGTCAGAATTTTTAGGTTTTTGTTTGTCCACCCGTCTTTTGATGATTGACCACAAGTTCTCAATGGGATTAAGATCTGGTAAGTTTCCAGGCCATGGACCCAAAATCTCTATGTTTTGTTCTCTGAGCCATTTAGTTATCACCTTTGCTTTATGGCAAGGTGCTCCATCATGCTGGAAAAGGCATTGTTGATCGCCAAACTGCTCTTGGAGGGTTGGGAGAAGTTGCTCTTGGAGGACATTCTGGTACCATTCTTTATTCATGGCTGTGTTTTTAGGCAAGACTGTGAGAGAGCCGATTCCCTTGGCTGAGAAGTAACCCCACACATGAATGGTTTCAGGATGCTTAACAGTTGGCATGAGACAAGACTGGTGGTAGCGCTCACCTTGTCTTCTCCGAATGAGGCGTTTTCCTGATGTCCCAAACAATCGAAAAGGGGATTCATCAGAGAAAATAACTTTACCCCAGTCCTCAGCAGTCCACTGCCTGTACCTTTTGCAGAATATCAGTCTGTCCATAATGTTTTTTCTGGAGAGAAGTGGCTTCTTTGCTGCCCTCCTTGAGACCAGGCCTTGCTCCAAGAGTCTCCGCCTCACAGTGCGTGCAGATGCACTCACACCTGCCTGCTGCCATTCCTGAGCAAGCTCTGCACTGCTGGTAGCCCGATCCCGCAGCTGAAACACTTAAGAGACTGTCCTGGTGCTTGCTGGTCTTTCTTGGGCGCCCTGAAGCCTTTTTGGCAACAATGGAACCTCTCTCCTTGAAGTTCTTGATGATGCGATAGATTGTTGACTGAGGTGCAATCTTTCTAGCTGCGATACTCTTCCCTGTTAGGCCATTTTTGTGCATTGCAATGATGACTGCACGTGTTTCTTTAGAGATAACCATGGTTAACAGAAGAGAAACAATGATGCCAAGCACCAGCCTCCTTTTAAAGTGTCCAGTGGTCTCATTCTTACTTAATCATGACAGATTGATCTCCAGCCATGTCCTCATCAACACCCACACCTGTGTTAATGGAGCAATCACTGAAAAGAGGTTAGCTGGTCCTTTTAAGGCAGGGCTGCAATGATGTTGAAATGTGTTTTGAGGGATAAAGTTCAATTTCTAGCCAAATATTGACTTTGCAAGTAATTGCTGTTAAGCTGATCACTCTTTATAACATTCTGGAGTATATGCAAATTGACATTAGAAAAAGTGAAGCAGTAGACTTTGTAAAAATTAATATTTGTGTCATTCTCAAAACTTTTGGCCATGACTGTAGGTTAGTAGAGGGAGGAAACACAAGAAGTTCAGTTTTGACAGATTTAGTTTCAGATAGAGGGAGGACATGATGTGGAGACAGCGATAAGACAATCACTGGTGTTTTGTAATAATGCAGGCATGATGTCAGGAGTAGAGGTGTATAATAGGGTGTCATCGGCATAGAAATGGTACTAGAAACCAAATCTACTGATTGTTTGTCCAATGGGGCAGTATACAAGAAGAGGAGGGGCCTAGGACTGATCCCTTAGGAACCCTGACAGTAAGTGGAAAAGGAGAGAAGGAGAAGCCAGCAAAAGATACAGTGTCAGGAGTCGAACCCAGTACCTCTTGTCCACTGGCCAGCAGCTCTACCATCTGAGCTATTCTGCTGGCTGCAAAGTTCCTTGCTGAACCCAGATACCATTGACTGTTCTTCTGATTGGCTACACCTAGTGCTCTCTTGATTGGGCCTCTGATTGCCAATTACACACCCTATATAAACCTGGCCCTGTGGTGTGTCATTGCGAGATTATTGTGCTTCCAGCCTTTAGTCAAGCTCTTTCTCCTGCTGTTCCTGCTGCTACAAACACTGCTCTCCTGTGAACTGACCTCGGCCTGCCACCTGACTACGTTATCTGCCTGCTCCTCTGCTACCGAACTGCCTTTCCTGTGTACCGACCTCCGGCTGCCACCTGACTACGTTATCTGCCTGCTCCTCTGCTACAAACACTGCCTTTCCTGTGTACCGACCTCCGGCTGCCACCTGACTACGTTATCTGCCTGCTCCTCTGCTACAAACACTGCTCTCCTGTGTACCGACCTCCGGCTGCCACCTGACTACGTTATCTGCCTGCTCCTCTGCTACCGAACTGCCTTTCCTGTGTACCGACCTTCGGCCTGCCACCTGACTACGTTACCTGCCTCTGCTTCCCCTAGTGTTTGCAGTAACATCGGCTCCAACCCAGACGGGATCCTGACATACAGTGAAGGAGTGGTAAGAGAGGTAGGAGGAGAACCAGGATCCTTGCAGATGATGGAGCGGAACATAGTGAGGAGGACCTGATGATCAATTGTGTTGAGGAGAATCAGAAAGACGTAATGGCAATTGGATTTAGCTGTTAGTACATCATAGGAGACTTTAGTGAGGGCAGTTTCAGCAGAGTGTAAAAAGCGGAAACCGGTTTGTAGAGGCTCAAGAAGAGAGTGATCTGAGACATAGCGGATTAGACGGGGGTGGACCGGACATAACTTCAGCCCTAATACTGGGTCTGGGTAGAGCATCCATCTTGCTAACTCCTCTAACAGTAGGAATTCGTCTCCATTGAGTGCACTCGGATTCCATTACCTTCCGCCCGATAGTCTGAGTCCATCTTTCTTTGCAGCACTGCAGGCTTAGCTTGCTCAAAGGCCCCCGACGTCCATCTCGAGGTTCCAGGGCCAATCGACTGATTCGCACAGAATGATCGTAGAGCAATCCACTGCCCCGAGTAACAGGCTCTTGTTTGCTCTATAAGTCCACTGCATTTGACCTCTGCAATATCATTACACTTCTTCAACTGACTAACTTCACTTCCTGATCTTGGCACTAAACTTCAGATCTCTTCTCCAATCTGGTCCGGCCATCATAGTTAACCCTGTCTAGGCTATACTGCAGCTGCAGGGAGATAACTATTAACTACAATGCAAGACAGCTACAATTCATGTAAAATTGATGCTCATACATTTAACCACTAGGAGATGTCAGAGGATGGAACATCATCCTCACCACCCTTACAATGGTATAAGTCAATAATAAATAAATTGCCTGATGTTATGTCACAATCTTATATTCTTTATTTTCAAGGTTTAGTAAATGGACAAAGATCCACAAACTGATTAGTTTCTTGTCAACCTAAACATCTTTTCAATCCACCGCTCTACCTCTTAATGGATGTGAAAGCAGCCTACTCAATAATCGCTCACTTGTCTTCCCTCTGTGTCTCTTCTTTTCATCGGTTTAGCCAGTTTGACGGCATGAAGTCAGAAGGGAGGTTTTTGATCTGAAAGTTCAGCCAAATGTTATCAGCTGAGGAGTCTTTGCTAAGGGAAAGGGTCTATGAGCCCCTGTGACCGCAGCCAATAATAGCTGCACACCGCTGATAGCATCAACAGCTGTCAAAGATCCAGTCATTTGTGGCTCATCTGTAAATGTAAACACCTGTATCCAGTCAAGCTTTCGATGTGATCCCCTTCCTTTTCTATGATCTTGATTTGTTCCTTAAAGGTGCTGCCAGGATAATCTAAACTGCCAGCTGATTTATGAAGTGAAAGAGTCCTTCAAAAGTTTGGCAAAGGTTGAAGAATTGAGTGAGCCAAGTGTGGCACGCTTTTTGACAAAGTTTCAGAATATCCTCTTGCAAATCTAATCTGCCAACAAATATGTAAAGCGTGCGTGAGTGTCAGGAGATGCCACATGGCATAAGCAATACATTCATTTAGGATATGTCTTGTGATAAATAATACCAATGTTAGGTTACAAAAATCTGTCTTAAATGCCCCAAATGCATAGTTAAGTTATTGAGGTCTGCTTAACATCAAACCTTAGATAATAGTAGTCTCTTACCGTGGATACTTAGTTCACATGGTCTTTGTGAACAGTGACTCTGAAATGTTTCAGTATTTTATGCATCTAGGAAATATGCAAATTGTCTCTTCAGAGAGAAAGAGGATTAGAATTATAGTGCCACCTATAGGAAGTAGCAATCCTAGAATTCAATGTCAACCTTTTAATGAGCTTTGTCATATGACTTAGGATAAAAGCCCAAACTAGAATCTCAATTTGATGACACTGTGTTTTGGGGTACTGCCCCTCATCAGTGCAAAGTGTGAGACCTGGTTTGGCTGTGTGTGGAGACACGGGGCATTGGCGGGCGCGCCAGGTCTGCTAGCCGGAAACCTCATGGACCAGTGATCGTACCGCCGAACGCCCGCACTCACCTTAACATGGGCGTAACGCTACTCAGAAAAACAGGGTGAGGGTAAAACAGTGTGGCAATGCTTTATTGAACCACAACGCTACTCAGAAAACACAGGGTGAGGGTAAAACAGTGTGGCAATGCTTTATTGAACCACAAAACAGGCAGATAACACATAGAACAGTCCCAGCACAGTACCCAAGATGGTGCACATTACAAAGTTTCACCCTTCCGCTGTCTCACCGGGATAATAGCAGCTGTGACTTCAGATCTTCCAGGGTCGCGACCCCACCTGTGATATACACAGAGAAAAGGTATTGACAAGCGTAGGAAGATGACAGTCCATTTAGTCCATACAAGGCCAGTTGATCCGAGTATCACAACCTGGCTTCATCTTCAGTTACTCCACCTGTAGCACGCACATAAAGAGGAGGTAACGACAAGCATAGGAAGATGACAGTCCATTAAGTCCATACAAGGTACAAGGCCAGTTGATCCGAGGTTCACCACCTGGCTTCTCCGAACATCTCCATGGAGCCAGGCAACTGGCGGGTCCTAATTCTGGTTTTCTCTAAACGTATCCATGGTTCAGCGATGGTCAATGGAGCAAATCAGTATTCTTCCAACTGGGGCCGAAAACCCCTAGGTTGTTTCCTGTAGAGTAATAGATTCGGTCCCTCGGAGGGGGCCCGAATTTTTCTCTGTTGTCCCCGGTTCTTTGGGTATATGGATTCTTGGGGAGAATCTTTTCCTTTCTCCCCCCAGTGCTTTTAAAAAGAGGGATGTAACCATTTTTAGAATTAACTAGTGTTCATTCATTTTTACATAAAAAAGGGGAAAAATGGGGAAAGATTCAAATAGCAACATTTCAAAAATTTTTTTTCCCCCTGCTTCAAAATCAACAAACTGGCTCCTAAAACCCCAAAATTTACAAACCCAAAAGCACTATGATCAAGGGTTAGGCACTAAACAAATCAATATTACCGGCTTACACAAAAAAAAAAAACTTTTTTTTTGCCAAACCCGAAATCAACACTTTAAAACGAAAGCCAACAACAATAACATTTTTATTTTTGGGTTTTCTAAAAACAGTTGGTTAATTTTAAAATACAATCTGTGTTCTTCACACTGTGGAGAGGCGTTTGACCCGATCCAAGGGGTATAGTTTCTCCCTTTAGGAGGGTGACATACAAGCATGCCGAGAAAGGAACTTTAAGCCGCATGCCCTGTGGAAAGCATTTGGAAAAAATTTCCTTACCCTTACCCGGTTTTTGGTTTTTTATGTCAAAATTTTACAATACATCGGGGGTTGAAGAAACTGTATGATATTAAGCAGAAGGGAAAAATTGGTAGGCTCGTGATCATAAATA
>JARQOD010000010.1:40309350-40337204 GCA_033576555.1 Oophaga sylvatica | reverse complement strand
TTCTTATATTTTCAGACACCTTGGAAGAGCATCGCAGGCACGTCCAGTTAGTCTTGGAACGACTACAGGAGAACCATCTCTACATTAAACTTGAAAAATGTGAGTTTGAACAAACCAGTATCCAATTTCTGGGATATATCATCTCCCAGAAGGTCTGAGCATGGATCCCGGCAAAATCAATGCTGTAGTGGACTGGCCTGTTCCAAGAAATTTAAAAGACGTCCAGCGTTTCATAGGATTTGCAAATTTTTACCGAAAATTTATAAAGAACTTTTCACGGATCATACTACCAATTACTACACTAACAAAAAAGACCAAAGCATTTTTCTGGTCTCCGGAGGCACAGGAGGCTTTTGACAAGTTGAAAACTCTTTTTACGTCTGCTCCATTGTTAGTACACCCAAATCCTGAATTGCCATTTACTGTCGAAGTGGACGCCTCGGACTCTGCAGTGGGAGCCATTCTCTCTCAGCGAGTTGGGGACAAGATGCAACTTCACCCATGTGCGTTTCTTTCCCACACCATGTCATCTGCAGAAAAGAACTACGACATTGGTAATAAAGAACTGTTAGCCATTAAAGTTGCCTTCTCCGAGTGGAGACATCTTCTGGAAGGTGCCAATCACCCTGTGACTGTCCTCACGGACCACAAGAATCTTGAATTCCTCCGTACAGCAAAAAGATTGTCTGCAAGACAAGCACGATGGGCCTTATTTTTCTCAAGATTCAATTTTATAATCTCTTACCGGCCTGGTTCAAGAAATGGCAAGGCTGACGCCCTGTCCAGGATGTGTTCGAAACCTCAGGAGAGGTCTAGTAATGATGATACAATTCTAGGCCCTAAAAATTTTTTGGGAATATTGCACTCTAGAGGACTAGGTAATAGAATTAAAGATGGATATCAAGAGGACTCTTTCCTTAACCATCCTTCGGAAGACGTCGATCTTTCATTCAAAGAGGGGTTTTGGATGCAGAAACACCAAATATATGTACCTGAATCTTCTCGCCTTGAAGTCCTCAAAAGTGTCCATGATTCTAAACTGGCAGGACATCCTGGAGTTGCAAAAACACAAGACTTACTACTTCGTTATTTTGGTGGCCTAATTGTAGGAAGAACGTGAGGAAATATGTTTCAACCTGTTTAACATGCGCACGAAACAAGACCCCACGATCGTCTCCTCTAGGACTCTTGCAACCACTCCCAGTTCCATCCAGGCCTTGGGGATCTATTTCCATGGATTTTATTGTGGAACTACCCCCTTCCAAACAGATGACCGTCATCCTTGTCATAGTGGACCGACTCACAAAAATGGCCCACTTTATTCCAACTGAAGGAATTCCTACTGCTGAAAAAACTGCAGAACTGATGATCAAAGAGGTATTCAGGTTACATGGAATTCCTGACAGCGTGGTGTCTGACAGAGGCGTTCAGTTTACGTCAAAATTTTGGAAGAGTTTCTGTACAGCCTTGGGAGTCACGGTGAATCTTTCTACCGCTTTCCATCCTCAGTCCAATGGCCAGACGGAGAGAACGAACCAGACTTTGGAGCAATACCTCCGTTGCTTCATTTCCTATCTTCAGGATGACTGGGTGGACTATTTACCAACAGCAGAGTTTGCCTACAACAACTCCATACATAGCGCTACATCTCAAACCCCATTTTTTGCTAATTATGGAGTACATCCAGTATTTATCCCTAATCTGCCAGTGAACACTCCCATTCCTGCTGTTAATGACAGGCTTACAAAATTACAGGAATCCCAGAAGGAATTATCAGAGATATTGCTCAAGACCCAGGAAGAATATAAGGAAGCAGCAGATAAACATCGGAGAGTGCCCCCTGCTCTTCAGGTTGGAGACAAAGTTTGGCTGTCCACTAAAAACCTTAAGACACATGTGCCATCCTCCAAATTGGGTCAGAAATTCATTGGACCTTTTCAAATTTCTGCAAAAATTAACCAGGTTGCTTTTCGTTTAAAACTTCCCAACAATCTAAAGATTCATCCAGTGTTTCATATATCCTTGCTCAAACCCTTCTGTGAAAACTCGTTTCCAGGAAGAATTCAGCCACCTCCTCCACCAGAAAGGATCCGTAGTGAAGAAGAATACATTGTGGATAAGATTCTGGACTCCCGAAAATTCAGAGGTAAACTGCAGTATCTGGTGCAGTGGAAGGGTTACGGACCAGAGGAAAATTCATGGGAACCAAGGGACAACGTCCATGCTCCTAGACTAACAAGAGCCTTTCATCAGAGGTACCCGGATAAGCCAGCTCCTGAGATGTCCAGAGGCCATCCTGGAAGGGGGAGTACTGTCAGGAGTCGAACCCAGTACCTCTTGTCCACTGGCCAGCAGCTCTACCATCTGAGCTATTCTGCTGGCTGCAAAGTTCCTTGCTGAACCCAGATACCATTGACTGTTCTTCCTGATTGGCTACACCTAGTGCTCTCTTGATTGGGCCTCTGATTGCCAATTACACACCCTATATAAACCTGGCCCTGTGGGTGTGTCATTGCGAGATTATTGTGCTTCCAGCCTTTAGTCAAGCTCTTTCTCCTGCTGTTCCTGCTGCTACAAACACTGCTCTCCTGTGAACTGACCTCGGCCTGCCACCTGACTACGTTACCTGCCTCTGCTTCCCCTAGTGTTTGCAGTAACATCGGCTCCAACCCAGACGGGATCCTGACATACAGTGAAGGAGTGGTAAGAGAGGTAGGAGGAGAACCAGGATCCTTGCAGATGATGGAGCGGAACATAGTGAGGAGGACCTGATGATCAATTGTGTTGAGGAGAATCAGAAAGACGTAATGGCAATTGGATTTAGCTGTTAGTACATCATAGGAGACTTTAGTGAGGGCAGTTTCAGCAGAGTGTAAAAAGCGGAAACCGGTTTGTAGAGGCTCAAGAAGAGAGTGATCTGAGACATAGCGGATTAGACGGGGGTGGACCGGACATAACTTCAGCCCTAATACTGGGTCTGGGTAGAGCATCCATCTTGCTAACTCCTCTAACAGTAGGAATTCGTCTCCATTGAGTGCACTCGGATTCCATTACCTTCCGCCCGATAGTCTGAGTCCATCTTTCTTTGCAGCACTGCAGGCTTAGCTTGCTCAAAGGCCCCGACGTCCATCTCGAGGTTCCAGGGCCAATCGACTGATTCGCACAGAATGATCGTAGAGCAATCCACTGCCCCGAGTAACAGGCTCTTGTTTGCTCTATAAGTCCACTGCATTTGACCTCTGCAATATCATTACACTTTCTTCAACTGACTAACTTCACTTCCTGATCTTGGCACTAAACTTCAGATCTCTTCTCCAATCTGGTCCGGCCATCATAGTTAACCCTGTCTAGGCTATACTGCAGCTGCAGGGAGATAACTATTAACTACAATGCAAGACAGCTACAATTCATGTAAAATTGATGCTCATACATTTAACCACTAGGAGATGTCAGAGGATGGAACATCATCCTCACCACCCTTACAATGGTATAAGTCAATAATAAAATAAATTGCCTGATGTTATGTCACAATCTTATATTCTTTATTTTCAAGGTTTAGTAAATGGACAAAGATCCACAAACTGATTAGTTTCTTGTCAACCTAAACATCTTTTCAATCCACCGCTCTACCTCTTAATGGATGTGAAAGCAGCCTACTCAATAATCGCTCACTTGTCTTCCCTCTGTGTCTCTTCTTTTAGCCAGTTTGACGGCATGAAGTCAGAAGGGAGGTTTTGATCTGAAAGTTCAGCCAAATGTTATCAGCTGAGGAGTCTTTGCTAAGGGAAAGGGTCTATGAGCCCCTGTGACCGCAGCCAATAATAGCTGCACACCGCTGATAGCATCAACAGCTGTCAAAGATCCAGTCATTTGTGGCTCATCTGTAAATGTAAACACCTGTATCCAGTCAAGCTTTCGATGTGATCCCCTTCCTTTTCTATGATCTTGATTTGTTCCTTAAAGGTGCTGCCAGGATAATCTAAACTGCCAGCTGATTTATGAAGTGAAAGAGTCCTTCAAAAGTTTGGCAAAGGTTGAAGAATTGAGTGAGCCAAGTGTGGCACGCTTTTTGACAAAGTTTCAGAATATCCTCTTGCAAATCTAATCTGCCAACAAATATGTAAAGCGTGCGTGAGTGTCAGGAGATGCCACATGGCATAACGCAATACATTCATTTAGGATATGTCTTGTGATAAATAATACCAATGTTAGGTTACAAAAATCTGTCTTAAATGCCCCAAATGCATAGTTAAGTTATTGAGGTCTGCTTAACATCAAACCTTAGATAATAGTAGTCTCTTACCGTGGATACTTAGTTCACATGGTCTTTGTGAACAGTGACTCCTGAAATGTTTCAGTATTTTATGCATCTAGGAAATATGCAAATTGTCTCTTCAGAGAGAAAGAGGATTAGAATTATAGTGCCACCTATAGGAAGTAGCAATCCTAGAATTCAATGTCAACCTTTTAATGAGCTTTGTCATATGACTTAGGATAAAAGCCCAAACTAGAATCTCAATTTGCAGACACTGTGTTTTGGGGTACTGCCCCTCATCAGTGCAAAGTGTGAGACCTGGTTTGGCTGTGTGTGGAGACACGGGCATTGGCGGGCGCGCCAGGTCTGCTAGCCGGAACCTCATGGACCAGTGATCGTACCGCCGAATGCCCGCACTCACCTTAACATGGGCGTAACGCTACTCAGAAAACACAGGGTGAGGGTAAAACAGTGTGGCAATGCTTTATTGAACCACAACGCTACTCAGAAAACACAGGGTGAGGGTAAAACAGTGTGGCAATGCTTTATTGAACCACAAAACAGGCAGATAACACATAGAACAGTCCCAGCACAGTACCCAAGATGGTGCACATTACAAAGTTTCACCCTTCCGCTGTCTCACCGGGATAATAGCAGCTGTGACTTCAGATCTTCCAGGGTCGCGACCCCACCTGTGATATACACAGAGAAAAGGTATTGACAAGCGTAGGAAGATGACAGTCCATTTAGTCCATACAAGGCCAGTTGATCCGAGTATCACAACCTGGCTTCATCTTCAGTTACTCCACCTGTAGCACGCACATAAAGAGGAGGTAACGACAAGCATAGGAAGATGACAGTCCATTAAGTCCATACAAGGTACAAGGCCAGTTGATCCGAGGTTCACCACCTGGCTTCTCCGAACATCTCCATGGAGCCAGGCAACTGGCGGGTCCTAATTCTGGTTTTCTCTAAACGTATCCATGGTTCAGCGATGGTCAATGGAGCAAATCAGTATTCTTCCAACTGGGGCCGAAAACCCCTAGGTTGTTTCCTGTAGAGTAATAGATTCGTGTCCCTCGTGATGGAGCCATGATATTGGCTGCTGTCCTGTCTCTGGTTCTTTGGATATATGGATGTCTTGGCAGAATCTTTGGCTGTCTCTCCCTCTCAGTGTCTTTATACAGAGGCATGTAACCTATTTTTAGAATTAACTAGTGTCTCTCATTCATTATTTACATAAAAGGGGAAGAATGGAGATGAGATCAAGTAGCATACTATTTGCATAATTTTTCCCTCTCTGCTTTCAAAGTCAACAAACTGGCTCCATAACACAATGCATAATTAGCATATCCGCAAATGTCACTAGTGATCAAGGTTGAGTGCACTAAACAAGTCAATATTACCGGCTTACACAAACAAAAGTCTGTTTTCTTGACCAACCAGAAATCAACACTTAAATTCGAAAGCCAACATACAGATAACATTCTATTATTTTTGGTTTGCTAAAAACAGTCTGGTTAATTAAGATACAATGCTGTGTGTCTTCACACTGTGTGAGAGGCGTTTGACCAGGATCCAAGGGATATAGTTTCTCCTTGAGGAGAGTGACATATCAAGCATGCCGAGATGAGGAGACTTTTAAGCCGCAATGCTCCTGTGGAAATGCATCTAGGAAAATATTTACCTTACCCTTACCCTGGTTTCTGGTTTATTATGTCAAATTTATACAATGACATCGGTGGTTGAAGAAACTGTACTGATATTATAGCAGAAGGAAACATTGGTAAGGCTGCTAGTGATCAATAATATAGAGGCTGAAAACAAATTACTTATGTTTTCTCGCAGTCAGTGGCAGAATTAGATGACATGTAATTGTCGCCACCTTGTTAGGTCATGTGGAAGAAAAAGTCCTAGCCTTTTGGAGACATTGCCACACTGTTTGATTTCACCTAGGCTCGAGAGAGACTGGATCATGCATTATGGTTGAACTTCTACCTTATTCCCTTTATCTCTTCCTATTGCTCAGTTGAACTAGATGGACCTGTCTATGAACTGACCCATAAAGAGCCTATAAATGAGCACAGATCAACCTGTCTATTGTCAATCTATGCTTCCTATGGGCTGAAATCTTTGCACCCATGGTATAAAATGTCACATTGAAGCTTTATCAGCCTTCTATGGTCTTAACAGTAAAATTGCATTAATTACTTGCTGAGAGTGACCTTGTTATCCTTCATACAAGTGGATCCACCAGTGCATAGACTGAGAACTTCTGTGGTTCCAGAGATGCAAAATATGAGACAGTTAATCAACCATTGGTGGAGTTAGATATAGGTCTACCTAATTATCGCTTGTTAGGATTGTTCTGTCTGAAATGACATCCTTAGGTCTCACACATGAGTTATAGATAGCTGTATCATGGTATATATTCACTTGTACGGGACCCTTTACCCTCCAACTTTACTGTGGCACACGCCATCCCTGTATCATGAAGATGCAGAGACTCTTTGTGCTGCGCTGTTCGAGAGGCCTGATTATAAGAAAAAAAGAAATCTCTATATGTGTATAATCGGCGCCCAGGCCATCCACTGTGCATGTAAAGTGTAGCATTTCCAATCAAGTTAATGAGGCTTTGCTGCTGTAAGGTTCTTTGTACATGTTCTTGAAACTCAGTTTTTCCGTCAGCCATTTTGCTTTCTGTCTTGCTGCAGCTATCTTGCCCTCAGTCAATATGGAGTTTCCAGCTTTCATGTTCCCGCCCTGATTCTCTCCCTCTTGCTTCTTAAGCAGCCACAGCTGAGCAATCAGTGCTTCAGAATCTAGCCTGCAGTGAACCTGTGACCTGACTCCTGGAAGCCTTGGACCTTGTACTCCAGCTATTCCTACTGAGGAACTCTGGAACACTTGTGGACTCTGGAACCCTGCTCTTTGAAAGATCCACGTTTGCATGGACTTACGGTAACAGAGAAGAAGATCCTGAACCTGTTGTGGAGAGTGATTGCTGAGCTTAAGTTACTCTGGCCTGCTGTGTCTCCTGCTTCTGTTTCTGCAAACTGTGTGACTATTTTTGCCACTTGTATGAAGTAATACAAGACCTTCTATATCAAACCTGTGTCTCATGTGTTTTCATCGCACCCAAGCACAAGACGCTATATGAACTGTACTACATACATTACAAGATTCTGAAGCCAAAACGTTAGTGTCTGCTGGGTCTGGGAAGGCTGTGTCTGCTGTAACTGTGGATATCAGACGTCCGGTTGTACTTTCTGTGATGACAGTGGTTGTGACTTCTCACAACCATTCCAGGTGAGCAATTCCCTTAAGTTTTTTTTTCTGCAGTGTTACCACAGGTAAACACTATTGTTTTTTTTTTCTTCCCTCTTTTGTGTCTGCTGTAACTGTGGATATCAGATGTCCGATTGAACTTTCTGTGATGATAGTGGTTGTGACTTCTCACAACCATTCCAGGTAAGCAGTTCCCTTAATTTTTTTTTTCTCTCTGCAGTGTTACCACAGGTAAACACTATTGTTTTTTTTTCTCTCCTCTCCTTTCCAGTACTCCTGTCTTAAAAGATCTGGAAAATGGAGGCCCGCATAAAGGAACTTTGCGGAGTGACTGATAATATCCTTGCAGATTTACAGACTATAAAAACCCGTTTTACAAACCTACAGGACCTCACTAATCACAATTTGCAAGTGTTTGGACAGACTGCCCAGGATTTGCGAGCCAGGATTGAGGTTCTAGAGGAGCGAGTCCAGGCTCCTGCCGTAGCCCCGAGTTCTGGGATTCCCAAGTTGCCCCCTTTTCGTTTTGGCGGTGAACGTGAAAAATTCAGGGGATTTATTAACCAATGCAATCTGTTTTTTTCTGCACATGCTTCACAATTTCCCACTGAACGATCTAAAGTGCTTACTATAATTATGTTACTTACCAACAAGGCTTTGATGTGGGCAAACCCTCTGATTGAGACTGAGGATGAATGTTTGGATCATCTTGATGCTTTCATTTCAGCCATGGGGCAGGTGTTTGATGACCCCAATCGAGGTGCAACAGCTGAAGCAGCCATGTTAACTTTGCGCCAAGGTAAGCACTCGGTAGCCGAATATGCCTTGGATTTCAGGAGATGGGCCCTTGATACCACCTGGGACAGTTCCGCCAAAAAATCTATTTTTCGAAAGGGGTTGTCTCCACTAATTAAGGATGAACTTGCTCGTGCCGACCCTCCCACTGCGTTAGGTGACTTTATTAACTACTGCATCCGTATTGATGCTCGCCTGACTGAACGCAGGCAAGATAGATGGTTCGAAAGCAATCGCACTAACCTTTTCCTACCTTCCTCCCCAGCTAAGGAACCTTTGAGTAGGATCACACGGGAACCTGAACCTGAACCCATGCAGGTAGACTCTTTACAAAGACGGGTTAGTGATGCATGCAAAGAACATCGTTTTAAGGAAAATCTATGTTTCTATTGTGGTAAGTCAGGGCACTTCATTATAAACTGCCCCAGCCGTTCTCGTAAGACTACTGCAGCACTCATTCACTGTGAGTGTTGCGAGAGGAGATCTGTCAGGTCCGAGCCTCAGGCTCCAGAGAGATCTGCAGCAACAGATATTGCTTTCTCGGACTTAAACTCCATTACTTCTGAGGACGATGACTGTGTAAACGCTGCAATTTTTCAAGTTTCCTCAGCGGTGTCCCAGCTGAGTTGTAGGAAAAACAATTCTCATTGCTTCCTTTCCATCAAACTCTGGGTTGACTCAGTCTGGGTGTCTAGCTCTGCTATGATCGACTCAGGGAAAGTGGGAATTTTATGGATGTCCCTTTGCTCTGAAACAGGGGATACGTTCAGTGAAGAAGGCTACTCCAGTACAGATGGAAACTGTGGATGGCTCCCTGCTGACCTCTGGACCAGTGGATCAGGAAACGGAGCCTTTGAGGGTCCTTATGGGTAAAGATCATCAAGAGAAACTGTCCTTTATGCTTATCTCTTCCCACTTTCCCATTATTCTAGGGCTACCATGGCTGCAGGCTCAGAACCCTACCATTAACTGGGAGACCAAGGAATTACACTTTCCAGAAAAACAGATGAGTCCAGAAGTTTCAGCTTGCTCTGTTCCTAAAGGAACCATGTCAGTCCCTGAACTACCAGCTGTATACCAGGACTATGTGGATTTATGTGACAAGAAGAACGCTGACCAGCTTCCCCCTCACCGTCCATATGATTGTCCAATTGAATTATTGCCTGGAGCAGAGATACCTTTTGGTAAGATCTACCCCCTGGCGGGGCCTGAGCTAAAGGCTTTAAAGGATTACATAGACGAAAATCTAGCCAAGGGCTTCATACGCCCTTCTTATCTCCTGCAGGTGCACCCATCTTCTTTGTGAAGAAGAAAGATGGATCTCTGAGACCCTGCGTAGACTATAGGGAACTCAATAAGGTTACTATTAGAAACCGTTATCCATTGCCTTTAATCCCTGAGTTATTGGAGAGAGTGCGGCATGCCAAAATTTTCTCTAAATTGGATCTCCGTGGGGCCTATAACTTGGTCCGTATTAGACCTGGGGATGAATGGAAGACTGCATTCAGGTCACGCTATGGACACTTTGAATATCTAGTTATGCCTTTTGGTCTGAGTACCGCCCCAGCCACTTTCCAACACTTGGTGAATGACATCTTCAGGGATCTCCTAGATACATTCGTGGTGATTTATTTGGATGATATTCTAATTTTTTCTAACTCCACAGAGGAACATCATGGACATGTGAGAATGGTCTTGGAACGTCTAAGACAAAACCATCTTTACATCAAACTTGAAAAGTGTGAATTCCATAGGACCGAAATTCAATTTCTGGGGTATGTACTGTCTACACAAGGAATTAGTATGGATGGAAGCAAGACCCAAGCCATCAAGGATTGGCCAAGTCCTAGAAATGTGAAGGAGGTGCAGCGCTTCATCGGGTTTGCCAATTTCTATAGACGTTTCATTAGGAATTTCTCTGAGGTAGTGTCACCTATCACCCAACTTACCCGGAAAGAGTCTAGGTTCTCCTGGACTCCCCAAGCCCAGGAAGCATTTTCCCGTCTAAAAGATAAATTTACCACCGCACCTATCTTGGTACATCCCAACCCCGAACTTGCCTTCATAATAGAGGTGGATGCTTCAGACTGTGCCGTTGGAGCTATACTCTCTCAGAGAACAGGTGAGAAGAATGTCTTGCATCCCTGTGCCTTCTTTTCCCAGCAGTTGTCTTCGGCTGAGAGGAACTACGATGTGGGCAATAGAGAGTTGTTGGCCATTATTGCCGCCTTCAAAGAATGGAGACACCTTCTTCAGGGAGCTGCACAGCAAATAGTCGTCCTGACAGACCATCGTAACCTTGAATTTATCAGGTCGGCTAAGTGCCTGACTCCTCGCCAGGCTCGCTGGAATCTTTTCTTAAACCAATTTAATTTTGTCATTTCTTATAGACCAGGATCGCGCAATGGAAAGGCTGATGCACTCTCTAGGATTCATTCAGCAGAGACCCGTCCACTTGCTCCTCCTAAGACTATTCTTCCTGACTCTAGATTCCTGGGAGTGATTCATAATCAAGACCTACTTAAGGACATCAAGGAAGCATACCATGCGGATTCCTTGTTGGCACAACCCCCGAGGGACGTAAGTCTTGTCTTTAAGAATGGTGTGTGGATTCTGGGACAACGTCTGTATATTCCTGAAAGAGTCAGATTGAGAGTATTGCAACTCATTCACGATTCCAAGATAGCTGGGCATAGAGGAATTCTAAAGACACAGGAATTTCTTTCTCGTTTCTTTTGGTGGCCCACTTGCAGGAAGGATGTTTTAAACTATGTCACTTCATGTGAAGTCTGTGCAAGATGCAAGACACCTCGCTCCTCACCAACTGGTCTGTTACAACCTCTTCCCACCCCGTCCCGCCCGTGGGGATCCATTTCTATGGACTTCATTGTGGAGTTACCAACCTCTCAAGGGAAAAACACCATTCTAGTGGTGGTTGATCGTTTAACAAAGGCAGCTCATTTTATCCCTTGTGTCGGCTTACCCACTGCAAAACAGACATCAGATTTGATGATTAAAGATGTGTTTCGCTTACATGGAGTACCGGATGAGGTCATTTCGGATCGAGGGTGCAATTCACTTCAAGGTTTTGGCAAAATTTCTGTGCAGCATTGGACATTAAAGTAAACCTTTCTTCTGCTTTTCATCCCCAGACTAATGGACAGACCGAACGAACCAATCAAACTCTGGAGCAGTATCTCCGCTGCTTTATCTGCCACCTACAGGATGATTGGGTGGATCTACTTCCATTGGCTGAGTTCTCTTATAACAACTCTCAGAGCGCCTCCACTAAGCAGTCTCCTTTTTACTCCAATCTAGGTTATCATCCTAACATTCTTCCACGATTTCCCATAGAAACGCCTTTACCAGCAGTGGCTGAAAGAATCACGTCTTTACAGAAGAATATGGATCTTCTAAAGGAGAATCTGGAATTGGCTCAGGAAAGGTACAAGAAAGCAGCAGATAAATTTCGTAAACCTGCACCAGCTTTCAAGGTAGGAGACCTGGTCTGGCTGTCAACCAGAAATCTTAAGTTAAGGATTCCATCGTCTAAGTTGGGACATAAGTACATTGGACCCTATAAAATCAGTAAAATTATAAGTGCCGTTGCTTGTCGTCTTCAACTGCCTAGAACTATGAGAATCCATCCTGTCTTTCATGTATCCCTACTAAAGGCTGCAACACCCAATACGTTTCCTGGACGTTCTTCTCCTTGCCCTGACCCAGTGCTAGTCGATGGTCAGGAAGAATTTGTGGTGCAAAGAATTCTAGATTCCAGGTTATACAGAAATCAGTTACAATATTTGATTAAATGGCAGGGCTACCCAGTGGAGGACAACTCATGGGAACCAGTCAATAACGTTAATGCTCCTCGTTTGCTCCGCCAGTTTCATCAGAGGTACCCAGACAAGCCTGGTCTGAGGCCATCCAGAGGTTGTCCCTAAGGGGGGAGTAATGTAAGGTTCTTTGTACATGTTCTTGAAACTCAGTTTTTCCGTCAGCCATTTTGCTTTCTGTCTTGCTGCAGCTATCTTGCCCTCAGTCAAAATGGAGTTTCCAGCTTTCATGTTCCCGCCCTGATTCTCTCCTTTGCTTCTTAAGCAGCCACAGCTGAGCAATCAGTGCTTCAGAATCTAGCCTGCAGTGAACCTGTGACTTGACTCCTGTAAGCCTTGGACCTTGTACTCCAGCTATTCCTACTGAGGAACTCTGAAGCACTTGTGGACTCTGAACCCTGCTCTTTGAAAGACCCACGTTTGCATGGACTTACGGTAACAGAGAAAAAGATCCTGAACCTGTTGTGGAGAGTGATTGCTGAGCTTAAGTTACTCTGGCCTGCTGTGTCTCCTGCTTCTGTTTCTGCAAACTGTGTGACTATTTCTGCCAACTTGTATGAAGTAATACAAGACCTTCTATATCAAACCTGTGTCTCATGTGTGTTCATCGCACCCAAGCACAAGACGCTATATGAACTGTACTACATACATTACAGCTGCATTTTTTGCACACCTGGGCAACCAAGAGTACCATTGCTCAGGAAAACAAAAACTGTTTTCAAAATCGATGGGGTCCCAGAGGTCGGACCCTCAATGATCATAAAGTGATGACATATCCTAGTGATATACCATTGCTTTCAGAAGGGAATACCATTTTAATGCAGGGCAAGGTTAAAAAAAACTAACAAATAAACGGATACTGTAGAATGTCCATTCTGCCCCGGATTATGGCGTGTGCCCTGATGGTGACTGCAAATAAAAATATGCCAAGCTGCTTTTGAAGTAGGTGGTGATTTCTTTGCAGAAATCACAAAAGGGTAATGCTTGTGTTATTAAATACACAATGTTCCTGGCTGCTTTATCCACATATTTGTCAGGCTGCAAGGATTTACAAGGTATTTGTTAGAAAGTAATGATCAGTTTGTGCTGCGTCCAATCACATGTAGATCCACATTGTTCAAACCGTGTTTGACAAAATAATGGTAATATTAATATTTTATTTAGCAATGGTTTTTTTTTGGACTCAAGCAGTGAAATACGGCCTGTCTGCCTTGCAGACGAGAGCAGCCACTTTCACCCAAAGTAATCGCCGTCGCTTCATAAAGACAAAGTGAAGGCTTTTATTGTTACTATGTAGTGGCACCTATATTTTTCTTCGTTCTTCAAGCAAATACATTTATAACTAAAAGATTTCCTATCTGTAAGGGAAAAACACAGAGGAGACGACGTTTCTCTCAGTGCAGACAAATGGACAGATGGTGTTTTTTCATCGTAAAGATGTGTATCTACATACAGTGAACAGCTGTACATGATCTGTCCATATCACAAGAATATTAAGTTACAGATAATTTTTTCCGGGTGTCTTCATATGGAGCTTTAGTGATTATTTCTAAAGATTCTCCGTTATCCATTTTCCCTCTTTCGGCCATATGTATCGCAGACAGCAGATTGCAGGATCATTTCATTCTTCCATAAAATAAATGTTTTCCATTCCAACTCTCTTTATTTGGATCTTATCTGTAGAGAAGCTTGTATTGGTGCAGGAAGGAGTTTTGAGGATGACTGCTCATTCAGGCTGCACTATACGTTGTTGACCGAAGAGCTTTCAATCAGTAGTCGCTGATTTCCAGTCAATTCATGCTAAAAAAATACAAAAGAAATATAATAATGTAATTTTCCTTCTGTACAGATCTGAGGCACACATCGAACATATGGAGGTTTTGTGTCTGTTATGGAGCCCTTAATTTTGTCACTGTTGCATCACCAAATATTGCACAAATCAATAATAGTACAAATAAATGTGTGAAGAATATGGAAGGATTTAACTCATGCCCATCAACTGTATCATATCATACTACAGTCCTCCTTCCACATGTAATAGAAAAAGAGGATTTCAGGACAATATATTTCATAGTAAACTAAGACAACTGGGTGTGTTAAATATCCTATCAAAGACCAGAAAAGAGTCAGTATACTTTCAAAAGATAGATCAAGTTATGCTAGATTTATTAATTGCATTATGCATGTCCATGTGCAACCATATGAGATCAGCAGATACATGCCTGGTGACTGCAGACCAAATATCAAGTAAAATCTAAGGTGCCTTACCCATGCCCCACAATGTCCACCCTGATGCCCCAACGCATGTTTCAGAATGACTTTCTTTGGGTGGTGGAGTTCCACCTCCCCAAAGAAGGTTGTTCCGAAATTGATGCATTTAATTGATGTTAAGAGTGACATGTCTGTCATCTCTTTGATATATTGAGATATATTTTTTCTGGTACTATGACCATACTCGACTGCTACTTTTCTTGGTACGTCCCATTTACCCAGGCTCTGCCCCCTTTTTCTGCTTTGAGCTCATTCTGCTAACTTCAATGGATGTACTTGTATAGAAAATGTTCCTGATATGGCAGTGGTATTAGGCATGGCCTTTTTTTGTATATGTTGATCTAATAAAATTTCATTTTATTTTACCATGCTTTTGAAAGTATAACTGACTCTTTCTGGTCTTCGATAGAATATCACCTTTAACATATGTAGCTGTAACAGGACACCTGGCTCAGCAGGTGGCCCAGCCTTCTCAGCTTCAAAGAAGATATTCACCCCCACCAGCTTAGCTAGTGTACAAAATCCTACAGGAAGACCTCCTGCGCAGCCCATGCAGCGTAACTGCTTTGGTCAGACAGCTAGGATTTCATAAGGAGAATATGGACTTATCTTACATCCTTGCCACACACCGCTTACATTTTTGAGATCTCTAGAACGGGCCGAACGACTTCCAGTGTCTTGATCCGTTCTAGCACCCCAGGATGGTGAAGTGTGTGGAATGGCTATTAGGAGCCAGGTAGCAATGCTGTGTTTAGTCTCAACACATTGCAGGGGCCCGTCTAGATCAAATGGCGCCAAAACCGTCTCCCTAGGACCAACCATTAAGGAGTTTCGACTCATCTTAGGTTTTGGAAATTTTAGCTGCAAGATGCAAGGGAGGGAATTAAGGTACAGCCCAGGGGGCAGGGGGGAGTGAGCCCAAGAGGTTAAATGCTCATGTAAAGCATGGCCTATTGCTTTTTCTCTGGGTTTGTCGCAATGATATATCGTGCGGTGAGAATTCAAGGAACAGAGGGGACCACTAGCCTCCCATGTGGTAGCCCCTCCCCCACAAGCCAGGCCTTTCATCTGACTGGTAACTGGCTCTTGTATTCTGCATACTTTGTCCTGCCACTATTGTATTTGCATATCTGACCTTTGTATATGTATAACCATTGTCTATATAGTGTTTTATTTAGTGTGCCCTTAAGGCGATTAAATATATAATTTAACCTTTTATCTCAATCCACACAGCCAGTTTCTTGGCTGAACTTTCCATGCTACTGGCTGGTTTCTGGCCTGATTTAATCCTGTTAACAGACCAGGTTTATATCTAATGAATAACTGATGGCAGTCCTAACAGCTAGTGCTCTGTTTCACTGGTGCTAGTGAAAGGGGCCTCTCAGCTTCTCGGGGTTATGAGTGAGTGTGGTGCCATGTCAGCAGCCGTGTGGGCCAACCTCCCTCACCCCCCATGCCTCTCTAGGCCCGTGTGGACAGGGGTGTCTGGGTAAAACTGTGCGACGCTGACCTTGCGTGTCACCAGGGGTGCAGAACATCACATTGGTGCAGGTGAGGAGACCATACTGTGTGATCCTTCTGACATAAAACAGACATCAGGTGGGGTGGCGAGGTGCGGGTTTGTCACATGTGGTGGCAGTGGTGGGATTCTGCGTGATCTCTCTGGTGCCATCCTTCACAAAAGGTAAGAGATTTTGCAATATATTTTAACAGGGAAATATACTTCTTTCTCCACTTATGAGACACCAAATTTCTTCTGCCTCCTGAGCTCCTCATTCCCTATGAAGAACGGCTAACATCCATCTTGGGCAAAACAATACTGACTACTCACTGAGGTGTCACTTTACAGCTAGCTATTGAAGTATTTGGAGAGAGGAGAAAGGATCAGAGGAAGAGAAGTAGAAAGACATCCTGCAGCAGCTTCCTAGCAAATGGTTATTTCTCCCTTGAGTTGGATTCACAGCTAGACTGCTCAGTACTCCTACACATTGATGCTGCATATGTGCTACATAAAGACAGGATAGCATGAATTTCTCCTGTCTCTCTGTACAGTATACTCCAGTGGTGACTTACCTAGCTGGAGAACAAAAGGTTCTGACAATTTCAAACAAACCGCTGAGCTCTTTTCTCACCCAACATCATATGATTTGGGTAGCCTTCCCCATACACAATAGATGATTGGCCAATCCTGCAAATATTGGTAGGTTTAGTCAGCTGCACCCTAATGTATATACATATCTTCAGATAGAGGTGACCCGTGTTTTTCCTTTGTTTTGATGAACTGGTGCTGGACTCCTTTTCTTCAGGGGGTCCACTGCTCATGGTAGGGTGTACAGTGGGAAACTGATACCCTTTCTGCCCAGGGAAGCAAGACCTGTCACTATAATGAGCAACCCCCCTTATTTTTGCTTTAAGGCACCATATACACAAGTGTGGTATAAATATAAGTACTATATCAGTAAAGCTTCAGCGAGTCCCCCCCGCAGAATACTTTCATCTTTTGGGCCCCAGTTACTTAGTGTGGCACAGTCTTTGTCTATAGGAATAAAGCGATAAGGTAACCATTTTTGTTACTGACTGATGCCCTGGATTTCACATTGCAGAAGCTAAAATGTTCCTTTTTATTGCAGAGGGGTTAATTTTCCATGTCATATATGCTTACTTTACAGCACTTCTCAATTAGCCCCAATGTAGAGCAAAAATGTCTGTAATTCCAGGAGGCTCAATCTTGTGTTCTCTATATGGCAACTGAACCTGCAGTGCCGATCCAAACCTCCCCTTCATACATTATACTTTTTCCGATTGCAGAGCTCGAAAGAACGCTAAAGAGTTTTAATGCCAGCATGCAACAAGACTAGCGACTCATAATTTCTGATAATAGCTGATATATTCAATTACAGAAATGTCTCTGTGGGACTAAAACATAAGGTGCCAAGGTTAGCCTAGCAAAGGGGTCATTATCACCTGACTAATGGCAAAATGCCCGTAAGGAGAAACTGTTCTAATGGCGGCACTGGGGGGACAGGTTGGACGTTTATTTAAAAAAAAAATGTAAAGTGGGCAGCGATAATGTTAGTCATTTTTCATAGTGTGGTTTACATTTGAGCTGTTATTTGAAGATTATGAGAAAAATAAACAATCGTATAAATGGGGATGTACATAATCCTAAATGGGGATCAAACACATTATATACAGGTTTTCTAAGGGCAAATATTCTGTCCAAAAATTCTCATGGAGGACCTGCAGCATTTCTGTTATGTGTGAACACAGTCTTATGGAACATTACTCCAATTTAGTCACTAATAAAAAAAAAAAATATTGCCTGAATTATCATCCTGTCTCCTTCCTGATCCTCACCTACTGCAATTGCTATGACTTTGGACTGGCTAGATTTGCAGTATGGTTCTCATTATGCCACCCGTCATTTTGCAACTTCTTTTTTTGTGTAAATTTGGGAAAAACACGCTAAGGGTGAGTTTCCACGATCAGTAAACGCTGCGTGTTTGGCGCTGTGCGCTGGCGCAGCGCCAAACATGCAGCGTCCAGATGTTACAGCATAGTGGAGGGGATTTCAAGAAATCCCGTCTCCACTATGCGTAACAACACGCAGGTGGCAGACCTGCGTAAACGGACATGCGGCGCGTCTTTTCAGACCGCAGCATGTCCTCGCGTGTTGCGGCGACGGTGCGTCGCCGCAACAGAATTTCACACAGGGCTATGTAGCCCTGCGCTCTTTCTGGAGGTGATCCGGAGGTGTCCTGAACACCTCCGGAAAGATCGCGCGTCATAAAGGGGGCGGACCGTGGAACCACAGCCTAATTGTTCTATTTGCAAAGTCTAATTTTACCACCTCAAGACATTTTAGCACCATTCACAAATCATCAACACAAGAAAAAAATGTCACCTTGCACATGGATTTCCCTTTAACAACCTTATTAAATTTGTTTATTAGTGTCTTAGAAGGATGAATCTGGCCGTATTCATTACCATCAACCGTTCAATATGATGGTCTTCATTAACCTATTAATGCAAGCCTGGCACAATTAGATCAGATATCAAGTTGATCAATATTCTGATGGCAGATGAAATCTCTCTACACAGATGTGATTGGCTTGAATCTGGTTGGGGTGGGCGGTATAATAATGATGAGATTAAACTAATTGTACAACATCTCTCCAAGGCTCAACACACAATAAAATATGTCTTTTGGCCCTGACAGAATAATATTGTGGCATTTGTGAAGATGTCACTTTTTGTGCCTGCTTTAATTATCATCCTGATCATATTAAAAGAGATGCCACGCATTTTTATAACTAATCTGTCCTTAATGCGTAGACATAGAAAATCGATAGCTTGGAGACCAGAGTAATTCAAGTATAGCGATCCAGCTTAAAGTGTCTCGTGTAAAATATTGTTTTCATATAGTCTTTAAGAGACTTCTAAGTTAGAGGAAGCCATCCATGATTTAGGATCCTCATGTGTTACATACACAACCAAGTAATTGCAATATTCATTGTACAATGATTGTTTTTTTCCTGTGGTGGTCCAGTGGCGGGATACATTGTGGTCAGCCTATCTTTGGGGGTCCTTCAGAGAGAGATCAAAAAATGACATATGTCGTTGGCACATGTCTTAAAACAAATCTCTTAATGGAAAACTACAAAAAAAAAAAAAAACATTTTAAAACTTGCCAAACTTTTTGTTGCTTAAAACTTTATCAGTTTTAGTGAATTTTCATACTTTTCAGCTTTGGTTTCCATTTAGAAACCTTCATTGTGCTGTAATCTGAAACAAGAGTGAGTAAACTTGGGCAAGTTTTGTTATGGCTGCAGGATATCACGAGGAAGGCCATAGATATTTCATCATCTAAAGATCCAAGAGTTTCTTATAAGAAAGATTAACCTGGGCTTTAATTGGTGGGTTAAAGGCTGCCCAGTAATGACATTTCTCAAACTAATCATCAATTTAATTAGGTCGATTTTTAGTACACTATGTTTTGGTTATATAAAACCAAAAATTAATTTGGGCAACTTTAAAAGTGTGTGAAGGCCACCAGGGAACAGCGAACGCTCTCCAGTCCAATATTCTAAACACATCTTCATTGGCCTTCCAGACTCCTCGCAGTTGTTCATTCTGAGATCAATACAACTCCCAGATCTTCACTAAAACATCTTCGACAAGCAGCTCGTCTAGGGCCAAGAACAAAGTCTACCCATTGATTTCCTGGCCTCGTGTAACCCATCTACCTATTCAGCTAGTTCGTTACAAAGGGGGAGAGGTTGTTCAAACCCGTGGGACCAATGATAAGTGCAAGTAAGTTTGGAGATATTTTCCGTGCCCCTTACATTTGTAACTTAATCTTCAAGTCATCGCATTTATATGAAGAATATGGAGATGATATGACAAACAACTGAGACTGATGCATCCTGTACTTGTAAGACCAAGTGATACTTATTTGCCTGACACACAATAATGTCCTAACACTAAAATATGTGTAACATTCTTTTTGAATACATAAAGTTGATATCTATATAATATGTACACACCGCAACTTCGTCTGAGTTATTTTGGAAAAAAACTGGACAATAATCTGGCTTATCTCTAAACCAGGCGTATTATATTAAGAGACTGTTAGTTACACTACATAGATTGTCATTAAATGCACCATAAACATAATGGTTTGGAAAAATGAAAAGTATAGCCCAGTTAAACCAAGTTCTCACGTATCCACAGAATAGGTGATAACTGTTAGATTGGTTGGGGTCCCAGCAGTCAGGCAGCTGCAGGATCGGTAAGGGTCTGACTGCTGGGACCCCAACTAAGCACCAAAACAGGAATCCTGTGCCTCCCAGTAGAATGGGACAACGGTCACTCACTGCTTCATTCAAAGTATATGAAACTAATGAAAATACGTAGCAGACTACAGCACGTGGATCTGTAAGGGCATGGTCTATTCAAGCAGGGGACAGGGGAAGTCTGTGCGGGTACCAGTGGTTGGACTCTCCCTATTCTAGCAGATATAACTTATGATACAGATTCCAGGTGGAATACCCATTTGAAAATCAAAACTGGTCCCTTACTGATTACCTACAATTGGACAAGAGGGATGATCCTTTTTGTTTTCTTTCAATCTCAGTGACATGCACTGTGCCTTCAGACCAAAACAGTGGCCTGACCTCACCCCCCTGATCACCTTCTTGCTCTGTTGGAATGTAAACCAAGTGATATAACCCCTGTGAAGAAGGGGTGACCCTTCCAATAGCCATTTTCCAAAATCTAATGGAAAGAATTTACATAAAATGTTGAGGGTCCTCAGCTTTGGTGATGTTCAGCAGTCTGCGTGTTGCGGTAAAAGAACAGAGACCAGTCCACCACATCTTTGCACCTTACCTTCTCTGACCCATGGGTTTATTTCATTACTTTTTATAGAATGGTTGATCGGAAACTTACCACCTTCTTTTAACGATAATGAATGCTCCCCAGTGTGTGATCTTGCAGTCCATTCATAAAGTAGGAAACATTTAAAGAGACAGGAAGGTAAAGCGTCCCAATAGGTGGCTATTAAATACATATAAACTATAATCTTACCTCATCTTTGGAGCATACTAATTGCACAATTACATTACCTACATGCAAGCTGAACGCCTTTGTTTTGCTAACGTATTAAGGGTATGCCACACTAAGCGAGATCGCAAACGAGATCGCTAACGAGATCACTAAAACGTCACTATTTAGCGATCTCGTTAGTGACCTCGTTATGTGTGGCATGTAGCAACGATGTGGCCCCTGCTGTGATGTCGCTGATCGTTCACTAGCGTTCTGGACCGTTTTTTGATCGTTGGTGTCCCGCTGGTGAGCCTATATCGCTGTGTTTGGCACCTTTTGCGAACGACGAGCGACCTAGTTTGTGACGCATATGGTGTTTAGCGTCACGGAGTAGATCGCGATATCTGTAAGTTCTCTTTTGTGTCACAGAGAGGATCGCAGAAGTTGCAAAGCAGGCTAGCAGGACGCAGAGAGCAGGAGCGATGCTGGAAATTCCTATGAATCAGAAGCGCTCAGTACATGCTAATGACAGATCCTAACGACCGCCAAAGTCGTTAAAGAGATCGCTGACCGCTGATGAGTCGTTTATGAGATCTCCTGTTTGGCAGCTACTAGCGACCTAAAAGAGATCACACCAACGATCTCATTAGCTTGCGTCGTTATCGAGATCGCTAACGAGATCACTAAGTGTGGCAGTACCTTTGGGCATGGACCTTCATTAAACAGCAATGTAGAACTGTAATTATTCGCCAATGTGAACGAAAACCTCAGCATACTGAAAGGTTTCTGGGCTATCTTTTTTTTCCCACAATTTCTAATCACTCTGTATAAATATTGAGGTTGTATCTCTCTCAATTTGAAAATTTTGACTCAAATTATTGAAAACAACAATTTCCTGTGTCATCAGGATTGACGAGAAATGAAGAATTTTCATCCTTGAAATGTAAAATGATTTTCTGGTTAGGATGTAGATCACATTTAATGTATACATGTCATGTTTCCTCCTTCGGAACAAAAGCTATACTTGGGTCAACCACTAATTACACAACTTTAAAGGTTGTTTTACAGACTCAATGTTCAATACCACATGCAATTAGAAAGATGTACAAACACGGTCAAAAGTGTTGGGACCCTTGAAATTGTTCCAGAAAATAAAGTATTTTTCCCAGAAAATAATTGTAATTTCACATGTTTATTTCCTTTGTTTAATGGAATAACAAAAAAAAAAACAGAAAAAAGGCACATTGTACATAATTTCACACAAAACGTCCAAAATGGTCTGGACAAAATTGTTGACCCCATCAATGTAATATTTGCACACCCTTTGGAATAAATAACTGCAATCAGTCGCTTCCTATAACCATCAACAAGCTCTGTAAACCTCTCAGCTGGAACTTTTGACCACTCTTCTTTTGTAAACTGCTCCAGGTCTCTAATGTGAAGGCGCCTTCTCCAACAGCAATTTTAAGATCCTTCTACAGGTGTTCAATGTGATTCAGATCCAGAGTCATTGCTGGCCACTTCAGAACTCTCCAGTGCTTTGTTTCAATCCATTTCTGGGGGCTTCTTGAAGAATGTTTGGGGTTATTGTCCTGCTGGAAGACCCTTGACCTAGGACGCAAACCCAGCTTTGTGAAACTGGGCACTACATCGTGACCCAAAATCCTTTAGTAATTGTCAGATTTCATGATGCCTTGCACACAGTCAAGGCACGCAGTGCCAGAGGCAGCAAAAAAAAAAAAAAAAACATCTTGGTGCCTCCACCATTTTTGACTGTAGGTTCTGTGTCCTTTTCTTTGCAGGCCTCATTCCTATTTCGGTAAACAGTAAAATGATGTGCTTTACCAAAAACTCTATCCTAGTTTATCTGTCCACAGGATGTATTTCCCTGAAGAATTTTAGCTTACTCACATACATTTTGGCAAACTGAAGTCTAGCTTTTTTTATGTATCTTGTGTCAGTAGTGGGATCCTCCTGGGTTTCCTGCCATAGTGTTTCATTTCATTCAAATGTCGACGGATAGTCCACACTGACACTGATGTCCGCTCAGCCTGCAGGAAATCTTACATTTCTTTGGAACTTGATTGGCGCTTATCCACCATCCGGACTATCCCGTGTTGCAACCTTTCATCATTTTTTCTCTGCCGTCCAGGGAGATTAGCTACAGTGGCATGGGTTGTAAAGTTCTTGATTATGTTGACCACCATGGACAAAAGTCGTCAAGTAAGTTATTCCCTCCAGCTATACCAAAGCATGTACTAAAAACAAAAAAAATTTACAGTAGTACTAACAATTTTTAGAAACGCCTGTCTTGATATTCTGGAGTGCTCTTCCGAGACTGCTGACCAAACAGGAATGTCCAATATTGAGAAAGAAGTGGATAAGTATATCTAAAGATAAAAGAATTCTTCAAGCGTTATCAAAAATCCATATCTTTTAAAAATCCATATGTGAATAGTGGTACAGAAACCGCTTTGAGGCATTTCTGGCGTTAACTGCGCCCTTAGTCATACAGCATCATGAACATTTTGAATGTGGCCTAACTCGTGTTTTAGTCATGGCTGTCCTAATCGTGAATGACAGCTATCTCTGCACACTTATACAAGGCTGTCAATCACTGATTAGGACCGCCAACTGGACTCAAAAGACCAAAATGAGGAATAACAAAAAATGCAAATTATGCTCAGTTTTATTCCTTAAAACTGTGCATCGATCCGATCAGCTTCTTCTGCTCAATGACATGTTCTTTGCAGATTGTGCTATATTTTCATTGTAACAAGTTTCCATTAGGAATTTTTTTGAAAAAATTTGAGATCCTGGCATGTTGTTTTAAAACCGATAGTAGACACAAACTCCAGTGACACTTTGTAGTCAGCACAGACTGATATAAATAAAAACATGTCCCTTATAATATAGTACAATTAAGCTAAAAGAATCTAAGAGGGCAGAATGCCTTTAATAAAGCGATATAGGAGAGCTGGACTTCTCTCTTTGCCCACTTTAATCATCAGGACAGTTCCTGGGGACATTTGTTGAAAAATTGGGCCCTGAATATTATTGTGTACCTTGGCCAAGGCATTTACTGTGATCAAGAAAATAAATAAGGAAACGATTTGGAGTCCAAATGAGCGAGACCTCCGTCGTCAATCTGATTCAACCAAAGCAATTACATAAAGTAACACCGCCATACATCGGTGAGAGCTAATATGCTAATAGATGAACACGTGTATTGCCTGGATACAAAATGTGGGCTCCAGTGAAATGGATTTAGAGGACTTGGCTATGAGAGAGGTCACTCCATTATAATATTGATACAAGGATCTGCAATAGCCCTATAGGTAAACGCTTGGGTGAACACCCCAGTGACAAGGTTGGACTGGACCACCAAAGAACCGGAGAATCCTCCGGGGCTCTAGAGTGGGGGAGAAAGGTGGGACCTCAGAATCAAATCTTCTGGTGGGCCGAATGTTCTTCAGTCTGACACTGCCCAATGAAATATCACAGGTGTAAAGAAACCATTGCCTTTTTGGAAAACTTAACGTTTGTAAAGAATATTGCTGCTCAGGTGTTTTGTATCCGCTCCAGTAATGAAATGTGGCCTTTGAAAAAAAAACTCCTCAGCTTCTCACATCCCGCAGAAACATTACAATTGTTTTTTTTTTCTTATCTACATAAGCAATGCAAGTTTGTCAGAAAATTGAAAATGTGCACTTTGTCCCATAAGTTAAAATGGGCTGTCAACCTGTGTGCTGGCTCTCCCCTTGCATCAGATGAATGATGAAAATGGGTTCTGGCTTCGGAGGTTTTTTTTTCTTTTTGTGTGAGGCGCAGAAGTAAATGATCAGAGTAGTAACATTTTTAACCTTATCTATCATACTGAAACGTTTTTTCTGCCTCCTATAGAACATGTCAGTGTCGATTAAGGACATTTTTCAATGAGGTATAATTCACAGATCCTACGAGTGAATCCAGGAGCAGTGAAGTATTAAAGAGACTGTGAATACTTAATTACAGAAACGCTGCCTGCTTACCTCTTCTTTAATACATTGGTGTGCAGCTCCAGAACGTTACCCCCTCCTCCTTTCTTTTTCCTTTCTGGTGAATTAGAGGAGGTAAGCTGGACAGGACTGCGGAGCATATGTCACTTTGTATCTAGTGACAGAGAGAAGAATGATACTTCTAGTATCGTATACTCAACCAAGCTTATCTTGTACATAAGAGCGCATTACTTTCTCTGGCCTTGTATCACTGTGGACAGTATCATTAAATGCCGCGTCATTGCTAGTTATGGAGTAAAGCTTTTTCTTGAGGTCCCTCCTGGGATACATGTAACAGTAAAGAGAATGATGGGTAAAGATGGAACCGACATTAAATTTTCAATGGAAGCGCTATTGACTTTGACTTTATCTGTTAGATAGTGTTTGTCACAGAAGCCGGATAGCTGAGGAGGCTCGTCAGTTGAAACTTGCAGCCGGTTGAACGATATGGACAGGTGATGGTTCCAAAGGGATTAGCTAGGCAAGCTACGAGCTGGAGGGGGTAAATTGACGGTTTATTTATCCAATTCACTGTCAAGGTCAGCTTGCTAGAGATATGTCCTATGTGTGCTTACAAAATGCCAAAATCCTGGCAAATTGTCTGAAAGAGCTTCCAAATCACTGACCTTTGAACAATTCACATCAACATGCCAATGTTTTTTTTTTAACAATATCCTTAGAGTGCATTAAATGGTTTGTAAAATCACCGTTTTTAATGTCAAGTGCAGTGTCTTGGCTTTCCATCACAGAGTATGGTGGGTGAAATGTATTCCTAAAAGAAAGATTATAGGGTTTTACAAATGAAATTGATGAAATTATTCTAATACAGGGGTTAAAGCGTTATCACCTATGATGAATGCCGGGCTAAACATGTTTTTAGAATATTTTTTTTTTCAAAGATATTTTTTCATCTTATGTAAATACCTTCATTGAAAGAAGATACAATGATGTCACAGTTACTTAACATATAAGGGATTACAAGAGCAGCAGTTCCTCCTGTGAGGAGTCTAATCAGAAAATTATAAAGCCTGTATGGTCCTGATCTCATCCTACAAGCTATCGGCACAGCAGATACTCAACGCAGACCCAAAGCCTCCCATACAGATTAGACTAATATCAGCGACCAATATTGACATGTTCAGCCAACAGTTTAAGGTGTATGGGAGCCCTGGAAAATATGTTTCTGAATGTGCACTTTGACTGATAATCATATAGCCATCAAGAGATACGCCGCTGCTATGTCTGGCAATGGCTCTCTCGTAGACATCACTCTGCCGAAAGGTAAGCTGGAAAAATGGTCAGCCGAAACATTGTTCTGTTGACAGGAATCTAATGTGTATGATGGGCTTAAAGGCCATTGTCAGGTCCATGTCTGCTATAAGCAAGCAATGGCTCGCCACAATCATAGGGGGGTGATGGACTGACATAGAGAGCCCACTCTGTCAAACCCCTTACAAGCCATAGGAAATAGCAAATAAATCATCTAAGCTGTTAAAGATTGAATTAATTGTTGCCTGATGCCCAAAGCTAATGAAAGCGACCTGGGCATTGGAGTGTACACAGCTGCCATCTAGCTCTGAAGTTGTTGCTTAAACGGCCGCCATAAAAACACCTTACAGCAGTTGTTTTGCTTGGAAATGTCTTCAAACTCTGTTCCCTTTGGCTTCCTAAAGAGCTTTACTGTAACACAGGATAATGACTGTTAAGCGTCAGAGTCATTCTGTTATATTATAACTCGTACATTCAATTATTTTCATGCTAAAAGTTTGGGTAAAATTTTTTAAGTTGAAGCAAACAAAATAAAGAAAATCAATTAGCCCTGTCCATGTAATCACTGGTATGTTGTGATTGAAAGTTGTGCTTAAAAAGAGAGCAGATACGTCATATTGCCATTTAATTTCTAAGGCTCTCTTGGTGTACATCAGATAAATGTATGCTGTGAACCGCAATGAGAGCAAGTTGGGGATTGTTTGTTGCTCAGGTTGGAGCGCTCTATTTTGTTTACTTGAAAGGTTTAATGATATTAATATGAGCCGGGGGAATTGGAGGTGACTGGATGTCTCAGGCTGATTGTAGTGGAAAACATCATTGATTACAGTCCAGCTCACTTTGTTAGTTTTAGAAAGTTAATAATTTAGTTTTTTTTTGTAAGTGACTTGTTTTTTTCCAATGTTTAGAAACGTCTCTGATTGTACTATTGTTCTACGTGACATGAGCAGGGATCAAGGTGCAGTAAAGTGGATCTGTAGATCGCATTGCATTGTGCTTATTTTCCATACTGTGTTTGTAAAAAAAAACAAAAAACTGCTTAATAATATAGTTTTGTCAGTTCAGGGTTAGCCAATCTACAAGAGCACCTGATGCCCATCCAGGCACCCTACAAAGCATCATTCTACATGGATTCCCCACGCCAACTATCAAGTAGCTTTATATATTAACAAATCTTCCTTTCAAGGGATTTAGCTACGATTTGTAACGCTAATGCATTGCTCTATGGTTGGGGCCCTGCACTTACGGACAGAAGCAATATTCATGAATTTTCTACGTATACTGCATCTAAATATGTTCTATAGCTTAAAAACTAATCCCTGAGGATGTTATTTCCATCTTATAAAGTAAAGGCATACAGCTAAGATATATGATCAATTATGGCCATTGGACATCAATCTCTAGGACCCTCTTTGTAAGATGAAAGGGTGGTGCAGAGCTCGCCTGGTGCTGAACACCCCTCTAACAGTAAAGGAACCTGAGACCATTCATGGGTGGGTTACTTTTCATCCATGGAGGGGCCCACTCACAAACCCTAACAGTGCCATAAATAAAGGA
>JARQOD010000010.1:40183028-40309250 GCA_033576555.1 Oophaga sylvatica | reverse complement strand
CTTTATGCTTCTATCAGACTAGTATGCAGTATGTGAAGATGCCAATTTTATTTTGCTGCATTCTCAAAATCACAAATGATCCCCTAACGAAAGGATGAGTAACTTGCTGATCGCTGGTCCAGCAATCCCAAGAATGGAACGCACCTTGACAGGTGCAGCAAAGCACATAGTCAACCTCGGCTCCACTCATTGTTTATCGGACTGGCACAGAAAGCCAAGACCCCAGCTATTTACAGCAGTCCCATTGACAATGAATGGAGTGGAGGCCGAGCATGTGCATCTCTGCTCCATTCAAGATGGGTTGCTGATCTTTATTCTTAAGGGTCCCAGTGCCCCAATCTTGGGATTATTCAGTGGAGGTGAAATATCAATCTTTCTCAGTAGTCATTGCCAATAAAGTGAACTATGTATCGGATGCTGTTAAGCACTTCTAACCTCCACGCGGTGATAGAATCTATGACCACTTCTCCGCTTCCTTTTCCGAGTTAGTTGCTTATTCTTGTCAACACAACATCTCCTTGCCGTGAAAGGTTGTCCGTCACACTTTGAATCACTTCTCTCCATGGTTACGAGCTGTAATCAGCTCACATGATCGAGCTCACATGTACTGATGCTTAACTTAATTCCATTTCATTGGAAGTGGTGCAGGTCTTAGAAGGACTCTCGTCAAAATTTCGGAGGGGCTTGTCAGTTTGAAAAGAACATGACCTTTAAATTGTATCAGTATGTTTGCTGGTGCATAAGCCAAAGGAAGAAGGATTTCACTGATGGAAAGCCACTCTAGAATGAGAGTTAATTGACTTACTACCAGCAAGTGCTTGTAATGTAGACGTTGAGATTATTTCCAGAAAATGGAGTTTATTTCGTGTTCTAGATAAGATTTACTAATTTTTAGCATATACCTTAATATTAGTAAAGAGATTGATCAACCGAATGTGACCTATGCATGGTTATCCCCACTTTTGGGCCGTGAAGCCTGCACAGCTGTGTGGAATTATTAACTATACATTTTAAAATTAAATAAATGTAACAGAAAATACAGTGGGGGAAAGTTATTCAGCTAAAGCTGCCACAATTCTGGTTCTACTAATGACAAAAACTGCTGTACACTCCAAGAAATACTTTAATTATGTTTCAGACATTTTTTATGTCTTGATCAACAAGGTAATATGGCTTGAAATATGGCAGAGCAGGCGGGGGGCAGCAGAGCAGGCAGAGGCAGCAGAGCGCAGCCACAGACAGGAGCAGGGGTACCATGGTGACTGCAGATATAAAGGAATATGCTTCCTATCCTAGTATATGTCCCCCATGCTGGTATATGAACCCCTTCATCCACATCATTGATTGTGGACACTTCACACTAGACCTTGGAAATCAAGGTCCCAGAGTCTGGAGGAAGAGTGGAGAGGCCACAATCCAAGCTTCTGGAGGTCTAGTGTGAAGTCTCCACCATCAGTGATGGTTTGGGGAGCCATGTCATCTGCTGCTGTAGGTCCACTGTGTTTTATCAAGAAGACCAAAGTCAGAGCAGCCGTCTACCAGGAAAATTTAGAGCACTTCATGCTTCCCTCTGCTGTCAAGCTTTATAGAGATGGAAATGTCATTCTCCAGCAGGACTTGGCACCTGTTCTCACAGCCAAAAGTACCAATACCTGGTTTACAAACAACAGTATCACTGTGCTTGATTGTCAGCAAACTCGCCTGACCTTAACCCCATAGAGAATCTATGGAGTATTGTCAAGAGGAAGATGAGACACCAGACCCAACAATGCAGACGAGCTGAAGGCTGCTATCAAAGCAACCTGGGCTTCCATAACCCCTCAGCAGTGCCACAGGCTGATCGCCTCCATGCCACGCCGCATTGATGCAGTAATTGATGCAAAAGGAGCCCCGACCAAGTACTGAGTGCATTTACTGACCATACATTTCAGTAGGACAACATTTCAGATTTTAAAATCATTTTTCAAGCTGGTGTTATAAAGTATTCTAATTTACTGAGATAATGACTTTTGGGTTTTCATTGGCTGTAAGCCATAACCATCAACATTAACAGAAATAAACACGTGGAATAGATCACTCTGTGTGTAATGACTATATATAATATATGAGTTTCACTTTTTGTATTGTAGAACTAAAATAAATTAACTTTTCAGCTGCAGATGGAAGGAAGAGAGCCACAGTCATTACTAGTGGGTAGGCGGAGCCCAGATAGGATTGACACCTCAGATTAAAAAGAGTGTTGACCGGCCCCTCCAGCTCGGGCTCCTCCTACTCAGCTCTTCAGTTTACAATTTGAGGTCCCAGAGGATGGTCGCTGCTGGAAGCAGCTCCTCAGAAGATTTTATTATTTTTTATCGGACAAGCGACTTGGATCACCAGAGTGGTCTAGAGGTCTCAGGGTCTCAGCGCTGCTGGACTCCCACCTCTCCCTTGGCGGATCTGTATTACCCTAATGGTGGTCCCTGCAGAACCCTGCCGGCCCGGGGGGATGAGGATGGCTTCCCTGGCGGGGGCGCAAACCGCGCTGCAGGGGTCACTGCGTCCCCCGCCCTGGGGGGAAGCATGGGCATAGCGCCAGAAACCCCTGGGGGTCCCTGTGGCGCTTCGGCTGGTGAGTACCTCACATTTTTACCTCACATTTTTATTAATGTGTGTGTGAGTGTTTAAGCGACTGCTGCGGCAGCCGCTGTACATTACATGTCGGTGATTGGTGTTTTTTGTCCGCAGGTGGATGCCTGCAGGACATAGGAGAGGAGTGCGCGCCTTTTTATTTGAATTTTCGCGCCGCTCTGAGCGCGCGCTTTACTGCTGTCTCCATTTCCGGCTTCCCTCATGGAGCACACGGAGGCACAGCGCGGCGGCCATTAAAGAAGCAGGCTGAAAGCTTCTTTTGGCTTTTCTCTCTCCTCCCCTCCCGGCAAGATGTTACACTGTTACCAGCTGGGTGAGTCGCTTCTAGCCCGCAGGCAGAAGCTTAACCCCTTCACCCCCACAGCGCGGGCGCCGTCTGAGGCACTAATGAGTGGCAGATTGCGCTGTCCTGCGGCTGTTATCGCATAAGGGGCTCGCACACTCTTTTCAATAATAATAAAGAGTTTGTGGGGAGTCTGCGATTTTAATACTGCCACTATACGTTCCCACTAACGATCCTGATAACGACGCATACTAATGCGATCGTTTGTGTGATCATTTTTTAATGTCGCTAGTAGCTGACAATCTGGGCGATCTCATTAACATCGCATAAGCGGTTAGCGATCTCCTTAACAACTTTGGCGGTCATTGCGATATACAAAACAGCGCAATTTTTAGCGATCTTGTGGAACGTTTTTCTGTTAGTGTGGCATAAAAAGCTGTCCTGCAGCTGCTGCCTTATAAGAGGCACTTGGGGCTCGCACAACTTTTTCATTATCAAGGTTGTGGGGAGTCTGCTACTTTAACCCCTTCTTAGGCGGTTAACTATTAATGCTGGGGTAGCTCTCTCTTTAAGAGCTTTAACCCTTCAGCGATTGTTTTTTCTTTAAGAAACACACTGTTCTAGTTACTGACAGGTTTAACCTGCCATATACTGTGCAAGGACATGTCAGATGCGGACTATCTGACACGCAGACCCCGACAGCGTCATGCGCAGCGGTCGGAGGTTCCAATGGTGTCAAAATGGAGGCCCTCGCTAGTTTCTATGATGGCCTGTCTGACCTTCTAGGTTATGGAGTGTCAGCTAGATCCTCTCAAGGAAGCGACACAAATCGGTGCCTTCCTTCTCGCGAAGCGAAGATGTCCGTTTCGGACAAGGAGGATCGGCAGGGACACTCTGCCTCTCTCATGGACCGTACTATTGGAGCCATGAGGGCGTTACAGTTACCAGAGAGAGGTAACTAGGTGTCCTGGTAAGTCGGCCCGGATGTTTCAGGAGTCGCATAGGTCGCGACGGCTTTACAATCTGTATCCGTTTTCTACGGAATTGATTGTTAATTGGATCTCCTGAAGTGAATGTCCCTTTATCCTGGTAAAGGAAGGCGAGTCTGCAGGACCTGCTGGACAGAAAAATGGAGATGGCAACAATATCCATCTGCGAGGCCGCGGGTCATGGATTCAGTATTAAGGATCTATGTGTACTTGTAAAGTTTCCCTGAGCCCTTTGGACCGTCTACAGACGGCGTGACAAGATGGATCCCCTCTATCGAGATAGATGGGCTTTTCAAGTTGAAGGATTCTGTGTCACTGCTATCCAGGGCGCAATCCTCGGCAGTCACAGTCAGAAGAGCACTGTGGCTTAGACAGTGGAACGCGGTTTCCAAGCAGGGTTTGCTATCTTTAGCTTACAAAGTGGTCAGCTATTTGAATCTGACCTCACAGAGCTGATTTCTGAGGCAAAAGAAACAGCTTTACCGCAGCGCAGAGCTGTGACTTCTGCGTCTGGCAGGACTAGTGCCGGTAGTTGTCGGTGGTCCTTTCGGTCCAGGGGATGATCCGGTCAACCCTCTGGGGTTTGGGTCGTTCCTCTCTTTTTTTAAAAAAAAAAAAAAAAAAGGGGAATTTCTCAGAAATTCCGCATAGCCTGGAAACAGAACTTCCATTAAGACAGAAGCTGGCAAAAAACCCGCTAAAGCGGTCTGACGTCTGGGTCTCACTCGAGCGCTCTCGAGTGGAGGGTCGTTTACTCCAATTCAAACCGACTTGGGTTTCCCGTGTGTCGGACGCCTGGGTAACACAGGTTGTGTTGGCAGGCTACTTCATAGAGTTTCTTTCTCGACCCCCGGACAGGTTTTGCCAATCTCGCATTCCGTCAGAGCCGAGCTATTTGCCGCTCTACTACGAGAGGTCGATTCCCTTCTGCAGAAGGGTGTGGTGATACCGGTTCCGCAGAGGACCGGGGAAGAGGATTCTTATTCCAACCTCTTTGTGGTCCCCAAAAAGGAGGACAAATTTCGCCCTATTTTGGATTTCAAAGATTGAATCGGCATGTTTACATCCCGAAAATTCCGCATGGAGTCGCTTCGCTCCGTTGTGGCAGCCCTGTCGCAGAACGTCTTTTTGGTCAATCGACATTCGCGACGTTTATTTGCATGTTCCCGTCAGAAGGGCTCACCGGCGCTTCCTTCGTTTTGCCATAGGTCAGGACCATTGCCAGTTTGTGGCTCTGCCATTCGGCTTGGCCTCGGCGCCCAGAGTTTTTAACAAAAATTCTAGCGCCCCTCATGGCAATTCTTCGAAGACAGGGGGTTACGATTTCCCTACCTGGACGACCTTCTGATTGTGGCGTCCTCAAAGGAGGAGGCGGGGACGGCTCGCAATCTATTACTTCAGCTCCTGGAGGATTTCGGGTGGCTGGTCAATTGGGAGAAGTCGTCTCTGGAAGTCAATCCTGTTTTTGGGAATGCAGTTCGACACTGTACGGACGGTGGTGTCCCTTCCTCCAGACAAGTGGGCATGTCTCTTTCGACATGTACAGATTATGAGGTCTACGGCAGCAATGTCCTTTCGGAAGTGTATGCGCCTTCTGGGTTTGACGTCCATGGAGGCACTTCCGTTTGCCCAATTTCATTCCAGGGCCCTCCAAAGGCTCATTCTGAGTCATTGGGATCGATCGCAAGCTTCTCTGAATTGCAGCGTCATCATCTCTCACAGGGTGCGAGAATCCCTAGGATGGTGGTTACGTCCAGGAGCGTTATTCCTGGGGAAATCTTTCCTCCCTCCGAGGTGGTCGGTCATAACCACCGATGCCAGCCTGACGGGCTGGGGGGGTGTCTGGAACGATCTTTGGATCCAGGGAGTATGGTCATCGGAAGAGTCTGTTCTACCGATCAACATCCTGGAGTTGGGGCAATTTTTCCTTTGCCTACAACACTGGACGGTCCCTTTAAGCGGTCTACCAGTCCGAGTGCAGACAGACAACGCGACGGCGTTGCGTATATCAACCACCAAGGCGGGACAAGGAGCTCCAGCCTCATGATGGAGGTGTCTCGGATCCTGCTATGGGCCGAGACCAAGGTTCCAGCCATCTCTGCAATCACATTCCAGGAGTCCAGAATACCACGGCGGACTTCCTCAGTCGCGAGAAGATGGATCCTGGAGAATGGAGTCTTCATCCGAAAATTTTTGCGCTGCTGTGCTTCCGTTGGGGAACTCCCCAAGTGGATTTGATGGCATCCAGGTTCAAATGCCAAACTACCGACCTTCATGTCCAGGTACAAGGACTCGAAGGCTGTGGCGGTGGTTGCTCTGGTGGCTCCGTGGGACCATTTCGAGCTAATCTATGTGTTTCCGCCAATATCTTTACTTCCTCTGGTGCTGCGTCGGATCAGACTGGAGAGAATCCCGGCTATGTTGATAGCCCCAGATTGGCCAAGGAGGACGTGGTTCTCGACACTGGTGTTGTTTTTGGCGGCACCGCCATTCCCACTTCCTCCTCGCCCGGACCTGTTAACCCAGGGGCCCGTTCGTCATCCGGACTTGAAGTCTCTGCGTTTGACGGCGTGGCTCTTGAGACCGAAACCTTGACCCGTAGAGGTTTTTCAGCCGAAGTCATTGCCACTCTGCAAGCTGCCAGAGGTCCGGCTACTACTAAGATTTATCACAAGACTTGGTCTTTTCGTGGTTTCGGGTTCTTCAAGGAATCAGAGGATTTTTTTCCATTCCCAATTTGTTGGCTTTGCTACAGTACGGGCTGGACAAAAGGTTTGGCAGTTAGCACTCTGAAAGGTCAGGTTTCTGCCCTGTCTTTGCTATTTCGGAAGGCTGTCGCCTCGCGTAGGGACGTACGTTCCTTTTTTCGCGGAGTAACCCGTCAGTTTCCACTGCGGAAGGCGCCTGTGTCTCCTTGGCGGCTCAACCTTGTCTTGGAGGCTCTTCAGCATATACCTTTTGAGCCTATGGGTTCTGCTAGCCTTTCTTTAATTTCTTGGAAGGTTACCTTCTTAGTGGCGGTAACCTCTTTAAGAAGGGTTTCTGAGTTGGCAGCTTTTTCCTGCTCGCCTCCTTTCCTGGAGTTTTACCCGGATCGAGTAGTGCTTCGCACACGGGGCGATTTTCTACCTAAGGTGGTGTCGCAATTTCATGTTAACCAGGATATTGTGTTGCCCTCGCTTTGCCCGGGCCCAGGGAATGCAAAGGAACGGAACTTGCACAAATTGGATTTAGTTCGGGTCTTGAAGTTCTATTTTGTCTATTACTCAAGGTTTTCGAAAGTCAGATTCCCTGTTTGTGATTACAGCAGGTCGTAGGCGTGATCAACGAGTTTTCAAGAACTCTATAGCTCGTTGGATTCGGTCTGCCATTTTGGAGGCTTACCGTCTTAATGGCGAACCTTGCCCGATTAAGATTCGAGCTCGCTCCACGAGGGCTGTGACTTCATCGTGGGCCTTTCATCAAGGGCTTCGGCAGCTCAGCTCTGCCGAGCGGCGACCTGGCGTTTCGTCCACACATTTACAAAGTTTTATAAGGTGGACGTCAGTGCTTCCGCTGATGCGGCCTTAGGACGTAGGGTCCTGCAGGCAGCGGTAATTTAAAGTTTTTAGTTAACTTGTATTTGGCACCTGTGGCGCATTTATCTAGGTTGTTGGGTTTCTGCCTATTTTGGTTTTTTCCCACCCTAATTTTTGGACTGCTTTGGGACGTCCCACTAGTAATGACTGTGGCTCTCTTCCTTCCATCTGCAGCTGAAAGACGGATTTTGGTAAGAACTTACCTGTAAAATCCTTTTCAGCGAAGGAAGGAAGAGAGACACAGCTCCCCCCATGGCAGAAGTGTGTTGTTGTATTTACAGATGCAGCGTGACCCTTCTCTGATAGCGATTATCTGGACTGAGGTCGACGCGCTACGGCTCTGTTCCAGCATTGCCAGCTTATCGCAGTAGTCAGGTTCAGTGAGTAGTACCTGTAACTGTGTGATTTTTTTGCCGAATGCATGCATAACCTGTACTCTTATGTTTTTTCTCTGAAGTCCTTCAGAAGGGGTTATGTTGCTTTGCTGGTGATATTGTTCTTCCTTAAGCTTGGGTACGACTGAAGAGCTGAGTAGGAGGAGCCCGAGCTGGAGGGGCCGGTCAACACTCTTTTTAATCTGAGGTGTCAATCCTATCTGGGCTCCGCCTACCCACTAGTAATGACTGTGTCTCTCTTCCTTCCTTCGCTGAAAAGGATTTTACAGGTAAGTTCTTACCAAAATCCGTCTTTTGATGATATTCTAATTTTGAGAGAAGCACCTGTACCTCTACTGTAATCACTTGTACGGTCTACAAAGCGATGGGGTAGAACTGGCATCTACCAACATATCTACTGATTGGTGACATTACTAGTGTTTGTATAATGTGTTCTGTTCTGTAACAGTATAATGTACATTCACTATTTAGTGCTAATTGTAGAGCCCATGGCGTGGCATTATTATTTGGGCCTGTAAACAGGGATCATTGGTAATATTGGTATTTGTACGGTGAGTTTGTGCAGTATCGGGGTAGCAGCATGGTGGCTCAGTGGTTAGCACTGCAGCATTGCAGCACTGGGGTCCTGGGTTCAAGGACAACATCTGTTTGTATGCTCTTCCTGTGTTTGTGTGGGTTTCCACTGGTTTCCTCCCTCACCAAAAGACATACTGAAAGGGAATGTAGATTGTGAGCCCCATTGGGGACAGTGATGATAATGTATGTAAAACGCTGCGGAATAGGATAGCGCTATGTAAGCAAAGCATAATAAATACAAAATAAATAATATCTGGTCCTGGTTAAACCAACACTGATTTATGCAGAGACTTTTTTGAGGTGTTGGTGGACATATTTGTACCCCGGACCCATACAACACCGCTAGCATAGTACAAATATTTAATTGGAATATTCTGAAAAACAGTGAAATAGAAAATGCATCGCATCGATGAAGTGGTGTTCATGGGAGGCAGCGTCTAAAGAATATCCAGTGTCATTTTAGCATCATTAACAATGAACACTTAATTGGTGTCATTGTGCAGCCACAAACCTCGCTCCCTTCTCTGGTGGTGAATTTCTGTGGGGATTTTGTCCACAATCCTCAGCCCTGAAAATTGTCAGACTAATTAAAGTTTCTACACTCTGGGGAGAGCGAGCAGAACATTTCAATATCGTTAATACAATGTGCAAAATAAGCATTTGTTTGTTAATTCACGTAATGGGTGATCGGAGGTAGGACCACTGTAAAAAATGGTAAATACCACCGAACTCTATTGCTGAAAACAAAAGGCATCGTTGCCTGATAATGCTGTAATTTAGTTAAGTGACTGCTTTGTGACTGGTTGGTTTCCATAGCAACACATTGACCACTGGAAGAAACAATTGTTTTGGAGGAGTGTTAATTGCACTCAACTCATGATACAATGTATCATGATGTTTCCACTAATCAGAGGAATGGTAATCATATGAGACATTTTACCTGCAATCAGTGAACATATTTTAGAGAGCAGACAAGAGGAAAAACACAGTGGAAAATCTCCTCATCCACTTCTGATTACATATTTTTCTGATTTTCCTAATGTCTAAATATTCAGTAAAAGGAGCTCCTGGAATACGAGTCGGTATGAACATGTTACCCAGAATACCTGGAGTGTTGTACGCCATACCCTCAGGGTTAATTAGGCTCATTTTACACAAATGTTGAAGCCATTATTAGTTCTTTCAATTTTCTACAGATCAGCCTGATACATACAACTTAAGATAACCGCCGGCCAAACCATGGTTCAGCCGATCATTCGGCCAGCAGTTATCTTGCCCGATTCTCCCATACAGAGGAGCACTTGATCAGCCGCACACTCCTGTGTTATCTATGTCGCTGCTGCCAGACATCTCTGGTGGTGGTTTATCTATTGGAGAACAAAAAGATTGTCAGTCCAATATTAGACATGCCGCATCATCAGCTCCCTGACATCATCTGTTAGTGACCTCCATCCACATTAGACTATCAGTGGGTTCGCTTGACGTTAGTCTAGTATGTATGGGGGCCTTAGGCTACATTCACACATCAGTGTCTGTTTTTGCATTGGTGTAAGATGGACCGTATCCATATTACCTCTGTGTTATATCTGTTTTCTTCTCATCCTTTTTTAGAAACCAAAGCAGGTAAACTGTTTGAACATTTATTTATCCATTGACTTATCAATCAGTGAAAATCAGTAGAAACACGTATGGAAAACTGAAGTACAAACTATGTCTTCCCGTTTCAACCATTTTTTTACTAATCCCCATAGACCTTATGACCGAGTCAGATCCTCCAGACGGATTTTACTAACGGAACTAGTAATATGGCTGTATAAGTCCTAGAGAGATAAAGATGATGTCTCCTGGACTAATGCTATTACAAAAATCATAGACATTAAGAAAAGTGCTCACCTGCTTGAGGCTTGCATGTATATTGGCAATATTTAGCATAAAGAAAGAAACTCTAGATGTGACCGTCCAGAAGTTGACCATGAGCATCAACCTGGAGGTGTATTCCAATGGCCAACAGAAGAAACATTTTACTTGTGGACCAAGAAATGTAAAGTTGGGCAACAAGAGCATTGATGATCTGGATGTCTTTGTATTTCTACCTCTCACTGAGGTCTTCCTCTGTCCATTTGAATCAGAGCATTAGAGAATAATATGCAATCCATATGTATATCCTGCTGAAATAGTTCATTGTATAAAGTGAAATTGAATATTTTAAGAAGAAATTTTCTTTATTATTAGAGTTTCTTCAAAATATGAAATTAAGATCCACCAGTGGACAACCTCATTTGGCAATGATATTTGACGGCACTAAATTTCTAGTGGGCACATGATGGTACCATGACTTGCCAAAAGACCAAGAGATCTCAATGTTTCAGTGATTGTGGAATATTCTGCACAAACCTAGAAGCAATATACCGGAAGAAGCCAGCCCTATCTTTTGACAATAGACATGGAAGCTTCTCGTCATTATTGTTTGAAGCCTCCCGTATAGATGTAAGGCAAAGTGTCCTGCCAGTACAATATATCTCCTGGTCTTGTTGGCTGACTGAAACAAAAGGAGATGGTCTGCTCCCTCCTAACCGAAGGGGAGAGCTTGTGCAATTGAGGAACATCTATAGGTTTTTAAACACACGGTGTCTAATCAGCCCCTGACAGATCCATTGTAAATCAAAGGTCTGGTAAGTGGAGATGCCAGGAATGTTTGATCTGATTCCAAGCCTTGAAACAACTTGCTTATTTTTTCTGCAGTTTGGCTCCTCACTAAAATAAAACATTGAGAGATTAATGTTCTGACAGGTCATTGCGTGTCAAGCTGTCACTCTGTAATGGTTACATATTTCAGCTGGATGGAGGTAGTGTTTGTTGGGGAGGACTAACACCAAGGAAGGAAGATACAAAGACATCGGCAAGGTTTCTGCATTGTGCTGCTGGCTGATCTTCATTTAAACCAAACACTTGTCATGTACAGGGGAAGTTTTATAAATTTTTAATGATATTGGGTACAACGGGAGCTTTGAAATTTGCTGTACTTTAATTTTTTCTTCGTTAGCAAAGGTTCGCTAATGCATTGAAGGGCTGAGAGCGTATCCTAGGGAAGCCATGATAATTGTGTTGTTAATAATACTTTGGCACTAGTAATGTTCTCCCGGTAATCAAGCCATGAGCTTTTTTTTTTTTTCTTTTTTAATATATTCAGTTATTACACTGCATCTTGTACAAATCATGTCAATTACAATTGCCAGCGGATGACAGTTAAAGTAATTGTATACGTTTTCTAGAATTTTCCATTGGCTTGGCTAATCAAGCTAAAAAAAAATCATCTTCTTATTTGCATTAATTTTGTTTCTGGTCTATTTCCATTCTTAAATCGCTGTCCGCACTTTGGGAGCAGAGGATGGAAAATGTTGTTTAACTCACTGACATCCAGGCTGGACTGAGATCTAATGAGTTAATAAATGGTCAATTTAGGTAACGTGGATGACGAAAAAGGTGATTAGAGAATTATCCTTTTAAAAAGCAAAAACCAACATTGCCTAAATATATACTATTATATTCATTATGTAATATCCCGCTTACAATTACGTATATTCAGGTCTCATTTATTCTGGAATCTGCATTGCTTTTGTATGGAGAACACAAATTAAAACAGGTGGGGAACCTCAAGCCAGCAGGCCATTTACGGCACTCGATGGCCCTGGGCCAGCAGCTGTATTTTGACGGCCACCAGGCCATTAATTTCTTTTCGCTCTGTGAACACGCGCGCACACAGTTTTCAATACTGAATGCTGAGGCGCGTGCAATGAAAGATTTACCTCCTGACACCTGTGACAGCGTCAGGACGTACTTTGTAGTCGGAGTTAGCACGCAATTTGTACGACCCCCAAAGAATGGTATAAATACCCAAATGGTACGTGGCAGAAATGTGATTCCCCACCCCTGCATAAAAATTACAATGAGTGTGTTGGAGAAGTCTTCAAGAGATGATCTGAGATTTAAAAAAAAATAAGGCCCCTCCTCCCCAAATAAACAGTGACACTTCTGCTTATGGCTGTGCCTGGGTATTACAGATCAACTTTTTAAATTTATTTCCAATCCCAGAAACACTCCATGTGGAGTTTTCAAGCTGCTTTTTTGAGCCAAACGAGAAGTGGATCTGGCTGGAAGGAGAATTATATTTCCTTTCCTTATGTCAGAGTAAAGCCTTCCATAGAATGTACTGCAATCATTTAGGACTTCTGATTACATATTGACTAAATACTATAGGCACAGATAGTACTGTCTTTCCATATGAATACTGTAGGCGCAGATAGCACTACCTCCCTGTCTTTCCTTGTGAATATTATAGGGACAGTTGGCACTGGCCTCCCTTCTTCTCCTTGGAGATACTGTAAGTACATGGTACTTCCTTCCTATCTGCCTTCCTGCCTCTACTTGGAGACCGTGTAGGCACTGATAGCACTGCCTCCCTGTCTCTCCTTATAAATACTGTAGGCACTGATGACACTGACTCCCTGGCACCCAGGCAAACCTGGGAGACACTGTAGACACAGATAGTACTGCTTCCTTGTCTCTCCTTGTGAATACTGTAGGCACAGATAGTACTGCCTCGTGCCTCCCTGTCTCTACTTATAAATACTGTAGGCATAGATGACACCGCCTCCCTGCCTTTCCTTGTAAATGCTGTACTCACAGATAAATAGTACAGCTCCCCTGTCTCTCATTGTAGATGCACAGCCTCCCTATACAGTGACATGTAAATGTTTGGTCACCCCTGGTCAAAAGTACTATTATTGTGAACAGTTAAGCAAGTTGAAGATGAAATGATCTCTATAAGGCCTAAAGTTAAAGATGTATGTTAGGCAAAAAAGTCATTTTTTACATTTTAAAAATTACAAAAAGGAAAATGGGCATGTGAAGAATATGGGGAGATTTAAGTCAGGCCCATCAACTATAACATATCATCGTATAGTCCTCCTTCAGCATGTGTAGCTGCAACAGAACACCTGGCTCAGCAGGTGATCCAGCTTTCTCAGCTGAAAAGTAAAAACTCACACCCCCACCAGCTTAGCTAGTATCCACAGGGGGTCATCATGTGTAGCTGCTTAATTCTGTCAGATGGGAATTACTGAAAGAGATTTAAGGAGAATATGGAGTTATTGTACGTCCTAGCCACACACCAGTATCATTTTCAAAATTTCTGGAACAGGCCGAATGCCTACCAGGTTCTCGATCCCTTCTAGCTCCCCAGGGTGTGGAGATACATAGAACGGCTAGTAAAAGCCAGATAGCGAAGCCGTGTTTGGTCTTCAAGCATAACAGAGGCCCGCCCGGATCTGATGGTGCCAGTTATGATATTGTCATGGGTGCATCGCCATGAAGATCGTCGCGATTGCACATTCTGACTTCTCACAGCTGAGCTGCTGTTTCTTTGTTTTTTGGTAATGAGAGAGTTAATTTTTCCTAGCTCTTTGCTAAGGCTAGGTGCAGCCTCGCCCGGCTGCTTTTGATTATGTTCTAATTAGTTTCCTTTATATTTCTGCCAGTCTGGGTGTTAGACGCCGGTGAAAGCATTCATGTAGTTTAGCAGACTGGATCGGTTCTGAGAATATTTAAGCTAAGAGCTCCTTAGTTGTTTTTACTCTTACAGCTTATAGTTTTTCTCTGAGACCTTAGGTGTTCCTACTGTGTGTGAGTGTTGTATGTAAGACTTTATTTACTTTATTTCTTGTCTTTGTTGTTTGTCTTTCTGTTCATTAACCGTTACCTGTTCATTCCCTTTGGTGGTATTCAGGGTCCTTCTTAGGACTAGAATACAGTTGGCAGGGATTGATAGGAGACAGGGTTTACGCTGGTGGCCTGGACCTCTGTACCTTTAACAGTACCTCCAGGTTGAGGGATTAGTTAGGACCCCAGTTTAGGGTCAGCTTAGACCCCGGTCACCCTCTAGCCGGAGACAGCGTATAACGGATTCCGTTTTGACCCTCTGGACATTCTGTCAGGTAAAATCTATGTTATCATATATCTATGCGCATGTTATATAGTATGTTGCCCTTTTGATATAGATTACTGACATCACATATATATATCTGCTATACAGCGTGACATTTTCACCGGCCCAACTAAAGATTCTCCCCAGCTGTCATGGATCCAGTAGCCCAGCTGGCCCGGCAGTTGCAGGGGTTGTCCATGGAATTTGCAGACATTAAGTCCAAGGTTTTGTCCCTCCCGGAGCAAACCAGATCTGAACCTAAGGTTGCTCTCCCGGACAGGTTCACTGGTGGGCGGGACAAATTTTTTACTTTCCGGGAGGCATGTAAATTGTACTTTCGGCTGCGGCCTCGGTCATCTGGGAGTGAAGAGCAGAGGGTGGGAATTGTTATCTCGCTCTTACAAGGGGACCCTCAATCTTGGGCGTTCTCTATTCCTCCAGGCTCCCCAGATCTCCAGTCAGTGGATCGATTTTTTACTGCCCTGGGTCTGGTATATGATGATCCGGATCGAGTCTCCCTTGCTGAAACAAGGTTACGTAAAATACGGCAAGGAAATCGTCCAGCGGAGGAATATTCTTCTGAGTTCCGTAGATGGGCAACAGATACTCAGTGGAATGACCCAGCTCTTAGGAGCCAGTTTTGTCAAGGGTTGTCTGACAAATTAAAAGATGTGTTGGCTCAGTATGATTCTCCTCCATCACTGGAGGCTGCTATGGCCCTCGCTATTCGCATTGATAGACGACTTCGGGGAAGACGCGAGGTAACTCCGCCCCCCATGATGACTCCACCTACTACTAAAGTCCCTTATACTGAGGTTCCCCTGGTCTGTTCTGAGGAACCCATGCAGTTGGGAGGGACATCATTTTGTAGGAGGGAATCGGCGGTGCGCCGCAAGACTAGAAGGTGTTTCTTTTGCGGGAGAGAGGGACATTTTGTTGGGGGGTGTCCATCCCGGACCTCTTTGAGCCAAGGAGTTAACCTGGAGTGTGTATTTCGTCCCCAAATCGCTCTCAGTTTCTCGTGCCTGCGGAGGTGGTGATTGGTACTAGAACTGAGAGGATTTCTGTTTTTCTTGATAGTGGGTCCGGGGCTAATTTGGTGGACGCTCGGTTTGCCCAGGTGCATGGTATGCAACTGAGTGTATTGGCCAAACCGGTCCCTATACTCTCTATTGATTCTAGACCTCTTGGTCAAGGTAGCTTGGTACAAGCTGTTCATAACATAGATCTTCGAGTAGGGGCAATACATAAAGAGCAATTGTCTTGTTATGTGTTGGAGGGTCTACCTACTCCTATTGTGTTGGGACTTCCTTGGTTGGCTAAACATAACCCAGTGATTGATTGGCAATCCAGAAAGATAAGCCAGTGGGGTGAATTTTGCAAGAATAACTGCATGAGCACGGTCATCGGTGCGGTTGTGCCTAGGACTTTGTCTCCTTTTCTGGAGGACTTTGGGGAGATGTTCTCAGAGGAGGGGTGTAAAGAGTTTCCTCCTTATCGCGCATATGACTGCTCAATAAAGTTGCTTCCTGATGCCTTATCTCGTACTTTCCCAAGGGCCGGGAAGACGGATGATCCGGTTCCTATTCCTCAGGAGGGAGTTGTAGTGTCAGCTGTATGCTCTGAGCTTGAGGGGGAGGTATTGGGGGCTCAGGGGGATGCCCCTGTGGGACTTCCAGGGAGACTGATAGTTCCAGATCGCTTAAGACTGAAGGTTACGGGGAACCGTTACAAACGGATGGCTGATAGGAGGAGAGTTTCTGGTCTAGATCTGAAGGTGAACGATCTGGTTTGGTTGTCTACCAGGAATATAAAACGTAAAGTTTCCTCCTGGAGGTTGGGTCCCAGATTCATCGGGCCGTACAGGATCAGTTCCATAATTAATCCTGTGGCATTTCGTCTGGACCTCCCTCCTACGTTTAAAAATCATAATGTGTTTCACAAGTCATTACTTAAAAAGTATGTGGCACCAGTCATACCGTCACCTCTACCTCCTTCAGTGGTGGTCAATGATAACGTGGAAATTCATGGGTCGAAAATCATTGACTCACGTCTCAGTCGCCGATCCCTTCAGTACTTAGTTCAGTGGAGGGGGTATTGTCCTGAGGAGGGGACGTGGGTCCCTGCGTCTGATGTTAACGCAGATCGATTGGTTCGGACCTTTCACACAACTCACCCGGACAGACCTGGTCATGAGGGTCCGGAGGCCCCTCGTAGAAGGGGGGGTACTGTCATGGGTGCATCGCCATGAAGATCGTCGCGATTGCACATTCTGACTTCTCACAGCTGAGCTGCTGTTTCTTTGTTTTTTGGTAATGAGAGAGTTAATTTTTCCTAGCTCTTTGCTAAGGCTAGGTGCAGCCTCGCCCGGCTGCTTTTGATTATGTTCTAATTAGTTTCCTTTATATTTCTGCCAGTCTGGGTGTTAGACGCCGGTGAAAGCATTCATGTAGTTTAGCAGACTGGATCGGTTCTGAGAATATTTAAGCTAAGAGCTCCTTAGTTGTTTTTACTCTTACAGCTTATAGTTTTTCTCTGAGACCTTAGGTGTTCCTACGGTGTGTGAGTGTTGTATGTAAGACTTTATTTACTTTATTTCTTGTCTTTGTTGTTTGTCTTTCTGTTCATTAACCGTTACCTGTTCATTCCCTTTGGTGGTATTCAGGGTCCTTCTTAGGACTAGAATACAGTTGGCAGGGATTGATAGGAGACAGGGTTTACGCTGGTGGCCTGGACCTCTGTACCTTTAACAGTACCTCCAGGTTGAGGGATTAGTTAGGACCCCAGTTTAGGGTCAGCTTAGACCCCGGTCACCCTCTAGCCGGAGACAGCGTATAACGGATTCCGTTTTGACCCTCTGGACATTCTGTCAGGTAAAATCTATGTTATCATATATCTATGCGCATGTTATATAGTATGTTGCCCTTTTGATATAGATTACTGACATCACATATATATATCTGCTATACAGCGTGACAGATATCTAATAGGTTTAGGGAGTTTTAGCTACAAACCCCTAGAGGAGGGGGATAAGGACCATCCTGAGGGTGGGACAAGGAGTAACCAACCAAGGGGTAAATGCTTGTACAAGGCCATATGCTTTCTCTCTCTCTTTGTCATGCTTGCTGTTCACTTCTAAAGTGGGTTCACTTCGAGTAATGTGCTGGAAGGAACTGGAACCAGCTGGCAGCCCCATGTCCCTATGCAGCCCAGCACACATGGTTGAACATAAAGCCGTCAACTGACATGATTCATCTGCTTACATCTTATGTAGTTCACCTGAATTTTCATGTTTGACCATTGTATATTTTTAACCATTGTGTATATAGTGTTTTGTCTAGTGTGTTCTTAAGGCGATTAAATATATAATTTAACCTTGGGCTACGCTTTTATCTCAATCCACGAATTCACATGTCCGTGTTCTTGGTTTTAACTTCACATGCTACCGGGGCTGGTTTCTTGCCCAACTTAATCCCGTTAACAGACCAGGCTTGTATCTAATGAGGAATTGGTGGCATTCCTACCGTGCTGGCAGGGCTCTGTTTCACTGGTGCTAGTGAAAGGGGCCTCTCAACCTGTCACGTTTGTGAGCGAGTGTGGTGCCACATCTGCGTGGGCCACTTTCTCTCACTCCCCGTTCCATGTGGATAGGTGTGTATATGTAAAATTGCCAAGCTGACCTTACATGTCCACAGGGGGGTGCAGAACATCACATTGGTGGAAGTGAGGAGACCATACTGTGTGATCCCTCCCGTGTAATAGTGACGTCATGCAGGGTAGCGAGGTGTGGGTTCATCACAGGGCCGATGCAAAAGTTTGGGCACCATTGGAGACTTGTGTGCTCAGATAACTTTGACTAAGGTTTCAGAGCTTAATTAGCTGATTAAGGTTATGGCTTGTTCACCATCATCATTGGGAAAGGCCAGGTTATACAAATTTCCAAGCTTTATTAAAACCGAGCCTCAAGTAACCTTGTGCCAAAAAAAAACCAGCCATGGGTTCTTCTAAGAAAACTGCCTATAAAATGGAGGCGTTTTCAAGATGCATTTTCCTCAGTTTGAAATGTAATTAAGAAATGGCAATTAACAGTAACAGTGGAGGTTAAGATAAGGTCTGGAAGACCAAGCAAAATTTCAGTGAGAGCTGCTTGTAGGATTGCTAGAAAGGCAACCCCCTCTTGAATGTAAAAGACCCTCAGAAATATTTAGCAGACTCTGGAGTTGTGGTACATTTTTATACTGATCAGTGACACCTGCACATACATGTGAACAATAGTACAGCGGTCTCAAGGGGCGCCAAAGGAGTAATGGACAATTTAATAAAACCGAAAAATAAGCCAGGCTGCTCCTGCCGCTGTTAACTCCGCATGGAGACTTTTTACATGTGAACAATAGTACAGCGGTCTCAAGGGGCGCCAAAAGAATAATGGACAATTTAATAAAACCAAACTTTATTCTTCTTCCAATACCACTGCCACAACGCGTTTCGACGGTCCAAACCATCTTCATCACCTGATGAAGACGGTTTGGACCGTCGAAACGCGTTGTGGCAGTGGTATTGGAGGAAGAATAAAGTTCGGTTTTATTAAATTGTCCATTATTCTTTTGGCGCCCCTTGAGACCGCTGTACTATTGTTCACATGTAAAAAGTCTCCATGCGGAGTTAACAGCGGCAGGAGCAGCCTGGCTTATTTGGATGTTTTGAGGACCTATGGTTTTCCAGCCATCGGGATTAACAACTGAGGACCTGCGGTGACGTGTTATCCGGTCGAGCAGGATCGAGTGACTACCTGAGGAACTTGATGCAAACACCGATGAGACGACAATACAAATAGAGAGAGGTGACCCGGAGCGTCATTAATCACACGTTTAATCTTGGTTGTGTAGATGCACACAACCATTACAGGTGAGTGCATTGGCACTTTTTTTTAATTTAAAAGATTAGCCCTGTGAGTCTACACATGCGCCCTTTTACTTTTCTTTTTTTCACCTGCACATATATGGCCTTCATGGAAGAGTCATCAGAAAAAAACCTCTCCTGCGTCCTAACCATAAAATTCAGCTTCAGAAGTATGCAAACGAATATCTAAACAAGCCTGATGCATTTTGGAAACAAGTCCTGTGGACCGATGAGGTTAAAATAGAACTCTTTGGCCTCAATGATCAAAGGTATGTGTGAAAAAAAAGTCACAGGCATTTCAGGAAAAGAACATCTCACCAAAAATTCGGGGTCGTGTTGCAGACCATGGCAGTGTTTCATGGATAGAAGGAAGAATGGATTCAATGAAATTTCAACAAATCCTTGATGAAAACATAATACCATCTGTAAAAAAGCTGAAGGTTAAAAGAGGAAGAGGATGGCTTCTACAAATGGATAATGATCTTAAACACACGTCACAATCTACAATAGACGACCTCAAAAGGCACGAGCTGAAGATTTTACAATGGCCCTCAGTCACATGATCTAAACATCATTGAAAATCTATCGCTAGACCTCAGAATAGCAGCACATGCACGACATCCCAGGAATCTCACAGAACTGGAAGAATTTTCCAAGAAAGAAGGGATGTAAATCCCTCAAACAAGAATTGAAAGACTGTTGTCTGGCTACAAAAAGTGTTTACAAGCTGTGATACTTTCAAAAGGGGGTGCTACTAGGTACTAACCATGCAGGGTGTCCAAACTTTTGCATTGGCACATTTTCCTTTTTGTAATTTTTCAAAATGTAAATTTTACATTGCTGTGACATTACTCATTTTCAATGGACAATCTCCTCTCACAATCAGGTTAGTTAAGATGTGAAGTTGGTCTGCTGACATCACGGAAGAACGTGTGTGTTAGGGCGGCCTTCGCAGAGATCCTCTTGTTGGAATCATATTGGAGCATTAGAGCCAAAAGCTCTCTACCATCGTCATCCAGTGGTGGTACCACTTTACTAAATTCTTGCCGAGCCCATTTGGGGAATGTTGACTTGTAGTCTGGCATAGTAGTCACTCCTGGCCATCAGGAGTTCCCAATGTTCGGAAAATACAGAACAGTTGATCAATTTCAGAGTCCCCAGGAAACAGCTCTTCGTGTAAATCTTCAGGCGCTCACCCTTACCCTCCCTGCAAAGCAGGCTCCTGAAGATTGACGGCTCAGCCCAGCAGCATGGTTGAGACTGGACTGTGCTCTCTACCAGGCAGTTTTGCCTCTGCAGCATCAGAGAAACGCAGGTACTCTTAGGCTGGTTGGATCTAGCCAAATTCCGAAAGGCACGAGCAGGCTGAAAGTATAGAGCCTACTTGTGCTGCTCACTAATTGTCTAAGTAACTGGTCAGGCTGGGAATGTAGGGTACCTGGTAACATAAGCAACAAACGTAAAATTAAGAATCCCTGTTCTTGAGAACAGTGAGGATTTTTAATAAGGAGTGAACTGCAAAGTTGCTTGTTTTTGCAATCAGTTTGGTATTTTCTGAACTTGATCCCATTAGACTTGGTTTCCATGATGAGTTTTCAGTGAGTTTTTGATGCTTTGCTGCGTATTAAAAAAAAAAAAATGCAAATAATCTAATTTAATAAGTAGATGCATAAATGCTGCATAAAATCTGCAACATCAGAAACTCACAAAATGCTCATGTTGGGAACATAGTAAAGGTTTTGAGCTCATTAGACACCCAGATTATAAAAAGAACAGACCTGTTTTTTTCTATGCAGTGCTAGGAGAAGAAGTGTACACTGCAGTGAAAGCAACAAATGACGATGGATATTAGGAAAACGCTAGATTTTACTGACATGGTACGTTAATCTTAAGTAGTACAAAATTCCGGTCTTACATGAAATACTTCCTTCACTAGATTGATGGCGCCACTATGATATTCGTACTGTACAGTGAAATGAGGTCTGTGTAGAGAGACTGTTGGCTTGAAATGTATTAAAGGCCTCATTCTACAGTCCTGCAGAAACATCTGTTAGGGTATAAGCTCCAGCTAAGTGTGGCGTGATCAAACTGTCTCTCGGAAGGTAGAATGCATTCTTGTAGTTCACCTGGAGGCAACAGAATAAAAAAAAGAAAAAGCGTTGTTTTTCTCTTTCCTTCTCTCTCTCTCTTTTCTTAGCCAAGCAAGTCCTGACCATAGAGAATGAATGGCTTTAGAACTCTGTCCAGACAGCAAAATCAATGCTTCATATCAAGAGGCTGCAGGGGTTATGCTGTGATGCTCGTGTCAACAAGGCTACAGGTTCCCTGAAAACTCCACAGCCATTTCCCTATAGCTGCCTGAAACCAGCAGAGTATGTAACGGACTAATGTTAACCCTGTAACTTCCAGAATGGCCTGGTACCAACAGGATACACAGCACTGAGGCGCTTCCAGTCAGTCGCAGGTGCAATTCTGCTGTTTTTTTTCTTTCTCACTTGTTACTAATATCACTGTATTGTAATATCATCTAAGTTCTGATATCTCTGTCCCAAACATGACTGATTTTCAGTATCTCTTCCGAAAGGGTTTCATCAGAGCGTAAAACCTTTTTGTGAAGTTTGAGACTAGAGAGATCATGCAGAATCCCTCTGCTGCCACCACATGTGACGAGCCTGCACCCCGCCTGACATCACTATTACGTCAGCAAGATCACGTGGTATATTCTCACTTGCATCAATGTGATGTTAAGCACCTACTGGGGACACGTAGGATCAAGTTGGCACAGTTCTACACACGCTCCCTGTCCACATAGGTCCTGTGAGGCATGGAGAGTGAGAGGATGTGGCCCATGCAGTCATTGACGTGGCACCATTCTCACTTATAACCCTGACAGGCTGAGAAGCCACTTTCACTAGCACCAGTAAAACAGAGCGCTGCCAGCCCGTTAGGACTGCCACCAGTTCCTTGTTAGATATAATCCCGGTCCGTTAACAGGATTATATCGGGCCAGAAACCAGCCCCTGTAGCATAGGAAGGTAAACTGAGAAACGGATGTGTAGATCAAGATAAAAGAGTGCCCAAGGTTAAATTATATATTGAATCGCCTTAAGGGCACATTAGACAATACACTATATACACGATGGTTACATATATACAGTGGTTAAATATGCAAATTAAGATAGTGGTAGGACAAAAGATATAAGAGGAATATATGTTAATTACCGAGTGATGTTACATCATGGGTGCGCTGGGTCACAGGGGACTTGGGCTGCCAGCTGTCTCCTTGGCCCCTTGTCAGCACTGTCGAAGGGGACCGCATGCATAACCAAGAGAGTGACTACGTGGCCTTACACTAGCCTTTATCCCCTTTTGGTCACTCCCCCTCCTGCCCTGTGGGCTGAACCTAAATCCCCTTCCTCTTGCCTCTGACATCTAAAACCTCCAAAACCTAAGATGGGTCATAATTCCTGTATAGACGATCCTGGAGAGGCGATTTTGGTGCCATCAGATTCAGCCAGGCCCCTGCTACGCGTTAAGACCAAACACAGCTTTGCTGTCTGGTTTCTACTAATTGTTCTATGTATCTTCATATCTCTGGGTGCTAGAACGGGTCGAGACCCAGGCGGGCATTCACCATGTTCTGGGGATCTCGGAAATATACACAATGTACAGTTAGAACATACAGTATCTCTATAACGCTTTATACAATCATATCTGACTCAACAAAGCAGTTTAGACTGCATGGTATCCACATGGCAGCAAGCCTTTTGTTCTGCTCTGAGCTGACTCAAGGTGTGAGATCTGTCACTCATAGCCCTTTGGGGCTTGACCCTCTTGCTGAGCTAGCTGTCACTGAAGGGGGTTTTATAATCCCATGCCACATAGGATACAAACAATTGGCATGAAATTATATTTCCAATATTCTTCACACTTTTTTATGCCTAATGTTTCTGAGACAGACGCAGAAAATAACTTGTGTGTAGATGTTAACATTATGCATATTTTTATAGGCCACCAATGAATCCACATAAAAAAAATCCCGGAATAGTAGAGGTAACTTTTTCTACTATATACAGTCTAGTATAGCACCTCCTGGAAGATCTACATGAATATAAATCAGAAAGTTTTGTGATGTCGCTATGGCTTAAATCTATATTGTTTAGAAAGCAGGTACCGTCCTCCTTCAATGTCAAATGCAGCCTTGAGAGTTGGTCCCCTCAGAGTTATAATGACAAAGTATCAAGCGCACTGTGCAGCCAGACTTTTTCCACATTTCCATTTCTTGAATGTTTGTTTTTAGTACTGCAAATTTTATATCCCAATATATTCATAAACTTGTGTCCAAACTATGCATTCAGAATAAAGGGATAATGTTAATTTGTGCATGGTCGAGTCACTTACTGTTTTAACAAGTGCAGATTAAATGGTTTTACAAACTGGAAAGCTGAAATCTGATTTTACAACACCAAGTTAATTCATTTTAATTAGAGTGAATACAGCGACAAGAAGCATGTGGAAGCGGCGTGCTACGTGATGTTCAGCAGGGATTGGTGCAGCAGACTCATGAAATGAAACATACGTCAAGAGGGAGTCACAGATTGGTGACCACTGCGCCACCACAATGTGGCTGAATACTGGGCCCTCTCCCAGTTTTTTCACAATTTTTTTTTTATCTTGCTCCAAAGACAACTTTTTAGGTTATGAATATCTATGAATATTGGTATGACCCATCACATTTTCCCTTTAGGGCTCATACTCACATGCGAGGAAATCGTCCGATGCTCGCATGTGAAATCCCAGCTCTGGCGCCGGCACTCGGGAGTGGAGCGAGCGGCTGCATATAAATACATGCACCTGTACACTCCACTCCCGAGTGCCGGCTCCAGAGCTGAGATTTCACATGCGAGCATCGGACGATTTCCTCGCATGTGAGTACCTCGCATGTGAGTATGAGCCCTTAGAGAGGATTTTCAACTTCAACTTAAAAAAATTATCTATAGGTGAGGTCTGGTGAAATTAAATAATAAAGTTTACTTCTACTGTGGCTCCTGCTCTTTGCTGGCTGCAGTGGTGACATCACTGGCTTTGGTGGTCATGTCTATGTAGACAGCATATGACCCCTGAGACCAGTGATTGGCTACAGCTGTGTCAACATACACTGGTGGCAATGGCGGAGAGGTAAGGGAGTAAGAATTATTTTCTTATTTTTAAATAGATTTAACTTTTTTTTTTTATCTAAAGGCTTTTAAATGGAAAACTTTTATTATTATTTAGAGGGGAGGCTGGGGTTAGTCCCCCCTCACAGGACCCCCTGCTCTTGTTAGCCAGACCTGTCCCAGTCCCATACTAATATTTCTACAGTCATCTACATCTTCCCCATTGAAGCCACATGCTGACAGGGGGTGGTTAGATAATCACCGGGCTTCTGTCTTGACGAGACCACTCCTCTATAGTAGGATTTATAAATGATGGAAACATCACTCCGTTTTGTAATATACACTGATCTCAGGGACTCCGGCTACATGAGTGGATGGTCGCCTGCACAGTTGTTCTCTGGGTGCGTTGCTATGCGTTCACAGCCATCCATGGATTCATTCAGTATAACATTTATCTGGCACTCCCCTACTATTTTCAGCTGCAGTTCACACTTGCACAGGCTTTACATTTGGAACAATGAACAGCTCCAGTGCCCCATTATTTATAAAACCTTAGAGATGCCTTTTAAATGAGAAACAGCATTTCAATTCAATCCCCCAAATGGTCACCTCCAGCGTGTGGAAAGGGTAGGAATACTTTAAGTATCTCTAAGTTGCCTTTATTTTCTGTTGTCTTTAGTAATATGGCACCGGGGGCCGAAAATGCTAGAGGCTACACTGAGCATTGCTCACGCCGAGCGATCGGATGAAAAGGCAGAGCAAATGTAATTTGTTTTCAATGGCTGTTTCAAAAGAATAATTGTGGTGACATTGCAAGATCAATATTATAGATTTTTGTTTTCAAGTACACTGTATGTGTGGTGCTAAGGGGAGGTAGGAAATATTACACTGCAGTGTGAATAAAATAAAAATGGATTGAGGTCTGTGGGTATTCACAGGCTGGTAGCCATCATGGCTTTGGTACATCATTGATGGGATTACAGTGCTTGTCCTCTGGGTTGGTATTTCATTGCTAGTGTGTAGCAGTCTGCATTTTTATCCCCCCTCCCTCGTCCTTGAGGGATATGTTTCCTGCTCTCGTTTACACTAAAATCGATTCTCCAGAATTTCGCAACTTTTTCTCTGCCTGAAGCAGTGAAAGAAAAGCCCTGTGGCTGCTTCCCTTCCAGGCCGGAAATAGGCAAGAAACCTCAGGCTTCTAGCTGAATGCGAGATATTGTGATCACCTGTATTGTAACTCTTCTGCTTGCTTATAGTGTAATTCCTTATAGTAACAGCAATTGTATCAACCTTCTAAAATATCAAGGTCATCCAATAATGACTAGAGATGAGTGAGCATTAAATTGCTTGGATGCTGGCTACTCAAACCAAGCAATTCCTAATGCTCAAATGCTTGTTTCGAGTAACGAGTATAATGGGAGTCAATGGGAAATCCAGGCATTTGTCCGGCAAACCCTACAAAGAGGTCTGGGGGGCAGTGAAAATGTTTAAATGGATGGAAAAAGTTCATTCCTCAAGAAGGGTTCATCCTGATCCTTTCCTTCTGGGATCACACGCACTTCATATCAGCTATGTTGTCACTCTATTTTGAGGAATGTGATCCTGGTTCTAGCCACCAGCTCTCACAGTCAAGTGATCCGCCTCTACTGCCCGCTGGTTGAAAAAGATGTGATGACTGGTCACTGACTCTTAAATAGACCCCCTTTTCCGCTGATGGTCGTAAGTAACGACCACCTTGCCGGGGGTGTCAACTCTTGGTACCTTGCAGCTAGTGGACCCGAGAACATTTCTTCAGATTTGGTCCTGGCTCACCTCATTGTCTCTTCTGACCAGCCTAGGCCCTGCAGTTTGCTCACCAGTTTCTGGATCCGGACTCTCGCTTCCACAGTCCACAAAACTCCCAGCAGATAAAGAATGCGACCTGCGTTTGGACCTTGGTGGTTCCAGGACATTGTCCGGATCTGAACCACAGGCTCCTGCCACCTCTGCTGTTGGGTCAGCTTCCTCTGGCTCCAATATTACTCCGATCACTCCCTCTTGAGTCTGCGTGGTTCTGCCATCTTTGTCGCCCACGAAGTACGTTACACTGTATGGATGACTAATTGAAAACAGCAAAAAAAAACTTTTTTGGAGTGTTATATACCACAGAAACAAGTGTATGAGTGAGACATTTAACCCAGCAAAATTTTTAGACGCTTTTTTTGGAGCGTTATACAGTTGTGCTCAAAAGTTTACATAACCTCGGCAGAATTTTTGCTTTCTTGGCCTTTTTACAGAGAATATGAATGATAACACTAAACCTTTTTCTCCACTCATGGTTAATGATTGGGTGAAGCCATTTATTGTCAAGCTACAGTGTTTTCTCAACCCAAAACATCCAGATGACCCTGATCAAAAGTTCACATACTAAGGTGATTTTGGCTTGATAACATGCACAGAAGTTGACACAAATGAGTTTGAATGGCTACTAAAGGTAGCATCCTCACCTGTGACCTGTTTGCATGTAATCAGTGTGTATGCATAAAAGCTGAGTGAGTTTCTGGGATCCAGACAGACTCTTGCATCTTTCATCCAGCCACTGACTTTTCTGGATTGTGAGTCATGGGGAAAGCAAAAGAATTGTCAACGGATCTACAGGAAAAGGTAGTTGAACTGTATAAAACAGGAAAGGGATACAAAAAGATATCCAACAAATTGATAATGCAAGTCAGCAGCGTTCAAACTGTGATTAACACATGGGAAATCAGGGGCTCTGTAAAAACAAAACCACGGTCAGTTAGACCAACAAAAATGTCATTCACAACTGCCAGGAAATTTGTTCGGGATGCAGAGAAAAAACCACAAATAACAGCTGAAATACAAGATTCTATGAAAACTAGCGGTGTGGCTGTTTCAAGATACACAGTAAGGAGGCACTTGAAGAAAATTGGTCTGCATGGTTGAGTCGCCAGAAGAATGCCATTACTGCACAAATGCCACAAAGTATCTCATCTACAATACACAAAACAGCACAGAGACAAACCTCAAAACTTCTGGAACAAGGTAATTTGGAGTGATGAGAACAAAATTGAACTTTCTGGCCACAACCATAAACGTTACATTTGGAGAGAGGTCAACAAGGCCTATGAGGCACAGGAAACTTGGTCAAAGTTGAAGGAAAGATGAATGCTGCATGTTATCAGCAAATACTGGAGCCAAATTTGCACTCATTTGCGCGGAAGCTGCGCATAGGACATTCCAACATGACAACGATCCAAAACACAAGGCCAAATCAACCTGTCATTGGCTACAGCAGAACAAAGTGAAGGTTCTGGAGTGGCCATCTCAGTTTTCTGACCTCAGTATCATTGAGCCACTCTGGGGAGATCTCAAGTGCGCAGTTCATGCTAGCCAGCTCAGGAATATACAGGAACTGGAAGTTTTTTACCAAGAAAAAGAAGTATATCATAAAAATGTACCCCAGACGACGGAATACTGAGAAATCTAACTCAGCAAAAAAATTGTGTGCTTTTTTTGAGTGTTATATATCACAGAAATGTACCCCAGACAACAGAATACTGTATGGGTGAGAAATGTAGCAAAAAAAAAAATTAAACCCTTTTTTTTTGAGTATTACATATCACAAAAAATGTACCCTTGATCACGGAATACTGTATGTCTGAAAAATTTAAACCAGAAAAATTTGTAAACACATTTTTAGAGTGATAGCTATCATAGTATTGTACCCCAGACTATGGAATACTGTATGAGTGAGTAATGTAACACAGCAAAATTTTTGAATGCTTTTTTGTAGTGGTAGATATCACAGTAATGTACCCCAGACCACGGAATACTGTATGGCACAGAAAATTAACTCAGGAAACATTTTTTACTCTTTTTAGAGGGTTAAACATCACAAAAATGTACCCCAGACAACAGAACACTGTATGGGTGAGAAATTTAACCTAGAAACATTTTTTAATGCTTTTTTGGAATGTTAGATATCACAAAAATGTACCCCAGGCCATGGATTACTCTATGGGTTAGTAATTTATTCCAGAAAAAATGTAAGCTTTCTTTGAGTGTTATATAACACCAAAATGTACCACAAAGCACATAATACTCGATGGATCACACAATAGATTCATTTTTTTTACACAAAAAAATAAAGTGCTGCAGCTCTATATTTTGCAAGGGACTGCACAGCCCTAATCCCTGTCTACAGACTAGATCCTGTCAATCTCCCTGCTCCTGCAACTCTCTCTCCATCCCTAGACTGAATGCAGATTGTATGTGATACAAAGAGTAAGGGCCCCGTCACACAGCGACACACCAGTGATCCCGACAACGATATGCACTTGTCAGGGTCTCTGGTGTGTCGCTAAACAGGCAGCTCAGGCAGCGATCAGGACAGCGACACTGCGGGTAATGTCGCTTAGTTCCCCAAAGTGTACGTTGGATACCAGCCCGCTGGTGCAGGGAGCTGGTAACCAAGGTACACATCGGGTTTCCAGGTGCTGCACGGTGCCTGGAAACCCAATGTGTACCTTGGTTACCAGCTCCCCTGCAGCAGCGCGCTGGTATCGAACGTACACATCAGGTTTCCAGGCGCCGCCCCGGGCCTGGAAACCCGACGTGTACCTTGGTTACCAGCTGATCGCTGGTCTTCTGCCTGCCACTCGCAGCGATGCGTGCTGGCCAGTGGTAGACCAACAATCAAAAAAATGTCCTGGCCTTTGGACAACGATCAGCGATACCTGACAGGGTGGCTGATCGTCGCTGATCAGTGTCACACACAGCAATATCGCAGGGGAGATCGCTGTTGCGTCACAAAAACTAGTTACTCAGCAGCGATCTCACTAGCGAGATCGCTGTGTGTGACGGGGGCTTAAAGCAAACAATTTTAGCCCTTAGAAGGGTTGTTAGTATGATGGATCAGCTTCATCACCAGTATTAACACTAAAGGAGTCTTATTTTTTATACTGTGCACACAGAGGCCTGGACAAGTACGCTCTCCCTCCAATATGAAGTGTCACAGAGATGTGTAATAGTGTCAGTGTGCCGAGCCTGGTGGCATCTGTTCTTTTATAACCCCTGGTGATGTCAAACGGCCAGCCAATTACTGTAGTGCCACAACCAAGATGCACAGGCAATCCCCACTTGCTTATTGGCTGTGTAAAAGGCACCAAACATGCTATATATAAGTAGCGAGTGTGCATAAACTAGCCTGTATAAAGTCAGTATGTCTGTTGGTGCATGCACAGTCATAAGAACAACTAAGTATATCCTATTTGAATTCTATGGTTTTACATATCCGGATATCATCAAAAAGTCTTCTGGTCCTTAGAAGGTCATAAATTAGTAAATACAACATCACATGAACAACAAAAAACTAAGATAAAATGCAGAAGCAATGTGTGAAAAAATGAGCACCCTCCATGAATAGAATAGCTTGTAGCATCACTTTTATCTGCAACTTGAAGTAATAGTTTTCTGCATGACTTTATCATTCTCACATTGCTCTGGAGGTATCTTGGACCACTCTTTATTACAATGTTGCTTCAGTTCATTCAGGTTTGTGTACATTCGATTTTGTACAGTTCTCTTAAGGTCCCACCATCGCATTTCAATTGGGTCGAGGTCTGGACTGTGGCTGGGTAATTGCAACATCTTGATTCTTTTCTTTAGTCAATATGAGATAGATTTGCTTCTGTGTTTGGGCTCATTCTCCTGTTGCATGACCAAGTTTCAGCCAAGCTTTAGCACCAACGGCCTCACAGTTGGCTCTTGTCTAGAATACTTTGGTGTACAGAGAAGTTCATAGTCAACTCCATGACTGCGAGATGTTCAGGACTTTTGGCTGCACAATAAACCCAAATCACCCTTGGACACTTGCTATGAGGTGTTTGTGGTGCAATGCTGTGTATGGTTCTCACCAAACATGGCGCAGGACAGTATGGCCAAACATTTCCACTTTGGTATCAAAGCACATAGTTCTGAAGTCCTGGGGTTTGTTCAGATGAAACTTTGCAAACTTTAGTAATACATTTTTTTTAATGTTTTTTTTTTTAGTAAGAGTCTTTTTGCTGGCAACCCTACCCAACAAGCCATACTTGTTCTATCTTTTTCTATGGTGTAATTGTCCATGTGTTGTTCATCTGAGGCTGCATTTACCTAATTTATGACCTTCTAAGTGCTAGATGTTTTTTTATATCCTGATTCATTTAGATTACAGAATTCAAAGAGGGTGTATGTAGTTTTTCTCATGACTGTATGTGTCTTTATTTTATCATCTTTGAAATTGGGCTACATATTGTGACATGAAAGAGAATAAAGTGAAAACTTAGTACCAAGAAACTGGTAAGCCGACTGCAGTTCCAGGCTCCCTGTGCGATAGGAGCCATTTTAATCATCAGAGCCACAATTCATAGGCTGATTATAGTCATGTGATCACTGAGAAGGTGTGTTAGGGTTCGATTTCCCGCTGCTGCACAAGGGGAGTCTCGAACCCGTCCCGCTGCGGTCTCCCATTCATCTCCGGCCGCAGTGGAGCCTGCTCAGCAGAGACGTCGGTCCAAGCGTCTTGCCCACTCCACTACTGTGCAGTGACTTGCTGCTGCCTTTCCTGGATCTGCTATTACAGCCAGTGCTGGAGCAGACGTCTTTGGGACAAAGTCCTGCGTTTTCCCTTCTGAGCATGACCAGAGTGAGATCTCTCATTGGAGATCAGGGGTCACATGTTCAGGTGCTGCAGCGGCTCCTATTGGTCCGCCAGGAAGGTCATGTAGCTACATGTGTTTGTAACAGTTTCTCATTGGTCCTTGTTCCTGGAAGGTCTTGTAGCTGTTGCTATAAAAGGGTAGCATGGCTGGGCCGCCATGCGCTAATATCAACCATTGTATGCTATGCGCCAGTGTGGTCATGCGTGTGTGTGGTTAGGGACCCGGCTGAAATAAGCCACTAGAATACCGACTTAATCGGTGAGGAGTTTGGTATGCTAGCTGGTCAGGGTCGGCGTCCTAGATGCCCTAGATTACCGGCATAACCGGTGAGGAGTTTTGATTGCCGTATTCAGGGTCTGGCGTTCAGACGCCATAGATTGCGGGTGACTCCCGCGAGGACATTAGCACATGACTACGCTTTATGTACGCTTGGCACTTAACTGTGTACCTGGGTGCCTGACAGGACACAGCACTTTTCCTCAGCGGCCCTGTGACGTAACAGGGTTCGCTTTCAACGCTAGACAGCGCCCTAGCGTGTTTTCTTTGCGACTCAGTTGTGTTTAGTGAGTTCGCACACATCGCCATATAGTGCTGCGGCACACCTTCTAGCGGCTCTGTGGAGTAACAGAGTTCGCACCTATTGCCACAGCGCGTTACGGCGTTTATCTTGGCGACTCTGCGGGATAACAGAGTTTGCTTCTTACGCCATTTTTACTAGCAGCAGGCACCGCTTGCACGGTGGACCCCGGGCTGCGAACGCACCTCTCTACATCATATATTTGGTGCGTTCCGCAGACCCTTAACATAATATTAGCGCCAGGGTCTGGCTAGTAAAATGGCGGATGAACAGCGTTTACAGCTGTACATCCAGCAGCTGGAGGGTAGGTTGGCGGCTCTTGAGCGCACAACCTCAGCTGTGGATGTTACCGCAGTCGCTGTTCAGGCTGCTAGCGTAGCTGCAGCCAGTTTGTCCTCTGCCACCTCTGTCCCTACATTGTTCCACCTCCCGCTTCCAGACAAGTTTGCTGGTGACAGCAAGCAATGTCGGGGATTCGTGAGTCAGTGCTTCATACACCTCGAGCTTCTGGCTGCACATTTCCCCACGGATCGGGCACAAGTGGGCTTTGTGATAGCTCTTCTGTCGGGCAGAGCGTTGGAGTGGGCAGCGCCGCTGTGGGAGCGCGACGACCGTGTGGTGCAGAGCGCTTCTCGTTTTCTGGAGGCTCTGAAAAAGGTTTTTCTAGGACCTCAGGTCACCCACGATACGGCGCTGAAACTGCTGGCAAGTACCCAGGGTTCGGCTTTGGTCAGCCATTTTGCTGTCCAGTTTCGGACTCTGGCCTCGGAATTAGAGTGGCCAGATAAAGTCCTCATTCCCGTGTTCTGGAGAGGACTGGCGGGTCATGTGAAAGACGCCTTGGCTACCAGGGAGATTCCTGCCACACTGGAGAAGCTTATCGCTATTTCCACCCGCGTTGACCTCCGTTTCCACGAGCGGAGGCTGGAACGTGCCCAGTGTAGGCAGAGGGTTCGGTTGGCTCCAACCTTCACCACCCCTCTGGAGTCGCCCGTTCAGGCGCCCGACCTTCAGGAGGTTGCTCCTGCAGGATCTAAATCTCGGGTCACTCGTCCATCCCCGATTTGTTATATTTGCCAGCAGAAGGGACATTTTGCCAACCAATGTCCACAGCGGCTGAATAAACAGTCGCGCCCAGTAACCGTAGGAACAGGGTCACTGGACGCCATGAATTTTGCCCCTAAAGTGCTCCTCAAGGGCATAATTACCCACGGTTCTACCACCCTACCCGTCAAGCTGTGTGTGGATTCTGGGGCAGAGGGGAATTTTATCATCCTCCTTTGCTTCTCGCCACACCATGCCTTTGGTGCTGCTGGCTGAACCAGTATCGGTACGGGTGTTGAACGGAGCAATTCTTCCCTCACAAATCACCCATCAGTCTGTCCCACTTACCTTGTCTATGTCTCCTTCCCATCAGGAGAATATATCATTTTTTATCCTCCCTGAGGGTATAGATGAGGTTTTGTTGGGATTACCCTGGCTCCGCCACCACTCTCCCCATATTGAGTGGTCTTCAGGGAGAATTCTGGGTTGGGGTAATTTATGTAAAGGCAGATGCATTAGGGACAGCATGCAGGTCAACACCACTGAGATGCCCATAGACCTCTCTCCTCTTCCCAAGGTCTATTGGTCTTATGCCGACGTTTTCTCGAAGAAGGCTGCGGAGACTCTTCCGCCTCATCGCCCCTATGACTGTCCTATCGATCTCTTGCCTGGAGCTGAGCCTCCTAGAGGAAGGGTTTATCCCCTCTCTCTTCCTGAGACAGAGGCCATGTCCCAATATATTCAGGAGAACTTGGCAAGGGGATTCATTAGGAAGTCGGTGTCACCAGCGGGAGCGGGATTCTTCTTTGTGCAGAAGAAGAACGGAGAATTACGTCCGTGCATTGATTATAGGGGTCTCAACGCTATCACCGTGAAAAATAAGTATCCTTTGCCGCTAATCTCTGAGCTCTTTGACAGGCTTCGGGGAGCAAGGGTATTTACTAAGCTAGACCTGCGGGGTGCGTATAACCTGATTCGCATCCGTGAGGGGGACGAATGGAAGACGGCATTTAACACCAGGGATGGGCATTATGAATATCTGGTAATGCCCTTTGGCCTCTGTAATGCTCCAGCTGTCTTCCAAGACTTTGTGAACGACATCTTCCGGGATATGTTGACCACCTCGGTGGTAGTCTATCTGGATGACATTCTCATCTTTTCTCCAGATATGGCCTCCCACCGGAGAGATGTCTGCAAGGTCTTCGACCTCTTGCGAGCAAATTCCCTATATGCGAAGTTGGAGAAGTGTATGTTTGAGCAGGAGTCTCTACCTTTCCTGGGCTATATCATCTCCACCCAGGGATTGGCTATGGATCCTACCAAACTACAGGCTGTGATGGATTGGCAAGAACCCCACTCCCTTAAGGCGGTGCAGCGCTTTATGGGGTTCATTAACTACTATCGCCAATTCATTCCTCACTTCTCTACTTTGGTAGCTCCCTTGGTAGCCCTCACCAAGAAGGGAGCTAATCCCAAGTTGTGGTCAGAGGAGGTCACCAAGGCGTTCTCCATCAAGTCGCATTTCGCCAGTGCTCCCATCTTACATCGCCCCGATGTCGATAAACCGTGTATCTTAGAGGTGGATGCCTCTTCTGTTGGTGCTGGAGCAGTCCTTTTTCAAAAGGATGCCCAGGGTCGGAAGCATCCCTGCTTCTTCTTTTCCAAGACCTTTACACCAGCAGAGAGGAACTATTCCATCGGGGACAGGGAGTTGCTGGCTATGAAGTTGGCCTTCTCCGAGTGGAGACATCTTCTGGAGGGGGCTCGCTTCCCCTTCCAAGTATTCACGGACCACAAGAACTTGGTGTATTTGCAGACAGCCCAGCGGCTAAATTCCCGTCAGGCCAGATGGTCCTTGTTTTTCTCCCGGTTCCATTTCACCCTCCATTTCCTCTCCGGTGAGAAGAACATTCGCGCAGACGCTCTATCCCGCTCCGTGGTGTCCTCTGAGGAGGTGGAGGAGGAGCCTCGGCTGATTGTCCCCACAGAAAGCCTAAGAACGGTGGCTCCGGTTTCGCTTGAGTCTGTACCTCCGGGCAAGACTTTTGTGCCCACCAATTTGCGACCGGAAGTACTTTCTTGGGCACATTCGTCCAGGGTGGGTGGACATTTTGGGATCAAAAGGACTTCTGAGTTGCTGGCGAGGACATACTGGTGGCCGCAGATGGCCCGTGACGTCAGGGAATACGTTCAGGCGTGCGTCTCCTGCGCCAAGAATAAGTCCCCTCGACAACGGCCAGCTGGGTTACTTTTTCCTTTACCGGTGGCAGACAGGCCTTGGGAGATGGTCGGGATGGATTTTGTGGTGGGCTTACCCAAGTCTCGGGGCTGCACCATCATCTGGGTGATAATCGACCACTTCTCCAAAATGGTGCACTTAGTGCCGTTACCACGGTTACCGTCTGCACGGGCCTTGGCAGCATTATTCATTAGGCATATTTTCTGCCTACACGGTATGCCAGACAAAATTGTCAGTGATCGAGGTCCCCAGTTTGCGTCTCGGTTCTGGAGAGAGCTGTGTCGTTTACTCAGCATTGAGTTGAATCTCTCCTCTGCATACCATCCCGAGACAAATGGGTTGGTAGATAGGGCCAACCAGACCTTGGTCACATACTTGCGACATTTTGTCTCTGCCAGGCAGGATGTCACGCTGTCTAATGATATGTATACAATGTCAGTAAACTATTAATACAGGAACAACACTCTATACAACAACTAGTATAGCAACATAAGCATGTAAGTATAGAATAGATTTACCTGACACGATCTCTGCTGAACTCAGGGTTAATCTTGAGGACTTGATGAGCTGAAACAGGAAAGAGTGGACCGGGATCTAACCTGACCCTAAACTGGGGTCCTAACTAATCCCTCACCTTGGAGGTACTGATAATGGTTCAGAGGTCCAAGCCTCCAACCTAACCCTGTCTCCTATCAGACCCTGAACCCTGTAATCAGTCCTAAGAAGGATCCTGACTACCACCAAAGGGATATGGGCTGATCTCAGCTAAATACACAGATTAGACATATAAGACAGACAGGATAACACTCGCTTGCATACACACTCAAACACCAAAGGAACATAAATGGTCTGGGAAATAAACTCTAACCAAGTTGAGCTTAGAACAACTAAGGAGCTCACAACTAAAGTCTATACAGATTCATTCCTATCTGTGGTCTGCATGAAGGTTTCACTGGCAATTTCCCAAGCAGACAACCAGGTATTTAAAGGAAACCAATCAACAAATAATCAATTGCAGCCGGGAGAAACTGCACCCAGTCCCAGCACCGAGCACAGACAGAATTAACTCCCTAGCTGCCAAACACAAAGAAACAGCAGATCAGCTGTGAGAAGTCAAAATGTGCAACCGCGACGATCTTCGTGGCAATGCACACATGACAGTACCCCCCCTTCTACGAGGGGCCTCCGGACCCTCAGGGCCAGGCCTGCCCGGGTGAGTTCTGTGGAAGGTCCGAACCAAACGATCTGCGTTAACATCAGACGCAGGGACCCACGTCCTCTCCTCTGGACCATACCCCTTCCAATGCACCAAGTACTGAAGGGACCGGCGATTCAGACGTGAGTCAATGATCTTTGATACTTGAAATTCCAAGTTACCATTGACCAACACTGGAGGAGGAGGTAGAGGTGACGGTATGACTGGTGCCACATACCTTTTAAGTAATGACTTGTGGAACACATTATGAATTTTAAACGTAGGAGGGAGGTCCAGACGAAATGCCACAGGATTAATTATGGAACTGATCCTGTACGGCCCGATGAATCTGGGACCCAGTTTCCAGGAGGGCACCTTAAGTTTTATATTCCTGGTAGACAACCATACCAGATCGTTCACATTCAGATCTGGACCAGAAACTCTCCTCCTATCAGCCATACGTTTGTAACGGTTCCCCATCGCACTCAGATTATTCAATACACCTCTCCACACAGAAGCAAGTGACGACGAGAAACGCTCCTCCTCAGGAACCCCAGAAGGGCCCCCCCCATTGAAAGTACAAAACTGGGGATGGAAACCATATGCCCCAAAAAACGGGGACTTACCAGTGGACTCGCTCCGCCTGTTGTTAAGAGCGAACTCTGCCAGAGGCAAGAAAGAAGACCAGTCCTCTTGGTTCTCTGAAACAAAACACCGGAGATATGTCTCTAAGCTCTGATTCAGACGCTCTGTCTGACCATTGGTCTGCGGATGAAAAGCCGAGGAAAATGACAATTGCATCCCCCGACGTAAACAAAATGCCCTCCAAAATTTGGACACAAACTGAGACCCCCTATCTGACACCACATCAGAAGGCAACCCATGAAGTCTAACGATCTCCCTAATGAACACCTGCGCCAGAGTTTTAGCATTAGGGAGTGCAGGAAGAGCAACGAAATGTGCCATCTTACTGAACCTGTCAACAACCACCAGTATGACAGTATTCCCTGACGACGGAGGAAGGTCCGTAATGAAGTCCATAGATAAATGAGTCCATGGACGCTCCGGAAGTTTCAAGGGTAAAAGGGTCCCAGACGGACGGGTATGAGGGGTTTTAGAGCGAGCACACACCCCACATGACGCGACAAAAGTTATAACATCTTTATTAGCATTAGGCCACCAAAACCGGCGAGAAAGGAGATCTAAAGTAGCCTTACTCCCTGGATGTCCTGCTAGAGCAGAATTATGATGTGCCTCAATAACCTTTTGTCTCAACAGATTTGGGACAAACAGTCTCCCTGGAGGTCCTGCAGGGGCGTCCCCCTGAGCCTCTAACACCTCCTCCTCAAGCTCAGAAAATACAGCCGACACTACCACCCCCTCCTGAAGGATAGGACTCGTGTCATCCGTTTTCCCGGCCCCTGGGAAACTGCGAGACAAGGCATCAGCCTTTACATTCTTAGACCCCGGGCGATAAGTGACGACAAAATTAAACCTGGTAAAAAACAACGACCATCGAGCTTGTCTGGAATTCAGACGCTTAGCGGATTCCAAATACAACAGGTTCTTGTGATCAGTAATAACGGTAACCGGGTGGACTGCCCCCTCCAAAAAGTGACGCCATTCTTCAAAAGCTAACTTAATGGCCAAAAGTTCCCTATTGCCGATATCATAATTCCTTTCGGCGGACGACAATTTCTTAGAAAAGAAAGCGCACGGATGCCATTTACCAGGGGACGGACCCTGGGACAATATAGCACCCACCCCTACGTCAGACGCATCCACCTCCACAATGAACGGCTGAGATGCATCTGGTTGGATGAGAACGGGTGCCGAAGCAAAACATTTCTTCAAAGAGGAAAAGGCTTGGCAAGCTTTGTCCGACCATTTAGAAAAATCCGTCCCTTTTCTTGTCATGTCAGTGAGAGGTTTGACGACAGATGAGAAATTACAAATAAATTTCCGGTAGTAGTTAGCAAACCCCAAAAAACGCTGCAGAGCCTTAAGATCCCCTGGCTGATCCCATTCAAGCACTGCTCTCACCTTTTCAGGGTCCATACGGAAACCGGAGGCTGACACCAAAAAACCCAAAAACTGAAGTTCCTGTATGGCAAATACACACTTCTCCAGTTTGGCGTATAGTTTATTGTCTCGCAAGATCTGCAACACCTGTCTCACATGCTCCTGATGAGACACAAGATCTGGCGAGTAAATTAAAATGTCGTCCAAATATACAACCACAAACAGCCCCACAAGGTGACGAAAAATGTCATTAACAAAATGTTGGAATACTGCTGGTGCAGTAGTCAGACCAAAAGACATGACAAGGTTTTCATAATGTCCCTCCGGCGTGTTAAACGCCGTTTTCCACTCATCCCCCTCTTTTATCCTAATCAGATTATACGCCCCCCTGAGATCCAATTTAGAGAACCATTTGGCACCAACAATTTGATTGAAGAGATCAGGAATAAGAGGGAGTGGATACGGATCTCGAACAGTAATCCGATTAAGTTCGCGGAAATCCAAGCAAGGGCGTAGGCCTCCATCTTTCTTCTTCACAAAGAAGAACCCCGCGGCTACTGGGGAAGATGAAGGTCTAATATGCCCTTTGGCCAGACTTTCAGAAATATAATCTTTCATAGCCTGCCTCTCAGGACCAGAAAGATTATACAACCTAGCTTTAGGCAACTTAGCATCAGGAAGGAGATTAATAGAGCAGTCATACACGCGATGAGGAGGCAACTCCTGACACCCCTCCTCAGAGAAAACATCCCCAAAATCCTCCAAAAAAGGAGGCAATGTACTAGGCACAACCGCACTGATGACTGTGTTCATGCAGTTGCTTTTGCAAAACTCACCCCATTGGCTTATTTCTCTGGACTGCCAATTAATCACAGGGTTATGTTTAACCAACCAAGGAAGTCCCAACACAATGGGAGTAGGTAGACCCTCCAACACATAACAAGATAATTGTTCCCTATGTATTGCCCCTACCCGAAGGTCAATGTTATGAACCTCATGAACAAAGCTACCTTGGCCGAGAGGCCTGGCGTCAATGGAGAATATAGGGATCGGTTTGACCAATACACTCAGATGCATACCTTGAGCCTGAGCAAACTGAGCGTCAACCAGATTAGCCCCGGAACCACTATCAAGAAGAACAGAAAATCTCTCCACTCTCGTACCAACTACCACCTCCACTGGTACAAGGAACTGAGAAGAACTGGCGGATGAAATACATACTCCCAGGTTGTCGTCCACCACACAACCTGGGATTAACAGTTTTCCGGCGACTTTTGGCTCAACAAGGCACGGGATGGACATTCTCCAACAAAATGTCCCTCTTTCCCGCAGAAAAAACATCTTCTAGTCCTGCGGCGTACCGCCAATCCCCTCCTACGAAATGATGTCCCTCCCAACTGCATAGGCTCATCCGAACAGACAAGGGGAACCTCAACATAAGGGACTTTAGTGGTAGGTGGAGAAACAACAGGGAGTGGGGTTACCTCACCCCTCTCCCGAAGCCGTCTATCAGTACAGATAGCTAAGGCCATAGCAGACTCCAGTGAATGAGGAGACTCATACTGAGCCAAAACATCTTTTAATTTATCAGAAAGCCCATGACAAAACTGGCTCCTAAGAGCTGGGTCATTCCACTGAGTATCTGTGGCCCATCTACGAAACTCAGAAGCAAATTCCTCTGCAGGACGATCTCCCTGCTGTATCTTACGTAATTTTGTCTCAGCAAGAGAGACCCGATCTGGGTCATCATATACCAATCCCAGGGCAGTAAAAAATTGATCTACAGACAGTAGAGCCGGGGATCCCGGAGGAAGGGAAAATGCCCAGGATTGAGGGTCCCCTTGCAGAAGTGAGATAACAATTCCCACTCTCTGCTCATCACTCCCTGATGATCGAGGACGAAGCCGAAAATACAATTTACATGCCTCCCGGAAGGTGAAAAATTTGTCTCGCCCACCAGTGAACCTGTCCGGGAGAGCTACTTTAGGTTCAACTCTGGTTTGCTCCAGGGGAGACAAAACTTTGGACTTAATGTCCGTCAGCTCCATGGATAATCCCTGCAACTGCAGAGCCAGCTGGGCTACTGGATCCATGGTAACTGGAGATAATTTTTAAGGCCAGTGAAAATGTCACGCTGTCTAATGATATGTATACAATGTCAGTAAACTATTAATACAGGAACAACACTCTATACAACAACTAGTATAGCAACATAAGCATGTAAGTATAGAATAGATTTACCTGACACGATCTCTGCTGAACTCAGGGTTAATCTTGAGGACTTGATGAGCTGAAACAGGAAAGAGGTGGACCGGGATCTAACCTGACCCTAAACTGGGGTCCTAACTAATCCCTCACCTTGGAGGTACTGATAATGGTTCAGAGGTCCAAGTCTCCAACCTAACCCTGTCTCCTATCAGACCCTGAACCCTGTAATCAGTCCTAAGAAGGATCCTGACTACCACCAAAGGGATATGGGCTGATCTCAGCTAAATACACAGATTAGACATATAAGACAGACAGGATAACACTCGCTTGCATACACACTCAAACACCAAAGGAACATAAATGGTCTGGGAAATAAACTCTAACCAAGTTGAGCTTAGAACAACTAAGGAGCTCACAACTAAAGTCTATACAGATTCATTCCTATCTGTGGTCTGCATGAAGGTTTCACTGGCAACTCCCCAAGCAGACAACCAGGTATTTAAAGGAAACCAATCAACAAATAATCAATTGCAGCCGGGAGAAACTGCACCCAGTCCCAGCACCGAGCACAGACAGAATTAACTCCCTAGCTGCCAAACACAAAGAAACAGCAGATCAGCTGTGAGAAGTCAAAATGTGCAACCGCGACGATCTTCGTGGCAATGCACACATGACACAGGATGACTGGGCATCCTTGCTACCGTGGGCTGAGTTCGCTCTAAATAATGCTGTGGCTGACTCCACCGGACAGACCCCATTCCTCCTGAACTACGGTCAGCATCCGCAGGTACCAGTGCCTATGCCCGTGTCTTCCGCCGATTCCAGGGTGGCAGACTGGGCTGTGGAGGCACGGGACATTTGGGACCGCACTCAGGATGCCATTCAGGCCTCCAAAGAGAGGATGAGGTCTTCGGCCGATGCCCATCGGCGCCCCGCTCTTACATTTGATCCGGGTGACCTAGTGTGGCTTTCTGCCAGAAACATCAGGCTACGGGTAGAGTCCACCAAGTTGGCACCTCGCTTTTTGGGCCCCTTTAAAGTTCTTGAGCAGGTGAACCCGGTGGTTTACCGCCTAGCTCTTCCGCCTCGCCTTGGTATCACTGACACCTTTCACGTGTCCCTCTTGAAACCCGTGGCCATTTCCCGGTTTTCCGAGTCATCTGCCGGGACGTCGGGTTCATCTACCGACGATCATGAGGTGAACGCCATTGTTGGGTGCAAGGTGGTACGAGGCAAAAAATTTTATTTGGTGGATTGGAGGGGTTATGGGCCTGAGGATAGATCCTGGGAGCCTGCCGAGCATGTTCACGCTCCGCAGCTCATCGCTGCGAGGCCCAAAGAAGGGGGGGCCCTAGGAGGGGGGGTAATGTTAGGGTTCGATTTCCCGCTGCTGCACAAGGGGAGTCTCGAACCCGTCCCGCTGCGGTCTCCCATTCATCTCCGGCCGCAGTGGAGCCTGCTCAGCAGAGACGTCGGTCCAAGCGTCTTGCCCACTCCACTACTGTGCAGTGACTTGCTGCTGCCTTTCCTGGATCTGCTATTATAGCCAGTGCTGGAGCAGAAGTCTTTGGGACAAAGTCCTGCGTTTTCCCTTCTGAGCATGCCCAGAGTGAGATCTCTCATTGGAGATCAGGGGTCACATGTTCAGGTGTTGCAGCGGCTCCTATTGGTCCGCCAGGAAGGTCATGTAGCTACATGTGTTTGTAACAGTTTCTCATTGGTCCTTGTTCCTGGAAGGTCCTGTAGCTGTTGCTATAAAAGGGTAGCATGGCTGGGCCGCCATGCGCTAATATCAACCATTGTATGCTATGCGCCAGTGTGGTCATGCGTGTGTGTGGTTAGGGACCCGGCAGAAATAAGCCCCTAGAATACCGACTTAATCGGTGAGGAGTTTGGTATGGTAGCTGGTCAGGGTCGGCGTCCTAGATGCCCTAGATTTCCAGCATAACCGGTGAGGAGTTTTGATTGCTGTATTCAGGGTCTGGCGTTCAGACGCCATAGATTGCGGGTGACTCCCGCGAGGACATTAGCACATGACCACGCTTTATGTACGCTTGGCACTTAACTGTGTACCTGAGAGCCTGACAGGACACAGCACTTTTTCTCAGCGGCTCTGTGACGTAACAGGGTTCGCTTTCAACGCTAGACAGCGCCCTAGCGTGTTTTCTTTGCGACTCAGTTGTGTTTAGTGAGTTCGCACACATCGCCATATAGTGCTGCGGCTCTCCTTCTAGCGGCTCTGTGGAGTAACAGAGTTCGCACCTATTGCCACAGCGCGTTTCGGCGTTTATCTTGGCGACTCTGCGGGATAACAGAGTTTGCTTCTTACGCCATTTTTACTAGCAGCAGGCACCGCTTGCACGGTGGACCCCGGGCTGCGAACGCACCTCTCTACATCATATATTTGGTGCGTTCCGCAGACCCTTAACAAGGTGGGGACAGGGGAGTCCATTTCCTAATTTTTAATTTAAGGTACGTCTGATGTTGGTTTTTGGTTTTCAAACTGAACATCAAGTTCCATTAATCATCTTGCCGTTATTTTCAATTTTGTTACTTTTCTTTTTGCATTTTTTTGGTATCAGACACATGAGTTTAGTGAACCTTCTTGAATATTTATGTGTGAGTGTGTAATATATGTGTATATATATGCTTTATGTAACAATGATGTGTCTACTGAAATAGAGAGCCAGAACCGTGTCACATGTATCAAGATGCATTATCGAATTATTATTGTAGTTTCCCCTTAAAACAGCGAAAGATCTAGAGGTGAAAGACGACTCTATGTTTGCCATTGTCCCAGCCCCCCAGTACATAAATATGAGTCTATGAGAAGAGGAATTCCCTCTCATCGGATTCGCATATATATGTTTGTCTTGCACCAAGCAGCCGCCACTGAAGCTTTTAAAAATGAAAAGTATTAGCATAATGTCCTAGAGAATGTGGCTGTCTTTAAAGAGAGGCTGTAATAAGATGGGTGAATCTTTAGAGAACACACATAACAAAATAACTATAATATAATCCCATAGGAGCTATGGAAGGCAGATATGCTGAACGCTCCCGCAATGATAAACATAGAATTTGGTAAATCAGCTGTTCGCAGAGCAGATTTAGATGTACAATGAAACGAGCCTTTCTTCCATTCATCTCCGCGTATATAAATATTGCTCTTTAAGTGCTACCATATTTCAAACAAAATAATATATATTTAACATGTTCGAGATGCCCTCGCCAATTATTGCGTTTCAATCATTCCTCAGAGACTTGGCCTATTTTTTTTTTCATTGCACCTTTATGAATGTGTGTAATATTGTGTATATATCAGTATACACAAATGTGAGTGAATGTATTTAATATAGAAATCCTCCATTGTATAACACACAGACTAATGATGCCGGCACAAAGAACGAAGCTTTATTTGATCCGGACGTCAAAGATTTCAAATAAACGCTGTGTTAAAATTGGATATTTTCACAGAAGAACGGGACATTTTCTGAAATATTTGTCAACGTCTTTCAGGGAGAAAGTTGGAGATTCATTATATCCATGCGGTTTCGATGCAAGACAATTTTAAGCAATCGAGGTAGAAAATAAAAACATATTTGTAGCCGAGTTAATTTAACATTTTCCTTTCTCCCTTTAAATGAGGAATTTTCTCAAGAACAGTTAGCAGCACTGGTGGCTTCAGATTGGGATAATTTTTCAGAAAGGCTGCTTCCTGGGGACCAGAGTCTTAAGGCTTTCCTTTAAATGGCCTTTTTATGCAGCAAGATAATGGGTAGTTTGTGCACTTCTAAATCAGCCCTATTTTGTTAGGAATGTTGCAGTCAGGGGCACTTACAATTTGTCAGGGAAATGCAGAGCTTCTCTACGGGAGTCTGTTTAACAGGACATCATTTCTCGATAAGCTCTTGGTTGGGTCAACATGCAGCACTGCCCTTCACTATACCCCTGTTGATTCTGCCACACGGGAATGCTCTGATTTATTAAGATTACACAAGTCATGTCCTCCGCCTGACTGAATCCACAATGTGAAAATTTTCATTTTTTTTTTCTTATTGAAAGCAGAAGAAATTTTAGAAGGTTATTTGAAAGCCTTCACAAAACATTCACAACTAGTGGCCGCTGCCGTTACATCTCTCGCCATGGTGAAGACACATTTGCCCCATCTTTGCGTAAAGCTGCCTAGGGAAATCATCTAAGTATGGGGGTCACATGTGGGTTCACATCCTGTCACTGAGCACACGGAGTAAGAGGTGCGATGGACCACCAGCTCCTCACGAGGCAAAACTAGTTGTGACGCCATAAAATGCAGTCACGTGTTTCTAAAATCCTTGTATCAAAAATTATCAGAGCAAGGTGCCATTCCTATGGACAATTTTTAGACAGCAATCACGATAAACACAATGCCATTCATAGGTGTGATTCCTACTTGTATCATAATCAGAGTGGCCAAGTCTCACCAGGCCCAACTGTGGTAAACTGTTCACATCATCTTTCCCCTATAAATGACACTTTCTGACATAAGCACATGTTGACTATACGCATCACGCTTTGTAGTTTCATCGTTTACATACTTTATTATAGCATTTAAGGTACTGTGCAAACATAAAATGTGGAAAGTGCTGCAAAAAATAGAAGTGTTATTAGTTTCTTTTTATCATTTTACAAAAAAATTATTATCTGCTGTGTCATCCAAAAACACTGTTTGAGTTCACCTAACCCGAACACTGGGTGTTTGTGCGCTGTCCTGTGGAAGACAGTGCGGCAAACATTGCTTCTGATAGGCAGTAAAATTATCACCGCCGGTCAGAGAGCTGCAGTTCCCATGCTTTTCAAAAGACAGTGTGAGCAAGCAGCTGTGATCAGAGGTATAAAGTTTACTTCCGGTCACTGGTGTCAGCTGATGAGACTACTGCTCCCATCAACCGATGCCTGCTGACAGTAATAACAGTGAGAGTAGGAGTGGCTGATTGGGATTATTCATCAGCTGTTACCTGCACTTTAAATAACTTAAAAAAAAGGCGCAGGTTCACCTGTATTTTTGATAACCAGCCAGGCAAAACTCACAGCTGGGGGCTGCAACCCTCAGCTGTCAGCTTCAGCAAGGCTGGTTATCCAGAATAGAGGGGTTCCCGTGCTGTATTTTTTAATTATTTAAATAAATAATTTAAAAAAATGGTGTGGGGTCCCCCCATTTTTGACAACCAGCAAAGCTAAAGCAGACTGCTGGAGGTGGGTATTCTCAGGCTGGTAAGAGGCCATGTATATTGGCACCCGAAATCCTAAAAATAGGAGCCCGCAGCCGCCTAGAAAAGGCGTCTATTAGACACCCATCCATTGCTAATACTACAGTTATATGGTAAATAAAGACACAGCCAGAATAAAGTCTTTTATTTGAAATAAAACAAAACACTTACTTTTTTATTTAAAAATAACAAACACCATTATACTCACCTAAGGCCTAATTCACTGAATCCCTCTTCCCCTGTAACAAAACAAACATAAAAAATAACAATATCCCTCAGTTCTGTCCCACGCCGTAATCCATGTCTGGGAGATGAACAGTTTTCAACCTGGACTGTGCCAAGATGCGATCGTCCAGGCTGAAAACCACTGGTGAATGAGCTGCTGCGAGCGCAGCGTCAGAGACTAGTGGTGACATTGAGGTTACTGCCGGTCACTGATCCTGCATTCCCAGCCAGGCTGAACTGGTGAGGTCCCCGCTAGCACCGTGAGAATGTCTCACGGTGTCGCGGCGAGTTTATTGCAGTTCAAATTCACCACAATGAAATTCTGTCTGTGAACAGCAGCTCATTCACCAGTGGTTCTCAGCTTGGACGGTTGAATCTTGGCAACATCCAGGTTGAAAACAGTTTATCCACCAGACATGGATTACGGAGTGGGACAGAACGACGGACTTGTGAGGGTTACTGTTGTTTTTTTATTTTTGTTTTTTTACAGGAGATGAGGGATTCAGTGGAAATAGGCGTTTGGTGAGTATAACTATGTTATTTTTAAATAAAAAAGTAATAGTGTTTTTTATTTCAAATAAAAGACTTTTTATTCTTGCTGTGCCTTTATTTACCATGTAACTATAGGACTAGTGTTGGATAGGTGTTTTATCCTACACCTCTCCATTAGTAATTCATGGGCTTCATGTCATCTGACAATAAAAAGGTGACATCAACTCCACTTGCCACTGCTGCAGGGCAAGTGGGAAGAGCTGGGCAAAGCGCCAGATTTAGTGCATCTAAAAGGTGCGCCTTTACTGGGCAGCTGCAGGCTGCTATTTTGAGGCTTGGGGAGCACAATATCCATGGCCCCTTACCAGCCTGAGAATACCAGACCCTAGCTGTCTGCTTTAGCTTGGCTGGTTGTCAAAAATGGTGGAGACACCACGCATTTTTTTTAAATTATTACTTAAATAATTAAAAAATATATTATGCTGACCACTCTATTCTTGATAGCCAACCTTGCTGAAGCTGACAGCTGAGGGTTGGAGCCCCAGCTGTGAGTTTTCTTGGTTGGTTATCAAAAATATAGGGGAAACCACACTAGTTTTTTTTAAACTTTTAACTATTTATTTACAGCGCAGGATGATGAATACTCCTGTCAGCCGCCTCTGCTCTGACTGTTATTAGTGGCAGCAGGCATCGGCTGATGGGAGCAGTAGTCTGATCAGTTGACACCAGTGACCGGAGGTAAACTTCATACTTCCGATCACAGCTGTCTTTCGACAGCGTGGGAACCGCGGCTGTGTGACCGGCGGTGATGATTTTACAGCCGATCAGAAGCGGCGTTTGCCGCAAACACTGGATGTTCGGGCCCTCTATTCACTGTTCAGGTACCCAAACTTTTTGTAACTTCTCAGCTGAATCTGGCAGACTTGAACATTCAGGTGTTTGCCCATCTCTAGTAATGAAGTGATCTTTGGGGGTCTCCATTCTTAGACCACCACTGATCAACAGTGCTCTATGGAGCTACAGCATATGAATATATTTTTAAAAGTTTAGCTATGATTTTTAAACAATGGATGGTCTCACAACAGCATCTCTCTACATGTCTGTTCAAGGTTTTGCAGCATTTATGTAGATTTATTGAATTCTTTCATATATACGTTACAATGCAACTTTTACCAAGATTGTATTGGGTTAAAAGAAATGACATTACTGATAGAGAACCCTCACGGCTCAAAGTAATTTTTCAGTATAATGTCCCTTGAAGGTACTTTATCATCATGTACTATGTTACAATTTATCCGTATGAAATCTCCCAGTCTGGCTCGGATGGATCAATGGTTGATATGTATCTTTTTTTGTGCGGATACAGAAAGGAAATTCTCCTCCTTGTGTTCTGTTATGAACCTGTTTCTGTCCTGTTCACCTCTTTGAGGCATTACTCTTCCTCCTTGCAAGGTTGTTGGCCGGGGCTGCATTAACATTCAGTCTCAGGAAAAATAATTTACTGTTTCCTGTTTTCTCTGTTATCAAATAATGAATATAGATTTTGGTATTGTATTCACAGGATGACTGGGACATCACTCTCTGCTAAGCTCTTGTAACATTAAGCAGCAGACTGTATAGGGAGCCGTGTGACCTCTCTATAGGAAAAGACCCTTATAGGAACAGACACCATAGTGAATACATGCTTTTGGGGTTGGGGATTAATAGACAAGTAAAATAATGTTGAAACTGGTTTGAGCATCACCTAGGACCATAGGGGTATTAGTTCATTGTTGTCCAAAATTGTATCTAAATATTGTGTGATATATAGATAATACAGTATATTGTTACAAATTATAGAAAGATTATAGAAAGGTCATGGTAGAGGTGAAGGGACAGCCGTATGGAGAAGTTAAAGAAGCAGCTAAATTTCTGTTATTATATTTATAAAAGGAGAAACTAACATTTTTTCACTTTTTGTGGGCGCAATTTTTCCAACAGAAAGTACAGACATACTGTCCATCACTTCAGAATTAAAGGAGTTGTCTGGGACTTTAACATTGATGGCCAATCATTAGGATAGGTCATGAATGTCTGATTGGTGGGGGTGTGACACCCGGCTGTTCCTGGTGTTGGTTGCGACCGGAACTGCTCAGTCACAGAGCTCCACAGCTCTGTCGACTATATATTTGCCGCGGCCGGGTACAGCACATCCACACCCTATTTATTTGAAGAATAGACCATCAATTTTGAGGTCCCGGACAACCCCTTTAACGTCCATGTAGACTTATTGTAGAATAATTGTTCAGAGTTGAACACTTACAACTCCTTGTGCACGATAACTGTGTAATATTAATGGTTTATGCGACCAAAAGACACGGCTAAACATGCTCGTGCCTCGCACAATTAAATGTTTGTGTGCACAAAAAAGCTGTTGTTACAAGCTTATATACCGTGTGTGCAATGTAAATGTAGATCATGGGATCTGAATACAGCGGATTAAGTTTTAATGAGAGAATAAATGCTAATACAGTATATCACTGCGGTTAGCTGTATCGGCATGTAGCCTGAGCCTGCAATGTTGGGCGAGGGGCCACTGCTGGCACAGGGCCCCCTGCCTGCTCAGGGGCCCATAGCGATCGGGCGGCAGAACAGGGAGATTGATTCTCCCTGCTCTGCTGCAGAGTGTAACTGCATCGGCGCTCTGTGCACGCCAATACAGTTACAGTAGCGTAGCTCCGGGTGGGCCCCCTCAGAGCGCGGGGGCCGGGGACACGCCCCTTCTGCCCCCCTGTAGCTAAGCTACTGCCCATAAGTCACCCCACCGTGACAAGGTGTACCCAGTCAGGACGGTGCTAGCCTGACTCTAGCATTAAATCCTTACATCGTGCCAGCTGACCTATGAATGTGAATCAGAATTAAGTAGTTGTTGCAGTCTTTCAATCTAAGTTCAAAAAAGGGAGGTGAGTCCCCTGCAGTACCAGAATCAGCCACCTGTAGAAAGGGGCGGCTTTCCTTACCCTAAGAACCATGACCCCTTTAAAGTGCTGATTCACAGGATTCAAACTTTCACTGATTATACATTGATGATGTATTCTAAGTATAAGTCAGTAAAGTCCCAGAAGACCCCTTTTAAGTGACTTTTGGTAGATTGTTTATATTATTTTTAGCGAGCAAGATGAAAGGTTTTTCATACAATGCATCTGTGGCGCGTTCTTTTGCTGAAGTTTTCTTAAGGGGAGTCTGTCACCGCATTTGACATTTCACCACATTTGAGAAATCATCTTTTGTTACTTTATGAAAATGACCTCTTCCAGGCTCTGGGGAGGATATTGCCTGGAAGATAACTCTTCCTCCAGACCTTATTTTAAATAAAATGGGGACTTATCAGTGTGAGACATGTAACTAACTCAAAACAGGAGAACTGGAATTTGTCTTCTTGCAAACACATTTTTTGCTTCTCTCTGAACTCTGCTGTATTGTAACACTGGCTGCCTGTAAGATGGAACCTGAGAAGAACTTGGAGATGTGTTAGGTATAATCACACACAGCTCTGCAGTGAAATCAGGAGAGCAGAGAGAGGTCATCACACTGATAACCATCTCACAGGTAACCCCAGCTTCATGTAAAATAAGCTCTGGAGGCAGACTTATCTTCCAGGTAACATCTGTCACAGCGCCTGCAAGAATTAATTTACATAAAGTAATAAAAGATGGTTTCTCAACAACAAAGCATCTGATATGAGGCATACAGGAATGACTTGTTTTCAGCAGTCTATAATATGTATTCTCATATTAATAATTTAGATAGGTGAAATGTATTGAAAGATTCCCTTTAAGCATAGCTCCCAACCGGATTCAGCTGGACTGTCCCGATTTGAGGGATCAGTCCTGACTCGTCAGTGTTTTTGTCCTGGCTTCTCATACTCACCTCTCTCTGACATCTTAATCGTTCCATATCTCCTCCTCATCAAGGGGCAGGGCATGAATCTCTCTTCTCAGTGCATTATCTAAATTATTTTATTCAGTGCTTCTCCGAGTCTCGGGAAGACCCGATAACAGAACGCACGTTTCAATGATCGCAAACAGCAGCTCTATCTAGATAGGAGAATTTGGTAATCTTGTTCTGTACTGCAGGCTGTGAGCCCAGAAGCAGATTATACATGACCATAGAGATACATTGTTTATAACAATGTATTTCTAAGTTCCCTGCATGCTAGAGGTAAAGAAAAAGTCAGATTTTTTTTGTTTGTACAAAACTACTTAAAATAAGAAAAAGCAATTACAAAAATGTAATTATTTTCTTTTTTGTTAGTCTCTCAAATAATCAATCAAACTCACAACCTTCAATATTACAGGCAGGAGCTAAAGCAAGTGAGCCCCAGGTTCAGGTGATGTAACAGTGAGCGTTCTGTTTACTTGATCTGCATTGCAGGCTGTGACTCCACAGGCAGATTGTACTGATAAATTGTACATGGCAGTGTTTTTCTATGTACCTGTATTCTAAAGGGAGAATAAAAGCGTAAATGCTGGGTTTTTCCTGCTGTTTTTTTCGCACGGAAATTCTGCTGTATTTAATTGTCCAAGAAAAGTGGATGAATTTTATAAAACTGCGCCCCCTATGGTCTAAAGACGCAGCTGAGCTGTGCGGGTTTGGTGCTTTTTTCCTTTCTTGTCTTCTATGTGGAGCCTAAAAAACGCATGTAAAAACTGCAGTTACTTTTTTAGCGCAAAATCAAAGTTTTTCTGTACTATAAAAAAACATTAAAAACATGGCTTCACATCTACACCAAAAACGCATCAAGTAAGGGGGAAAGAAACGACAGCAATATTCAGAGAAGATTGTTTTTGTGTAGTTTGGTACGGACATCTGCAGAAAACAAAAAACGCAGTATTTATGCAGCATGTGAACACGGCCTTACAGACACATATAAGCCAGATGTCATATAGTGAAGCTACATAAAGTTGAGAGTTCTGGTGGCTCCGACTGTACATGAATAAATGCACAGGTCTCAACTAGACATGAGCAGGACACACAGATGACGTCGCTCCAGCCCTGGCTAATCATGAGCTGCGCTGGGGATGCTGGAAGGTAAGAGATTCGATCTGCTCAGCTCTAGTCCCAACTGTCCCGGTACAGTGGGCAGTCCAGGATTTAGGTCTACTTGCTACCTTCTGCTGGATTTCCCTCACTATCACTACACTTCTGATATCTCCTCCTGCCAAAGTAGGAAGAAATGGTAAACATGCATGGATTGTGGTGTAGACACGACATGCATAGTGCGCCTCATAATTTGTCCCTCTTGCTGTTCTTCAAAAGTTTGGAGGTATGCCTTTAAGTTGTAGTACAAACAACGCTCTGCGGACGCACTGTAAATTTGGGTGAAATCTGAGTCGCTGGACTTGTTTTAGGCTAGTATGATTGTAGATGCAGCGTTCCCAATGTGTAGGCTACCTTGTACTGATAAAACCAAAAGTAACATGCTCTCATTTTACTATGGGCCAAAAGACAAAACTATGCTCCTCTAAGGGAAACCATATTCCACACACCAGGACAAATCAGGAACTCCATAGTCTGGTTACCATGGCTTGGTTCATACAGTATACCGCATTCAATAAGATGTTTTATCATTTGCTGTTTCTGGAAGAATTGCCGTTATTCTTGCAACATTCCCTTTAATGACTGTTAATGGGCGTCTTCCCTTATAATCACCAAACCCCTGCTGAGTTACAACATCATACGTACCAGAAATAAAGACATAATTATACAAATACAAGGATTTAATAACCGGAATTAGACCACGGGAGGTTTATCATATTATCACTCTGACCATAAAAAAGTGGCATTGTGAAGCCCTCCGGGAGGCTGCGTTTTATACTCCGTGCGTACCCTTACATTGAGGCTTTGCTAAATACATATTTAATAGGTATTATTTAAATGAAGAAATAGGCAGGAATATTATCTAACGAGAACTAATCTCTCTATGTAAAAATCACAGAGGAATGACCTAGCGTCTAGGTCATGAAGGAGATGACATGGTGACATATTTAGAGAGTTGACAGGGCCGGATGATTTCCTCAGCACACATATTGTTGGTTATAGATAATTTAGTAACCAAAATGTATAATTGGTGAAGAAAGCTTGAACTTGATGGACTGGGGTCTTTTTTCAACCGATGTAACTATGCAGTTACTTTTTCCTCTTGTCTAGCATCACGTCTGCCACAGGCACATGTGTGTTACCACCCCAACAGACCCAAACTGAGCAATTCAAAGAAACATGGCTCCATTTCCTTTGAATTACATATTAATAAGATATCTTCTTTCTAACACTTGATTCTAGTAGAAAATATTGCAGGAGACTGAGTTTATAAATATATGACACTTAACCCCTTAACTCCCGGAGCTTTTTTCGATTTTTTGTTTCTCGCTCCCCTTCTTTCCAGAGCCATAACTTTTTAATTTTTCCATCAATATGGCCATGTGAGGGCATATTTTTTGCTGGATGAGTTGTACTTTTGAACGACACCATTGGTTTTACCATGTAGTGTAATCGAAAACAGGAAAAAAATTCCAAGTGCGGTGAAATTGCAAAAAAAGTGCAATTCCACACTTGTTTTTTGCTTGGCCTTTTTGCTGGGTTCACTAAATGCTAAAACTGAGCTGCCATTATGATTCTCCAGGTCATTACGAGTTCATAGACACCAAACCTGTCTAGCTTCTCTTTTATCTATGTGGTGAAAAATAATGCGCCAATTTCCGAGACCCGTAGCGTCTCCATTTTTTGTGATCTGGGGTTGGGTGAGGGCTTATTTTTTGCATGTTGAGCTGACATTTTTAATTATACCACTTTTGTGCAAATATGTTCTTTTGATCGCCCGTTATTGCATTTTAATGCAATGTCACGGCGACCAAAAAAGGTGGGTGATTTGAACTTTTTAGGATTTTTTATTTTTTTTTTAATTTTTAAACACCTTTTTTTTACTTTTGGCATGCTTCAATAGCCTCCATAGGAGGCTAGAAGCATGCCATACTTGATGGGCTCTGCTACATATAGGCGATGCTCAGATCACCTATACGTAGCAGATTTACTGCATTGCTATGAGTGCCGACCACCGGGTGGCGCTCATAGCAATGTGCTGGCAACAACCACTCTATGAGACCTCTGGTTGTCAAGGCAACGCGTCGCTGACCCCAAATCACGTGATGGGGTCGACGATGCGCTCTTTTCCGGCCGGGCGACGAAAGTACTAGTTAAATGCCCGCTGTCTCACCGCCGGAGCCCACCTCAAAACAGGGGATACTTACCGATGACGCAATAGTACGTCTTTGGTAAATAAGGGGTTAAAATCCACAAACATGTGGACAAGGCCTTAGGATGCAAAACATACTACAAAAATTGCACACTTGAAATGTTATTAGTAGCATTATTTTTCCTATCAAAACAATGGACCACATCAAAAGTCAGAAACAATTAAATTGATGCAGCACTCAAAGTGGAGCTTGAATCCAGTGTTGCATTATGAGTCAATAGGGTCCATCAGACGCTGTTGGTGAATAGTCGTGGCCAAAAGTTTTGAGACTGAAGCAAATTTAGTTTTTCACATTTTGCTGCTTGTGTTTTTTGCTTTTTTAGTCTTATGAATCTATGGTTACTGAAGTACAATTATAAGAATTCCATAACTTTTTAATGACAATTCATCAAGTTCATGCAAATACTCAATATTTCCAGAGCTGAACCTTATATTTCAAGACTTTTGCCCTTCATCTTGTCAGCTGGATATCAGGATACCAAATTCAGGGCTTGGAGTTTACCACAATTATTAGGTTTTTGTTTGCTACTTTTCGAGAATTGACCACGGGTTCTCAATGGGACTGAGATCTGGAGAGTTTCCTGGCCATGGACGCAAAACTACATAGTTTATTTCACTCACTTATATAGCGCCATTAATTCCACAGCGCTTTACATACATTATCAGTCATCACTTTTACCTTATGACATGGTCTCCATCAGGGTCGTACTGGCCCACCGGGAAATCGGAGAATCCTCCGGTGGGCCTGCCCCCTGACCAGCACAACTCCTGCCTACTTCATTAGTGCCTGCTCTGCTGTCCTGTATTCCTGTATATGGTGCACGGAGCAGTGAGTACAATGTTCCTTACCTGATGCCGGCGGCCACCTGCACTGCTCAGCCACCAGTGATGTGAGGTAAGCGCTTTCTCATCACCTGCTGCTGCGGCTTCTATTGATCTTATCAAGCACTGCCCAGCTGAGAGGGCGGTGAGCGCAATGAGATCAGTAGAAGTGGCTGCAGCAGGTGATGAGGAAGCACTATCTTCACATCACTTGTGGCTGAGCGGCCGTCATCGGGTATGGAATAATGCACTCACAGTAAACTCAAAACAGACTGTGAGACTGCACACAGCACAAGAGCGTCTAGAACAGAGATGATTTTTTGAGAGATGATGTAACCGGAAGGGGCGGGACCTCCTCCTCTCCGTGTCCAGTGAAGACCCGATAGCAGGAAGCAGCGATGTGCTGCTGGGGCTTCTGGAGAGGAGGGAAATGATAGGCTCCACCAAGGAGCCCTGTGAGGAGAGGACCGAGGAGCTGCATCATGGAGACCTGTACAGATGGGAATGAGGAGCCAGGACTCAGTGTGAGTACTCTGAGGATGTATTTTGGAAAGGGTTGATGTAACGAGTGGGGCTGCATAGGGAAAATGATGATGAGGGGCTGTGTGAAGAAGGGGGCATGATGATGAGGGGCTGTGTGGAGAAGAGGTCATGATGATGAGGGGCTGTGTGGAGAAATGATGAGGGGCTGTGTGGAGAAATGATGAGGGGCTGTGTGGAGAAGGGATGATGAGGGGCTGTGTGGAGAAAGGATGATGAGGGGCTGTGTGGAGAAGGGATGATGAAGGGCTGTGTGGAGAAGGGATGATGAGGGGCTGTGTGGAAAAGGGGCATGATGACGAGGGGCTGTGTGGAGAAAGGGGTATGTTGATGAGGGGGCTGTGTGGAGAAGGGATGATGAGGGACTGTGTAGAGGAGGGGGGAGAAAAAGTCTCACAATGCAGCACTGAGCTCAGAGAGTTCACCAGAAATTTCTCAAAGTGAACTCTCTGAGCTTAGCTCTGCTCCCTGAGACTTTCTCACTGTGCTAACTGTGATCTCACCGAGGTCACCGCAATTCATTGGCCCAACTGGGAACGCAGCTTCAGTGACCTTTGGTAACCTCAATGATGTCACCCCCAGTCACTTCCGCTGGGCTCACAAAAGCTCATTCACCAGTGGTTCTCAGCCTGAATGGTCGGATCTTAGCACCGTCCAGGTTGAAAACTGTTTATCCCCCAGACATGGATTACGGCGTCGAACAGGTGAGGCATATTGTTGTTTTTGATTTTTGTTTTATTATAGGAGATGAGGGATTCAGTGGAATAGGCATTAGGTGAGTATGGTTTAATTTAGGATCATTAAAGAAGTATGTGTCATTCTTTCAATTAAACGACTTTGTTCTGGCTGTGTCTTTATTTACCATGTAACTATAGGATTAGTAATGGATAGGTGTCTTATAGACACTTCTCCATTACTAAGCCGTGGGTTTGATGTCACCAGACAATTCAAAGGCGACCTCAACCCCACAAATATGAACCACAGTTGCCACAGCTACAGGGCAAGTGTGAAGAACAGGGCAAAGCATCAGAAGTGGCGCACCTAATAGATGCTCCTTTTCAGGGCAGCTGCGTGCTGCTATTTTTAGGCTGGGGAGATTTTCTTAGGAAACCTGAAACTTTCTTCACAGCAACTGAACTTTTCTCTTTGAAGCTCCTGATCATTTAAAAGAATTAGAAGCAATATTATAAGCAGCAATGTCCTTGCTTGTAAAGCTGTCCTAAGACTGCATGTTTCATTGGAGGTAACCAAGGTTAACAGAAGAAAATGATTTTAAGCACCAGGCCATTTTAAAGCAACTGGGCTGCTGTTATAATTTGATCAGCATGGCAGAGTGATATCAGCTACCTTGACCTCATTAACATTTTCTTCTGAACTAACGAGAATATCAGTGAAATGATGTAAGTAGGTAATTTTGTAGCAGGACTGAAATTCAGTAAACTTGGTGTTTTAAGTTAATTTTGATGTCAAAGAATGACTTTTTTTTTGCACTGCGGCTTAGTGTTGGCACATACGGTAGTAGGGTAAACCGCCCTGTAAGACGGTCATTTGATACCTATAACACTCGTGCCCGTACCTCCGCGGGAGCCCCGTTGGGGTCCCCGCTCTCAGTTTGCTGCTCTGCCTCTGGTCTCCCCCTTGCTCCTCCTTCCTGGCGCATGGCCAGCAGATCTCCGGGTATGTTGCTGAGGTCACACGCGTGCGCACTCCCAATCTCTTAAAGGGACAGCGCACATTTTTCCAAAAATGCTGTTAACCAATGGTGTCATAGTGTGTGCTATTTCTGGCCCATCTGCCATAGAGAGGGCACTGGAGCAACAAGTGTTTCCTTTTGCTAGTTTCCGGTTTAGTGTTCTAACGTGCCTGTGTTCTGTTGTACTTTACCAGCGTCATGCCAGTACCCAGCTAATACTGTTTGTCTTCTCAGACTATCAGCGGGTTGCTACTCCTTACCCGGGACGATACCAGTGCTGCCTGTGCAAGTTCCATCCTGCTCGGCCGTCCGTCACTCCGTTACCCAGGACGACGTCAGTACTGCCTGTGCCAGCTCCTTCCCGACCAGCCGCTTCCCACTTGTCAAGTTCTACGCTACCTGTTATCCCTGTCCATTCACCTGTTCCGCTGGGCCAGCTCCCACGTGTCCGGAGTCTAACTGGAGGTAGCACCTGCGTCCCCTGGATACTTCAATCTGATCCTGTTCAAAGGGTCTTACTATGGGTGTATGGGGCTCGCATAGTCACACCCCCTTCAGAGCCCCCCGGTTCGTGGTTCCAAAAAAATAGCAATAAATGAATGTGCACTTCAACATCTGTGCCTCCACTTCCTTTCGTTACAATACCTCAGGGCTGTGAGAGCATGTTAGGTATAGAGATAAGGTTTAAATCTGTTATATCTGAGGTTTCAATTTACATAAGTTTTGTGCACAGCTGTAGAATTTAACGGGTTTTGCAACATTATCTTTATTTCATCAGATGGGTTGGGGACATGATTTTGTGTCCACGGTTATAGAAGAACCTTAGGCTTAGGATTACCCTAACCCTAAGGTGTAACAGGTTGTTCTGCACTTGTTACTACAGCCTTCCTCACACACTGCACAGCTCTACAGTCCAAAAAATGGCTGCTGGTAGAGGAGCATGTCACCAGATCAGTCTACCAGCCTAGACCAATTGAAAAACACCTCATATGGGAAAGCTGTTTATTGGATGAGGCTGATGGACTGATCTTGTCACATGCTCTTCCACCAGCAGCCATTTTTTTTAATGGAATGAATGAGGAAATCTGCACTAACCAGTACAAGAGAAAAACTTATCATATTTAAATTATAATATTTGTACACAATCCAGTGCATCTGTTAAAAGAAAATGACCAATCCCTTCTGGGTCCATCACAGAATGTAATAAATAATTGTGAGGATAATGATTCCTCAAAATTCCTTCCCTGGTTTACATATTTGCCCACTAGACTTATCTACTTGAGTGAAAAATCTTTACATATGAGCGACAGCTGCCCGACAACTGCGGAGGGGGCTATACAGGTCTTCTGACTATTTAGTGAGCCGGCTATTAGGCTCTGTTTGTCAGGCACTTAATGAAGTGGTCACGGATCATTGCAGGGGATCTGTTGCTGTTTATTTCAAATGGTGCTGACTAACCTGGACGTTTGGGTTAGATAACAAGTGAGGGAAGCACCTTACTGACAAACCCTTATCTCTTAACACATTAAAAACATATGTTCCTGACCTTCCGGGTGCAATATTTCAGCTCCACTTAACTGTATGCAAAGAGCAGATCAAATGTGATCGCTCCAGTCTGGTTATACAATTAAAGGTTTATTCTCAAATTTCATGGCTTGTTATAAAACCAGGAGAGAGAAGGGGTGAGATTACCTGCCTGGGCTATAAATTTAATTCTTCCGGCCAATTACAACACTTCAGGGGGTTCAGATTATGTCTCTAGTACAAGCTGAAAGGGATGATTAGCCCGGGTCTCCTGATACTTGTGTCTGATAGTAAATGCTGGCACATATCCTATTGATTTTCATTTAGATATCTTAATGTTTACAGATAATCCTACAAGATGTGGTCTAGGCCGCGATCGCCAGGAGTGGCAATTTCACAGCATTTTTCTCTTTCGTGCCTTTTCATTTTTCTTATGTGATTGAATTGGAATCAAGAAGGATAAATGGAGAATGTGAGCCTTGCCAATCAATCACAGCGAGCATAAATATTCTGACTGCTTCTCTTTTTTTAAACATCCTTATACCGGCGGGTAGTTGGCTAATCAAACAAGAATAAAATACACTGCACCATAAATTAAGCTTGAAAGTCTGACAATACTGTCAGCACAGTACAGCGCAGACACAGTGGCGATCGAATTGTTATGGCTGCATAATGTCTATAGTGTTCATTTCATGGAAAGCTGCTCCCCGAGAGGGAGAAGTTCACAGGACAGGGCTGTTGGAAGCATCTACAACTAAAAGGTGGTCACGGAGAAACATGTTGTCATGATTGGACACCCAGTAGGAACCTGAGCAAATTGTCTGTTATAACAGTGTCTATAGTTTGTGAGCAACGTTCACTGCATTGGTCTGTCTGCAAACAGGGAAAATGTTATTTATTATTCACTCTGACTTTGTATGGGCTGAATTGTGTTTGTAGATAGATTATATTGCACAGCTACTACGGGATAAGCGGTCACAGGTCTCATATCTGCTATGGAGGCCACTCAAAAGGTTGACAGGTTTTTTAAATTATCATTGTGCCATAATGTGTGATCTTTAGAGAAAAGTAAAATTAAAATGAACTTGTTCAATCTAGTGAAAGATTAGTCATAAAATGCCAATCACATAATGGCAGAAACATTGTTACTGTTCTAAACTTAGACCACATAAAACTATTCCAGCAGGCATCAAGATAGACATTTTAGACACGTCCCTACACTACTCATATATAGCTCCCTCCACCCAAAGAAACCCACACAAACGCGCATCGGGGCTACATTTACACACAGGCATATTCCATTATATGGGTAAACATACTACTTCATACTCATGCATGGTTTCCCTTTCTATTTTCTTTACTACTGTTTACTTACATTAACTTTTTTTTTGCACCATGTTTCTTTGGTAGTTGGGTTAGTTGTAGGAGCCCTGGGCTATTTATAAGAGGACCACTTTGTGGCCACACAATATCTATATCTAGATAGATAGTCTTCACACTAGACCTCAAGCAGCTTGGATTGTGGTCGCTCCACTCTTCCTCCAGACTCTAGAACCTTGATTTCCAAGGTCTAGTGTGAAGTTTTCACAATCAGTGATGGTTTGGGGAGCCATGTCATCTGCTGGTGTAGGTTCACTGTGTTTTATCAAGACCTAAGGCTGTGGTTCCACGGTCCGGAACCACAGCGCATTTGACGGAGCGGAAATTCCGCTCTGTCCTAAGCCCCGCCCCCTTTTTGTCTCGCGTTCTTTCCGGATGTGTTCCGGACACATCCGGAACACATCCGGAAAGAACGCAGGGCTACATAGCCCTGTGTTAAATTCCGTTGCGGCGACGCAGCGTCGCCGCAATACGCTAGGACATGCTGCGGTCTGAAAAGACGCGCCGCATGTCCGGAAACGCAGGTCTTCCGCCTAATTCCCAGTTAAACAGCTTGCGTATAAATGGAGAAAATTCTAAACCATTATTACCCTCTCAAGGATTGGTCGACCAACAAAGATAATTTCAAAAGAAAGGCATATAAAAATCCCTGAGGTCTAGTTTTTTTTATTTAAGTGGTAAAATAAATCCCAAATTTGATAAAAAAAAAAAAAAGGTGCCATTTTCCGATACCCGTAGCGTCTCCATTTTTCGTGATCTTGGGCTCGGTGAGGGCTTATTTTTTGCATGCCGAGCTGACATTTTTATTGATACCATTTTGGTGTAGATACAATTTTTTTGATCGCCCGTTATTCCATTTTATTGCAATGTAGTGGCGACCAAAAATACATAATTTTGATGTTTTGAATTTTTTCCTTGTTACGCCTTTTAGTGATCGGGTTAATTTTTATATTGGGCGATTCTGAATGCGGCAATATCAAATATGTGTATATTTGAATTTTTTTATTGTTTTATTTTGAATGGGGCGAAAGTGGGGCAATTTGAACTTTTAAATTTTTTTATTTTTTTTTATATTTTTAAAAACTTTTTTTAAAGTTTTGCCTGTGTGTAGCAGAAATGCTCACTTGCTATGAGCGCCGACCACAGAATGGCACTCATGGCAATCTGGCAATGACAATCTGCTGGAGACCTCTGGTTGTCATGCCGACCCATTGATGACCTGCAATCATGTGATGTGGGTGTGTATTTTTTTTTTCAGGAAACAAATGCTTGTGTATGTGTATATATAAAGGTATATACAAAAATAAAACACACTGCGCTTCTCTGAATACAGGGATGCACCCGCTATTAATATAGTTAGTCATTGTGCAACCCACCATTCAAAATATAAAATAAACCACCACCATGCCCCCACTTACTATAATTAGTCACTTTTGCCCCCCCAATAAAATTATAACTTACCATATATACTTGAGTATAAGCTGACCCGAGTATAAGCCAAGGCACCTAATTTTGCCACGGAAAACTGGGTAAGCCTATTGACTCGAGTATAAGCCGGGTATGCATTGTCCCCTCATCCCTGTCCTGCTCTGTGTGGCTCCCTTGTCCCATCCTTCTATGTATGGCTCGGCTCCCCCCGTCCCATCCTTCTATACATGGCTCGGCTCCCCCCGTCCCATCCTTCTATACATGGCTCGGCTCCCCCGTCCCATCCTTCTATACATTGCTCGTCTCCCCCGTCCCATCCTTCTATACATTGCTCGACTACCCCGTCCCATCCTATACATTGTTTGGCTCCCCCAGTCCCATCCTTCTATGTATGGCTCGGCTCCTCATCCTCTTCCGTGCTCCCCTATCGTCCTCCGTGATCCACCATGTTCCTCTATCCTCTGTGCTTCTCCGTACTCCTCCATGCTCCCCCTTGTGCTTAAGGGGACGGTGTCGTCATGGGTATATTCTTGTGCGTAAGGGGAGGGGGTGTCGTCGTGGGTATATTCTTGTGCGTAAGTGGGGCGGTGTCACGTGGGTACATTTTAATGCGTAAGGGGGCTGTGTCATCGTGGTTATGTTCTTGTGCGTGAGGGGGTGGTGTCGTTCATATATTTTGGTGCATAAGGGGGCAGTGTCGTCATGGGTATATTCTTGTGCGTAAGGGGGCAGTGTCATCATGGGTATATTGTTGTGCGTAAGGGGGCGGTATCGTCGTGGGTATATTGTTGTGCATAAGGGGGTGGTATCGTCGTAGGTATATTCTTGTGCATAAGGGGGACGGTGTCTTCGTGGGTAGATTCTTATGCTTAAAGGGGGACGGTGTCGTCGTTGGTATATTCTTGAGCATAAGAGGGGCGGTGTCGTCGATTGTTTATTCAGGTGCGTAAGTGGGGCGGTGTCATTGTGGGTATATTCTGGTGCGTAAGAGGGGCCGGTGTCGTCGTTTGTATATTCTTGTGCGTAAAGGGGGCGGTGTTGTCGTTTGCATATTCTTGTGCGTAAGGGGAGTGGTGTCGTCGTGGGTATATTCTTGTGCGTAAGGGGGGGCGATGTCGTCGTTGTTAAATTCTTGTGCTTAATTGGGCGGGGTGTCGCCGTGGGTATATTCTGGTGAGGTGGGGGGCGGTGTCGTCATGGGTATATTCTTGTGCTTAAGGGGAGGTTTTGTCATCGTCGGTATATTTTGGTGCATAAAGGGGCGGTGTCGTGGTGGATATATTCTGGTTCGTAAAGGGGGTGGTGTCGTGATCGGTATATTCTTATGTGTAAGGGGGCGGTTTCGTCGTGGGTATATTCTTGTGCGTAAGGGGGGGATGTCATCGTGGGTATATTCTGGTGCGTAAGGGGGCAGTGTCGTCGTGGGTATATTCTGATTTGTAAGGGGGCGGTGTCGTCCTGGGTATATTTTCTTGCACATAAGGGGGCGGTGTCGTCGTGGGTATATTCTTGTGCGTAAGAGGGGCAGTGTCGTCGTTGATATATTCTGGTGCGTAGTGGGTGGTGTCATCGTGGGTATATTCTTGTGCGTAAAGGGGGGTGGTTTCGTCGTGGGTGCGTAAGGGGCGGTGTCGTCGTGAGTATATTCTTGTGCGTATGGGGGCGGTGTCGTCGTGGGTATATTCTTGTGCGTAAGGGGGATGGTGTTGTCGTGGGTATATTCTTGTGCGTATGGGGGCAGTGTCGTCGTGGGTATATTCTTGTGCGTAAGGGGGGTGGTGTTGTCGTGAGTATATTCTTGTGCATAAGGGGGGCTGTGTCGTCGTGTGCGTAAGGGAACACCACAGAAAAAAAGATGATCACAAGGCTGTTATTTATTTATCAAAAAATACAATTTTTATTAGAAAAATTCATTTAAAACCATACTGCCAAAAACTGGGAAAGTGGGACAGGACAAATACACCTATTGCTCACAATCACTCATAAGACGCACAGATCCAGGTAAAAACAGTGACTATACGTACATAGGGGCTGCCAGCAGTATATAATAGCTCAAAGAGCAATATAAGAAATACCCTAATGGGGCATTTACCATCGCTTAGGGTACAAATACAGCTATAATCATGTCAAAAACTTGTTTGAATAACATCACTAATTCTGACCTGTATATGTACACTATAGACCAGCGTCACCTAGCTGGCAGTAACCCACATACCCATAGTATCCATAATAATGGGCACAATAATTAGTATATAGTAAGGTAAAATTACCTCTAGATATCCAAAGTGAAGGGTACCACTGCCACCTGGAGCTGCACGACCGCCCCGATGCGCGTTTTGGACTCCTTTCTCAAGGGGCCTACCACCAACAATGCATCTCCATTATTTATATGTATCTTCGCTTATTTTTATCCCAGCCACAGTGTGGTGCGCCGTGCAACCGGAAGTAGCACTCCCAACCCGGATTGCCGAGACAACCACAACGCCAGCAAGCGTCGGCGTCATGCAGTGGGCTGGGCTGGGGCGGGCCCAATCCACGTCAAAAGATGCCGAAAGCAGGCAGACGTGGCGGTGAAAGGGCAACACACGCGTGCAAGTCGGGAGCTCAAAATCTATATTATACTTACACAATCAACAACAAATACATACCAAAACAGCAAATTATGGTGGAACAAGTGTAACACTGTCAGAATTAGCCGTGTATTCAAGACTTTACACAGATCTCAAACATATTATCGCACAGCATATATATCATCACATATCCAAAAGGAGGACTTCTAAGGGTACCAAATATAATACAATACAGTACCCCGTAGCATAATGCACTGTTATAGAAATCATCAACACAATGCAATTAATGATCAAGGAGAAATAGCAATACACACAGTTACATAATAGATCAATAAATATCAATCACAAAGAGAATTTATTTATTATTATCCGGACGAAGTCCACTTCACAACTTCTCCATAGTACGCAAGACTGCAAGACCTCCAGGATTTGCTCCACCATAAGTTGTCGATATACACAGAAGAATTTGGCAAAATATTAAAAAAAATATAAATTAAAAACATTAAAAAGGAAGATAATGAACAACAAGCGACTGTCCATCAATAATGGATCACATAGTGAATTACTTATACGATGGACTACTTGCTAGAGATGGGGTGCACCTCACGAAGACTGGAAAACATGTATTTGGATGAGTACATGTATATTATTATTATTATTATTTGGAAGTCGCCTTGCTACACTCATCAGGAGAGCTTTAAACTCCAATGTGGGAAGGGAAGCAAAAGGCCAGAAAAATCCATACACCTGACAAATACTATTGAGAATTCTGCTATTAGAAGTGGAAAGGAAGAACGAAGACAAAAAAATCTAAATAATAAAAATCTTGGAGGAAGAGAAACCAAGCACAAACTAAAATGTTTCTATACAAATGCACAAAGCATGGGCAACAAACAAGGAGGACTGGAACTACTAACGCAGGAGAAGAAGTATGATGTCATTGGAATCACTGAAACTTGGTGGGACGATACACATGATTGGAATACAAGGCTAGAAGGATACAACTTATTTGCAAGAAACAGACTTGATAAACGAGGAGAAGGTGTTGCATTGTATGTTAGAAAAGCGTATATCTGCACAGAGATTGACGCTTCAGAGACTGGGAGTTCTGTGGAAACTGTTTGGGTAAGAATACAAGGACAGAACAATGGAAAGGACACCATTGTAGGCATTTACTACAGGCCACCTATGCAAGCTGAAGATATGGATGAACTCTTTATGCATCAAATGGCCAAGTTCTCCAAAAATATGACATAGTGGTCATGGGAGATTTCAACTATCCAGACATTTGTTGGGAATCTCTCTCAGGCAAAACTAACAGGTCAAGGAAATTCTTATCCTCTCTTGCTGACAACTTTATCTTTCAAAAGGTAGGGGAGAAAACAAGGGGATCTGCTACCTTGGATCTAATCCTCATAAACAGGGAGGAAATGGTTGAGGAGGTAAGAGTAGCTGGGACCTTAGGAGGTAGCGACCATGCGATTTTAGAATTTTGGATAATATACTGTATATTATATATTTATATTATATATATATATATATATATATATATTTATTATATATATCTATTACATATATGTATATATTACATATATAAATATGTGCTTTTGAATATTTTTGGTTTTAAAATGATGTGTGCAGTTGTGTTTTACAATGCGATTTTTACATGAACTTTTACATACAGAGAACTGTTCTATGTAAAAGCTTGTGTTAAAATCGCATTGCATTGGTATGTAAATCGGATGCTAGGTGTGAAAAATCGGATTGTACTCTCACAAAAAACGCATGACACTCACATGACAATTGCATTACACTCGTCCGACTCTCCTGCATGAAAATCGGACCGATTCTTAAATCACTAGTGTGTCTCTGCCCTAACGCCACATGCACACATTGAGTATTTGCTGAGTTTTTTACTCCAGTATTTGTAACCCAAAACCAGGAGTGGGTGATAAGTGCAGAAGGGGTGCAAAATGTTTCTATTATGCTTTTCCTCTGACTGTTCCACTCCTGGTTTTGGCTTATAAATACTGGGGTAAAAAACTCACCAAATTCTCAATGTGTGCATGTGGCCTAATTCTACCTCTCAGGTGAACTTTAGAAATTGCAAATGGACCCACTTTAGTTTTTCATGACCTGTCGGTGGGCGCTGATAGACATATTGACGAATTAGCCATCATTTAATGCACAGACAGCACGGTGGCTCAGTGGTTAGCTCTTTTACCTTACAATGCTTGGGTCCTAAGTTCGATTCTGACTGAGGTCTGAGGAATTCTACCTCTCGTTTGTACTTTAGAAATTGCAAATGGACCTGCTCTAGTTTCTCCTGATCTTCCTATAGGTGCTGCGAGTCATATCAATGACTTTGACAAAACATATTTTCTAAGCAGCATGATGGCTCAGTGGTTAGCTCTTTTACATTTCAATACTTGGATCCTTCGTTTAATTCTGACTGAGGTCTGAGTAATTCTACCTCTCAATTGTACATTAGAAATTGCAAATGGACCTGCTCTAGTTTCTCCTGATCTTCCTATAGGTGCTGCGAGTCATATCAATGACTTTGCCAAAGGCGATCATCTGTGCAGCACGATGGCTCAGCGGAGCTCACTGGTGCTTTGCAGCATGCGCGTCTGAAGTTCAAATCCCACCATGGGTAACATCTTTGAGAAGGAAATGGACCTGCTCTAGTGTTTACTGAGCTTCCGTCTTGGTGCTGGTAGTAATATCAATGACTTTGCCAAATAGTATTTCCAAGCTGAATGGTAGTTCAGTGGAAAGTACTGGTGCTTTGCAGTGTAAGAGTCTGGGGTTTAAGTCCCTCCATGGATGACTTTTGCAAGGAGTTTGTGCTGTAGTTTTTCCTGATTTCCCATACGTGCTGGTAGCAATATCAATTACTTTGCCAAAGAGCATCTAACAAGCAGCATGGTGGCTCAGTGTAAAGCACTGGTGCTTAGCAGTGTGGGAGTCCAGGGTTCAAATCCCACCATTGATGGCATCTGCAAGCAGCAAATAGAGATGTTCTAGTTTTTCCTGATCTTCCCTTTGGTGCTGGTAGTCATATCAATGACTTTGCCAAAATGTATTTTTGAGCAGCATGGTGGCTCAGTGGAAAACACTGGTGCTTTGCTTCATGAGAGTCCAGGGTTTGAGGCACACCATGGATGACATCTGTACTCTAGTTTTTCCTGATCTTCCCTTTGGTGCTGGTAGTCATATCAATGACTTTGACAAAGATTATTGTATGAGCAGTGTGGTAGCTCAGTGGATTGCACTGGTGCTTTGCAGTGTGAGAATCCAGGGTTTGAGTCCCATCATTATTATTATTATTATTATTAATATTTATTTCTATAGCACCATTGATTCCATGGTGCTGTACATGAGAAGGGGTTACATACATACATCATGGATGACATTTTCAAGGAGCTTGTACTCTAGTTTTTACTGATGTTCCCTTTGGTGCTCCTTACATATGCTACCCATGGTGGGACTTGAACCCATGGAGTCTCATGCTGCAAAGCACCAGTGCTATCCACTACTAAGCTACCATGCTACTCATACAATAACCTTTGACAAAGTCATTGTTATGACTTGTTATGATATTGTAGTCAGTGATTGTAATGGGATCTGATCTAGTTTTTTCTGATCTTCCCTTTGGTGCTGATAGTAATATCAATGACTTTGCCAAAGGTTGTTGCATGAGCAGTGTGGTGGCTCAGTGGATTGTACTTGTGCTTTGGAGCGTGAGAGTCCGAGGTTCGAGTCCCACCATGGATGACATCTGCAAGGAGCAACTAGAAAATTTCTAGTTTTTCCTGATCTTCCCTTTGGTGCTCTTAGTCATCTCAATGACTTTGTCAAAGATTATACCATGAGCAGTGTGGTAGCTCAGTGGATAACAGTGGTGCTTTGCAGTGTGAAAGTTCTGGGTTTGAGTCCCACCATGGATGACATTTGCAAGGAGCTTGTGCTCCAGTTTTTCCTGATCTTCCCTTTTGTGCTCGTAGTCATCCCAATGACTTTGTCAAAGGTTATAGTATGAGCAGTGTGGTAGCTCAGTGGATAACACTGGTGCTTTGCAGAGTGAGAATCCAGGGTTCAAGACCCACCATGAATGATATTTGCATGGGGTTTGTAGTCTAGTTTTTACTAATGTTCCCTTTGGTGCTTGTAGTCAACTCAATGACTTTGTCAAAGGTTATAGTATGAGCAGTGTGGTAGCTCAGTGGATAGCACTGGTGATTTGCAGTGTGAGAATCCAGGGTTTGAGACCCACATTTGCATGGAGTTTGTACTCTAGCTTTTACTGATGTTCCCTTTGGTGCTCGTAGTCAACTCAATGACTTTGTCAAAGGTTATAGTATGAGCGGTGTGGTAGCACAGTGGGTAACACGGATGCATTGCTGTGTGAAAGTTGTGGGTTTGAATCCCATGGATGACATCTGCAAGGCAATTGTGTGTTCAGGTGGGTGGGTGGGTGGCCACCTATGCTCTATAGATATACATGTGGGGTGGATGATGATGTTACCTGTGCAGCATCCTGGAGGGCTGCTTGCCTCAGCCCTTTGGGTAGTACAGCTGAGCTGTTAGATAGGTTTTAATTTTTTACAAAGTCCAAAAAAAGCTTTTAAAAGTAACAGCACAGCTGTGCGCATTATATTCAAGCTAATCACTTGTACATTCATCCAAAGGGTTGAGGCTACTTGTCCAACGAAGGATGCTGCAGGTAACACACCATCATCCGGCCAACATGGATATCTATAGAGCATAGGTGGCCACCCACCTGAGCACAGGAGAACACACAAGGGCCTTGCAGATGTCGTCCATGGGATTTGAACCCATGACTTTCACACTGCAAAGCACCAGTGTTATCCACTGAGCTACCACAACCGCTCATACTATAACCTTTGACAAAGTCATTGAGTTGACTACGAGCACCTAAGGGAAGATCAGGAAAAACTAGAGTACAAGCTCCTTACAAATGTCATCCATGGTGGGACTCAAACCCATGAAAACTCATGCTGCAAAGTACCAGTGCTATCCACTAAGCTACCATGCTGCTCATACAATAACCTTTGACGAAGTCATTGATATGACTTGTTATGATATTGTAGTCAGTGATTGTAATGGGATCTGATCTAGTTTTTTCTGAGCTTCCCTTTGGTGCTGATAGTAATATCAATGACTTTGCCAAACGTTATTGCATGAGCAGTGTGGTGGCTCAGTGGATTGTACTGGTACTGCAAGGAACAAATAGAGAAGTTCTAGTTTTTCCTGATCTTCCCTTTGGTGCTCGTAGTCATCTCAATGACTTTGTCAAAGGTTATAGCATGAGCAGTGTGGTAGCTCAGTGGATAACAGTGGTGCTTTGCAGTGTGAAAGTCCTGCGTTTGAGTCCATAATGGATGACATCTGTAAGGAGCTTGTGCTCCAGTTTTTCCTGATCTTCCCTTTGGTGCTTGTAGTCAACTCAATGACTTTTCCAAAGGTTATAGTATGAGTGATGTGGTAGCTCAGTGGATAACACTGGTGCTTTGCAGAGTGAGAATCCAGGGTTTGAGACCCACCATGGATGACATTTGCATGGCTCTAGTTTTTCCTGATGTTCCCTTTGGTGCTCGTAGTCAACTCAATGACTTTTCCAAAGGTTATAGTATGAGCGGTGTGGTAGCTCAGTGGATAACACTGGTGCTTGGCAGTGTGAAAGTTGTGGGTTCAAATCCCATGGACAACATCTGCAAGGCCCTTGTGTGTTCTCCCTGTGCTCAGGTGGGTGGCCACCTATGCTCTGAGGATATACATGTGGGGTGGATGGTGGTGTTTCTACCTGTGCAGCATCCAGGAGGGCTGCTTGCCCCCTTCCTTGGGCAAGTAGCCTCAGCCCTTTGGGTGAATGTGCTTGTATACAAGTGATTGGCTTGTATATAGTGCAGCTTAGCTGTGGCCACAGCTGAGCTGTTACTCTTTAAACCTTTTTGTTGGACTTAGAATATTTAAATATCCTAAGTCCAACAAAAAGGTTTAAAGAGTAACAGCTCAGCTGTGGCCACAGCTAAGCTGCACTATATACAAGCCAATCACTTGTATACAAGCACATTCACCCAAAGGGCTGAGGCTACTTGCCCAAGGAAGGGGGCAAGCAGCCCTCCTGGATGCTGCACAGGTAGAAACACCACCATCCACCCCACATGTATATCCTCAGAGCATAGGTGGCCACCCACCTGAGCACAGGGAGAACACACAAGGGCCTTGCAGATGTTGTCCATGGGATTTGAACCCACAACTTTCACACTGCCAAGCACCAGTGTTATCCACTGAGCTACCACACCGCTCATACTATAACCTTTGGAAAAGTCATTGAGTTGACTACGAGCACCAAAGGGAACATCAGGAAAAACTAGAGCCATGCAAATGTCATCCATGGTGGGTCTCAAACCCTGGATTCTCACTCTGCAAAGCACCAGTGTTATCCACTGAGCTACCACATCACTCATACTATAACCTTTGGAAAAGTCATTGAGTTGACTACAAGCACCAAAGGGAAGATCAGGAAAAACTGGAGCACAAGCTCCTTACAGATGTCATCCATTATGGGACTCAAACGCAGGACTTTCACACTGCAAAGCACCACTGTTATCCACTGAGCTACCACACTGCTCATGCTATAACCTTTGACAAAGTCATTGAGATGACTACGAGCACCAAAGGGAAGATCAGGAAAAACTAGAACTTCTCTATTTGTTCCTTGCAGATGTTATCCATGGTGGGACTTGAACCTTAGTCTCTCACGCTGCAAAGTACCAGTACAATCCACTGAGCCACCACACTGCTCATGCAATAACATTTGGCAAAGTCATTGATATTACTATCAGCACCAAAGGGAAGCTCAGAAAAAACTAGATCAGATCCCATTACAATCACTGACTACAATATCATAACAAGTCATATCAATGACTTTGTCAAAGGTTATTGTATGAGCAGCATGGTAGCTTAGTGGATAGCACTGGTGCTTTGCAGCATGAGTCTTCATGGGTTCGAGTCCCACCATGGATGACATTTGTAAGGAGCTTGTACTCTAGCTTTTCCTGATCTTCCTTTGGTGCTAGTAATCTTTTCAGTGACTTTTCCTATGAGCAGTGTGATATCTCAGTGGATAACACTGGTGCTTTGCGGTGTAAGAATCTAGGGTTTGAGTCCCACCACGGATGACATACGTAAGGAGCTTGCACTCTAGTTTTTCCTAATGTTCCCTTTTGTGCTTGTAGTCATCTCAATGACTTTGTCAAATGTTATAGTATGAGCAGTGTGGTAGCTCAGTGGATAACGCTGGTACTTTGCAGTGTGAAAGTCATGGGTTCAAATCCCATGGATGACATCTGCAACCCTTGTGTGTTCTCCCTGTACTCAGGTGGGTTGGCCACCTGTGCTCTATAGATATACATGTGGGGCAGATGATGGTGTTATCTGTGCAGCATCCTTCATTGGACAAGTAGCCTCAGCACTTTGGGTGAATGTACAAGTGATTGGCTTGAATATAATGCGGAACAGCTGTGGCCACAGCAGAGCTGTTACTTTTAAAAGCTTTTTTTGGACTCTTGGAAAAAATTAAAACCTATCTAACAGCTGATGCTGCACAGGTAACATCATCATCCATCCCACATGTATATCTATAGAGCATAGGTGGCATCATCATCCATCCCACATGTATATCTATAGAGCATAGGTGGCCACTCACCTGAGCACAGGGAGAACACACAAGGGCCTTGCAGATGTCATCCATGGGATTCAAACCCACAACTTTCACACTGCAAAGCACCCGTGTTATCCACTGAGCTACCACACTGCTCACACAATAACCTTTGACAAAGTCATTGAGTTGACTACGAGCACCAAAGGGAACATCAGTAAAAGCTAGAGTACAAACTCCATACAAATGCGGGTCTCAAACCCTGGATTCTCACACTGCAAATCACCAGTGCTATCCACTGAGCTACCACACCGCTCATACTATAACCTTTGACAAAGTCATTGGGATGACTACGAGCACCAAAGGGAAGATCAGGAAAAACTGGAGCACAAGCTCCTTGCAGATGTCATCCATGGTGGGACTCAACCCCAGAACTTTTACACTGCAAAGCACCAGTGTTATCCACTGAGCTACCACACTGCTCATACTATAACCTTTGGCAAAGTCGTTGATATGACTACCAGCACCAAAGGGAAGATCAGGAAAAACTAGAGTACAAGCTCATTGTAGATGTCACCCATGGTGGGACTCAAACACATGGACTCGCACACTGCAAAGCACCAGTGTTATCCACTGATCTACCATGATGCTTGCAAAATAATGTTTTCGAAAGTTATGGATATTACTACCAGCACCAAAGGGACGATCAGGAAAAACTAGAGCAGTTCTTTTTGCAGATGTCGTCCATGGTGGGACTCAAACCACAAACTCTTACGCTGCAAAGCACCAGTGCTTTCCTCTAAGCTACCGTGCTGCTTGGACTTTGTCTTTTGGCAAAGTCATTGATATTACTACCAGCACCTATGGGAAGATCAGGAAAAACTAAGTACACACTCTTTGCAGATGTCATCCGTGGTGGGACTCAAACCCTGGACTCCCACGCTGCAAAGTACCAGTGCTTTCCACTGAGCTACCATGCTGCTCAGGAGATGTCTACTGGCAAAGTCATTGATATTACTAACAGCACCAAAGCTATCATCAAGGAAGACTGTGGACTATATCCGAGCTGCCAGACAATTTAGGATACAAAATAAAGTTAAAAGTTAATGGTGGTTTATTCTAAGTGTTTCGAAGACATATGGCTTCTTCCTCAGGAAATACCACAAAGACAGTCTGACTTTGATTAACTTTTAATCTTATTTTGTATCCTAAATTGTCTGGCAGCGCAGATATAGTCCACAATCTTCCTTGATGATAGCTCCTATTAGGTTGCTAGCTGACCTGTGGATCTACGGCAGCTGACATATAAGCCTTGTCTGTACACCACCAGGTGAGCAGTTTTTGATCAAAATTGCACATTATAACGTGGGATAAGACCCTATTTGCGCTTCTTGTTTTCCTACAGTTTGCATTAATTGTACCAGCACCAAAAGGAAGATCAGGAAAAACAAGATCAGGTCCATTTGCTTCTTGCAGATGTCATCCATTTTGGGATTTCAACCCTGGACCCCCATGCTATAAAGTACCAGTGCTTTCCACTGAGCCGCCATGCCACTCAGAAGGTATGCTTCGACAAAGTCATTGATATTACTACCAGCACCAAAGGGAAGATCATGAAAAACTAGAGCAGGTCCATTTGCTCATTGCAGATGTCATCCATGGTGAGATTTGAACCCTGGTCTCCCATGCTGCAAAGCACCAGTGCTTTCCACTGAGCCACCATGCTGCTCAGAACTTACCCTTTGGCAAAGTCATTGATATGACTCGCAGCACCTATAGAAAAATCAGGAAAAACTAGAGCAGGTCCATTTGCAATTTATAAAGTACAACTGAGAGGTAGAATTACTCAGACCTCAGTCAGAATTGAACTAAGGACTCAAGCATTGAGAGGTAAAAGAGTTAACCACTGCACCACCATGCTGCTCAGAAGATTTCTTTTGGCAAAGTCAGTGATATGACTTGCAGCACCTATAGGAAGATCAGGAAAAGACGGATTTTGGTAAGAACTTACCTGTAAAATCCTTTTCAGCGAAGAAGGAAGGGAGACACACTCATTACTAGTGGGTAGGCGGAGCCCCAGATAGGATTAACACCTCAGATTCCAAAGCGTGTTGACCGGCCCCTCCAGCTCGGGCTCCTCCTACTCAGGTCTTCAGTCGTACCAAAGCTTAGGAAGAACAATATCACCAGCGAAGCAACATAACCCCTTCTGAAGGACTTCAGAGAAAAATACAAAAATACAGGTTATGCATGCATTTGCAGCGAAAAACCACACAGTTCCAGGTACTACTCACTGAACCTGACAACTGCGATAGGCTGGCAATGCTGGAACAGAGCCGTAGTGCGTCGACCTCAGCTCAGAAAATCGCTACCAGAGAAGGGCCACGCTGCATCTGTAAATACAACAACACACTTCTGCCATGGGAGGGATGTGTGTCTCCCTTCCTTCTTCGCTGAAAAGGATTTTACAGGTAAGTTCTTACCAAAATCCGTCTTTCAGCTGCAGATGAAGGAAGGGAGCCACACTCATTACTAGTGGGACGTCCCAAAGCAGTCCAAACAATAGGGTGGGAGAAAAACCAAAAAAGGCAGAAACCCAACACCTAAACATTATGCGCAACAGGCGCCAACACAAGTTAACTAACTTAGAATACCGCTGCCTGTAGGACCCTACGTCCTAAGGCCGCATCAGCGGAAGCACTGACGTCCACCTTATAAAACTTTGTAAATGTGTGGACGGAACGCCAGGTCGCCGCTCGGCAGAGCTAAGCTGCCGAAGCCCCTTGATGAAAGGCCCACGATGAGGCCACAGCCCTCGTGGAATGAGCACGAATCTTAATCGGACAAGGTTCGCCTTTAAGTCGATAAGCCTCCAAAATGGCTGACCGAATCCAACGAGCTATAGAATCCTTGGAAGCTCGTTGACCACGTCTACGACCTGCTGGGATCACAAACAGAGAATCTGTTTTCCTAAAACCTTGAGTAATAGACAAATAGAACTTCAAGGCCCGCACTAAATCCAATTTGTGCAAATCTCGTTCCTTTGCATTCTTCGGGCCCGGACAGAGCGAGGGCAACACAATATCCTGGTTAACATGAAAACGCGACACCACCTTAGGTAGAAAGTCGCCCCGTGTGCGAAGCACTACTCGATCCGGGTAAAACTCCAGGAAAGGAGGCGAGCAAGAAAGAGCTGCCAACTCAGAAACCCTTCTTAAAGAGGTTACTGCCACTAAGAATGCAACTTTCCAAGAAAGTAACGAAAGGCTAGCAGAACTCATCGGCTCAAAAGGCACATGCTGAAGAGCCTCCAAAACAAGGTTGAGTCGCCAAGGAGACACAGGTGCCTTCCGTGGTGGAAACTGACGGGTTACTCCTTGAAAAAAGGAGCGTACATCCCTACGCGAGGCGATAGCCTTGCGAAACAACAAGGACAGGGCAGAAACCTGACCTTTCAGAGTGCTAACAGCTAAACCTTTGTCCAACCCGTACTGCAAAAAAGCCAACAGATTGGGCATAGAAAAAATCCTCGGATTCCTTGAGGAACTTGAACACCACGAAAAGAAGGCTTCCCAAGTTTTATGATAAATCCTGGTAGTAGCCGGACTTCTGGCAGCTCGCAGAGTGGCAATGACTTCAGCTGAAAAACCTCTACGGGTCAATATTTCGGTCTCAAGAGCCACGCCGTCAAACGCAGAGACTTCAAGTCCGGATGACGAACGGGCCCTTGTGATAACAGGTCCGGGCGAAGAGGAAGTGGAAATGGCGGAGCTGCCAAAAGCGCCACCAGTGTCGAGAACCACGTCCTCCTTGGCCAGTCCGGAGCTATCAACATAGCCGGGATTCCTTCCAGTCTGATCCGACGCAGTACCAGAGGAAGCAAAGAAATCGGTGGAAAACATAGACCAGCTCGAACTGGTCCCACAGAGCTACCAGAGCATCCACCGCCACTGCCTTCGGGTCCTTGCACCTGGACATGAAGGTCGGTAGTTTGGCATTGACCCTGGATGCCATCAAATCCACTTGGGGAGTTCCCCAACGGGAGCACAGTAGTGCAAACATTTCCGGATGGAGACTCCATTCTCCAGGATCCATCTTCTCGCGACTGAGAAAGTCCGCCGTGGTATTCTGGACTCCTGGAATGTGAATTGCAGAGATGGCTGGAACCGTGGCCTCGGCCCATAGCAGGATCCGAGACACCTCCATCATGAGCCTGGAGCTCCTTGTCCCGCCTTGGTGATTGATATACGCGACCGCCGTCGCATTGTCCGTCTGCACTCGAACTGGCAGACCACTCAAAGGGACCGTCCAGTGTTGGAGGCAAAGGAAAATTGCCCTCAATTCCAAGATGTTGATCGGTAGAACAGACTCTTCCGATGACCATACTCCCTGAACCCAGAGATCGTTCCAGACACCCCCCCAGCCCGTCAGGCTGGCATCGGTGGTAATGACCGACCACTTTGGAGGGAGGAAAGATTTCCCCAGGGATAACGTTTCCGGACGCAACCACCATTCTAGGGATTCTCGTACCCTGTGCGAGATGATGATGCTGCAATCCAGAGACAATTGTGATCGATCCCAACGACCCAGGATGAGTCTTTGGAGGTCCCTGGAATGAAATTGGGCAAACGGAAGTGCCTCCATGGACGCCACCATCAAACCTAGAAGGCGCATACACTTTCGCAGAGACATTGCTGTCGAAGCCTTCATAATTTGTACATGTCGTAGTAGACATGCTTGCTTGTCTTGAGGAAGAGACACTACCGCCTGTACTGTGTCGACATGCATCCCCAAAAACAGGATCGACTGTGTCGGATCCAAAGACGACTTCTCCCAATTCACCAGCCACCCGAAATCCTCCAGGAGCTGAAGGGATAGATTGCGAGCTGTCACCGCCTCCTCCTTTGAGGACGCCACAATCAAAAGATCGTCCAGGTAGGGAAAAATCGCAACCCCCTGTCTTCGGAGAATTGCCATGAGAGGCGCCAGAATTTTTGTAAAAACTCTGGGCGCTGATGCCAAACCGAATGGCAGAGCCACAAACTGGTAATGGTCCTGACCTATGGCAAAGCGAAGGAAACGCTGATGAGCCTTTCCGACTGGAACATGCAAATAAGCGTCGCGGATGTCGATTGACACCAAAAAGTCGTTCTGCGACAGGGCCGTTATCACGGAGCGAAGTGACTCCATGCGGAATTTTTGGGTGTGGACATGCCGATTTAATCTTTTGAGATCCAGAATAGGACGAAATTTGTTCTCCTTTTTGGAAACCACAAAAAGATTGGAATAAAATCCTCTTCCCCGGTCTTCCGGCGGTACTGGTATTACCACACCCTTCTGCAGAAGAGAGTCGACCTCTCGCAGCAGGGCGGCCTTTAACTCGGGCTCTGACGGAGTGCGGGACTGGTAAAACCTGTCCGGGGGCCGAGAAGAAAACTCTATGAAATAGCCTGCCGACACGACCCGCGTTACCCAGGTGTCCGGAACGCGGGAAATCCAAGTCGCTTTGAATTGGAGCAGGCGACCCCCCACTCGAGAGCCCTCGAATGGAAACCTGGCGTCAGTCCGTCTTGGCGGGCTTCTTGTCAGTCTCCCGCTTGTCTTGACGGAAATTTGATTTCCAGGGAGTGCGGGATTTCTGAGTAAACTTTCTTCCCGAAAAAAAGGGACGACCCGATCCCCAAGAGGACTGACCGAAACGTCCCTTGGAACGAAAGGATCGCCGGCCACCACCAGCACTAGTCCTGCTAGGTGCAGAAGCCAAAGCCCTTCGCTGTGGTAAGGCTGCTTCTTTCGACTTTGCCTTGGCAATCAGCTCTGAAAGGTCAGACCCAAAAAGCTGACTACCCTTGTAGGCTAGAGACAGCAAACCTTGTTTTGACACTGCGTCTCCAGTCCACTGTCTAAGCCACAGTGCTCTTCTGACTGTGACAGCCGAAGCTTGCGCCTTGGACAACAGTGATGCTGTATCCAGACCTGCATCATAGCTATAACAAACCGCAGTTTCCAATAAATCGAGAAGACCATCTATCTCGGATAACGGAGATCCATTTTGTATCGCCGTCCGTACACGGTCCAACCAACATAGAGAAGCCTTAGAAGCACACATGGATCCTAACACCGCTTTGAATCCATGCCCCGCGGCCTCGTAGTTGGATTTCGCTGCCATCTCCGTTTTTCTGTCTAGCGGGTCCTGCAGACTTGCTTTCCCTTTAACAGGGAGCAATGAGGATTTACTGAGCTGGGATAAAGGAACATCCACTTCAGGAGAAGAAATCCAAGTCTCTGTCAACTCCGTAGAGCACGGATATAGTGCCTCAAAAAAACGTGTTCCATGAAAACGTTTATCTGGACACAGACGTTCTTTCTCCACTGCTTCCTTAATCTCTTCCAGAGCTGGTAACGTCGCTCGCAACTTACGGTACTCCTGGTACATCCGAGGCGACTTACCCGGACGTGTAGTTACCTTCTCCGGCAACTGTAACGCCTCCCTCATGGCTTCAATAAGAGTCCGAACCTGTCAGTAACTTATGGAAAAAAGTGTGGCTTCTCAGGCGACAGCAGCAAGCACGCTGAAGGGTTAAATCTCTTAGTGAGAGAGGTACCCCAGCTGTATAAGCTGAATACTCAGCGATACAATTAACTGTTACAAGTTCTAATCCAAAACTGGGATAGAACCTATGCGTTGCTGAAGGGGTTAACCCTTGAAAAAGGGGTTAATGCCGCCAACTCCCCACTACTCCCTTATTAACAGAAGGGGTGTGCGAGTTCAGGCAAAAATAAGGTCTCTATATGAGACCGCAGCTGCAAGTAACGCTATCTGTTTTGCTATACAGATAGGTTCTGCGCTGTGGGGGTGAAGCGTTTCACTCACCCGGCTGGTAATGGTGCTGTAAATCGTTGGTACGGGAAGAGCGGAGCAGGAAGGAGCCCGTGGAGCCTTCTAATGGCCGCCGCGCTGAGAGAACCCGGAAGAGAAGCACCTATCCTGCGCTTCTGTGACAGAAAGCCCGGGAGCGTGAAGCCACGCCCCCCGCCAGCTTCAAAAAAGAGCGCGAACTCCTTCGCTCTCTGCTCTCCCCCTGTCCTGCAGGCGTCTGCCTGCGGATAGAAACAGTCACCAAACATGTCTCACATGTACCAGCGGCTGCCGCAGCAGTCGCTGTAAGCACTCACACACACTTTAAATAAAATGTGGGGTACTCACCAGCCAAGCGTCACAGGGACCCCCAGGGGTTTCTGACGCGTGCCCATGCTTCCCCCAGGGCGGGGATCGCAGTGACCCCTGCGCGTGGTTTGCGTCCCCGCCAGGGAAGCTATCCTCATCCCCCCGGGACGGCAGGGTTCTGCAGGGACCACCCTCAGGGTAATTACAGATCCGCCAAGGGAGAGGTTGGGGTCCAGCAGCGCTGAGACCCCTGAGACCTCTAGACCAACTCTGGTGATCCAAGTCTCTTGTCCGAATAAAATAAAAAAATCTTCTGAGGAGCTGCTTCCAGCAGCGACCATCCTCTGAGACCTCAAATTCTAGACTGAAGACCTGAGTAGGAGGAGCCCGAGCTGGAGGGGACGGTCAACACGTTTTGGAATCTGAGGTGTTAATCCTATCTGGGGCTCCGCCTACCCACTAGTAATGAGTGTGGCTCCCTTCCTTCATCTGCAGCTGAAATCTAGAGCAGGTCCATTTGCAATTTCTAAAGTATAACTGAGAGGTAGAATTACTCAGACTTCCGTTAGAATTGAACTAAGGATCCAAGCATTGAAAGGTAAAAGAGCTAACCACTACGCTGCTCAGAAGATACACTTCAGAATGGTTATTGATCTGATTTTCAGCACCTATAGGAAGATCAGGAAAAACTAGAGCAGGTCCATTTGCAATTTATAAAGAACAACTGAGAGGTAGATTAACTCCGACCTTAGCTAGAATTGAACAAAGGACCCAAGAATTGAAAGGTAATTGAGTTAAGCACAGAGCCACCATGCTGTTGGAGAATTACCTGATGGCTAGGTCATCAATATGTTTATCAGTGCCCACCAAGAGGTCTTGAAAAACTAGAGCAGCTCTATTTGCAATTTCTAAAGTACAACTGAGATGTAGAATTATTCAGACCTCAGTCAGAATTGAACTAAGGACCCAAGCATTGAAAGGTAATTTAGCTAACCACTGAGCCACCATAGAATTACCTGATGGCTAGGTCATCAACATGCCTATCAGTAGCCACTGACAGGTCATGAAAATCTAGAGTAGCTACATTTGCAATTTCTAAAGAACAACTGAGAGTTCAGACCTCAGTCAGAATTGAACTAAGGACCCAAGTATTGAAAGGTAATCAAGCTAACCACTGAACCACCATGCTGCTTGGAAGATACCCTTTGGCAAAGTCATTGATATGACTTGCAGTACCTATAGGAAGATCAGGAAAAACTAGAGCAGGTAATTTTGCAATTTCTAAAGTGCAACTGAAAGGTAGAATTACTCAGACCTCAGTAAGAATTGAACTAATGACCCAAGCATTGAAAGGTAAAACTGCTAACCACTGAGCCACCGTGCTACCGTGCTGATGGAGAATTACTTGATGGCTAGGTCATCAATATGTCTATTAGTGACCAGTGACCACCAAGAGGTCATGAAAATGTAGACCGGTGCCATTTGCAATTTCTAAAGTACAACGGAGAGGTACTTTACCTCACCCATCACCCATCCCAATTCATTCATTTAAAAAAAAAAATAGAAAAACTCGCCTCTCTTGGCAATCCACTGCAGCTCTGCTTCTTTCCTCTTCTTGCGGATACGTACGTAGCAAACGACACAGCCACATCTCCGGCTGAGTCATAGAAAAAGCGACGGGCTGCAGCTAAGCTCCGTCTCTCTATTGGGGCAGCGGAGCATCAGGAACTCTCCCTGTTGGTGATAAGCACCGCTAGCGGTGGCGCAAAAAATATTATAATGAGGGCAAGCTGGCCTAGGGCCCTAGGCGGTAGCACAACTTGCACTCATTATAATATGCCTATGGTCATAGCATACTAAAAGAAAAAGTTCACATACTTCTACCACTCACAGACATGATACTGGATCACATTCCTCAGTGAAAATTGACAAAGTCTAATATTTTAAACTCATTTATTTATTTTTTTAACTACTTTTAGGATTGGTATGAAAATCTGATGTAGTTTTAGGTCAAATGAATACAGGAATACGCTCCCTGACAGAAGTTATGTCGCTTATCCATGTTATGTAAATAAAAGCTTATAACATGACGTTAAATTCATCCATTGGTTGTATGAATTATTCTTTTGAAAGATGAAACCCTCCAAAATGTGGTTTAGGTTAAGAAAATAAATTGGCATCAATGCAGAAATATTGATCCCTTAATGGACACAGAATGGTCAAATTTTGGCAAGACAAAAGTTTTGTTGCCTGGTCATATAATGCACCCTATCCTAGTTTACATTCTCACCTGTGCTCAGTAAATGATCAGTTAATTAGTGGATGTGTATAAAAAGAAACCCAGCACCCCAGACCTTCACTTGAACTGCAACTTGAGCTCTGACAACATGCCAAAAATCCAACCTGCGACCAAAGCCATCCAGGCTTTTTATCAAGAGGCTGAAGACCAGATCCACTGCAGAGGTGGCTGGCACCTTTAATGTGTCTCAGCGTCAAGTACAAAGAATTAAAAATAGATTTGAAGAGACTGTAGATGTGTTTGACAAGCCTAGGTCTGGCAGACCCCGCAAGACAACTGCTCAGGAGGAAAACAAACTTTCACCTCCCTGTACATACTGTGCAAAAATGTGCTACTTTTCAATATCAGAATACTTAGCATAAAGTACTTGATGAATCAGCCCCATAATGTATACACACAGAAACACTAATATTAATAATTCATATATTGTAAGTTGTGCTTACTACATATTAAACATGTATATATGCAAGTTATAATTCCCCTTTCAATAAAACCATTGCTGTCAATCAGATAGAAGCGCTGTATCACATGTCAATGATGGAGCCTGCATTAACCATTAGCAGTGCAGCATTAGTGGAGACGTGGCAGATGTTTTATTGTTGGACTTATTTACTGTGGCGAGATAACTGTCAGATCTGAAGAATGCATTGAGTCTGTTACATCCACTGAAGTTCAGATGACTGTTAATTGCTTTAAATAAAGATTGACTAATTGTCCCCACTGTACGCAGCCCATCACAAGGAATGTTAATATTCATATTCTGCTCTGTTTGTTTTTCGGTCTCTGCTGGCTTCCTTGTTATAGTATCAAAGCAGCGAGATTCGTCTACATAGTCTCCCATAATACCACACGCTTCCTCCTTACTAACCTCCCGCCAAAGGGAAAGGTCTGCCAGAAAATTAGATTTATATCTCCTGTTATCAAACACAAGTCGTGTGCTTCTTTGTTAGTAGTAATAGGGGGAATCTTCACAAAGGAGAAATAAGAAATGTGAACCTCAAGATTATCAAATCTGACAGTCGAGGAGAGCAGGGCCTCCATGTTTATACACTTCATATTGAATATGGATAAGAATAATGTTTGGTTCTGTAGAGTATATGATGAGTGGCTAAAAACCGTCCCTGCCCACTCTGCAAGGGGTTCAGAGGCGTATCCAGGGTGGGCAGCCGGGGCATGTGCCCCAGGCGCAGCCGGCAGAGGGGCGCAGTCGGGCCGCCTAATGCAGCAGTCCGCAGTGTCTCCCCTGGCAGCTGCGTTCTGCTGGCCCCGGCCTGGGAGTTGGCGGTTCCCTGTACCGGCTGTCTAGCTGACAGCCGGCGTAGAGAAGCTGCGCATGCCGGCTCCCAGGGACCAATTGTAATGGTGTCTATACCAGGTCAGAGCGACGCCAGCAGCGTGATCAGGTCATGTGATGATGCTGCTGACGTCACTCGCCGGCACCCAGAGGGAACATTGGTGGTAAGTGTGCTCCACTGTGGAGCTGAAGAAACCACCGAAGATGGGAGATGTGGGGGGGTACATAATGTGTGGGTGAATTTGCAGTGGGGGGTACATAATGTGTGGGGGGATATGGAGTGGGGGGTACATAATGTGTGGGGGGATTTGGAGTTGGGGTACATAATGTGTGGGGGGATTTGGAGTGGGGGTACATAATGTGTGGGGGGGATTTGGAGTGGGGGTACATAATGTGTGGGGGATTTGGAGTGGGGGTATATAATGTGTGTGGGGGATTTGGAGTGGGGGTTACATAATGTGTGGGGGGGATTTGGAGTGGAGGTACATAATGTGTGGGGGATTTGGAGTGTGGATGGGCGATACTTTATGTGTGGGGGGATTTTGGAGGGGATGGGGAACATAATGTGTGGGGGATTTAGATTGGGGATGAGGGATACATTATGTGTGGGGGGATTTGGAGTGTGGATGGGGGGTACTTTATGTGTGGGGGATTTGGAGTGTGGATGGAGGTACTTTATGTGGGGGATTTGGAGTGTGGATGGAGGGGTACTTTATGTGAGTGGGGATTTGGAGTGGGGATGGGGGGTTATTTTATGTGTGGGGGATTTGGAGTGGGGATACTTAATGTGTGTGGGGGATTTAGAGTGGGGATGGGGGTACTTAATGTGTGTGGGGGATTTGGCATGGGGATAGGGGGATTTAATGTGTGTGGGGAGATTTGGAGTGGGGATGGGGGATTTAATGTGTGTGGGGGGATTTGAGGACACTGAAGAGTATGTATTAGGGCATGTATGAGAAAACAGTATGGGGGTGGGTGCAGACACAGTATGGTGAGTGGGGGATGGGTGCAGACAGTATGGGGAGCGAATGGGTGAATGTATGTAGACACAGTATGGGGAGTGAGGGTGATGGGTTGTGTGCAGACACAGTATGGGGAGTCAGGGATATCTGTGAGCTGACAGAATAGAGAGTGAGGGGGTAAATATATGAGGAGATGGTATATTGCAGATATGTTTTATTCAGGAGCATTATAATGACTCTTCTGTCTTTAAGGGCGTCGTGTGGCGAGTTGGTGCAGAAGACCGGAGAAGATGGAGGTCTGCAGAGACGGCTGTGATGAGGAAACTCATCATGGGTCTGGACAAGAAGAAGAAAAGAAGGAGAACGACTCCAGAGACGACGTCATCTATAAGGTACCTGGGTGTAAATATTATTTGTGAAACTGACTAATTCTCATGTTTTTATTTATGTTAGGAGCATTAAAGAGGTTCTCCAGGTTTGTGCTGAGTCTGCAGTCATTCTATGTAACTGCAGATTTCTGAATTCTCACAGTGCTCACTGCACGCTGTTAGGATTCTTTCGTGCCGGTAATTTACATACATGCGGTCACATGCTGACTAGACATGTGTGGCCTCACTCAATGAAAATGAATGGAGCGAGGCCGGGCACGTCTAGTCGGAATGTGGCCAGAAGTATATAGATCACATGCTTGTGCTGACATGACCGTGTACTCTTGCCACCGGTAAGGGAATCCTAAAAGTGTGCAGTGCAATCGTGAGAATTCAGAAGCTGAAATGTCAGGATTCAGCTCTGCAGGTTCCAGCAGTCGTCACATGAACACTTCATTCATATGCAATTTTCATACTTATGGTCCTGTGACAACGAGCTCCTCTTCCTGCTTCTCTCAGTTTTTCACTGAACATTGAGAGCATTAGGCCTCTTTCACACATCCGTTTTTTTACTTCAGGCGCGATCCGGCGTGTTGTTAAAAAAACGGATCCGGTACCGGATATATATATATATATATATATATATATATATATATAAATATATATATTTGCCTACAATACAAAAGGAAATGTGTCATCTTTAATTTTAGCCCTTTTAGAGATCATTTCATCTTCAACTTGCTTAACTGTTCACAAGAAAAGTAATTTTGATCAAGGGTGCCCAAACTTTTACATGCCATTGTATATGCTGTGTGATCCTTTACATAGCCTCCTATATAGAGTATGAACACACATATATCCCCCTATATACATGCAAATATCCCATACACATGAAAAAAACAACACATGCTCACCTCGCTCTCGTTCCCTCAGCTCTCTGCTCCAGTCTCTGCTGCACTGACTCTCCGCACATCAGACACGAAGAAATTACGTTATTGTGTCTGCTGTCTCACACAAGGATTGAAGAAAGAAGGAGCCGGTGGCACCGTCCTCCACCAATGTATTCACAGCTGTCTTGCATCCTGAGGATGAGGAAAGCATTGACAGAGGGTGCCGGTGGGCGAGGACATGGTGCAGTCCATGGGCCACCGTTTCAGTGAGGAAGAGCCAAAGGGCTGGATGTGGCCTGCGAGCCGCAGTTTTGCCAGCTCTTTAATATCATAACCCACCTTTTAATATGCCTACTCTAATTATCTGTACTTGAAGTTGAAGGCTTGCCTTGATGTAGTGAAGGAGCCACTTATCTGGTTTGCCACCCAAAGTCAAACCACAGTAGTTTGATTAGAATTGATGAAATGATGGGCAGATATACTCTATGGTCAAGACGAGACACAATGAGAGTTGTAGTCACCGCCTAGCGGCACAAGGTTGGTCATATACTCAAGTTTCTTTCTTCTTAACGACTTTATATTATAAGAGTTGACAGATGACAGGTTCCATTAAACTTATCAGTTACTACATTTCCCATCTTGGCACTGTCTCCATACGCTGCAGCATTATTGATCGGACTTCAGTGTTGACAGGGCTTTGATACTTGGTTAATCTTTATTAAATATCGTTTGTGATATTCTATGTACATGTACGAGAGGGAATTTCATCTGCCTTAATTAGAAACAACATATAAACGCCCGAGCAACTAAGGCAAAGATGAACTTGGCAGGAACCATACATCAAGGTGACAATGACATCCATCACTGTCCGGCTATCACACTTGTGGGTGGCCATCAAAACTAACTTGGAGAACTTTGCAGATTTTCCGCTCTTTTATCGGCGGTTATATATATATCTGATTAGTGGATGTCAGCCGTCTGCTGGCGTCTTGAAAACGGCTGTAAATTCCATTCATCACAGCAGCTGCGCAGATGCTCAAAGATGTGCCCTCAGTTACATACTGCATCATGTCCTGCGCCTGACGAGCTGGCTTCCTCAATAAAGGATACTTATTGTCTTGCAATAAGTTATTCTAGAGATGCTGGACAGCCATTTTTATATGAAAAATGAATGTGATCATTTATGTACCTGATGTTGCAGAGAATGTTGTCATTAATCTGTGCTCCACTTTCATCAAGACCTTTATTCATAGCCGATGCAGCAGCAGATGGCCGGGAAAGAGAGTTACTTTGGACATTTTGTTCTGCGGTTATTGCAGTGTCATGTTCTGAACCTTTGACCCGCTGCCCTTGTACGTTAAATACTGTAACAAACTTACTGAAATTTTATGCAGGATTGTAATGACAGATGGTGCAGAGAAGATGTGTTGTTAGACATTGCTGAGATGAATTTCACTTGTTAGAAATATTTCTCTAGAGAGTGCAAGCTTCTTAGACAAGCTATTGTTTCATACTATAGACATCGAAAAATACACTAACTGATAGCAGTTGGATGTCTCAGATGGTGGATTACAGATTGTGGACATCTGAGGACGTGGGTTGTAGCAATCACTTGGGCAGGTTAAGGATGTAACTATTTTTATTTATTATGTCCACGGTCTTACAGCAACTTTGGATAGATGGCCACCATGCAATGCCCCTAGTCTACAAGATTACAACTCGGGGCCTGTAGTTCCACTGCCCCCGTACCAGGCGATACCCACTGTCTCCCAACTTTTGATTGCCCCACAGCTTTTGTATCTCCGCTGGTATAGACTGCATTCACACCTCATTATCCTCCAGACGATGGATACTATGACTGTAGAACGTATATCCAGCTCCAGCTGGCAACAACATATAGTACACTCCCAACCTGGGTTCTCCAAACGTTTTCATAGGTTGAGTGATGGGCAGTGAGCAGATTTGTATTCCACCAACTGGAGCCATGGTTCCTTGGGCTCATGCCCTGTAGACTCTCACTGGAGAGTGAGACGGGTCCCTTTCATACCCACATGTGAGAAACCCTGATGTTCCATGGAGCCTGTTTTGCCCTTGTCCAAGATTGAGTGTGGTACTTCCTCCTTGCCTGAGTATTTTGTTGCTGTTTGCTTCTGAGCTTCCTCCTGGCTTGCCTCTGGAGTTCCTGCTGCTGCTCGTTACTCAGTGCTCTGCCTCACCACTTCCAGCTGCCTTCAGTCTTCTAAGCTGCTTCCGGATCCTGGCTGGGGTTACCTACTCTCCAGACTTCTTAGACTGTTTCCATTGCAGGCTGCTGTGCGGGACTTGAGCGGGACCTCTCAGCTCAAAAGGTACATTTTAGGACCTTCTCCCTGTTATGCTCCACCCATGTATTTCTGAACTTCCATGAAAGGTGTCATCTCCTCTATCTGCATAGTTCTGGACTTACACATATAAGTGCAGTCGCACTCTTGCTTCTTATTACTGCTGGACTTCCATGTATAAGTGCTGGTTGCACTCTTGCTGCATACTACTGCGGACTTACACGTATAAGTGCGGGTCACACTCTTGCTGCATGTTACTGCTGGACTTGTTTGTATTAGCTACTAAGTTTGTTGGACACTTCTGTTTTGTGCTGTGCACTTCGTTACAATTTCAGGAAAGTCTCTGTTAGTTTGTGTTCTACTTCTTGCTTTGTTAAATACACTTATTTGTCTCAGTTTTGGTCTCAGACCCATTTTATCCCACGCAATCAGATTCCATAGTACCCACATAATTGTTAAACCACAGCTCTCATACAGCACATTCCCCCTCAGGATTGAAGGAAGTGGGGGGGAAGTAATCCCTCATTATTAGTGTTGAGCGATATTGCTCGATATCTAAAAATATCGTATCGAAATTGTATCGCCGATAGCACTAAATATCGTCGATATCCGATTTCGATACCGGAAGTCCAATGTAAGTCTATGGGAACAAAATATTGCAACTAAAAAAAACCTTTATTTCCTTGTAAACACTAAATATACACACATAGAATACATATATATATATACATGTCATTGTGACATATATATATACATATATGTATAGTTTATACACTTCTACATAGTAAAATATCCTCTGATTCAATTGCCGGGTAAAGCCGGCTTCTGTGAAAAGACAGAAGCACCCGACATGAAATGACACTTGGTGTACATAGGGTTAACCATGTCTTTTCATGTCGTTTGCAATCTGATTTGCACAAACAATTACATCAGTCTATGTGTGCAAAATTTCACACCTGTAGGGGTTAATTAAAGGTGTAAATTCGTTGTAAAAAAAACTGACTTTTTTGCTACGAATTTACACCTTTAATTAACCCTACAGGTGTGAAATTTTGCACACTTACACTCATGTAATTGTTTGTGCAAATCAGATATCAAACTACATGAAAAGACATGGTTAACTCTATGTAAACCAAGTGTCATTTCATGTCGGGTTCTGCATTTTCACAAAAGCCGGCAATTGAATTAGCGGCTATTATACTATGTAGAAGTGTATGAACTATAAATATAAATATATATATATATGTGTCACAAATTCAATGACATGTATATATATATATATATGAGGTGTAAAATTGCTGAAAAAAAATGCGTGGGCTCCCGCCCTATTTTCGCAACCAGACAGACAAAGCCAGTGAGTGGGGGCAGATAATAATAGCCCAGAGAGGGACCATTATTTTTGGCCCCCCCCGGCTACTAACATCTGCCCCCAGACACCCCAGAAAGGGCAAATCTCTAATTAGATTTGCCCTTTCTGGCACTTTGCCCGTCTATTCCCATTGCCCTGTAGCGGTGGCGAATGGGTTAATAAGGGGTTAAAATGACCTTGCAATTGAAAGGTCACTTTAAGCCAGGTTAATAATTGAGAGCTGTCAATCAGACAACTATCAATTATTAATCCTATTGTATGAAAGAAAAATCAAACACACACACTTTAATAAAAAAGAAGTTTAATGAAATAATCACACAGTTTTTGACCATATTTTATTTTCCTGCTAAAACCATTTCCTGTAATAAAAATAAAATAATAAAGCAAAATTATTCTTACCAATCCGATGTACAGTCAGGTCCCACGGTGTAATCCATCAGAAAGGGTTAATGTTTACTGCAGGGACCGCAGCTAATGCTGCAGCCTCACAGTAAACCCCCAAATGAATGAGTTCCTCTCCTGGCTGACAGGAGAGGAAGTGGAAAGCTTAATTGATTGCTTTCCACTTTCACTTCAGGTCAGCCAGGGACACAATCAGTGACGTCAGAGGGAACTGGTTAACAAAAATAGGGGATCCCCTCGAAAAAAAAATGGCGTGGGGTCCCCTTATTTTTGTTAACCAGCCAGATGAAGCAGACCGCTAAGGCCTGGATTTTCAGGCTGTTAAGGAGCCAAGATCCATGGACCTTGCCAGCCTGATAATACCAGGCCACAGCAGTCTGCATATCTTGGCTGATTAACAAAAATAGGGGATCCCCTCGAAAAAAATTGGCGTGGGGTCCCCCCTATTTTTGTTAACCAGCCAGATGAAGCAGACCGCTGAGGCCTGGTTTTTCAGGCTGGTAAGGATCCAATATCCATGGACCTTGCAAGCCTGATAATACCAGGCCACAGCAGTCTGCTTAGCTTGGCTGGTTAACAAAAATAGGGGATCCCCTCGAAAAAAAAAACGGCGTAGGGGTCCCCCTATTTTTGTTAACCAGCCAAGTAAAATGCAGACTGCTGCGGCCTGGTATTAAAAGACTGTCAAGGCCCATGGATTTTGGCCCTCAACAGCCTGATAATACCAGGCTACAGCAGCCCCACATTTGGCGCATCAAAAGATGTGCCAATTGTGGCACTTTACCCGGCTCTTCCCACTTGCCCTGTAGCGGTGGCAAGCGGGGTAATAAGGGGTTAATGTCACCGTTGATTGCACGGTGACAATAAGCCCGGTTAATAATGGAGAGGTGTCAATAAGACACCGATCCATTATTAATCCCAAAGTTATTAAATGCATAAAAAAAAGACAAAAGAAAGAAAAAAGTCTTTTAATGAAATAAAAGAGACAACACAGTTTTCATTTCTTTTATTACTCTCTCATTCCTGCGACGCCATCGATCTCCTGTAAAAAAAGAAAAAAAACAAACCAACAGTATACCACCTGTCCGACGCAGTCCATAACGACAGTCCCACGACGATCCAGCTCTGCTACATCGCAATGACAGGCAGAGCCTGTCATCGCGACGCAGCACAGCTGATTACCTGCTTCCCCGGCAGTGACGTCATCGGACTGACTGCTTTACGGCCGGGATTACCCAGCAGTCACTGCAGTTATCGCGAGAAACTGCATGTGAGCGCCGGGGAGAAGAGGATGGCGGCCATGAAGCAGTCCAGGACGTGACCGCCGGAGATCTTCTGCCAGGTAAGTGCCGCTGACTCCTGACAGACCCGACCGACGGACACTGACAGTGACAGACCCGACCGACGGACACAGACAGTGACAGTGACAAATCCGATTCCGGTATTCGATAAGACGAAAATATCGAAACAAATTATCGAAAGGCCGATAGAGCTAATATCGGCCGATAGCCGATATTTGCATTATCGTATCGCTCAACACTACTCATTATTCTATTGTTCAATTAACCTGCACATTTGTCCTCTAAGTTGTGTAGACCAGAAAACCGCAGGGGAGGGCAATATTTAATCAGCAGGCATTCAACAAATTAATAAACAAGTTAGTGTACAGGCTCATATGAACAATGGCTCACGTCCCTTGACCTACTGAATAACACGTCTGGGACAATTAAGAATAAACGCTGTGTTGTCACACAGATCCACATACCTCTCTACAGGTGCTACCAGTCTAAGATTGACCATAAACTTGAAGAAGCTAAGACTAAGCTGACTTCAGACTGCAAGTTGCCATTGTCCTCATGCCAAAGCCAGATGATGAATGGCAGTTTTGCAATTACCACAAAATAAATGAGGTCTCCAAATGTGATGCGTTTCCGATGCCCCGGGTGGATGAACTCATTGAGAGACTGGGAACCCCGAGGTACGTAACAACCCTCGACTTGATGTAGGGCTACTGGCAGGTCCCCATGTCCCAGAGTGCCAAGGAGAAGACGGCCTTCTCTACGCCTGATGGGTGTTTCCAATACACCAGAAAGCCCTTCGGACTTCAGGGGGCTCCAGCAATCTTCCAGAGGGCTATGGATCGGTTCCTGGCTCTGTATAAGAAGTATGTCGCCGCATACCTAGATGACATTGTGGTCTTCAGCCCTGACTGGGGTAGTCATCTACCAAAGGTACAGGCAGTACTGCATGAGTTGAATGCGGGATTCACCATAAACCCAAAACAATGTGCCATAGGAAAGGAAGAGGCCAAATACCTAGGCTATGTCATCGGGAGGGACGAAATCAAGATAAAAAAGATTGAGGCGATCCAGGAATGGCCACAGCCACTTTCCAAGAAGCAAGTGAGAGAGTTTCTTGGAATTGTAGGTAACTACCAGCGGTTTATCCCAAGGTTCACCTTGATTGCCGTGCCGTTGACGGACCTCCTTCAAGGCCCAAGATCATTGTTGATAAAATTGTCTGCTGAGACTAAGATGGCTTTCCAGGAGCTAAAGCAGGCTGTGTGTAAACATCCATTTCTGGTCGCATGAGATTTCAGCAAGGAATTCATAGTCCAGACAGATGCATCAGAGGGCGGCTTGGGAGCCGTGCTGTCTTAGGAAGTGAATGGGGAGGAGCATCCCATCCTGTATCGGAGCTGAAAGATCTCTTCATGTGAGAGAAACTATGCCATCATCGAGAAGGAGTTCTTGACCATAAAATGGGCTGTAGAAAACCTGAGGTACTAACTGTTAGGCCATACGTTTAAACTGGTATCTGACCATGCCCCTCTGAGGTAGTTGAGGTAAAAGAAGGGTAAGAGTGCTCGGGTGACTAGATGGTTCTTAGGCCTCCAAGATTTCACTTTTCACATCAAGCATAGGCCAGGAAAGTTGCATGGGAACGCAGATGCCCCATCCAAACTCCCCTGTTTAGCAAGTGAAGGTGCCAAAACCCCCGGCTTTGGGCAGAGGGGGGATGATATGTGAGAAAGTCACTGGTAAGATAATAGAGGGGAGTTATGTGTCTGCGCTTAATGGAGTCAGTGATATGAAACCAAAGTATATTCATCCAGCACACTACATATTATGAGGGTTAAGTTAAAGTTGCATAATGTGCTGGTTTCATGTGGACTGTCATAGAGGTGGTGGGAGGAGGTCCACTTTATCTCCACCTGCAGAGCTGTCAGGACCTGTGTGATGTCATGATCATGTGGTCAGTCACATGATGGAAAGAGTCATGTGGTCTGAGGTTTAAATAGATGGGCTCTACAGGCAGTCTGGGTTCAGCAAGACTGGAAAGAGGAGTCTCCAGTGGCTTGGTGTCTTGTGGCGTAAAGACTGAACCTGTATTGCTCCAGAGCGGGGTGCCACCCACATAACTATGGACTGTGTTGCAGTGTTTTGTTTTCTTTGTTGTTTTCCTGTTCTAGCCTGAAGGGCTGTGTTTATTTTTCCCCTTGTGTTGGTTTATGCTGCCTTATAATAAACCAACCAGGATTGAAAGAGACAGTGTTCCCATTTTCTACCTCCGTATACTGCCACGTGAGTTGAACTACCACACTATACTTTGGTGCGTTTCTATGTACTGATTTTCAATTGCATGAAAGTTCAGTTCTCCTTTGATGTTAGTTGCTGTCATAGCTGATGACTCGGTAAAGGGATAGATAAGTGTTGAAAACTCCCCATCTGAACGTGCTCAATGATCGATTCTCAGTTAATGTAATTCTGCAGTCAGCAATGTGCAGGGAAATAATTTTTGTAAGATAAGCAGTGCAAAATTTTTAATAAAACTCAAATGCAAAAATAATTTTAAAACTAAAATACATGAATTTAAGTAAAAAAAAATAAGATGTTTGACCCTGAAAAATGTTTACATACTTTAAAGAAAAACTGTAAAGACTTGTACTCGTCATGCAAGATCCAGTTGTTACAAATGAAATTAAAATCTCAAGGAAAACAAGAGAACAAAACTCCCAAGTGTGAAAAAAATGTCACAGAAGATTCCATTACTACTTGCTTCTTCCAAGACAATGGCCAGACATGGCTGTACATACGAGGCAACCAGAGTACATAGAACCAATAATATATGACAACGTTATAATGTTCAAAAAGTCTAATTATTAAAAACTAGTCTAAAACATTCCGCTACAATATATCTACAAGATGCAGACAGCAGTGACAAAGAAACATTATTCTTAGATTTACAATTAATTACCCCTATGTCTATACTTTGCATTTAATTTGCATATCTTAAACCTGCTATAAATTTCTTGGCAGTCCCCATGTTGTTTGCCTCCATACAACTTTTTTTTTTCTACAGTCATGTATAAAAGTCAATAAATATGATTATAGTTTAGCAAAGCCTGGTTATAATTTTTCTTCTTTTTCTTTGAATGTTTTTCATTATTTTTGTGCCTTGTTCCTCCTGCCCTCTCATTTATAATCCCCCAAAGAACTGCGAGATATAGGAATCTGGCTGGAAGACGAAGTGAGTGGTCAGTACTGAAGATGTTATCGGTCCCCAGGAATCCTGGGCTGCTGGGTGCCTGACATATTCTATACATCTTTTTGGTGTCACGCTCATTAAACAAATGCCGCTCGATGTAAACCTCACAACCTCATAGCTGTATATTTTTGCTAATGAAACAGATATCACGCTGTGGTGCAATGGATATAAATTAAAAGACAAATCCTATAGAAATATTTTATATAAAAAAAAAAATGGTGCCATTTATATATTTTCTACATATGGAATATGATGGCGCTATACATGTAACAAATATAAATTACCTACTTATGGAATATGATGGCGCTATACATGTAACAAATAAAGTCTAAGCGATTTCCTTCAATTACAAAGAGGTTTATAAAAAGGGTTGAATTCTGCCGAAGGACCCCAAAATCCAATTCCCTCTCTAAAAAGCCAATGCAGCTAACATGATACCGAGGTGTCACCATTTACATCAGGACCTTGTTGTGTAACTACTGTATATAGCGCTGGTCAGGAAGAAATCAATGTTTACATTTCCATACAATCATTGTAATGGAGAAGAAATATCTCAGCATATTTAAATATACAATTTTAAGTAATATTTGATACAATAATGAAATTACCGCCTCAAATGAATTCCAAGGGCACGGCAGCTGCTACATAATAGCAAAAAGATTTCCCCATCCTGTAACACCCCTGTCTCCCACTGTCTGAAGCCACCGTCTTCTATCTTATATGTGCAGTTCAGAAAACACAAGGTAGATTTTTATAGTCTGGGATCTGAACAGAAAAACATATCCAAATAAATTCCCTTTACAATGACCTAGAATAAGAAAAGATTGATAGGGTTGTCTGGTGGAGATAAGGATGTCTGTAGGACAGGTGGTAACTTATTGATCACTAGGGGTCCGACTCTGAGACCCACAAGGATCGGCATAGGGGTACTATTCATGCCTGACCACCACTCCATATATTCTCTATGGAGGAGCTGCTGAGCAGTGCACTCGGCTTTTTAGACAGCCCATGGGTGTCGGCATGCTGTATTTTATCTGGATAAAAATGCCCCGTTCTGCAGATCCCCACCAATCTGTGAGTTATCAGCTATACTGAGCCCACGTAATAACTTATGTTCACCGGTTCCAACAACTCTGAGTACGTTCACACAAGTTGGGCAAGCAGTGGATTTTTCTTGACAAAAAAAAATCAGCTTTACAGAAGTAACAGCACTGTGGGTGAGATTTTACAAAGCCTCATCCATTCACAACCTGTGGAGAATATCCACCAGGTGAAATAAGCAGTTCCGTGGGATTTGATATTGGCAACCGGTTCATGTATAGAGCCTGGAGCCTGCTGGGGTCCGTTCCCAATAGAAAATCTGTAGCTAAATATCAGTCTTTTCAAGCTATAGGAAATGAACTATTTGGCTTATAAGAGTCTTAATCTGCCATATACATTGTACCAAACTTGGCCAAAACCACCAGTTCAACTGGATCGGTCAATGATCTAATATGTATGGAGTGACTGTGCCCGGGGGTTTTGTTAGGTCAAGTTCGCATTTGGTATTTTTTTTTACATACAAATGTGCAGTATTGGCAGTGTAATTGGTGATTTGCAATCCAAAGCATCCAACATTCTGCTACCGATATGATCTAGATATGGCATCAATCTACAGTGGATGTCCAGGACTAACATACTAATGACCTCTCCATAGGATCTATCATCAATGTCAGATTGGTGAAAGTCCAGATGTTTTATGCTCTTGTGATCTAAACAATATTGACAGCTGGAACAGCGAGGTGCCACACATTGCATACTGGCTGCTCCTGTTTTGATATAGAAAATATGTTTATCTTTGTACCATGTTAGCCAGTAGATAGAAAAATATTTAGAATTGAGAGTCCTGAGTAGTCTCGAAAGCTTGCAATTTGTTACCATCTTTTCAGTTAGCCATTAAAAGGTATCAACCACTGAGGACTCTCAATTCTGAATATTTTTCTGGCTGCTCCTGGGCACTGCACCTCCTATTCAAGTGAAAGTTGTAGTACCCAGAGGTGGCCGCCAAACAAAGTACAAAGCTGCATTGTTACGGCTCTGTACATTGTCTTCATCTGGCAGCTCCCGAGGCAGAAAACAACTGATCGTGGGGGCACTGATGCCTGGTTTAATTACAAATACAATATAAAGGGTGGTCCTCTGAGCAGACATGATGCTTTAGGACAATCGATGGTGAATCCACAAAGTCAACTATGTAGAAGTTTCACTCTGAGTGCTACAGTTTTGCAGCACTTATTTTTGGCAGTGCATTTTTCACACATTAAACTTTTTAACATTTCACATAAAAAAATAAATATATTTCTGCAGGATTTCCTCTGAGAAAATGTCTATAACTAGCTACAACTGCACAGATGTATTTAGCATATTTAACAATTATATAAATTCAACAACTGAACACCATATTGAACACTCAGGCTTATATGTAATTGTGGACGTCACCGGCCCCGTTTGGCAAAAGTACTTAAGTAGCAAAGATTTTCCAAGTCGTATGCTCTATATACATCTGTTAAATTACTCCGAGATCTCATTAAATAAAGCTAATGTACTTGTAAAACAGTAGGGAGAAGCTGTATATCATTGTAATGGTTGGAGTCAGCCATTCTGTCGGAGAGAAAGCCAAGGAGGGTAGGTGAATGCCGGTCAGTGTTCAGGTTCCCAGCCTATAAATCAGGTCCTTTTGCTGCCTAGTTATTGTGTATTTCTAAGATAGGAGATTGATAGTCGCTGTGAAGATAAATTTGCCCGCAGACCCTTTCTGATGTATTTTTTTCTGCTCTTTACATTTGCCAAGGTGATAATGCTCCTATTTTCCCTGCAATCATTTGTTTCAGATTAAGACCAGCATGAACTAGCAGGAAGAGGCTTTTGTAGTCTCAAAAACATACGGACATGCAGATGTCTCGGGTTTACAGGCGAGACCTCTCACTGGGGTAAAGCAGGACCTCAAGGAGGATTTTGGCTCTGGAAGGGGATGGATGTTCATCCAATAGAAATATGAAATGATGACATGGAAAGATGAGTATGGCATGAAACAAAGAAAGACACACATTCGCTGGTAACGACTGTTCATTATAGAATCTACCTAGAAAATAAGTAACGTGTGTGTACATATAATGTGATCCTGGATCTACAGCTATCGTTTAACTGCTCATCCTCATCAGGCTGTTTTTCCTTTTTCCTTGTACATTAGAGCAAGGTTCTGAGATGTCTAGATCTATTCACTTGGTGTTAGCGCTGTGTGGCACCATTGTTGCTGTGCCTGTGGGGTGGTATGACCTGGAGTCATGAGGGCTTTGCCTTGCAGCACATTTTGCTCCGTCTTTCGGATGTGCACATGGGACGCACTAAAAGTTTCGCTATGACGTGGCTTTGGGCTTCATACAGTCTGATCAGAACGTTAAACTGAGAACCTCATGTTCAGTTTTGTACGTTTTTGCAATAGATCATTGTATAATTTTTGGATTTGTGGATCATGTCTTTTTTCTACAGCTATGGTTGTTTTTCCTTTTACTTGTATGTTACAGCAGGGTCCTGGATGCTACTCAGAAATACCTAACCATTGAAAGAAAGGATGTCAGGATATTACTGGACATTAAGTACATAGCTTATTTAGCCATTTTGCTATCATTTTTGTATAATCACTTGCCCGTTATGTAGAAGAGCAGATTATAAATAAATTTGTTAGACACTGATAGCATCTATGGGTTGGTTGCCATTCATGAAGGATCCCAATGGCGACCAATAAACCACATTAGTTTAATGTTTATTTAACATGGTACCATCACTTTATGGCAAGAATAGCAACAATACTGCCCCATTCTTGCTGTCAAATGCAACAGAGCTGACGAAAGAGCCTCAAACAACAGGATTAACATAACCTAAATGTGACCAAACAATTTCAAAGGCTGTTGGCCAAACTAATAAATTCCATGTACATGTGTACACTCTATTTAGCCAAATATTCATGTTTCCAGCAGAAAGAGCTGCCAGCCATCCTGGCGATGGATTATTTCTCTAGATTCCAAAGTATAGAGCATGCTAAAATTCAACGTACCCAAACAACCGATGAACATGGCAAACATAAAGTCACGGTGGAAATGGGACTCTGGGCACTTACCAGGTCCCTAAAACTAGGGGCGACCTGTTCTATCCCTGTCCCCCAAATTATTCCTGAAGGTGGACATGCCGGGTTCTTGTTCCTTGCTATGCTCTTATATCTACCCTGATCTGTCCCCTACCCCACCCAGGGTAGTGGGAAGCTGAAGTGTTTAGGAACACACTAACCAGACAAACAAGGGAAGATGGACAGGAATAAATGAAAATACCAACAATACAGACTACACACACAAAAAACAGAGTGTGACACGGGAGTAAAAGGAAGGAGAAACTATGGGATGTGCACACAGACAAAACTCCAAATAATTTCCAAACACAAACTACACGTCCAACTCCAGAACCAGGTAGTTATAACTAACACTGGCAATACCCGAGCATATATAACAGAGGGGAGTGTCCAACACTGAACAGCTGAGACAATCCAAGCAGGAAAGCTCCAAGAGCTTCACCTTAACAGATTAACCACTACACTGCCAGCAAAGAAAAAACCTGCATTGTTTAATACGATGGTGAAGTACTTCTCACCAAATGCAGGAGTACATGAAACCAGACAATGCGGTCTTCTGGACCCCATGACACATAATAGATGATCTTCTGGTCTTGACAAAATCATTTAGGTTTGGTTGATGCAAGTCTAAGGTGTATGGGCAGATGAAGTAATGTAATAAATCTGGCACACTGAGCTTGTCTCCACCATCAATAGCACAGGCAGTAATCAGAGTATTTGGTTGCTCAGTTGTTGTTCCAGAGACCCCTATGCACTAAAGGGTATGCCACACTAAACAATCCCGCTAGCGATCTCGTTAACATCGCATACTAATGGGATCACTAGCGGGATCGTTTTAATATCGCTAGTAGTGGCCTAATTTAGCGATGTCGTTAAGGACGCTATCACGGTTAGCGATCTCCTTAACGACTTTAGCGGTACTTTTGTACCGCTAAATCGCTAAAAAAAGGTGCCACACTCAGCGATATATACTTACCAGCGGGACGCCAGCGGGACGCCGACGATAAAAATAGGGTCCGGTACTATCGCTGTGATGAACGAGATCACAGCAGGGGCCACGTCGCTGGTAGATGCCGCACACAACAACATCGCTAACGGGATCGCTAAATAGTGACGTTTTTTAGCGATCCCGTTAGCGATGTTGTTTAGTGTGGCATACCCTTTACATCACAGTCTATAAGTAGACACCAGCTACATCTGAGGTGTCGGGGTCTCAGGCAGTGGTGCACCTCTGGTTGAAAATCAGATATTCCTTCTTTCTTTAAGCAGATGTCTTCAGGCGAGCGGCTGCTCTAATTGATTAGGAGGATTAATATGCAGACGATATATGTACTTATCATTGGATTATAATTGTATTGAATGCGCATCCCCACCACACAGTTTAAACAATGATTAAACCATATATTGATCCACAGAGGGAGATGGGAATCCTCACACACGAAGACTTGCTGAGCTGTGCTTAATACTAATCTTCCGCGCTGAGATAATAATACACTTTAACGGTCATACATATGGTGGATTTCTAAAGATCAGCCGTCTGAAATGTTGTACAACATGTCAGGGCTGCAGTTCTAGCTAAAATACTAACTTAATCATGAAAATTTTAGAGCCTCATTAAAAAGTGGATAAAGTCCATATTTGGCATGGCACTACTCAAAGGTTAAGGTTGTATATAATGTGTTCTGCAGACATTTTAAGTCATTATCTCTGAATGCCATGGTTTATCCTACTTACACTGCGCTAAAGAGGAGACAAAGGGGGGACACGAAGAAAAGGAAGAATATGCATTTACAATAATGACAGCGATCATTGTAAAACTGATTGATGGCTCAGTAGTCATCAGTGCCCATTGACATATGCCCCTTCTCATTGTTTGGAGGAGGAAGGAACCCGTTCTATGACGCTAAAGAAGAATATCATATTTTTGAGAAACGTTGAATATATTATGAAGATGACTCGTACCATCAATCATCAGTGTCCTTCCTCAGTGTCGGGACAGGGGTCTAGACCAGATCAGCAGACAATAAGCGTGATCTGCGAAGAAATAATTACGATGCTTTCCTTCTCGGTTATCTTTGTGTTTATGTTGTTGTATAACTAGTTATGTTATTATGGATAGATTATTACTATGTGTCAGTCTTGAATACATTGTGGCGCTTTAATTATATTTAATCTGATTTTTTTTATTATTATTATTATTATTATTATTATCATTTCCGACAGAAAGAAACTTTGAAAGTCAAACAAGAAGTGAAATATTGACCTTTCTGCAAGGATGCCCTATATTCACTGGTTGTCAGCACATGTATGCAGGGAGCCATTTGTCACTGCCATCCGTCAGTCCTGTGCCATTCCCATCAGCCCCATTATCTGGGATCAACAGAGAGCCTAGGATATAGCCTGAAGGATCATTAAGCCTCAGTTCTCAGGTACTTCAGGTAGTCCAGGTGGCCTGTTATTTATAATAAAGCCACGACACAGCAGATCTGCCTACCTCTGGCCCAGGAGGGTTGCATTGAGGACAAGCACAGAGATGTCATCACTGAAGGACAGTTAAAAGTGGACGTTCCCGTCCCCCACTGTAAGCGGAAAGGATTTATTGAACATCTGTTCACTGCACGGCCAGGAAGATTGATTAATTTAATTGCTCACACTTTCCTAAACTAACTTTTGAATATTTAATGTCAAGTTTGAAGGATATCGCGGAGTGTTGTGTCTTCATTTCAGAACTTCTGAATGGGTTTTATCTAACAGTATTAATGGACAATAAAATGTTTATGGCATCGCGGCTCTATGGGATTCATCTTCTAAGTGTTACTACGTATATCAGATTACAGTAAGACCACAGATAGCACTGTGTTAGATATCATGCCTATAAGGAGTCTCCAGTATAGTAGGAGTTATATTCTGCTGGTCTTTCTATTTATTTTTTTGCAGACGTTTCATTTTTAGCTACAAAATTAGCTTAAAGTGTCAAAGCAAATCTGTGACATGCACAGTATTGTAGTCAATGGCCGGGACAATACGAAGCAACAAGGGTGCCATGCCAGTGCTTCGGCTACGCAGCTTAGACATTTCTGCATAGGCACATCTAACTTTCTCATAACGAATTATATGTAATCAACAGCATCTAAAACAGCTTTTGAGATGACTCATTTAATGCATTGCCTCATTGATATTGCAGGTCCAAGCTAGGAGGGAAAAAAATGAAATAATCTGCTAAGAAACCTGATCAAAGTCAAAGAGTCACCGGTGTAGTGACTGCCCAGTGCTGAATGTAGCAGCTCTCTGCAAGGAAGACTTCCACTGCCAAGGCCAGAACCAGGGCACTGTGCTACGTATATCCTTCTACATCAGTCATACTGCAGGGAGCAGACAATTAATTCTGGAACAAAATTGAAAGTCAGAGGCAGAGTGTGAAAGAACACAATGACAATAATAAAGAAGGCCGACTTCACATTAATCTCCCTCACTTCAGGGCTGTCAGGGGCGGCCTAGCAATGACTAATGCCAGACTTTGCATATAGTGGTCACAGACATGAACATTGCCCCATCACTGTTACGCATTATTGGGTTGTTGATTTTTTTTCGGGTGTTTGGAGGGTGGGGGGGTAGAGTAATGCCAAGTCTGTGTGGACCTTAGTGATAGAACCTGTCGTACGGGTCTTCGAGGACCGACATAGAAACTTCATCATCTCAGCACAGATCAATAGCTGGACGCTCAGGAGGGAGTTGTGAAGGAATTTCTATATCTTGGGAGCTGAACCGGTGTCATTTATATAACGCCGTAGGATGGGTAGATGAAGGGTTAAAAGTGTAGAAAGCTGTTCCTCTCACAACATGTAAATCCATTAACATTGCGAAGGGCTGTGATGTTCTTTTGAGGATAGGGTTTCATTGATTTTATTGTCATCTTTTCCACAAGTAGTAAATGGCCTAACATTTAAGGTGCCCTGTAATTATTCCTGAAAAGCAAGACATCAATGTAAAATTTATTGTTATACAGGGGACATTTTGACAGAAATACAGTAGTCTCCCTTATTGCTAACAGATTACTGAAAAGGTTAAAACCCAGTTCCTGGTGTAATAAGGGTAGACTCAAAGTGAGGGGGGAAAAAAAAGACCCAGAGTCCTGAACACTCTGAACGAAGCATCTGTCACTGTCGGACCAGCAGACTTTACTTCCTCTTCCATAGGTGCCGGTGTTATTGTAGGTACATGGTGAAGGATTTATCATACTTTTTCTCTTGTTTACTGACCAATGTGGCAATTACTTCAATTTTATGCCTGGTCAGTAAAGACTATTTATCAAGTGCTGACCCAGGCATAAAGTGGGAGAGATGCACTCAATAAGGAGCTGGAGAGATTTCGTGTTTAACTAGAATATCGGAGGAGTTGTAGCGGGGTTTGCATGATAATAGGAACACTAAACGCATCCAGCAATTTATCACATCGCTCCATGTCTCTACCGATCCGGTATAATGCTCAGGCTCTGGATAAAACAAGATTTCCAGTCACTGTGGAGTCTAGGAGACTGGAGAGGTTTTATCAGTAAAGCCGCCAGGTAGAGGCTCAGTTTTAAGCTACCACGTAAAACAAAAAAAAAAAACAGCTATACCTGATTATGACATCACGTAAGGCTGAAGAAACCACAATATATGTGATCTACATGTACTAATTAATCATTCGTATAGTGACAGAGCTCCATCTAGTGTGATCAGACAGGATAATATCCCTCTGCATCTCTTCTCTTACAGGGAAATCTATGGGCTCAGCGCTTTTACCCATTATACTATACCACAACCACCAATTAATATTTGTAGCGCATTAAATGGAAGAACTTTGTCCTGGCCTAAAGGGCTCGTCTTGCTCCAATCACTTCTCGATTGAGAAGCACATGGGGCAGATGAAGTTAGGTCTTCGTCTCCTGATGCTTGTTGGGATACATGTGCCATCAGCATTAGATGTGACGTCACCCACCCACCTCTCAATGCAGAAGAACAGTGTCTAGCGCTTCAAAGTCATAGCGAAATGCTAACATGAATCCATTTGTATGGAGAAAATATGGGGGTTGGAGTTAAAATGGTGGGTTGTTTAGGGAGATATCCTTACCGGGCTTTCTTCGGAGACAAACTGGAGCTAGGCTGGTTGTTATTAACAGTTTATACAACCTTCTCTTTTGTTTGGTGTTGACCAAGCTCTATTCCTTGTATAGATTATGGGGCATTCCTCATGACCAAGACATAGAGATGGGGATTTACATTGGGAAACTGGACAGACTAGCATGATTGGGAGGCAGCAGAGTTTCCAAGGAAGCATGGTCATCCAAGCATGGTTAGGCTTTGGATGAATGGACTGAAGTTGGGTTCTGTAGGAATATGCTTTATAGAACTGTCATGGTTTTAGACGCCCGAGGGAACGATCCTGGGATTAGTCCCGTCCATGAGCTGATTTGTTTTAATCAGATCTTACACAGCTGCTTTATGGTTTCACAGTACATTTATAGAAATCTACTGATTTTAACAGTTAGCACAAGTTAGATTTTTCTAATCAGTTAAGATGAAGTATATTCTACCAGACACCATATTAGGTATTGTCCATACAAACATTGCTTCTCAGGAAGAACATGGTGAAGAAGAATGCTAACAGCTCAGTAATATTGACCATAAGTAGGGATCAGCGGACCCATGGATGTTCAGGTTTGAGTGAAGGTTAGTCCACAGTTCGCGTACCAGAACTGTTCCTGAACTTGAACCCTGAACCTCATAGAAGACAATCATAACCCGAACTTTGGTGCTGTGATGGCTGAAAAATGGCTGTAGTAAGGTCTAGGGTGTCCGGTGTTGAACACCAGACATGGACTTATATCAGAAGTCTGTTTTAGTGTTCGGATGCTAAGTACAAATCCCAAACTTTACAGTTCGGGATTGCCCATCTCTGACCACTCCATGTGATGCCGTGTCAGCACTTTGCACCAGGATGAAAGGTGGCCATAGACATTAGACAGAAGATGGCTAAAGAACTGTTGAACGATCGATAGTCTGGTGGGCGACACAGTCATCTACATTTTAGCTCATACTGGCTATTACAGATGTTAAAGCTGCTCATAAATGTTCAATGAGATGGTTTCTCGACCAGCACTATCATATGGAAATTTCCAACAGGACCGACTTCTATGTAGATCACACATTTACAGGATATGAACAGCGGCAAATGTTAGGTGCTAATGAATTATAATTTTTGCTTTGCTCTGTATCAAACTTAAAAGAGGAAAGAAAAATTTGCAACATTGAGTTTAAACCCTGAAATTTGCACACAGATTTATGCAATAAATTGTTAGTAAATAACATTTTGCAATTTGATGTTAATTAGACATAAGGCAGAGACACGCAATAATAGATTAGCAGCATGGAGTAGGATTATATTAACCGGTGTCTGCCGTCTTTATTTTTTGCCTTCTAATCTTTCAAAAGTTTCTTATTTGTTGCAAAAAAAACAAAGTGGAAATTGGAGCAAAAATCATGTATTTTTTTTACCATGTTTAATTGCATATTTCAATATTTTTCCTCCCACCACACATGTAAAAAGTTTGACTCCTGTGAGATTTATATTCCTACAGACCTGGCTGGCAGCGTGTTTGCCATGGGGTTTACTCGGCTGTACATACATTGGGGTTGTGTTTATTCATGCGATAATTTGTAGAGCAGAAATTGGCCACCTTGTTATTACAAACATCTCACACTAATTTCATACACAGTGAGGGAATTCAGAGACGGCTTTTCTATTCCTTTTGCTAATCAGTTAACGAACTGTGGATTTGTATAAACTGGAAGGTGAATGCATTCCTCAGCGTGCACCATCATAAAGGTGACATTTGGATTTTAGACCCATAAGTATAGACCATATTGTAAATTAAATGAAGGACCGTTTCTTTACAACATGGAACATGCAAGTGAAACCAGATGAACTTAAAAGGGAAAATGTCTTAAGTAAATTAATAATATGTAACCTATACATACGGCAATGAATATTTAATAGCATATCCCATCATTAGTAGAACTAAATATGGAGTGAAATACCCTACGAGTCTAACCTGGTAGAAGAGACCTGCAGACCTTCAGGTAGCCCAGTCATGGGGGCTTTAAAAAGAGTCTTCAGACCAAACTGACAGGATAAGCTAAGCACACAGCCTTGTAGGATACCTCCCCCTATAAAAAAAAAATTGCACCTTTGTGTTCTAATCGCTGTCTCTGTTCTGCAAAAACTGAAGTTTAATCAAATATGTCAATTAGGGTGCTCAGTTCCCGTCCTGCCCAATGGTTATGAACGACGACGCCTACCTCACTGGTGATTGACAGCGCTGGCTTGTAGACAGTGTTTCCACCAAGCAAGTAGGAGCTGTCCATCACCAGTGATGAAGGCGGAGTGTCTGGGTCTTCAAGACTAGACATCTTTAATAGAAATGAACGACTCACTTATTTACTGGGGATGTTCCTGGATACGGATTATTTGTCATAAAAACTGTGGTTAAATACATTCATTTTTTTGTGTCTGAAAGGTAAGATGCTGCTCGGTTAAACTTTACATGAACCTCCTTGCACCTAGTGAATGCCGGACATGTAATGTAACTTTATCCTCGGGGAGACAGGAACGTCAGGAAAGTGTGAATATTCAGTCGCTGCACAGCTGTGTGCAAAGGTTATTAATGAATATATAATAAACACTCTTAATATGGATGCGTACTGATCTCTTTTTTTTGGACACTATATCTAAATAGTTGTGGTTTCCAGTCTGGTCTCATCAAAAATAAAGTTTCCAGAATAAATGTTTTCCAACTACCCATGAACAGAGCTGCACCTGTGTGATATGGAAGAACAGCGAAACATACTCCAAAAAACATACTGATAGAGAATCTGGATTGTGAGTCCCAATGGGGACAGTGCTAATAATGTCTGTAAAGCGCTGTGGAATTAATGGCGCTATATAAGCGAGTAAAAAAAATAAAGTGCAGATGAGGCAAACATGCCAACTCCCCTGGAATGACCAGGGGTTCCTGGAAAAAGGTGGGACCTGAGGAGTTAAGGGGAGAATGGATGTGACCTATTGAAGGGGATGGCCTGGGCACATTACTTCCTCATGGAGCAACTTTTTGGTGTTGCAATTTCAATGTTGAGGAATATAATGTTTGTATGTACATATATATATATACATATATATATATATATATATATATGTATACACGCACACACATATACTAGAGATGATCCAATGTTATGTAATTCAAATTTACCTGTTTTTTTATTTGATTTGCAGCAAACGGAAAAAGTGGCCTGAATAGACCTGTAATACTCTCAAGTCTACCCATTTCAAACTCTTTTACAAAAGCAAAACTGACCTCACCATAAAAACAGTTGGTAACCAGTAGTAACCAACAGACCAACTAATTACACAGCGCACTGAAAGGTTAAAATATCCCATAGTCATTTGTGCTTAGGCAGCCCATTTCTTTGCAAAACATTGAGTCAAACTGATGGTGTTGCTGACAGAGGTAACATTACTTTGCTTATACGAGATGAGTGATTTGCCATATATTTCATAATGCCCTCCACTTCCTCCCCACTAATGCACTAGCCGGAGGACAATTCTGGCCTGTGTTTGGTAGTACTACTGCCAGGACCGCAGTTATCATTAGTGGTGGTGGTGCTTCTTTTAGCGGCTCCCACAATCATAGCCATGGTATGTTTTTCTCTTTTACATTACAATGTCCATTTTCATTGCCACTTTTTCTTTTACCTCAAATTTTGTACAATTCTATGATTAATTTTTGACAATATTTTCAACCCTAATTATTCAACTTACGAAGACTGGAAAACATGTATTTGGAAGTCGCCTTGCTACACTCATCAGGAGAGCTTTAAACTAGAACAATGTGGGAAGGGAAGCAAAACGCCAGCAAAAGCCATACACCTGACAAATGCTATTGAGAACTCTGCTATTAGAAGTGAAGGGGAAGAACAAAGACAAAAAAATCTACATAATAAAAATATTGAAGAAAGAGAAACCAATCACAAACTAAAGTGTTTCTATACGAATGCACAAAGCATGGGCAACAAACAAGGAGAACTGGAGCTACTAACGCAGGAGAAGAAATATGATGTCATTGGAATCACTGAGACTTGGTGGGACGATACACATGATTGGAATACAAGGCTAGAAGGTTACAACTTATTTGCAAGAAACAGACTTGATAAACGAGGAGGAGGTGTTGCATTGTATGTTAGAAAAGCGTATATCTGCACAGAGATTGAAGCTTCAGAGACTGGGGTTCTGTGGAAACTGTTTGGGTAAGAATACAAGGACAGAACAATGGAAAGGACACCATTGTAGGCATTTACTACAGGCCGCCTGTGCAAGCTGAAGATATGGATGAACTCTTTATGCATCAAATGGCCAAGTTCTCCAAAAAATATGACATAGTGGTCATGGGAGATTTCAACTATCCAGACATTTGTTGGGAATCTCTCTCAGGCAAAACTAACAGGTCCAGGAAATTCTTATCCTCTCTTGCTGACAACTTTATCTTCCAAAAGGTAATGGAGAAAACAAGGGGATCTGCTACCTTGGATCTAATCCTCATAAACAGGGAGGAAATGGTGGAGGAGGTAAGAGTGGCTGGGACCCTAGGAGGTAGTGACCATGCTATTTTAGAATTTTGGATAACAAGAGGAGGAAGACCTGTGAAGACTCAGACGTCAAGGTTAGATTTCAGAAAGGCAGATTTTAAGGAACTCAGAAAGAGAATTGGAGGGATCCAATGGCTGGATATCCTTAAGGACAAAAATGTCCAGGAAGGATGGAAAATCTTGAAAAATGAGATTCTCAAAGCACAATCGTTAACAATTCCGAAAAGAGGGAAGAATGGGAAGCATTTAAGGAAACCAGGATGGATGAACATAGAACTTAAACACATGCTAAAAAGGAAGAAAGAAATGTTTATCAAATGGAAAGAGGGAGGCATATCTAAAGAAGAATATAATGCCGTCTGCAGAACCTGCAGGGCACAAATCAGATTATCTAAAGCTGACAATGACTTAAGGCTTGCAAGTGACGTCAAAAGCAACAAAAAAGGATTTTGGGGATACGTCAAAAGTAAAAGAAAAGTCAAAGATGCTATAGGATTTTTACAGGATGAAAATGATGAAATGGTAAGTCATGATGTTGAGAAGGCTGAACTTTTAAATTCCTATTTTGCATCTGTTTTCTCTCAGAAAGGAAATGTAACATCAACTGATCTTCACTGTCCAATTAAAGGAATAGAAGAATCCAGGATATCTATAAACAGAAAGACAGTGAGGAAACACTTAGCTAACCTAAATGAATTCAAGTCTCCAGGTCCAGATGAATTACACCCCAGGGTACTGAAGGAGATAGCAGAAGAAATTCTTGAACCACTGTCCATAATCTTTGAAAATTCTTGGAGAACAGGAGAAGTCCCAGAAGACTGGAGAAGAGCAAATGTTGTTCCTATCTTCAAAAAGGGGAAGAAGGTGGACCCAGGGAACTACAGGCCGGTGAGTCTGACTTCTATACCAGGAAAGATCTTTGAACAAATTATTAAAGAACATGTATGCAAGTACCTGGATAAGAATGAAGTGATTAAACAGAGTCAGCATGGGTTTGTAACTAATAAGTCATGTCAGACTAACTTAATTTCCTTCTATGACAGAATCACTGACTGGGTGGATCAGGGAAATGCTGTAGATATAGTATATCTTGACTTCAGCAAAGCATTTGACAAAGTATCTCACACAATCCTTATTGAAAAAATGACTAAGTATGGAATGGACAAGGCAACTGTTAGGTGGATTCATAACTGGCTTAGTGATCGGACCCAAAGAGTGGTTGTAAATGGCTGCACATCCAGTTGGAAGAATGTCTCAAGTGGGGTACCACAAGGCTCTGTTTTGGGCCCTGTATTGTTCAACATCTTTATCAATGATTTAGATGAAGGAATTGAGGGTAAACTGATCAAATTTGCTGATGACACAAAGCTAGGAGGGGTAGCTAATACTAGAGAAGAGAGAGAGAGGATTCAAAAGATATACATAAACTGGAGCAGTGGGCAGCAACTAACAGAATGGATTTTAACAGGGAAAAATGCAAAGTACTACATCTGGGCAATAAAAATGAAAAAAGCATATACAAAATGGGAGGAATAGGGCTAAGTAACAGCACATGTGAAAAAGACTTGGGTATACTAATTGATCACAGACTTAACATGAGTCAACAGTGTGATGCAGCAGCAAAAAAGGCAAATGCAATTCTAGGATGTATCAACAGAAGCATACAGTCTAGATCACGTGAGGTCATTATTGCCCTCTACTCCTCTTTGGTCAGACCTCATCTGGAATACTGTGTCCAGTTTTGGGCACCACATTTTAAAAAAGACATCAACAAACTAGAGCAAGTTCAGAGAAGAGCCACCAGAATGGTGACCGGTCTGCAAACCATGTCCTATGAGGAACGGTTGCAGGATTTGGGAATGTTTAGCTTGCAAAAAAGAAGACTGAGAGGAGACTTAATAGCTGTCTACAAATATCTCAAGGGCTGTCACATTGTAGAAGGATCATCTTTATTCTCATTTGCACAAGGAAAGACTAGAAGCAATGGGATGAAACTGAATGGGAGGAGACACAGATTAGATATTAGAAAAAACTTTTTGACAGTTAGGGTGATCAATGAGTGGAACAGGCTGCCACAAGAGGTGGTGAGTTCTCCTTCAATGGAAGTCTTCAAACAGAGGCTGGATAGACATCTGTCTGGGATGATTTAGAGAATCCTGCTTTGAGCAGGGGGTTGGACCAGATGACCCAGGAGGTCCCTTCCAACTCTACCATTCTATGATTCTATGATTCTATGATTCTAACTCTTGCCAAAAAGGAAGTAACAAAAAGAATAGAACAAAATTAAAAATGTTGGGTAAGTAGATACACATACAGAAAGCAAAATGTGGCAGGAAAGGTGTGGTGTGCACGGTTGTCAAATTGAACATGTGCTCAAACATAGGAATGCCCAATAAAGTGTGTACATGATACAAATATTTTTTTTTTTCACAAAATTCAACCCCTTTCCCAAAAATAATGTGTTAAGATATTCAAGAATTCTAGGCAGGTATATGGAAAAAAAAATGCAAGTACCTTTAAAAGGATGCTGTATTGGTGTTGACTTGAGTATATAGATTTAAAATTTAATTAGTAAAAACAGATGTGCAAAAAAAATTGCCTGCGACACACACATTTATGAGTTATACAGTAGCAATTAAAGGTCTGGATTTTGGGAAATTTTATTTTGTATTTTTAGAAAACAATTATTCCCCCCTTTATAAAAAGGACTGCACTAGAAATTCAAAAACTTAGCACAGTGACAAGCAAGAACTTAGACTTTGACTCAGGCTATATGCACACGTTGCGGATTCTGCTGCGGATCCGCAGCGGATTTTCCGCTGCAGATCTGCAGCAGAACTGCAAGTGATGTACAGTAGCATTAGATGCAATGTTAAAAAAAAAAAGCAGTGCACATGCTGCGGATTTTTCCGCACGGATTTGGTGCGGATTTAAATCCGCAGCATGTCACTTCTTTTGTGCAGTTCCGCAGCGTTGTCAGACCTGCTCTAAATAGAAATCCGCAGGTCTGAAACCGCTGGGGAAATCCGCACAAAAAACGCGTAAAATCCGCATCAAATCCGCAGTAAATCCGCAGGTAAAAAGCAGGTAATTTTACCTGCGGATTTACCAAAATCTGCGCGGAAAATTCCTCAGCAGAATCCGCACCATCTGCACCTAGCCTGAAACTTTTTTTTTAAATATTGCAGTTCTTGCTGCTTCTTTCTAGTGTATTAAGAAATAAGAAAAAAACGTGTAATTGTAATTCACATGAATCAGGACAGAAGCAGCTCCACTATATCACTGATCTATCACACTAAGGTCATGTTCACATGTTCAGTATTTGGTCAGTATTTGACATCAGTATTTGGAAGCCAAAACCAGGACTGGCTGAAAAATGCAGAAGTGGTGAAATCCCAGGTTCTGGACCTCAAGCGGTTGTTGTAAAAAGCCTTATTTGAACAAAAGTATCATAAACTTTAGCTAAAGTACATAAGAAAATCACAAATATTAAAATTAATCAGAAAAAACGGAATCATTATTAAGAGACCATATACCCACTGTACAGTATATCATGATACACATGATGTTGACAGTTTAGTTATATGGAAGTCACAAAATATTGTGAGACAGTGAAGGAATGTGTGTTGAATGGGGTGTACATTTCACCTAGGTATAAGGGAAATGTGTGGCTTTGTAAACCTAGTGGTAGAGAAAGGTCACTACACCTTACATTCATTACACACTTGCAGCTCAGGCCTGAAACTACTCAGGTCTTAATTAGGAGACCAGAAGTAGGTGTCTGCAAACACAATCTGGGAGCTGTCTTTAGTCTGGACACAGGAAGGTGTCCCGGCACAAGGAAGCAGTCTCCAGGATTGGGAGCTGTCTTTAGCCTGGACACAGGAAGGTGTCCCGGCACAAGAAGCGTCTCCAGGAGTATGAGCTATCTCAGTCGGGGTGCAGGAGGTACCCCGGACACAGGAGTAGTCTCAGTGAGAATCCGTGCGAACAGCGGCTGAATAGGAGTGGATCTCTCTCAAGTCTGGACGTTGGATGTGCCTTCAGACACAAGGAGGAGTATCTGTGAAGCTCCATACTGGTAACATATATGATATGCATTGTGTTGGGCCAGGCTGGTAGAGCCGGGACCCGGATAGACAGGGCAATATATCTATGTGTAATTAGTGGCTAGACAAGCCCAGGTTTTCTGTTTATGATTTATTTTTATCTGTTTGCTGTGGACTTTAATAAAACTGGTTGCGGCCAGTTTTTTACCAGAACTGCTGTCTGAATGAACTGTTTTCGTGCCATTCTGTCTACCCAGACAGCGATCCTAGAGCTATATCCCCTGGAAATGTTACAATTGGCGGAGAATGCTGGGGCAGCGCAGTGGCTGATACAGTTAGTGCTGGAGTGTGCATGCAGCACAGAGGCTTAGAGACAGCAATAAAGGTGAAGTCTGTTGAAATAGCAGCAGAAAAAAAAAAAAAAAGTGTGTCAGCAGAAACGTCTGTTTGGAGCAGTCTTGGAGAGACAGTGGCCCTGATAGGGTCTGCAGAGAGAAAATGTATGCACAGCAAAGCTGAACTTGTTGTGAAAATGACTGTGGAATGTGCAGCAGCAAAAGAAAAGTCTGTGGAGCAGTCTTAAAGAGACAGGAGCCCTAATAGACTTTGCAAAAAAAAAAAAAAGTGTCTGCACAGCAGAGCTGAATTTTTCTATGGAAAGGACTGTAGAGTGTGTATGTCTTGAGTGAAGACTGCCGTTGTTAAGACAGAGAAGTCTAACAGCATGGATGACAGCATGGAGGCGCTGTTTGAACAAATGGCGCAAGTTAATATGCAACATAAGACTGCTGTGATTGAGACAGATGAGTCCGGCAGTATGGAGGAGCTCGTTGAGTACCTGGTACAGGCCCAGCAGAGCATGCAGCTGCGGTGCCAGCTACAACAGCAGGAGAATAACCGGTTGTTGAAGCAGATTGCAGCTCTCAGTACCTCGTCCCAGAGTAATGTTGTGAAGGTACCGGCATTGTCCGCTGTAAAGAAGGCGGTAAGACGGTCCCTGGAAAAGATGACACCTCGTGATGATGTGGAGGTATATCTCACTAGGTTTGAGAGACTGGCAGAGAAAGAGAATCTGCCCCTATCTGAATGGGCCATGATGGTCGCCCCCTATCTGATTGGAGAGCCCCAAAGGGTCTGTGCTAACCTGAGCGAGCAGGACAGCCAAGACTATGCCAAGCTGAAAGCGGAGATTCGTACCCGGCTGGGTGTTACGGTGACAGCCCGTGCCAGGGGAGTTCATGACTGGAGTTGCAGTTGGGAGTCTGCAGTCAGCAAACCTGATTATGGAGTTGAAAAGGTGATAGTGGAACACTACACCCAAGCATGTCCTCCTGAGGTACAGCCGTCTGAGAGATCGTTACTTCAGAGTTCCCGGATGCTGAACTCTCCCGGTAAGAGCGTTCCAGCTGTTGGGGACATGGGGTATGCTGATAAGCGGGTTCAGGCCCGAGGGGACATATGGGAGGGTGATTGTGGTGGACAGTGTTGGAGATGTCGTGAAATTGCAACCGGCTGTTCACTAGAGGGGGAGCCTATGTGCCGTGATGTTGGCAGGTCCCTCTCTCCCTGCGCAGAACCTGTGTGTGTGTCCACCTCAGCCGAAGAGACTGGACCACAGGTGTCCCCGGTGGTTGTAAATGACTGCCCAGCACAGGTCCTCTTGGACTCAGAGAGTCCAGTGACTTCCGTATGTGACAGCCTGATTGATAGGGACTTCATCCCTGATAAGCACCTGAGTATGGTGTGCATCCATGGAGACACCAAAGTCTACCCAGAGACTGCTGTGGACTTGGTCCCCAAACTCGGGGAGGTTTCATATGAAGTGGGGGTAGTGAAGAACCTGGTGCACCCCGTCATATTGGGTAATGACTTTCCCCGGTCTAAGGATCTCTGGGGGAAAAATGTTTTTGATGGACAGTGTGATGAGGCTCCTATTGAGGGTGTGCAGTCCCGAGGGGCGGAACACAATGCTAGTGGGACGTTAAACTTATGTGATAATGATCATGATAATGATGATGACCATGATAATGATGCTGATGCTGATAATGATAATGATCATGATCATGGTAGTGATGATAATACTAATCATAGTCATGATAATGATATTGATAATAATGATGACTGTGATGGTGATGAAATTCCTTTGCAGGTGATGTTGGGAGACGGGGATGGTGGTTCTCGGGAACCGAGTGTCCCTGACTTGCCTGTGTCCTGTGACGGTTTTGGGAGTGAGCAGTGGCGAGAACCCTCTCTTGGGACGGCACAGGAAAGTGTAGATGCTCTAAATGAGGTTTCCCAGGAGCATGGCTCTGAGGAGAGGTTACCTCATGTTGCCATAGACAATAGCCTGTTGTATAGGGACACTGAAGTCCAGGGAGAGGTCGTGAGTCAGCTCCTAGTGCCTGAGCTATATGGAAGCATAGTGCTGGGGTTGTCACATAGTCACATACTTGAGGGACCAGATGGTGAAGTTAATGTTGTGGATGACATGTTAACTAAGGTTCCAGATCAGGATGTGAATGAGAATGAATTGTATACTCCTGAAAGTGAGCAGAATGAGAATGAATTATATAACCCTGAAAGTGACCGGATGTGGCTGAGAGAAAGGGGTCAGACAGGGATAGTGGGAGTGATAGTAAATCATCTGATGACAGTAGAGCAGCCAGTGCAGAGGTGGAGAAGGCCATGGAAATGGTGGTCACCAAGCCAGGTGCCTCATCAGAAGCTGAGGTCTCAAGTGAGGCTGTGAGGAACAAGACTGAAGAAGCGGCCGAAGTCGTAAAAGACGTCCAACAGCTACAGGAAAAGATGCGTCTCCATGAGGTCTCCACCAAAGACATGAAGACTGATATTGTTGCATTGCGCGAGCAGCTACAACAGTGTAAACTGGATGTGTTATCTCTTCGCCGAGAACGTGAGCGATGCCAGCAGTTGCTACAGAGAGTACGAAGTGACAGGGAAAGTGTATACAGTACCTTGCAAGATCAAGAAAAAATTGTTGCACAGGTACCAGAGGAATCAAGTACTTCTCAGAAAAAATTTCAAACTGTGATGAAGGAGCGTGATGAGAACCATGAGCACCTTCTTGAAAAGGACAATGAAGTAAAAGGAAGAATACAGGGAGTCTCTTTGTTGCGAGAGCAAAGGCCGCAATTATACGAGGAGGTGAAAGCAGAAAAGATGATGAGCCTTGGCTTGTTAGAAGATGTGGATCTCCTGGAGAAAGAAGTAAGAGCTCTGCGTCTTATGCAAAGTGAGCCTGTACAAGAAGAGGAGCTTAAATTATGTGAAATAGAATTTATGAACCAACTGATATTTAGGAAAGTAGATGTGTTAAAAAAGGTTCAAGGGGAATTAGAGAAAAGTGAAAAACCCCCTATACCTTCTGTGACAGCTGGTGACACAGGGTCAGTGTACCAAGGACAGGAGGTATGTGAGTTTCTGAGGAAGAGTCAGCAGAAGTGTTCTGATGTGCCGGGTTGTACTTCTCTGGCCAGGCACTATATCGAAACTGAGCCCGGCCCTAAGGTCAAGATGAAACTGTGCAGGATACCCGAGGCCCGCAGAGAGTATAGGCCTGGGAGGGTACAGGGTAGTGGAATGCTTCAGATGAAGAGAAAGCTGATGTTGGCTATGACTCAGGTGACGATACAAATGACAGTGGTAAAGATGAAGCTGATGAGGGCCATGACTGGTCCAGAGTTCACTGTCTCTTTGGATTGTTGACCAGCCCTCCGGTCTGGATGACCAGCCCTCCGGTCTGGAGAAGAGGGAGGGGATATGTGAGACAGTGAAGGAATGTGTGTTGAATGGGGTGTACATTTCACCTAGGTATAAGGGAAATGTGTGGCTTTGTAAACCTAGTGGTAGAGAAAGGTCACTACACCTTACATTCATTACACACTTGCAGCTCAGGCCTGAAACTACTCAGGTCTTAATTAGGAGACCAGAAGTAGGTGTCTGCAAACACAATCTGGGAGCTGTCTTTAGTCTGGACACAGGAAGGTGTCCCGGCACAAGGAAGCAGTTTCCAGGATTGGGAGCTGTCTTTAGCCTGGACACAGGAAGGTGTCCCGGCACAAGAAGCGTCTCCAGGAGTATGAGCTATCTCAGTCGGGGTGCAGGAGGTACCCCGGACACAGGAGTAGTCTCAGTGAGAATCCGTGCGAACAGCGGCTGAATAGGAGTGGATCTCTCTCAAGTCTGGACGTTGGATGTGCCTTCAGACACAAGGAGGAGTATCTGTGAAACTCCATACTGGTAACATATATGATATGCATTGTGTTGGGCCAGGCTGGTAGAGCCGGGACCCGGATAGACAGGGCAATATATCTATGTGTAATTAGTGGCTAGACAAGCCCAGGTTTTCTGTTTATGATTTATTTTTATCTGTTTGCTGTGGACTTTAATAAAACTGGTTGCGGCCAGTTTTTTACCAGAACTGCTGTCTGAATGAACTGTTTTCGTGCCATTCTGTCTACCCAGACAGCGATCTCAGAGCTATATCCCCTGGAAATGTTACAATATATAAACCTGTTTCTACAATTGGATTAAACAGTCATAAAAGAAAAGCAAAGAAAGACAATCAAGAAGAATATATCTAATACCACAAAACTGTAATGTAATACCCTATAACACTATAATAATGATACATAATAATGTTACATCCTGCAGGAGTTCTTGTATTTAAACCAAATATCCAGAACTCTTCCCTATTTAATAGTAAATGTATTACTTTTTATGTGCGTTAATGCTTCCTATCCCTGCCCTGGCTTTTATACAGGCTATGATAAGTCTCTTCCTGATTGACGGTGCTAAACCATGTGATATAATGGCCACAAGGCATTATGTGGAAGTCACGTCAGACTTCTGTGGCTGATGCAATCTTCTGCAATGTGATAATAAATATGGTTTATCTTTATGTTGCCTAATCTAAGTTTACACCACCTACTAGTGGACTTGATTACAGGGTGAACCTCTAGACAACCCCCTTGTTGTGAAAGACAAAAAAAAGTATATGAAACTCATATTATATGTAACAGAGAGCAAATAGCAGAAAATGTTGTGCCTTTGTAGCTTATTGATGTAACCAGCTCTTTGTAAACTTGGTCACTGTAGTAATAGGAATGCCCTTACCTCCTCAGTGTATAAGAATCTAGGTGCTCTTTAACATGTCACAGTGTAAATGTGGCAGCTACTTGCCAGAGAAATACTTCTAGGGGTATACAGCGGAAAGTCTGACTTCAGCAAAGTGATCCGGCTGCATAAAGTCAGACATATCCTCATCATCTGGGTTTTACACCGTGACAAGGCAATAAATGGGCTGCACTTCGCTCCATATCTAACCTTGAGAAACGACATCTGTTGGCTGCGGCAGCGACATTAGTGTATTAGTCAGGTCTCCTCTGATGGTTTCATTTGCATCTGAAAGTAAATTGAAGACACAGCTACAGAAAGCTTCCTTCGCCTTATTTGCATGGTCTGAAGGAGGCTTTGGGGGCTAGAGTATGGAACGAGAATACCTGCACACAGTACACTAAGGACCCAACTGAAATGGTGACGTTACTACAAAGAACATTGACTGTGCTGGGGATCATAGCATTTCTATAGATTATATGATCTGGGGGCCAGTGTAATTAATGCTGGTTATTAGGTAATGGCCAGATAGGCAACCTCAGCACAGATGCCTGGCAGTGCTCTGCTCAATTACAAGTTACCTATTTGATGGGCTAACCTTTAGAGAAGAGGTAACATCTGGAAATATATATATATATAATAAAAAAATTCCAAAACTGTTCAGACGAGGCAACGTTCTATGATGGTACAGGACGGGTACACCTTTTACTATATTTGGCTTGAAAAAGGCCCTATGTGGTCGAAACATTGCTTGTATTTTTTACCTTTCGTATGCGGAAACAAATAAAGAGATCCCTTGGAAGAGAGAGTTTGGTGCCTTGGACGTCTTTATTTGTAATATTCTGGCAACACTGTGGAGAGATGCAACAAGACTGCACGGCCCATAAAGTGGTGTATGGGAGTAGACATCTTTTCAAATGTAAGTGCTGCCAAGTTGATGTTATTAAAAATAACCCATTTTGGAAGCTTCCATGTAGTAACTAGTGCTGAGTGAACGTGTTCAGATAAGGTCTTACCCGAACATGTTGGGTGCTAACCAAGTGATTTTGGCGTGCTCGAATACTATGTTTCAGTCCGCGGCTGCATGTCTCACGGCTGTTCGACAGCCACAACACATGCAGGGATTGCCTGTTTGTTAGGCGTTGGCTACCTTGACCCTTAGAGGTTATGGAGACCCTGTGTTAGAAGCACTGTATGCACTGGTGCACACTATTGGGGTCTGAAATAACAATGGATACAATTACCAAACATATTTAGGAAAATGTGTAAAGTGAAGCCCTGAATTCCATATGCAAAATAGCTATAAAAAAATGTCCAATCTTTTTTTGCAGAGATGTAAAGTAAAGTGGCATTAAAAGTTTTAAATACGGACCCATTTTCCTAACTTTACAGTACTTGTGAAACCATCATTCATGACCACCTGAAATCTCCCTGACACAATATTTAGTAGCATTTACATTGAATAGATTGCCAGAGTTTAAGGGACTCGTTTTGCTTGTCCTGTATATTCAGACCTGAGCGCTTGGCCTTCAGACTAAAAGTGAGAACAGGCAGGAAGATTTGCTGTATGATACGGAGCATATTTCTATCACTCAGAAACGATCTTTGTACATGCAATCCAGTTTTTTATGTTATATTACTTTGCATTTTCTACGCCATTTTCCCTTGAGCACCCGACAGTGAGATAGGGTTGTCACTGATTCATTTACGCTGCTCATTAAGGAGTCAATTTTCAATACTCACATCTCTTTCTTCCATAGCGTTAATTGTATCACACCCTGAATTACTCCGCTATTTATAAACATCTGAATATGTGACATTTCTCCCTTTCTTCTTTGCAGAATACAAATACTAGCTGCATAATGCCACTAAAAACACACAGTAACTTTAATGGCTGCGCTGACATTTTGTGCCCGCTGACCCCGTGATTACGACATGAACTTTATTGGTCATTACTAGTATCAGTCACTAGAGGAATTTACTTGTCTCTGCTACACTTCTAATTGATAGATCATACAGGACGGTGTAACAGCTTCCATACGTCATTAGGATACACAACGATTTGAGCTAAAAAATACATCTGCAAATATCTAGCAGAGTATTCTGCTACTATGGGTGGATAATATAATAGGGAAGTACAATTATAGTTTAGAGCGAGGACCATGGATGCCAGCGGTCTGGAACTGGAATATATATAGTGGGGTATGGAGTAAGATGACTCAAGAGAAAAGGGAAGAGGGAGGAAGGTAGCCTGGAGGAGAAAGCAGAGGACATGTCAGGTGCAGGGAACGGGAGAGGAGCAAATGAAAAGAGAGGATGGATGGATGGGCGGAGGCACACAGCCCCAACATTCGCAAAAGACAGAGCATCTCAGGTGAGAAACTTTGAAAATCTGTCAAGAGACATTTCACGCTATCCCTCAACGTAACGTCCTGGGCTACAGGTGTCACGCGGTCTTATGATATGTGTACGATGTCAGTAAACTATTCTTAAAAGAACAACACTCTATACAACTTATAGATTAGCAACATCAGCATGTAAATATAGAATAGATTTACCTGACACGATATCCGTTGAACTCAGGGTTAATCTTGAGGACTTGATACACTGTCACAGGAAAGAGGAGGACCGGGGGTCTAACCTGACCCTAAACTGGGGTCCTAACTAATCCCTCACCTTGGAGGTACTGATAATGGTTCAGAGGTCCAAGTCTCCAGCCTAACCCTGTCTCCTATCAGTCCCTGAACCCTGTAATCAGTCCTAAGAAGGATTCTGATTACCACCAAAGGGATATGGGCTGATCTCTGCTAAATACACAGATTAGACATATAAGACAGACTGGAGAAAACACAGACTTGCATACACACTCAAACACAGAAGGAACATAAATGATCTGGGATATTAAACTCTAAGCAAGGTGAGCTTAAAACAACTAAGGAGCTCTTTAACTTAAGTCTATACAGATACAATCCTATCTGTGGTCTGCATGAAGAATTTCACTGGCAACTCCCAACACAGACAACCAGAGATTTAAAGGAAACCAATCAACAAATAATTAATTGCAGCCGGGAGAAAACTGCACCCAGTCCCAGAACTGAGCACAGACAGAATTAACTCCCTAACTGCCAAACACAAAGAAACAGCAACTCAGCTGTGAGAAGTCAGAATGTGCAACCGCGACGATCTTCGTGGCGATGCACACATGACAGTACCCCCCCTTCTACGAGGGGCCTCCGGACCCTCAGGGCCAGGTTTGCCCGGGTGAGTTCTGTGGAAGGTCCGCACCAAACGATCTGCGTTAATGTCAGACGCAGGAACCCACGTCCTCTCCTCTGGACCATACCCCTTCCAATGCACCAAGTACTGAAGGGACCGGCGATTCAGACGTGAGTCAATGATCTTTGACACTTGAAACTCCAAGTTACCATTGACCACCACTGGAGGAGGAGGTAGAGGTGATGGTATGACTGGTGCCACGTACCTCTTAAGTAATGACTTGTGGAACACATTATGAATTTTAAACGTAGGAGGGAGGTCCAGACGAAATGCCACAGGATTAATTATGGAACTGATCCTGTACGGCCCGATGAATCTGGGGCCCAGCTTCCAGGAGGGAACTTTAAGTTTTATATTCCTGGTAGACAACCATACCAGATCGTTCACATTAAGATCTGGACCAGAAACTCTCCTCCTATCAGCCATACGTTTATAACGGTTCCCATAGCACTCAGATTATTCAATACACCTCTCCACACTGAAGCAAGTGACGACGAGAAACGCTCCTCCTCAGGAACCCCAGAAGGGCCCCCCCCCATTGAATGTACAAAACTGGGGATGAAAACCATATGCCCCAAAAAACGGGGACTTACCAGTGGACTCGCTCCGCCTGTTGTTAAGAGCGAACTCTGCCAGAGGCAAGAAAGAAGACCAGTCCTCCTGGTTCTCTGAGACAAAACACCGAAGATAAGTCTCTAGGCTTTGATTCAGACGCTCTGTCTGACCATTGGTCTGCGGATGAAAAGCCGAGGAAAATGACAATTGCATCCCCCGACGTAAACAAAATGCCCTCCAAAACTTGGACACAAACTGAGACCCCTATCTGACACCACATCAGAAGGCAACCCATGAAGTCTCACAATCTCCCCAATGAACACCTGCGCCAGAGTTTTAGCATTAGGGAGGGCAGGAAGAGCAATGAAATGTGCCATCTTACTGAACCTGTCAACAACCACCAGTATGACAGTCTTCCCTGACGACTGAGGAAGGTCAGTGATGAAGTCCATAGACAAATGAGTCCATGGACGCTCCGGAAGTTTCAAGGGTAAGAGGGTCCCAGACGGACGGGTATGAGGGGTCTTAGAGCGAGCACAAACCCCACAGGACGCGACAAAAGTTAAAACATCTTTATTAACGTTAGGCCACCAAAACCGGCGAGAAAGGAGATCTAAAGTAGCCTTACTCCCTGGATGTCCTGCTAAAGCAGAATTATGATGTGCCTCAATAACCTTTTGTCTCAACTGATTTGGGACAAACAGTCTCCCTGGAGGTCCTGCAGGGGCGTCCCCCTGAGCCTCTAACACCTCCTCCTCAAGCTCAGAACATACAGCCGACACTACCACCCCCTCCTGAAGGATAGGAATCGGGTCATCCATTTTCCCGGCCCCTGGGAAACTGCGAGACAAGGCATCCGCCTTAACATTCTTAGATCCAGGGCGATAAGTGACAACAAAATTAAACCTGGTAAAAAACAACGACCATCGAGCTTGTCTGGAATTCAGACGCTTAGCAGATTCCAAATACAGCAGGTTCTTGTGATCAGTAATGACGGTGACCGGGTGGACTGCCCCCTCCAAAAAGTGACGCCATTCTTCAAAAGCCAACTTAATGGCCAAAAGTTCCCTATTGCCGATATCATAATTCCTTTCGGCGGACGACAATTTTTTAGAAAAGAAAGCGCACGGATGCCATTTACCAGGGGACGGACCCTGGGACAATATTGCACCCACCCCTACGTCAGACGCGTCCACCTCCACAACGAACGGCTGTGATGCATCTGGTTGGATGAGAACGGGTGCCGAAGCAAAACATTTTTTCAAAGAGGAAAAAGCTTGGCAAGCTTTGTCCGACCATTTAGAAAAATCCGTCCCTTTTCTTGTCATGTCAGTGAGAGGTTTGACAACAGATGAGAAATTACAAATACATTTCCGGTAGTAGTTAGCAAACCCCAGAAAACGCTGCAGAGCCTTAAGATCCTCTGGCTGATCCCATTCAAGCACTGCTCTCACCTTTTCAGGGTCCATACGGAAACCGGAGGCTGACACCAAGAAACCCAAAAACTGAAGTTCCTGTACGGCGAATACACACTTTTCCAGTTTGGCGTATAGTTTATTGTCTCGCAAGATCTGCAACACCTGTCTCACATGCTCCTGGTGAGACACAAGATCTGGTGAGTAAATTAAAATGTCATCCAAATATACGACCACAAACAGCCCCACCAGATGACGAAAAATGTCATTAACAAAATGTTGGAATACTGCTGGTGCAGTAGTCAGACCAAAAGGCATGACAAGGTTCTCATAATGTCCCTCCGGCGTGTTAAACGCCGTTTTCCACTCATCCCCCTCTTTTATCCTAATCAGATTATACGCCCCCTGAGATCCAATTTAGAGAACCATTTGGCGCCAACAATTTGATTGAAGAGATCAGGAATCAGAGGGAGTGGATACGGATCTCGAACAGTAATCCGATTAAGTTCGCGGAAATCCAAGCAAGGGCGTAGGCCTCCATCTTTTTTCTTCACAAAGAAGAACCCCGCGGCCACTGGGGAAGATGAAGGTCTAATATGCCCTTTGGCCAGACTTTCCGAAATATAATCTTTCATAGCCTGCCTCTCAGGACCAGAAAGGTTATATAACCTAGCTTTAGGTAACTTAGCATCAGGAAGTAAATTAATAGAGCAGTCATACACGCGATGAGGAGGCAACTCCTGACACCCCTCCTCACAGAACACATCCCCAAAGTCCTCCAAAAAGGAGGCAAAGTACTAGGCACGACCGCACTGATGACTGTGTTCATGCAGTTACTTTTGCAAAACTCCCCCCATTGGCTTATATCTCTGGACTGCCAATTAATCACAGGGTTATGTTTAACCAACCAAGGAAGTCCCAACACAATAGGAGTAGGTAGACCCTCCAACACATAACAAGATAATAGTTCCCTATGTATTGCCCCTACCCGAAGGTCAATGTTATGAACCTCATGAACAAAGCTACCTTGGCCGAGAGGCCTGGCGTCAATGGAGAATATAGGGATCGGTTTGACCAATACACTCAGATGCATACCTTGAGCCTGAGCAAACTGAGCGTCAACCAGATTAGCCCCGGACCCACTATCAAGAAGAACAGAAAATCTCTCCACTCTCGTACCAACCACCACCTCCACTGGTACAAGGAACTGAGAAGAACTAGCGGACGAAATACATACTCCCAGGTTGTCGTCCACCACACAACCTGGGATTAACAGTTTTCCGGCGACTTTTTGCTCAACAAGGCACGGGATGGACATCCCCCAACAAAATGTCCCTCTTTCCCGCAGAAGAAACACCTTCTAGTCCTGCGGCGTACCGCCAATCCCCTCCTACGAAATGATGTCCCTCCCAACTGCATAGGCTCCTCCGAACAGACAAGGGGAACCTCAACATAAGGGACTTTAGTAGTAGGTGGAGTAACAACAGGGGGCGGAGTTACCTCGCACCTCTCCCGGAGCCGTCTATCAGTACGGATAGCTAGGGCCATAGCAGACTCCAGTGATGGAGGAGAATCATACTGAGCCAAAACGTCCTTTAATTTGTCAGAAAGCCCATGACAAAACTGGCTCCTAAGAGCTGGGTCATTCCACTGAGTATCTGTGGCCCATCTACGGAACTCAGAAGCAAATTCCTCCGCCGGACGATCTCCCTGCTGTATCTTACGTAATTTTGTCTCAGCAAGAGAGACCCGATCTGGGTCATCATATACCAAACCCAGGGCAGTAAAAAATCGATCTACTGACTGTAGAGCCGGGGATCCCGGAGGAAGGGAGAAGGCCCAAGATTGAGGGTCCCCTTGTAGGAGCGAGATAACAATTCCCACTCTCTGCTCTTCACTCCCTGATGATCGAGGCCGAAGCCGAAAATACAATTTACATGCTTCCCTGAAGGTAAAAAATTTGTCTCGCCCACCAGTGAACCTGTCCGGGAGAGCTACTTTAGGTTCAAATCTGGTTTGCTCCGAGGGAGACAAAACTTTGGACTTAATGTCCGTCAGCTCCATGGATAATCCCTGCAACTGCAGAGCCAGCTGGGCTACTGGATCCATGGGAACTGGGAATAATTTTATGGGCCAGTGAAAATGTCACGCGGTCTTATGATATGTGTACGATGTCAGTAAACTATTCTTAAAAGAACAACACTCTATACAACATATAGATTAGCAACATCAGCATGTAAATATAGAATAGATTTACCTGACACGATATCCGTTGAACTCAGGGTTAATCTTGAGGACTTGATACACTGTCACAGGAAAGAGGAGGACCGGGGGTCTAACCTGACCCTAAACTGGGGTCCTAACTAATCCCTCACCTTGGAGGTACTGATAATGGTTCAGAGGTCCAAGTCTCCAGCCTAACCCTGTCTCCTATCAGTCCCTGAACCCTGTAATCAGTCCTAAGAAGGATTCTGATTACCAGCAAAGGGATATGGGCTGATCTCTGCTAAATACACAGATTAGACATATAAGACAGACTGGAGAAAACACAGACTTGCATACACACTCAAACACAGAAGGAACATAAATGATCTGGGATATTAAACTCTAAGCAAGGTGAGCTTAAAACAACTAAGGAGCTCTTTAACTTAAGTCTATACAGATACAATCCTATCTGTGGTCTGCATGAAGAATTTCACTGGCAACTCCCAACACAGACAACCAGAGATTTAAAGGAAACCAATCAACAAATAATTAATTGCAGCCGGGAGAAAACTGCACCCAGTCCCAGAACTGAGCACAGACAGAATTAACTCCCTAACTGCCAAACACAAAGAAACAGCAACTCAGCTGTGAGAAGTCAGAATGTGCAACCGCGACGATCTTCGTGGCGATGCACACATGACAACAGGTCCATGTTAACTCACAACCTGTTCACATCAGGAATTGTCTCTCCCTTCATCACCTACACTACGAGAAAGCTCCTGCCACATACGCCAATCTATACTCCATAGGATTGTGTTCACCCGGTGAAGGCCAACGAGTGTTCTTCTGGACATCAGGCTGGTATAAGTCAGTATTACTTTTTATTTCACTTCATATAAAAATGTAGTTGACTGCATGAAGGAGCCCACAAACAATTATACCAGTAGTTATACGTGCAACATATGTCTCTCTACATACCAACCCTATACGATGGCATATGTTGTAGTCTTCAAGGGCAGATATATGCTTCTTAGAAGGCTCTAATTGATGTGAACAGATCCTAGAGCCAAGCATTGCCATCCTATATAAGCTACACTCCGACCATATTCTTTATTGTGTTCAGTTTAGACCATAATCTGAAGGCAGATCCAGGAAAGTGGATATGTATGCGGAGTAGCCGAATACCGCTGGTGACAGACTGTATGCTGGGGTCACTGAAAAGGGAGATGTGCAATGGGCTAAAGACCACCATTAGGGCGCAGTTATAAAAACTAGCCTTAGTGATGTTGGAAAAAAACATTTCAAGTTGGATATTTATAAAATACTTTGGTGAAAGAAATACATTTCTGTAGAAAAAAGTACCAGATGGAAACTTTCATTAGTACGAATTACCCCAAAAGCAAGGGAACATATAAAATAAAAGTTTACATGAAACATCTTCAACTGAAACAGAAAATGTCATGAGTTTCCATGACCCAAGACACCTTATAAATACTCATATGGGAGCCATGAATTGCTTCATATATTCTTCTCCTGTATTTTGAGTGACGTTTATGGATCTCCCGTTGAAGCAAAGAAAAAAATGCTCATGGACCAATGACGTCAGAGAATTGAATATTCCCTAAAATCATAAGTGTTGGAGCTTTGACCTCTGAAATTCCCATTGATCACAAGAAGAAAGTGACTGGGTGTCTGTTCAATATATTCACTGTACAGTGTTGATAGAGAAATTTTGTATGCAAATAATGCAATGTAGCCCCATGGCAGTGATTGGGACCTGAGTTGCAGTATCCCAGAACAGCCACTACACAGAGCATGGAGTTGTGCTGTTCACGCTCTGTGAACATCCGGACACGGCGGGAGCTGTACACAGTTGATTGGTCGCAGTGCCGAGTGTTATGCCCACCCCTGTGTGATTTTGAGGACCTATCCTAAAGTTACAGAGTCAACATTTACCTCCTGGACAGCATCTCTTTAAATTGGAACCAGATGACAAAGGTTCTTCTGCTGAACAGCATTAGATATTGTAGATAAAGTTATATTTCTACCTATTAATGGTAATATACAGCTAGTAGGAAGAGAGTAGACAGGAAATCTTTGCATTTTTGGTCTTCATTTTTGGACTTCATATTGGAGAAAAGTTGGAGACACAATCTAATGGAAAACATCACCAAGTTATTCAGGAATATGAAGAATTGTGTCCCATTTTACTATAAACCCCTTTGATTTGTATAGACTTTTCTCTGTGTACCCCTTTATCAGAATATCTTCTGGATCAATAATCTTTACCTTAATGCCACACGGTTTTTATTTTATTTTTCCTCTGCAAATTGTTAATGCCGTCACCACGTAAGAAGCAAATGCCGATTCTTTTGAACAATCTGTTACATTCACGACTTGTTTCAATTTTCTCTCTGCGATTCGTGGGGTTCTGTGTGCAGTTTAATCCTGCGCTGCCTTCCAGCCTCTCATCATAAAAGCAGGGAATACGCTTACCAGCCAGAAATGCCTAATGATTAGGGGAGTGCAGAAATGAAGCCTTTTGCAGGGTAATATCTCACCTACTTATTTGTTGCCAGGTAGCAGCCAATTAGCGGTGCAGGGTATTATTTACATTTAATACTATATATCACTAAAATGGTCGTGTTGATTTATCATTTAGATTGTTGTATTGTCAGCATAAGTTATTCAGATCATGCTGAGATACCTGTGAAATTAAGCATTAAACATTATGTTGCTGGATATA